>CM028130.1:126455000-127080000 GCA_016271365.2 Neoceratodus forsteri | reverse complement strand
TTTTCCTTGGTTTGGGCCTTTCTATTCTGACTGCCTTCCCCACTTCCTTCTGCTTTAACTGGCACAGTTCTCTGTCCTGCTCATTCTGTGATTCCTTATACTTCCCGAATGCTACATTTTTCTCCCTAACCTTTCCCGCCACCTCTTTTGAGAACCATAGTGGATTTTTTACTTTATTTTGTTTATTTGCTTCACACAAAGACTTGTTGCTTCTGTGATGGCAGTTTTGATTTTCTCCCATTGTTTTTCTACCCTCCCTTCCTGCCCCTTTGCTAGTGCATTCCTTAGGCACTCACCCATTTTACGAAAATCAGCCTGCCTAAAGTCCAGTCCTTTTGTCTTTGTATGGCTTGACTCTACAGATGTGTTTATCATGAACCACACTGTTCTATAGTCGCTAGTTCCCAGATGGCTACGCACTTCTAAATCTGTGATCCTCTCACCATCTCCACTTGAAAGTACCAGGTCTAAGATTGCTCCATCCCGAGTGGGTTCCAACACTAGCTGTGTGAGGCATGCCCCCTGCAGGGCATCGAGAATGTCCCTGCTCTTGGATGTGGCTGCAGCACATGTTCTCCAGTTAACATCTGGCATATTCAGGTCCCGCAAATCTCCCCTTTTTCTTCCACTCTAAGGATGCCTTTTAACATTTCTTTGTTCATTTCCTCCCCGAGATGGGGGTCTGTATACAACCCCCATGTGGATTGTGGTGCCATTACTTGTCTCCAAGGTGACCCACAGTGCCTCCTCTCTTCCCCCCTTTACCCTTTAGTGCTGTTGCTTTGGTCCGTTCTCTTATGTAGAGTGCTACTCCTCTCACTCTTTTACCCTCTCTGTCCCTCCTGTAGATTGCATACCCTGGTATGGTTACATCCCAGTCATGGTTCTTTGTGTACCATGTTTCTGTGACTGCCACAATATCCAGGTGTCCCTCTGCCATCAAGGCTGCTAAATCAGGAAGCTTGTTACCCAGACTATGGGCATTGGTACTCATCACCCTCAATTTTGTTATGGTGTTACATCTTTTAGCTCCATCCCAGCCCTTACTGTCTTTAGCTTTTACTCCATTTACCCCACCCTGCTCCCTATCGACCTCTCTACCTTGGTGTTTGCCTCACTGATGATCCTGTTTTGTGGGGGGAGGCTGGGAATTCCATTTCTTATCAGTGCCCCCCCCTTGGCTAGTTTAAAACCTTGCCAATGAACCATTTAAACCTATCACCTAGGAGCCTGCTTCCCCTCCTGGATAGATGCAGACCATCTTGCCAGTACAGGCATGCATCCCTCCAGGTGGAGCCCCAGTCCCCAATGAAGCTAAAACCCTGTGCTTCGCACCAGATTTTCAACCATTCATTGAATCACATGGTACGTAGTACCCTAGCCTCACCCATGCCATAGACAGGCAGTACCTCTGAGAAGGTTACCGTGTGTGCTACTTGGCTATGGCCCCTCCCTATCTCCACAAACTCCTCCTGCACTGCTCTGATCCCATGCCCAGCTAAGTCATTTGTCCCTAGGTGGACAATGATGTCTAGCTCCCTCCCCCAAGCAGATGCTCTTGCAAAGAGCAAAGGATCTCCTCCTGGGGAACTGAAGGAGAGCCAGAGGTTCCCACCATTAAGTAAGGTGAAACAGAAAGTAAACCATCATGGAGAAGAGAACCAGGAAGTGAAACAGACAGCTCGAAAGCCAAGGGGGATGGAAGGTGGGACAGCATGGCTTGATGCAAGAGAGTCTCTCAAAGACATACTGGTATGGGAAACTCTTACGTAATAGTACTATCTTCATCGAGGATCTCTCTTGCATCAGGCCACACTTGAACAATGAATGCCAAGCAGAAATGACAAAGATACAGTCTGGGTGGCTGGGGGCTAGAAGCCTAAGACAGAAGGCCTTGAAGCACAGCCAGGCCAAAGCCTGCCCTTCTCCTGGATGCAATGTCCAGATTGTAGTACTTTGTAAAAGTGTGGCCAGTACTCCAAGTGTCAGCTGCATAAATGTCAGCAGCTGATACATTCCTGAAATAGGTAACTGAAGTGGCCATGCACAACCTCAGGAAGTTAATTACTGTACTTCCTACAGTCAGAAAGTAATACAGTTGGCCAACCATTTGGACAGGCACTATTTAGAAACAGGTATGCCCTCTTTCCCTAGGCCGAACGAAACAAAAAGCTGTTTGGACTTCCTGCAGTCCTTTGTACGATGCACATAACATCTGAGTATTCTATGTACATCTAAAGTATGGAGCAATGTTTCGCCTGGATTGGCATGCTCTGGGTAATAGACAGACAGGTGGATGGACTGATTCAGGGTAAACTCAGGAGACTTACACATTAGAGCCTGAAGCTCGGAAATCCTTTGAGTAGAAGTAATGGCAACCAAAAATACAGGTTACTCACCTGTAACAGTTCTAGGAATGGTATATGTTGTTCATCCACACTCTCTGGCAGGTATCCTTGCTGCTTTAAATCTTGCCGGAAGGTCTTCAAGCTGGCTCCTCCCACACACCCGGGTGGTAAAACTCTCGGCTCCGCCCCATGACGCCAGATCTGGCCCGCTGGAAGCTCAGGTTGTGCGTCGAAGCCGGGGAGGTCGTGTGGATGAACAACATATACCATTCCTAGAACTCCTGTTACAGGTGAATAACCTGTATTTCTAGGGACAAGGATATGTTGTTCATCCACACTTTCTGGCTGACTCCTATCGGTTCTCCGGGAGGAGGGAGGCAAGGCGCACACACCCTACTTAGGGAATAGAGACTGGAGAACTGAGGCCCCAAAACCAGCATCCCGGCGTGACTCAAGGTCGATGTGGTAGTGGGTATGAAGGTATGTGCCGACTTCCAGGTAGCAGCCCTACAGATATCCTGGATAGGGACGTCTCTGGAAGCAGCTACCAATGCAGTGGTATGGCGGGTAGAATGAGCTCTTATCCCTCTGGGAGGCTCCATGCCCGCCAACCTATAGCAGAGATCTATGCAGGAGGTGACCCACCTGCTTATCGTCCGCTTGGCTGCAGGTCTGCCAGGTGCTGCTTCAGCGTGGAGTGACAAACAGCTGCAACCTTTCCCGAACTTCAGCCCGTCATCCTTATGATAAAGTGGCCTTCTAGAGTCCAGAGTATGGAGCCTGTATTCGGCCTCCGAGGTGTGACTGGGGTAGAACACCAGCAGAGTCAACACCTGGTTAAGGTGAAACTCCGACACCACCTTCGGAAGGAATTTCGGGTGAGGGCACAGGACAACCTTTTCCCTGTGGAAGACCAGGTGAGGAGACTCGATGGAAAGCACCTGGAGCTCTCCCATTCTTCTGGCTGACGTGATAGCCACCAAGAAGGAAGTCTGAGAGATGTCACACCCTGTGCATTGGTTCGAATGGCTTGCCCATGAGCTTTGCCAATACCAGCAGTAGATCCCACGGAGGTGGAGATTCTCGCACCGGAGGGGAAATGTGATCAAGGCCTTTGAAAAAGTGCAAGACCACCTTCTCCTGCACCACCGACTGCTTCCCGGCCCGCGCCCAGTAAACAGAGATGGCTGCCAGGTGCACCTTTAGGGTCGTCGACCTAAGCCCTTGCTGAGAAAGGGACCACAGGTAGTCCAAGATGCTTGCCAAGAAACAGGAGGAAGGATCCAGGCCCTTGTTCTGACACCAAATGGAGAATCTCTTCCATTTGAAGGCATAGCATTTTCTGGTCGACTCCTTACGGGACGCCTTAACTACATTGAGGACCTCGTTGGAAAGACCCAAGGCCTGGAACTCTAGCCGCTCAGGAACCAGGCCATCAGGTGCAGGGATTGAAGGTCCGGATGGAACACCTTCCCCTGATTGACTGATAACAGGTCCGGGCGAGCTGGAAGCTGTCTCGGGAGCTGGAGCTGAGGCTGAGGAGATCTGGATACCAGCATTGGCGGTGCCAGTCTGGGGCTACCAGAATCACCTGCACCTTGTCCCTCCTCGCCTTGAGAAGCACCTTGTGGATCAAGGGAAATGGAGGAAAGGCATAGAAGAGGCCTGGGGTCCACGGCCTCAAGAAGGCATCCCCCTGCAGCGAGCCCTGCTGAGGGGGGCGGGCATGAAACAGCCTCAGCTTCGCATTCTCCCTGGAGGCAAACAGGTCCACCTGAGGTGTGCCCCAGTGGGAGAACAGATCTTGTACTACCTCCGGCAGGAGAGACCACTCATGGGACACAGCCCCTATCCAGCTTAGGGCATCGGCCAGGGTGTTGGAGGCTCCTGCCACATGGATGGCTAGAGATCCACCTCCAGGCTGTGCACAGTGACAAGCGGGAGGCTTCCTTGCACAGAGGCATGGGCGCGTCCTGCCCTGGCGGTTTAGGTAGTACATGGTAGTGGTATTGTCCGTCTGGACCTGAACCACTTGACCCCGTAGAAACAGAGCAAAGGCGGTGAGGGCTAGACGAACCGCCTGAAGCTCCAGCAGGTTGATATGGCATCGGGACTCCTGAGGGGACCAGAGGCTGTGCGCTCTGTGCTCCCCCAGATGGGCACCCCAACCCATCAGAGAGGCATCGGTCGATAGAGAGACCGTCGGCTCAGGGCGGACAAACGGGATGCCCTCCTGCAAATGAGCTGGAACGGTCCACCACTGGAGAGCGTTCCACATCCCCTGGGTCACCATTACTAGCTGGTCCAATGGATCGCAGCGTTGTGACCACTGGCTGGCCAATCCCCACTGAAGGGGACGCATGCACCAGCGGGCCAACGGACCACGCTGGTGCAGGCCGCCATGAGACCCAGGAGGCGCAGGAAGTCCCGGGCAGGGCGCGATTGCCCAACCAGAAATGATTGGGCAAAGGAGGAAAGAACCTCGGCCCTGTCCGCTGGGAGCCATGCTCTGGCTCGAAGAGAGTCGAGCTCTGCCCCGATGAAAAGAATCACCTGCTTCGGTCCAAGTTCCGACTTGGCCTCGTTGATGAGAAGGCCGATCTGAGAGCAAACCTGGAGGGCCAGATCTCTGGACCGCTCCACCTCCTGTCTGGAGGGGGCTGCTATCAGCCAATCGTCCAGGTAAGGATACACCTGGACCCCTCGGCGCAGGAATGCTGTCACCACTGCCATGCATTTGGTGAAGACCCTGGGAGCAAGAGAAAGGCCGAAGGGCATGGCTCGGAACTCGTAAAGGGATCCCTCTGCTCGAAAGAGAAGGAATCTCTGGTGAGATGGACGGATAGGGACGTGAAAGAATGCGTCCTGTAGGTCCAGAGAACAGAACCACACGCCTCGTTCCAGGGGTGATATTATCTGAGCCAGAGTGACCATCCTGAAGGTCCGAGACCTTAAGAACTTGTTTAGGTAGTGCAGGTCGAGAATGGGGCACCAGCCCCCCATCCGTTTTGGGACCAGGAAGTACCTGGACACAAACCCCGGGTCTGAGGGAGGGTCCGCCACCTCTCTGATCACCTCTTTTTCGATTAGCAGAGCAATGTCGGCTCGGCGAGCCGACAGCGAGGCTGCGGACCCCGAGGCCCCGGGCGCGGCTCGGAAGGGCGGGGCCTGCTCGAACTCCAGAGGCAGGCCCTTTCCTACCACTTCCAGCACCCACCGGTCTGTGGTGATAGTGGACCAGGCGGAAAGGAAGTGGCGGAGCCGTCCCCCCATGGGGGGAACCTGGGGTGGAGTGATGAGGTTGGGGCAACACCCCTCAACTCGTCACTGGGCAGGCTTGGAGGAGGGACCGGCCGAGGGACCTCCTGGGCCTTTACCTCCCTGCTTCCTGGAAGAGGAAGCCACAGGCTTGGGTTTGGGATGCCAAGTGCGAGCCTGCTGGCCCGGACGTGCCGTGGGTGCAGACGGACAAAAGGGCTTGGGTTGCGGTCTGCGGCCCTTGTCCCTCTGGGCAGATGAGATCGAGTCCAGAGTGGCATTGGACTTTTCGATCCTCTGGAGGTGACCTTCCACTCCAGGGCTGAAGAGGTCAGTCCCCAAGAAGGGGACATCCGCCAACTTGTGCTGGGTATCCGCTGTGAAGGTGGATATCCTCAGCCATGCCCGACGACGCATAGCCACTGCAGCCGCGACTGACCTGGCACATGAGTTGCCGATGTCCAGAGCAGTCTGAAGTTGTTGCTTGGCCACTGCCCTGCCCTGGTCCCGCACCTGCTTGACCGTGGTCTGCAGGTCAGCCGGGAGATGAGGGACTACCTCGTCCAGGGAGCCCAACAGGACGTGAGAAAAGTGTGCCATCAGCACGGCCGAGCTGGCCTGACGAAGGCCAAGGGAGGACGCAGTGTAGACTTTGCGCCAGGCATAGTCCAACTTCTTGGACTCCTTGTCGGGAGGCTTGTCCACGTCCCTGGTGCTTCCGGCACGCCGGAAGATGCTGTCTGTAACCAACCCCTCGGCTGAGGGGTGTTCCAAAAACCTGGACATGGAACCGGTAGGGACGGCATACTTCCTCGCCATCCTGGCCGAAGGCGCAGGGCAGGAAGCAGGACGCTGCCAGAGCTCCAAGGCCGGGCCGACAATGGCCTTGGCCACCGTTAAGGCCTCCGTGGGAGAATCCCCTCGGTCCAATATCTTCATTAGGGGATACTTGGCCCGCTTGGATACGGGCTCGAGCTGCACCCCGGTGGACTCTGAGATGAGCCTAACCAAACCCATGAAGGACGATGGGCTATAATCCAGCGACTGACTTCCGGAGGACTCCAAGTCGACCTGCCTGGAGAACAGGGAGGAATCATCGTCGGACTCGGACGAGTCCGCAAAGAGCTGCCTTGGGCCTTTGCCACTCTCCACCTGCCGAGGGCGGTCGGGAGTGAGGGTGACAGACAGCCTATGGGGCAGGCCCTGGCCCGACTGAGAGTTCTTGGTTGGGGCCCCAAATTTCGGCTGTGGAGGCAGAGGTTCCATCAGAATCAGTGGGGCAGCCGGTTTCGGTCGAGCAACAGGCCCGGGGGCAGGTGCCTCGGCTAGGGCGAGGGGTTGCTTTGGCTGCTCCGGTGACAGCCACTTGATGGCCGGGGAAGGCGACGACGTCGGCTTGCTCCCAGACAGAAGGAGCTATTGCCACATGAGGTCCTCGTAGCACCGACGCAACTTGCGTCGAAGCCTCTCCTCGTCCGAGGAGGAAGACGAGGACGAGCGGCGACACCACTTACTACGGTACCGAGACCGAGACCGCCTATGTCAGCGGGATCGGCTGGACCGAGAAGATGTCCGAGACCAAGAACCTCTGCGTTTCCGAGGAGGGTTCTGGGGCAGGGCGGGAGAGACCCGCTCTCCCCTCGGCTCGGAAGATTCGACCGTGGACTCCGGAACCGGAGGCACAGGCAAGCCCACAGTAACCTCGATCTCCGCCGGGGGAACCAGGGAGTGAGGGTTTTCGGCTTCACCGGTCGACAACCCGTCCGACAGGTTGAGAAAAATCTCGACTGCATCGACAGGTGTCTCGGTCAACTGACGTGACGGGGACGCCGTGAGGCCAGTGGCCGAAGCCGAATGGTCGACCGAAGTCGATGGCTGACTACTCAGGGAGGGGGACCTCTCCCGCTCCCAAGAGCGTCGATGGAGGGACTTGCCTTTGGAGTCCTTCTTCTTGGACCGAGAGGAAAGTCCTGATGTTGGTCCCTCTCCCTTGGTGGAAAGGGACTGACAGAGCTCCTTAAAAGAAGCTGACTAGGAGGATCCCAAGGAGAGCAGGATAAAGGCCGCGGCCGAGGAAGACGAAGATGTGGCCTGCGCCGCCTCCTCCTCGAGGGCGATCATCTGCTCGAGCTGTTCCACCGAGTCAGCCGCTGTGGAAACCGCCAAACAGGCCTCCTTCGACTTTACCGACGGGTAACGTTTCTCGGGGCGCCCAAGTTGTAAACGGGCGGCGCGGTCCTCCAGGACATAGACCGAGAAGGAAGCGCACAGGTCGCAGGCCTGCGGATCGTGCTCAAAGCCTAAGCAGTAGACGCACGTGGAGTGCGGATCTGTCCGAGACATCTTCTACCCGCATGGGCACCTCCGAAAACTGGGAGTCGATCTGTCCATCGCAGCCGCGACGGAAATAAATGACCGAAGTCTTGAAAACCTTAAAAGTTATTTCGGGTAAACCGAAGAAATAGGAACCAATCTTATACGCAGAGCGTTAAGGAGGGAACCTGAGCTTCCAAGCGGTAAGGAAGATCTGACGTCATGGGGTGGAGCCAAGAGTTTTACCACCCGGGTGGGTGGGAGGAGCCAGCTTGAAGACCTTCCGGCAAGATTTAAAGTGGCAAGGATACCTGCCAGAAAGTGTAGATGAACAACATATCCATGTCTCTAGAAATAACGCTTTCCATGACAGAAAGCATAACTTGCCTGTCACAGCCTGCTCAAAAGGAGCCAAAGTAAGGTTCTCTAATAGTCCCATGGGGGGACTGGATTGCAGGTGGGAGGCTTCAGCGGTGATGGATACCTTTCAAAAATGTACAGGAATCCTCCACTTGTGCCACCATATGGACATCAATGAGCACATGGAAGGCTGAAATAGCAGCCAGGTGCACTTTAATGGAGAAGTACTGCAGGACAGAATCTGAGAGGGGCAGCAAATACTCCAAAACCTGATTCACTGGGCAGATGAAAGGATCCAGCTGAACGGCAGCCACCCATAGACAAAATGTTTCCACTTCATGGAATAAGTGGCCCTGGTGGAAGGCTTCCTGGCAGCCACCAGGACAGCCACCTTTTGGGATACCCCAAATCTAGACATGGCTATGTCTTCAGGAGCCAGGCATGAAGGTGTAGTGACATGAGGTCCGGATGGACCAGTGTTCCCTGTACCTGGGAAAGCAAGCCTTTGCACAGGGGGCAAGGGTACAAGAGGTTCCACTGCTGACTGCTGCAGTAAGGGGAACCAGGTCTGATGGGGCCAGAAGGCAGCCATAAGAATCAGAGTCGCTTCTTCCATCTAAATTTTGAGCAGAGCCCTCTGAATCAGTGGGAATGGAGGAAAGGTGTACAGGAACCTCCCTTTCCAGGAGACGGGCAACGTGTCTCGCCAGAAAACTCCAGGCCTTGGAGCAAGTGAGCAGAAATGTGGTAGTTTTGTATTGAGTAGGGATGCAAAAAGGTCCAACTCTGGATGACCTCACCTGTTGAACAGACCTTCTGCCATCGAGGTCAGTGTTCCCATTTATGCATTCTGGACTGTGACCGGCTTAACCCATCTGCCATGGCATTTTGGATGGCTGACACATGTACTGCTGATAGTTCTAGACAGTGTTCTAAAGCCCAGTACCAAACCCTCATCGCTTCTCTGCACAGGGGGTATAAATGAGTCCCCCCTTACTTGTTGATGTAGTGGACTACACTGATGTTATACTTCTGTATCAGGAGAGACCCCGGGGAAAGGAAAGACTGGAAGGCCTACAGACTGTACAGAACTGTCCTCATCTTAAGTACATTTATGTGAAGGAAACACTCCATCATCCAGGAGCCCTGGTTTGGTGAGGTCCCAGGTGCACTCCCCAAACCATCCCCCAAAGCATTCATGCTGAGGATCTTATGAGGGGAAGGGAGCATGAAGGGGCCCCCCCTTTGCAAACTGCAGGGGTTCATCCACCACGGAAGCACCTTTTTTACTGGCAACGAGACTAGAACCACCTGTACTAGATCATTGGTGCACTAATTCCATTGGACTCTTAGTGTCCATTGGGGAACCCGCATGTGTAGTTTGGCCAGGGGAATCATTGTCATGTCTGCTGCCACTAGGCCTAATAGCCACAGGAATGTCCTGGGTGTGACATACCGGTTACTGTAAAGCAGGTGGGCCTGAGCAATCAGTCATTCTGCCCTGCCCTGGGGCAGGGAGGCCGTGCCCTGAACAGCGTCTAGAATAGCTCCAATGTACTGGAGGGCTGGCAAGGGGTCAAGACCGACTTGGAGAGGTTGAATGTAATCCCCAGAGCATGAAATGGTTGTCTGATTCATGCTAGAGTGCAAGAGAGTTGCTCCTGGGACCGAGCTCTGAGCAATCAGTTGCCCAAGTAGGAGAAGACATATAGTCCCTCTCCTCCTGAGGGCTAATGCCACCACTGCTAAGCATTTGGTGAAGACCCATGGTGCAAAGGACAAGACAAAGAGCTCTGAGCTGGTTGTGGTCCCCCTAGAACAGGAACCTGAGGTACTGCCTGTGGAGGGCATAAATCTTTATATACTGGTATGCATCCTATATATCCAGTCTCCTTTGTGCAGAAGGGGCAACAGGCCTCGCAGTGTTGCCATCCTGAACCTTTCATATTGGATGTAGGAGTTTGGGTTCCTTAGGTCTTGGTTGGGTTGCAAATCCCCTGTGGATCTGGGAACTAGAAAGAAGTGGGAATAGAACCCTCTGTTCCTTTGTTCTTCAGGTACTAGCTCTATGGCCTTTTTCTGCAGCAGGATAAGAATTTCCTCCAGCAGCACTGGAATGTGGCTCGGAGAGTAACTGGAAAGAACTGGTGGTAGATCTGGAGGCCACACTAGAAGCTCTTAAGTGTGGCCTTGCTCGATAAGCTGCAGGACCCATGCATCTGTTATCATCTCTCCACTGGTCGAGGCGCAGGGAGAAGCAACCCCCCTACCACTCCCTCCTGCAGTACTGGAGGATGGGGGTCTGGCAAGGAGTTGGGCCAAGGTACAGTCAGTGGCTGGTGCCGCTCCTCCCCCTTTGGGGACCTTCTCTGAGGTGGAGGAAGGGGCAGGCAGTGCTGTCCCTGCTCTACGCTGGACAGCAGGCCAGAAACTTGGCTTGGGCCTGCGGGAGACTCAATAAAAGACACCTACCTGTTGCTTCTTGGCTGGGTATGGTACAGAGAACAGATGGACTACAATGTCCTGCTCAAGGCCTGTCGGTCTAAAGGGATGTCTTGCACATTGGCACCAAAGAGCTTATAGCCACTGAAGGGGGCACTCTGGATGGACTGTTGCACATCAGAAGTAAAGCTAGCAGTCTTCCAGAGCCAGGAATGCCTTCTTAAACAGACATCAACCGTAGCTGCCCTAGCAGAGGCATCTGTGACATCATATGCTGATCATAAAAGATGTTTACTCACATTTGCCCCAGACTGGAGGGCTTTAAGCAGCTCCTGCCTTTGTGGGCCCTCTGAAGTGCCAGGGCTGTCACTTCGATATTTTTCCAGAGTGTTCTGGAAAGTACAGTTAGTAAGAACTTACAGTAGCAGTAGATCCTCAAAAGAATTCCTTGCAGTTCTTTTCCGTGTGATCCTAGTGCCAGACAGCTAAGTCCTACTCATGTGGCCTGCTGCAATAGATACCCTTGAAGTAAGATCTTTACCATCTGGCCTATGTAATTAATACTGAGGGCCAGCGTGGAGGAGTCACAGGTCTTCTAACCAATTAAATCCAGTTTTCTTGACTCCTTATCTGGAGGGAGACAACTGAGGTGCTGAGGCCATGTGGACCTGTCATGGGCCGCACTGATGATCACTGAATCTGCCTGTGGTTGCCCTGCAAGGAAAGGTTTCCCCCTAGAGGGAGCCTGGTACAATTTGTCTGATTTTCTGGGCATAGCAGCCATGGTGGCATCCTCATATGTCAGCAGCAAGGGGGGACGATCAGAAGAGAAGAATCTGGTAGTTCCAGATATTCAGTCAAACTGCTCCTGGTAACATCCTGCTCCCAGTTTCAAAGCCTGTGGCTGTTTGCAGCTGCCTCATCACTGAGATGAAGGATGTGTCATCGGGGGCCCTTGGGGAAAATTTGGTGGAGTCCTCACCCCCTGAGGAAACAGTGGAGGTAGAGTGTGAAGGACTCCTAGCCTCCTTTTCCTCATTGTCAGGAGGTCAGAATGATACTTATCCTCATCCACTGGCTCTGAAATGGGCACAGAGGATGGCAACAACCGTGAGCGTGAAGGTTGTGATGCCGCAGAGGATGTCGGTGCTGGGGAAGGTCCAGGCATTGATGGGCCAGGAGGGGGAGCAATGCATTGTATAAACTCCCAAAAGGAAGGAAGCATAGTCTGGATGTCGATGGTAACTGGCATCGCTCGAGCTCCTTGCAGTGCCGACTGGGAGGGCTGGATTCTCCGTGTCTGTGGTGTGGCCTGCAGCATCGAAGTGAGAGACTGAGCCATCGGTGGCCCGGCCTGCAACATCTGTGTGAGAGGTTGAGGCCCTAATGTCAGGAGGACGATCGGAGAAATTGATGGGGGAGGCTGCAGCCCAGGTGTTAAATGGATAGACAATGGCATGAAGGGGGATGGGGAAGTCCTGGCATCGAAAGGCTCCTCCTGCCAGCCAAAGTAGGTCCAGCAGAACTCCCTGCCCATTTCCTCAGAGCCAAAATGGGTCTGAAAGACAGGGGATGGCACATCAGTGTGGGCATTTACAGGCCCGACGGAGACGCACCAGCCAAGGAGGAACCGGCGGGTGAGACTGCCTGAATCGACCCTGTAGAAAAAAGGGTGTGGGCGGCAGTGGGGGCCATCACCCGGGTGGCCAACGACCCAGTAGAGGCCAACGCTCGAAGTGGCAACTGAGAGCACACCAGGGAGGCCTTGTCCTTAGGCCTATCCTTGTCCCGGTGCTTGTGTTTGGATGATTTGTCCCAGGCTTTGGAGAAATGTCAGTCTGAGGACGGAGCAGGTGAGGTGGAGGAATGACAGCCTGAGGATGAAGCAGGTGAGGTGCAGGAGCTTCTTGCCTGGAGCTCCTTCTCCATTTGGCGGACCTTCTGTCCCAAAAGAAAAGCCTCTTGGGCCTTCTGATGACAATGCCGGGTGGCAGCTTGAATCCACAGCAAACTTTGCAGGCCTTAACATCGTGGACAGTGCCGAGACAGCAGGCGTCATGGTTGTCATTATCGTAGATCTTGCAGCACCCGCAGACTTTGAAGAATTTCTCGGGGTCGGGCGACATAAATGGCTGCAAAAATCACCTTAAAAAATAAAGTGATTGATGAACTAGGGTGAGAAAGAAAAGTAAAGTAAAAGTTAGAAATGGTGGTCGACTGAAGTGGCAATGCTCTGTGGCGTCTGATGTGCGATGGTTGATGGCGGGAAAAGAAATGAGGAGGGTGCGGGGCCACAAAAGTTTCTGTGTGGTCCTAATGCTTGGTGGCTATAGTTCCATAGGTGTGGCCTGATGCAAGAGATTCTCTCGATGAAGATAGATATTACCTAGGTAGAGATGCAAGGTGTTAGTGGCGGTGGAAGTGAGGTGAGAGGTGTAGGGGAGGAGGGGGAAAAGGTGGTAGGGTCAAATGCAAAGAATTACACGAGAAGTGTGACTGGAGTAAAAATTCAGGGCCAGGTGGGGAAGGTGGAAGAGAAGCAAATAAGGGAGGAGGCTAGATCAATACCACAGGAGCTGACAAGAGAAAGAAGCCTGATCAGCTGTGGTCTTAGCATGGAGATGAGGGATGTAGCTGGTGTCGTAATTTCTGAGGGATAAGAGAAGGGGCCAGGAAAGGAAGGAGCTGCGCTAGCAAGGGAAGGAACCAAAACAGGATTTGGAGATGAGGGAGATGCAGTGAGAAAGGTATTTGGCCTTGAGTGAGGGGAAAGGGGGGTATAAGGAACAGTGATGTCTGTGGGGAAGGCAGTCAAGAACCAAACAAGGGAAGGAGTGGAAGAGGGGACCCAGTCTGTTCAGGGTAGATTTGGAGGCAGTGCTATGACTGCATCCACAAAATCAAATGGAGAGGATCATTTTCACCACAATGTCCAAATAGGCAAGGAGGAGGATACTGGCTTTGCTTCTGCAGAACGCTCTAAGCTTTGGAAAGAGTTTCTTGCTGTATGTATGGCATAGATGTGGCAGCAGAAGTTAAGATAGCAGGCTAGTCAGACATCTATATATTTGCAAGAGGAAACTTCCTCCAGCAGGGAATATCATGCAAAGCTATTGATAGCTAAGATTTTTTTTTCCAAAATATTTCATTAAGATGGTTAGGTAAAGTCAAGCCAGACAGACACATAACACTCATTCAAATAAATAGTTCAAGTACATAATAACAGAGGGTATACAGACAGTAACATACCAGATGTTATCAAGTAACATATCACAGGCTGTACTTCACATAACAGTTTGCTAAACCAGTTTTTAACCCCCAAGGCTGCCCTAAGTAGGGAAGCGGGCTTCCTCGATCGCCCATAGCAGAGGGCTCCACACCAGATTAAACCTCTCTCCCATGCCATAGCGTTCCATTGCACCCTTTCCAGTTTCATACTGGGACACAAGTTGTTAGCCCATTGCTGAACAGAGCGAGGGGAGGGCGCCATCCAACACTGGACAACAGTCTTCCTAGCATTAATTAGGGCCAAGGACCAAAGTGTTTCAACTGCGCCACCCTCAGGTCGCTGCGGGTCAGCGCCCAGTATAAATTCCAAGGGGTTTTGCGGTATTGTGCATCCCAGCACCTCCTGCATAAGGCAGTGGATTTCTAGCCAAAACAAAGCAATTTTTTGGCATGTCAATGCCAGGTGCAGGAAATCCCCGGGGCTAACCTGGCACTTGGGACTAAGGTCAGGCTTAGACAGGTCCATAGCCTTTAGGCGCACTGGGGTAAAGTACGCTTGATACATAAAATTATACTGGATCTGTCTTAATTTATTGCTTCTGGAGCAGGAGTTAACATGTCGAATTGCACGAGACCACACCTCTCCACTACAGTCCAAATTCAAATCATTCTGCCAAGCCTGGCAAATCTTCTTCATGCCCCCCTTCCCAACCCCCTCAAGAAGTTTATAAAATATAGTTAGGGGCTTAGAAAGCGGCTGAGGACAAAAAAGCTCCTCCTCAAAGGGGGACATGGCACCCCACCCATGCTCTGGGCCCAGAGTAGTACCCAATTTACTCAGCACATTTAGGTATATAAAATAGTCAGCTGATGGAATTCCTCAGTTTTTGCATAAATAGGAAAAGGGCACCAGCGCTCCCCCCACATACAGCTGGTTCACCACCCTCAACCTATTTTTTCGCCATGCCAACAGTGGTTAAATAAGAGAGGCAGTACATGGGCCTTTATATTTTAAAGCAGTTACCAAGTCGGTATTTGGGGAAGGGGCAGCCACATGCCCAACCAATTCATGCGCCTTAACCCAGCACTTAACTGTTGTTGCCGTGAAGGGGTTGCTCACATTAAGCTGGCTACCGGGCCACAGTGATCCAGCCAATAGCCCTTCCAAAATGGGGAGTTGGAGTTGCTCTTCCTCCAGGCTCAACCAGCTAGTAGAAATCACACCCCGCAGACCCATCACATAGGCCAGTTGTGCGGCTAGGTAGTACCAACAGAAGTTGGGTAGACCCAACCCACCCTGCACAATAGATTTAACTAAAATAGATATCTTAATTCGGGCAGTCTTTCCTCTCCACAGGAACTTGTGTATGATCGCATTAATATGTTTAAAGTGCGAGAGGGAGAGGACAACAGGCAAAACCTGATATAGATACAGACATCTAGAAAGGATCATCATTTTTACCATCCAACCCTCCCAATTAAGGAAAGTGGCAAACCAATCCATCTGTCACGGTCCCCAGAGATCTTCTGTACTAGGGGTTTAAAGTTTAAAGCATAAAACATATCTGTACACACTGAAATAAGGACGCCCAAATACTTCAACCGATCCACTATCTGTAAGCCCATGAGGTTGGAGATCAGGCTGGCTCTATCCCCCAGGCCAACTGGGAGCAATTCACTCTTTGTCCAATTTACTTTGTGACCAGATAAGTCACCATATTCTCGCATGACCCTAAATACCTCAGGTAGGTCACTGGAAGGGGATTGCAGATATAATAAAAGGTCATCAGCATAAAGCGCCAGCTTATGCTCCCCTCCCCCCCTTTAAAACCCCGGATATGAGTATTCGCTCGAATCCTGGCAGCCAAGGGCTCCAATGACAGTACATACAGGGGGAGCGACAAGGGACAGCTCTGCCTCGTACTCTGCCCCAATTCAAAGCTCTGAGAAAGGGCACCATTAAACGCAATCTGGGCACATGGGTGCTGACACAGAGTGTGCATCCAAGAACAAAAATTTGAGCCAACACCAAACCTACAAAGTGTGTCAAAGAAATACCCCCACTCCACGCGGTCAAGGCCTTCTCTGCATCAATACAGAGTACTGTTGCACCATGGGCACTGGCTCCGGACCTCTACCTGTGAATGATATTGAGGGTGCGCCTAATGTTATGTTTCCCCTGCTGATCCTTGATAAAGCCTGTCTGGTCAGGGTGAATCAGGTAAGGGAGAAGACCCTCCAATCTCAAGGCCAAGGCCTTAGCCAAAATTTTATAGTCTGTAGTTAATAAGGAGATAGGAGCACAGTAATTACAGCCGACCGCGTGGAAGGGGGCATCTCCCCCCGTTCCAAGCAATCCACCAGCATATCATGTAGTGGGGCAAGGAGCTGTTCCTGAAAAGCCTTAAAAAAATCTATAGGCAGACCATCTGGACCAGGGGCCCTACCTCCCTTAGGATCTCTAATCACATTTACAATCTCAGCACAAGTAAGGGGCACGTCTAGGTTTCTGACCTGATCGGCTGAAAGAGACGGCAATGGGGCCAGGGCAAAAAAAACATCCAGATCCTGTTGTTCAGGGTCTCCCTGTGAGGTGTAAAGTTGCTTATAAAATGACCCAAATGCCTCACCCATGCTTGGAGTATCCCATCTAAGTGTTCCCCCCTCATCCCAAATAGAGTCCACGGTCCTGTCAGCTTCCTGTTTACGTAACTGCCAGGCAAGGTATTTGCCACCCCTGTCTCCATCAAAGTAGGCACCTACTTGAGACAGTAGGATGGCTTTCTCCAAACTAGTGCTACTTAGAGCATTGTATTGCCATTTAAGTTTTTGTAGCACCCCATAGATAGCGGCAGTGGGGTTATTCTTATGAGCCAGTTCACAGGCCTCAATTTTGGTCCTCAGCTTTTGTAAGTCTATCTGGGATCCTCTGGCCTTATGGATAGCAAGAGAGATTGAGTAACCCCTTATGCAAGCTTTTAATGCTTCCCAATGAACACCGTGTGAGGTATCCCCACTCTGGTTAAAACGTAAAAATTCCTTTATCATAGCAGAGACACCAGCACGGTACGTCTCATCTTTTGAGTAATAAAGGGTCTAGTTTCCACTGCCTAACCACTGGACATGAGGTGTCCACTGCCACCTCCAAAGTTAAGGGGGCATGATCAGACAGTAACATCAGTGAGTAGACCGCAGACTTTGAAGCTGAGATCAGAGATTGAGAGATCAGGATCCTATCCAACCGCACATAGGATTTATGGGCATGCGAGAAAAAGCTAAAATCTCTCCCAGTGCGGTATATATGCCTCCACACATCAACCAAGCCCAGATCCCCCTGCAGAGCAGCTAAAGCCTTGGCGTTCTTAGATTTGGCCATCGGGTGGTATTCGACTGGTCCAACACTCAATCTAAAACACAATTGTAGTCACCCCCGATCACCCACGGACCTGGCCAAAGTGCCAGTTCCAGGGCAAGTTGCTGGAAGAACACGGGCTGCTCAACGTTCGGGGCATAAATAGACCCCATAGAGATCGTACCCACACTAGGGAGGGACACCCGCGCAAGAGCAAATCTGCTATATTGGTCTATGTGTTACTCAATAATTTTGACCCCTGATCCTCTGGGGAACCATATAACGGCCCCTCTCGACTTGGAGGAGAACGTCGAGGATACCCAGGACCCTCCCAAAGCCGCTGCAGTTTTTATGGCCTCTCCCAGGAACATGTGAGTTTCCTGGAGCATAATGATTTGCCACTTGGATCTTTTAACCTCTGTCTGTAATTTTTTTCTCTTAATGACCGATTTCAGGCTATTAATATTCAAAGAGGCGATTCTGATAGTGTCAGCCATGATCCCACCCTGAATTAGAGCGTACCAGGTACCATACACATAAAAATAAAACATATAACGGACTGGCTATCACACCCAACCAATTTTTGTTTAACACCCTGTAGTTTCCCCAAGTTGATTGAAGACTGTGAGCTTCCCGTGGCTTCAACTCAGCATTACATTGGAGCCCAGTGATGGCCGACAGTCCAACCCCCCCAGAAATAACCGAACAAGTAACAACCAAACCCCACTCCCCATGGATCCACGATCCACCATAGATTCCCTTACAAACAACCAGCAAACTTTAAAACTAATGTTCAGTTTAATTATATATCTGATAGGCACATTGTCCGATGTAGTGGATTACCACTGGAGAAATATCTTAGCGAGACCCCCCTTCCCGACCAGTAGATCAAGGGCCTCCAAATATCGGCTTCCCAAAGAAATACATGCCCCTAGAAATTTGTAACATCAACAGATAGGATGCCCATATCGTCAGCTAAGAGCAAGTAATGATCCTAGACCATGACTATAACCCCAATAGGCTATAAATTTAACAAAGGGCTGGAAACGGCCTAGGTAAAAGTAATTTGGGGGGGGGAATAAAGAAAACAAGTCAATCATAACAGTCAATGGGTAACTGTTCTGACAAGTGATAAAAGTACCATAAACCGTCGCTTGCAGTGCCAGCCACAGACCACTGATCAGAAATAATAACTCTGAAGCCCCACTGCTACCCTGATCCCCAGATCAGGTTGGGGCTTTGTAGGCCAGGATTCCAGTAAACGCAGACGCTCTGAAGAAAATTTAGGTGCAAATCGCTACCGCCGTTCAGATAGGTTATACCCTCTGCAATTAAACTCAAAGCATCTTATTGTAACATGTTAAAAGTAAAAGTAAAAACTGTGACGTAGCTGCGCCTACAAAAATAAATTGGAACCCCTTTCAATTTCCGCCCTCACGAGGCGGTAAACCAAGCCCGGAGTATCTGACAATAGAGTCACTTATCTGGGTCTGCATGGGCACTTGGGCCCTCTCTCCTGTGCCCTTTCACCTCCTCCTCCTGCACCCACCGAGCAGCTTCCTTGGGGCAGGAAAACAACTTCCGAGCGCTCCCAGGGTGAATGACACGAAGCTTGGCTGGATATAAAAAGGTAAATCTCCATCCCATATTGAATAGCTTCGTCTTGATCTCGTTGAACTGCTGTCGCTTATTCTGGAGCTCCCTACTGTGGTCCTGGAAAACCATAACTGAGGCGTTCTGCACTCTGATCGGCCCTTTCACCTTGACCACTTTTAAAATTGCTTCTTTTTCTGTGTACCGGAGGTATCTGATTGGCAATGCCGTGGTTTATCTCCTGGCTTTGGTGTAGGCCCCACTCTATGAGCCCTTTCGACTTCGCACTAGACCAAGTTAGAGGGTAATTCAAGGTGCTCAACTAGCCATTTATGAAGGTTCACGTCAGGCTCTTCCCCTTCCACACCCTCTGGTAACCCCACAATCCTTAAATTCGATCTCCTCGATCGATTCTCCTGATCATCAACCTGGGTGAGTAATACCTTTACTGTGCTTTGTAAGGAGGCCTTATCACGGGTCGACCCAGCCAGAGCATCCTCCAGGGTGCTAACGCGTTGTTCAAGCTGGGCTCACTGGTCGTTGTGAGCGGCGGTGGTTTCTGACAGGCCCGTGACCACGGATTGCATGTGAGTAATCTGGGCAGTTATATTGGCAAAGCCTGCTTTCATATCATGTTGGATCTGAATAAGGGTGGCTGGTACTGCTGCGAGGGACTTTTGCAGATCAGACATCTCTCCTAGGTTCTTGTCAGGCTCCGGTCTCGTACACGCTTGCTCATGCCCAGGGTTAGATCGAGCTATCTTGTGTCCCGACCCAAACTGAAGTTTTGCCTGCTTATCTCTTTTCTTTCCCATTGCCATCCGTGACTTAGACACTCTGTGCCCGATCAACACTGAAATTAGGTAGCGGGGGGGTCTTGAAATTCACCGATTAATACAAGTGCCTCAAGGAGCTCAGCTACACTGCGTCCGCCATGTTACAGCGCTGGAAAAGCCCCCCAATAGCTAAGATTTTTAATTGGAAGATACTAGTAATTGTTCAATTGAAGAAAAACAAAAAAAAACACCATTCATAATTTGTCCACACCCACAGGTTTCTGTAGCTTTGATCTGTAATCTTCATTCTTCTATTATCCTGGAGAATTCAGCACGAAGGAAGGACAGAAGGATGGAAGGAAGGACTACCACAGGAAACAAATCCATGCAATGCATTCTGAGAGCTGTTCATAAGACACTTCCAGTTTAGAGGTCAGTGTAGAGGACCTCAGATGGAAATCTATATTTTGTCAGTCCTGAACATATCAAATCTTGGTTGTTAGGCAAATATCTGGGACTATTTGAAATAACATTTGGGACTATTTGAAATAAAACGATAATATTTTATTAACATTATTTGTGTTTTACATTTTTACCGATCATACTTAAAGAGACATCCTCATTTATATGTTGTGTTTTCCTACATCAGATTAAGTTTTGTTCCTTTGAAGCCAGGTTCAGCAATATGAGTTACTGAATAAGTTACAACAAAATAATGAACGTACCCAGATTTTTCAGAGTATATTATGGTGCGTTACTTAACCCAAATTTTGACTGGAAAACATTGAAGTCTTTAATGCAAGAAGGAGTTCTTTCATTAAGGGGGTTAGCAGTACTATAATAATTCAACAAAGATGGAAGTAACAAAATCAATCTATTTTGACATTCATTCAACCACTGCTCCAGTGACAATGCCGGTGGGGGGGGTTAGAGCATGGGTCACATTGACCTACCAGTGTAAAACATCTGGGCCTAAAGAGGAACCTACTGGGTCAAAACATAATCAGTGGCATATTTTGAACAGTTCACTTTCCCTTTGTTTAGATACTGTTATAGAGTGGGTGCATCAATTTGGACCCACCGGCTTAGGAAAGAGGGGTAATTTCTGAGCAGGATGAAACTTTTGTCCTTTTGGTGCATGTTAGCACAGTCCCTGCATTGCTACATTGTAATCTGTAGTCTGTAAATTATAGGACAGTGCATTTACAGGAATATGGAAAAATAAGCCAGTATTCCAAGAGGGTCACACATGACAGCATTTCTAACATGAGAACTCCTTATTAAGCAGAGACTGCCTGACTTCTGAGTTCTCCCCCATGGTCTTCAATTGCCAGATACAGTACATCCACAAAAGAAAAAAAGTTTTCTTTGTTCCAAAGGCTAAGCTTATAAAAAAGCATTGAGGTTAAAAAAGTGTCCATGTTTACCACGTCAGATCAGCACTGCAAGAAATTAAAGAGTCAAAGAGTTGCTGATCAAAACATATTCCTGAAATACACAAGTGGCTCTCTAATGGGGAGACATCACAGGATGTTCCTCTAGCTGCAACTTGAAAACAACGACATGATGCAAGCAGAGGAAAAGATCTGGTTGAAATTAGTGGGCTGCATCAACCCCATTTCCTTATTCATAAGGGCATCTCCAGGTTTGGTCTTCAGTCATCTTTTCATCGTCATGTGCCCATAATACTCTGTCATGTGAACCAGGCCATTCTACTGTATATCATTATAACTCACTGTGATTTCAATGCAGAGTCACTGTGCCCCTTACCATATGTACAGTGTGCTCTCGTGGGGGGGGGTGTTTGGAGGGAGGCTCCATGGATGGCACAATAAAAAAAATGACTATAAACGTACTGTAAATCACTTGAGCTGAACTCAAGTAATTTATTATAAGTTAACATGGTCTCCAAGGGGTGTCTCTTACGGTATAAGAGACTCCTCCAGTGAGGTTTGGGCAGACAGAACTGCTCAGCTTCACTCTGTAGTCCTCTCACCCAAACCTCACTCTCAGAGTCTCTTATACCATAAGAGACACCCCTTGGAGGCCCTATTAAGTTATAGTATGGGACTAAGAAACCCCAGGTCTTGCCTATGTCTTTGAACTCTGTATTTATTGCTTAATTCTATTAATGCCCCTTCCTACTGGCCTCCCTAGCCCTACCAACTTGTTTCAGACTTAGCATTGCCACTGTTCCTCCATGGTGGGGGCCCTTGGGGTTGCCCAAGTTCCTCTGAAGTCCAAATCCAGTAGAAGGTGTTCCAAGGTTGCTGGTATGGGGCCTGCAGGAGGTCAGCTTCATCCTGGGTTGGTGGAGTCATTTTTCTTCCCACTGTTGGCAGTGAGGGTGTGCACATGCACACAGGTAAGTGTACTAATACATGGCAGAAGTCGACATCCCCCCTTCCTCTAGCAGTGCTGCCTGAAGCAATGCCTGTTGTCACCCAGGTAGTGCAGCATGGCAGCAACTGTCCCCCTCCCTCCCCAGATAATTGTATCCTTTGGGATGATCAATCCTCCTCCCAAATCCACAGAATACTTTTCCTTGAGCTGTTTAATATACAATAGTAGGTGGTGTGAGAGAGTGGGTTAGATAATCCCCTTATAAAAGTATATTGTTCCAAAAACCAAAAACTCCTCACACTCTCATTTATGTGGGTAACTACAGAATTGGTTAAATACAAACTGCAGTCCGTAATATGCAACATTTTGCAAGACAGAAGCAACACTAGCAAGACATTCAGTATCTGAAATTCTTTTATTCACTGTGCAAAATTGAGCTATTTAGTTCAAATATCTTTTACAAAAATATGTGCAAACAGGCTGGAAATTTGTTGACTTTATTTCAAAGTGCACTAAAGTTAATTAGCTAGGGCATTCATGAAGGCAAAATGTATTTCTTTTATTTATTTATTTCAGATTCGGAATGACAACTTTTGAGCCATAAGGCTCTTTTACAAAGGCTCCAAGTCAAAATAGACACAAAACACAACATAACAAAAACATAAAGTACAGGAGTATGATTAGGAAGGCAGTTACAATGAGTCAGAATGGATCAAGTTTCTAAACAGATATGCAAAAAAGATTAACAATTTCAAACAGATATACATATTTTCAGATATTACAGTTGTCAGGTAGATCAGGTTACTAAGTGCTGGAAGTGGGGAGGTGGTAGCCAGATAAGGCCCTGTCAAGGAAGGGTGAGAATGGGGTGATAGGGGATAGGAGGTGGGAGGGGAGAGGGGGCAGATGTTTCCTATGTCCACCTCATGAATTCCAGAGACATCAATGATTCCTTGAAGTGCTAATGCTTAGTGCATAAAATGTCACAAAATTCAAATGATACAGAAAACGTTACCCACTACTTTAAAGTTCAGTGTTCTGATGATCCTCAGATCCCCGACGCTTCGCTAGTTCGCTCATCACGAGCTTCATCAATCCTCATTCGCCAGCTGGCCCTGAAGGCACCAGGCTTGTTCCCACATCCGCTTCACTGGCATTGTGAGTGGTAGCTGTACAACTGTGCTCTTGTGCTTCTTCTTTGAATTCTGTATTTAGAAAAATACTCTTGAGTGTGATGTATGACTAGACAGACCTAGGCCAAACACAATGCATGTTCTGCATGCGCATGCATAACAATTAAAAGTATAGTTATCTAAGAACTTACCGTAACAGTAGATCTTCGAGAGAAGCTCTTGCAGCTGGTAACACAATAAGGACTGTAGCCGGCAGGACCCCACGGAAAACTAGCTAGCAGTCTTTGGTGGGGACCGCTCCCCCCCCCCCGACGCTGGCCTACCCCTGACATTACGTATGGTATGGTATAAAGGGTGGGAAGTCCCTGGTGTCCCTCGGTTCTCCCGCCGGAGACTCCGGCATCGATGATGGAAGGTGAACAGGAACAGAGAACTGAGGCAAATACCTCAGAAGGCAACCGGAACATTGCCAATGCAAGCCATGTGGAGTACAGAGTCCCCTATGGGGAAGGTGGGTGGGAAGTCATACCTGCTACAAGAGCTTCTCTCGAAGATCTACTGTTATGGTAAGTTCTTATGTAACTGTACTATCTTACTTTGAGAATCAGCTCATGCAGCAGGTAACACAATAAGGACTGAGTCCCAAGCAGTAAAGGAGACCCAGACAGGAACTGGGAGGAGGAAACAAATGAGAGCCAACAGAGGAGTGTGCTCAAGAGAGGAGTCCCTGCAAAACCGCAAGGCCGAAGCCTGCTCTGCATTTGGAGGCAATGTCCAAACTGTAGTGTCTAACAAATGTATGGACAGAATTCCATGTGGCTGCTGCAGAAATGTCCACTGTAGACACATTTCGAAGGGTGGCAAAAGACACCGCTGCTTCCCTCGTAGAGTGACCTTTCACCGGACCTGGTAAGGGTTTATCATACTTCTGGTAACAGAATGTAATACAGTTAACCAGCCATTTTGAAAGTGTCTGTTTGACCACAGGTGCTCCCCAGATGCTGGGGGCAAAAGAAACAAAAAGTTGATTTGAATGTCTAAATTTTCTTGTCCTAGAGAGGCAGAATCGCAAAACGCGATGAACGCCCAACGTGTGGAGAACAGCCTCACCCCTATTAGAGTAAGCAGGATAGCATACAGCAAGGTGGATGTCTTGGTTAAGGGTCAACTCAGATACCACCTTCGGTAAAAACTTAGGACTGGTCCTCTAGGCCACCTGATCCCTGTGGAAACCCAAATAAGGCTCCTTACACATCAGGGCCTGAAGCTCAGAAATTCTTCAAGCAGAGGTAACCACAACTAAAAATAATGCTTTCCAACAGAGGAAGCGAAGCTGGCAATCCGGTTCAAAAGGGGGTAGAATGAGCTTTTCCAGCATGCAAAGTAGGTCCCAGGGAGGGACGGGGTCTCTAATGAGGAGCTTCAAATGAAGGATACCCCTTAAGAAGGTCCGGGCTACCTCCAACTGAGCCACAGTTTTGCCCTGGACAGAAGTATGATAGGCAGAAATGGCCAACAGATGTACTTTAATGGAGGAGTTGCCCAATTCAGAGTCCGAGATGGACAAGAAATACTCGAAGATCGAGTTCACTGGAGAGGCCAAAGGATCCAGGGGGCGGGCAGAAACCCAGAGGCAGAAGTGCTTCCACTTCATGGCATAAGTGGCTCTGGTGGAAGGCTTTCTAGCTGCCACCAGAATGGTGGCCACCTTGTCGGAGACTCCAAAGCACGACCTGGCTAGGTCCTCAGGAGCCATGCATGAAGATGCAGAGACCGGAGCGTTGAGTGGACCAGGGTCCTTTCGTCCTGAGAGAGCAGGTGAGTGCTCAGAGGAAGAAGAACTGGTGGTTTGGCTGCCAACTGTTGCAACAGTGGAAACCAGATCTGTCATGGCCATAATGGGGTCACGAGGATCATCTGTGCCCCCTCTGCTTGCATCTTGAGAAGCACCTTCTGAAGAAGCGGGAAGGGAGGGAATGCATACAGGAACCTCCCGCTTCAGGAGAGAGACAATGCGTCTCACCAGAAAACTCCACACCCTGGATCTAGCGAGCAAAAACTGGGCAATTTTGCATTGATAGGGGAGGAGTCCAGTTCTGGCCTGCCCCATCTGTTGAATAGATTGTCGGCAACTGATTGCAGAAGGGTCCATTTGTGTGCCATGGACTGGGTCTTGCTGAGAGTCTGCCAGGGTGTTCTGAACCCCAGGGACGTGAACTGCCGAAATATCCAGGTGGTGGGCAATGGCCCAGTTCCAGACTTACATGGCTTCTCCGCAGTGGGGGTAAGAGTGAGTGCCCCATTGCTTGTTGATGTAAAAACTTGCTGCCATGTTGTCCGACTGAATCAGAAGGTGTCCTGGGCGGAGTGCTGAGCTCAGAGCTTGTAAGGCATACAAACTGCCCTCATCTCCAGGATACTGATGCGGAGACTTTTCTCAGCCGCTGACCAGGCGCCCTGTGTCCTGCGAATGTCCAGATGTGCTTCCCAGCCTATGCCCAAGGCATCTGATGTTAGGACTTGGGTTGGAGTTGGCCTCTGAAAGGGCATCCCTTCCGATAAGGAAGGGGACATCATCCACCAGCCAAGTTCTCGATGAGCCGGTTCCAAAACGGAAACTGGAAGATCCATGACGTCCCAATGTTGATCCCACTGGACTCAGAGTCCACTGAATCATTCTCACATGCAATCTGGCTAGTGGGACTGTGACAATGGAGGTGGTCATATGGCCTTGGAGCCAGAGAATCGATCTTGTTGGGATCCTTGGGAGGGGCGAGACCTGATGGGCCAACCCCCGGAGATAGAAAGCCCTGTCTTGTGGGAGGAAGGCCTTCCCTTTGGTGGTGTCAAGCTGCGCTCTGATACAATGGAGGGATTGGGATGGAATCAAGAAGGCTTTTGCCACACTGACTGTGATCCCTTTTTCTACGAAGAGAGAACAGGTGGCCTGAATCCTGTGCTGCAACTGTCCTCTGGACGGGGCTGTTAGGAGCCAATCATCCAGATAAGGAAAGACATAATGCCCCCTCCTCATTTGGAGGGTGGCTATAACAACCGCCAGGCATGTGATGAAAACCCTTGGTGCCGAGGACAGGCCAAACAGCAACACTCTGAGCTGGTAATGTCTTCCCTGAAACTCGAACTGCAGAAACCTGTGTGGTTGTACCACCATTATGTGGAGGCATGCGTCCTGCATCTCTAAAGATGCTAATCAGTCCCCTTGATGGATTAAGGGCATGATCCCCTGAAGGGTGACCATTTGGAATAGTTTGTATTCTACAAACTGGTTGAGGTCACTGAGGTCCAGAATAGGGTGCAAGTCCCTGTCTTTTTGGAGACCAGGAAGAAGTGAGAATAGAAGTCTGTGCCCCTCTGAGATGGGGGTACTGACTCTATAGCCTTTTTTATCAGGAGCGCTTGAATCTCTGCTCGATTGAGCTCTTCATGCACCTGGGAGCTGCAGGAGGGGTTGTGGGGTCTGTCCGGTGGCTTTTAAAAGAACGCGATCGAGTGTCCCTTGTTGATGAGCTGTAGGACCCATTGGTTGGAGGTGATTTCCCACCACCCTCTGGTGTAGAGAGAAAAATGGCCTCCGACTGCTTCCCCAGTCTCTGTGAAGAGAGTGGGTGGGCCCTGCAAGAAGTCAGGTGGTTGCTGAAAGGCGGCCTGGGCTGATTTAGATGCCCTGGAGGCAAAGCCTGAGGGCCCTCTGGCAGGGCCCTTGCAACCATAATTTCCTCGTTGCTGCTGAAAATGAAGTTGTTGTCCCCCTCCTCCTCGGAAGCGAGGTTTACAGAGGGGCCTCTGCTTTGTACACAGAATGTACCAACCTAATGCTTTGCCAGAGTCCTGCAATTGGTGATTATCTGTTTTGAGACCTCACCAAAGAGAATGGAGCCATGGAACGGTGTGCCCAGAATACTTGTCTGTATGTCCTGTCCAAAGCCGGAGACACTAAGCCATGAGTGCCGCCAGACCCACACACACCTGTGGCCGCAGCCTGTGCTGCTGTGTCCGCCAAGTCGTAGGCCGACCGGAGGACATTTGCACCCATGTCTAAGTCTGTCTGCATCAGTTTTTCAAGCTCTGATTTTTGTGGGCAGTCCAGGAGCTCCTTAATTAAGTTGAGTCCCTACTCCCACAGGGCATTCTGAAACTGCACCATGTGGGTCAGAAAATTCAGACTTCTCATAGTGCAGGTGGAGGAAGAGTAGACCTTCTGCCCCATGGAGTCCAGCTGCTTAGGCTCCTTGTCAGGAGGCTGGGTACTAAGGTTTCTCGGCCACTGTAACCTGTCGTGGGCAGCCAAAATGACCACTGAATCGGCCAGTGGCTGCTCCCCCAAAAATGGTTCTTCTTTTGGGGCCCTATAAAAGCAATCTGCCTGCTTGAGTATGGCTGGGGCTGAATGGGGAGGTTTCCAGGCTGCCTTGGTGACATCCGCGAAGGTGTCGACCAGGGGTGGAATGACCACTGGTTTGGGATCTTTCTGGCATAGGTATTTCAACAGTCTTAGTCTTTCTGGGTCCAGGTCCTCCATTTCCCAACTCATATTTTCTTGGATGTGCCACATGATCTCCATAAAGGAGGGATCACTGAGTGGTGACTTAGGGGTATCTCTGGGGTCTGGGGTCCCTGACAGACGAGTGGTCGGAGGAAGACAGGTCAGAGGACTAGTTCGAGTCCACTGATGAAGAGGAGGACTTGGATCAGGTACATTTGCGTTTTGGTCTACCATGGTCAGGGGAGCCAGAGGAGCTTGGGTTCCTTGACCTGGACCAGCGCTTGTGGGGAGCTTTGCCCTTGCTTTTACCTGCAGGAGGGGTGGGCTCCTTTACCATATCCTTGTCTAAAGGGGGGATGGGAGAAAAGGGGAGAGGGGCCCCTGCACCAGCTGGGGGGACCTCAGACCATGATAGTTTCAGTGGCAACAAGTCTAAGCGTATTGTCTCCCACCAGTACCCAAATAGGTCTTTCATCTGGGACAGATGGAGCCTAGGATCTGTGTCTGGTGTCAGACCTGACGCTGAACCAGTGCCTTGGTCTGGCCGAGAGTTGTCTGGTGACGGTGGGCGGACAGGAGGCGACATCGGGGCAGTGACGTTAGACCCGAGGTTAGTGTTCGACGCCTGGTTTGAGGCTGTCATTCGCTCGTCCTGGGGAAGGCTGAGTTCGTCGGCTGGTGGCAGAGGCGAGGCCGGTGATGCCGGGGACTGTGTCATCAGTGCCGAAGGAGGGGGTCACCAGTGGGGCAACGTTGGTTGCCTGTTGTCAGTGGGAGTAACCACCCGACTACAAACTGGTCGATGAACATTTATCCAACGGTTTGGACGTGGTCAATGAACATTTGTCTGATGACGGTTTGGTCATCCTATGAGGCTGACCTCCTGGAGGAGTGCCCAGAAGCCTTGTGACTATCCCAGGTGTTGGCGCCTGACACTGATGCTGACTGGGGCAGCTTGACGTCGGCTTAGAAAGCTCTGGATGCTGGCCTGTAATCTGAGAAGGCATGTGGATCTTGAGAGGCTACTGGGTGGAGCCCGAGTCATGGCCTTTCTCTCCTGATGCCCGTGCCAGGACAGGAGGTTTAAGAACCATTAGCCGGGAGAGTGAACGGGTTGCCTGGAGGGCACAGTCTGAACTGCCCCAGGAGGCACAGCAGGAGTTGGATGAATGAGATTTGGAGGGAGATCTCTCCTTTTCCCCTTATGTTTCTCTGAGGAATATGGTGGGAAGAACTTCTCCCGGGAAAGAACTCTCTCTGCATGGCTGCCAAGCGTTGTTCGGTCAAGTAGGCCTGAAGAGTCTGCTGGCAGTGGATCAGAGTCCTGCTGTTAAATTTCTGGCAGTGCTGGCAGGCCTGGGTATAGTGGTCTGGACCTAAACACAGCAAGCAGATGGAATGTCTGTCCCTGGAAGGGATCTGTTTGCCGCAGCACACTTCGAGGAGTGCCTTTCTATAGAAGATGTCAGTGAAGATGGCATACAGGAAACTGAACCTGAGAAAAAGCGAACTTTTTCAGTGGAAAACAAAGAAAAATGGCCCAGATGGCAGATACATTATCAATCAATCAAATCTTTATTTAACCAGGCGATCACCATTGAGCAATGCTTATTATCGAAGTGGACCTGGGGTTATTCAATAAGAACAACATAGTGATAATACAATACATAATATGCCAAAAAACAAGGGAATTGTACAATATATACATAACTAACAGTAGGGCATTGACAGTAAGAAATGTATGTTTAGATATAGGTCAAGGATAGAATAATTATAAATGGCACAAAAAACATATACATGTGTAAATATATACAGGTCAAATGGGTACCTCAAAAATGAACAGAGCACAAGATACAGTATATGTAATGATCCAGGTTGGGGGTGAAGATGACAAGGCAATCCTAGAAGGTATTTTGAAGGAGGGATTTGGAAAGCTTAGGGATACTGATGGGATCAGGGCGGGTGTTGGGGGAGATAGAGAGAGAAGCATATGGAATTGGGATGTAGGACGGCCTCAAGAGCTAGGGTTAAAGGCTCAGCCTTTAAGGGGGCTCAAAAAAGGGGAAGAGAAGACAAGAGGGATTGAGAATTCTAAGCTGATTCCTAAGTTCAAGTGGGAGTAAAGGATAAGGAGAGAGATAAGGGGAAGTGCAGGGGGGAGCCAGATAATGGCTGATACCAATCCTAGTGAAATCTGTAATAGAAAGGACACGTAGTGCGCTAGGGTGATGGCGGTCGAACTAGTGAGAAGCGATCCATGGAGCCAATGAATGCAAGTCGACGGCGGGAAAAGAAGTGAGGGGCGCTGTGGACCGCCCACCCTTTATACCATACGTAATGTTGGGGGCGGCTGATGCTGGGGGCGGTCCCTGCCGAAGACTGCTAGTTAGAAGTTTTCCATGGGGTCCTGCTGCCTGCTGGCTACAGTCCTTATTGTGTTATCTGTTGCAAGAGCTTCTCTCGAAGTAAGATCACAGAATCTGACTGCAGATAAGGACCTCTTGGCCCACCTAGTCTGCCCATTTTCCCTACCTACAGTCACACCGCAGATCCTACTTGATCTCTCAAGCTATAGCCCCCTTTCCTTACTACTAAAGGTTTCCTTATAGCTATCCCATACCTTCTTATATCCCATTACAGTTTTTGCTCCCATCACCTCATCAGGGAGGCTGTTCCGGGCATCTACCTCCCTTTCTGTGAAGAAGTGCTTCCTTGTGTTCTCTTGAGTCTTTCCTCCCTCCAGCATCATAGCATGACCCCTTGTTATTGGGCATCTTTTCTCTGAAAATGGCTTCCCTCTCGAACATTATTTACACACAACATAGAAACATACAATTTGATGACAGATAAGGACTGCTTGGCACACCCAGTCTGCCCATTTCCCTACCTAATGGATAAGCTGCAGATCTTAGTTAACCAACAGCCTACTTCTTCCTACCCCCACCCCCTAGAATTGCCTTATGACTGTCCCATGCATTCTTGAAATCCACCACTGTTTTTGACTCCACAACCTCCTCAGGAAGGCTGTTCCATGCATCCACAACCCTCTCCGTGAAAAATACTTCTCACATTAGCTCTGAGCTGTCCCCTCAATCTTCAAATTGTGCCCCTTGTTCTTGCACACACCTTTTTCTGAAAGATGTTACCCTCTTGGACTTTGTTGATTCCCTTGAAGTACTTGAAAGTTTCTATCATGTCTCCCCTCTCCCTCTTTTCCTCGAGGCTATACATATTAAGCTCCTTAAGACTCTCTTCCTATGTCTTCTGGTGCAGACCCTGCACGATTTTAGTTGCACTCCTCTGGACTGCCTCCATCCTGTCTATGTCTTTGCGGAGATTGGGTCTCCACAACTGCATGCAGTACTCCAGATGGGATCTCACCAGCTGTCTGTACAGAGGGCCAACAACTTCCTGTTTTCTTCTGGTGATGCCTCTCCCTATGCATCCCAGTATCCCCCCAGCCCTCCTTACTGCTCTCTCACATTGCTTGACCACCTTTAGGTCATCTGATATGACTATCTCCAGGTTCCTTTCCATTTTTGTTGTTGTTAGTATCTCATCCCCCATTGTGTACTCTTCCCCTGGTATCTGAAAGTCTGTATCATTCCGCCTCCCCTTCCTCCAGAGTGTACATAATGAGGTCCTTCAGTCTCTCCTCATAGGGCTTTTGATGCAGATCCCACACCATTCTACTTGCCCTCCTCTGGTCTGCCTCCACTCTATGTTCTTCCAGAAACGAGGACTCCAGAACTGGACATAGTACTCTAGGAGGGGTCTCACCAGAGATTTATAGTGGTTTATTATTCAGCTTTATAAGATGGGTAGGGAATTTCCTCCATTCTGATCGGCCATGAAGATTACAAAGTAGTATATTATTCACCTTTAGCCCCAGTGCCGTGTGTAATACTTTATGTTTGCTAATTTTAACATGGGATCATTCTTCGATTTATATAAATATACAAGTAAAGAATATTTACCATTACTTAACTGCCAGCATTTACAACCCTTCACTATTTTTGGAAATGCCACCAAATATCTTTATCAGTCTGGTAGTCTGGTGGCACCACACCCCCATCACAGGTCTGAACCATAATTCCATTATCATCCCCATCACCCCGGTCATCTAGTGGCCCCCAACCTTCAATCGCAGGTCTGAAATGTTAGTCCATTAATATCCACACCACAACTCATAACTGAGTGGACCCTCTGCTAGGCCAACTCAGCACCCTTCACTAACACTCCCTGTGCCTCCCCATTTACCCAGTAGGGAAAGACTGAGTATCTGCTTTTACCCCAAGATGGAGACTGGCACAACTCCTCTACTCGACACCATAGCCGGCTGCCATCTTAGTGACAGACAGGGAGAGTGCGCCTGCTATAGAAACAGGAATTCCATATTAATGAAATGACAGTCTGGACCACTGATCGGGGGTGAGGAGCCAGTAGACTATCAAAGTTATGGCGATATTAATGAAATGACTGTTAGGACCAGTGATTGGGGGTAGCGGGCCTCTAAACTGCCAGGATGATAGGGATATTATTGGAATGACAGTTTGCAATGGTAATCAAGGGTGGGTGGGGGCACTAGACTACCAGGATGACGAGGTTATTAATGCAGTGACAGTTCAGACTTGCAACTAGGGGTGGTAAATAGGGGCCACTAGATTGCCTGGGTGATAGGGATTTTAATAGAATGACAATTCAGACCTGTGATCTGGGGTGGGGGCCACTAGATTACTAGGGTGAAGGGGATTTTAATGGAAACACAGTTTGGCCCTGCGATGTTGGGGTGGGGGCACAGCTCTGCACAATGTCTCCTTGTAGTTGTGTGCGTTGGTATTGTGCAGAGATGCTAATGAGCACACAGTAATATACAAATGGCCCCTAGCACATTGAACGCCATACGTACCTATACTCATGCTGGCAGCTGAAAGTGACTCACAGGGGCAAATGTGGTGTCCCATTTGTGACAGGCCATCTCCCTTCCCCTGTGAGCCACTTTTGCATAGGGGGCTGAGCTGGAACAGCACATAGTCACCATGCACTGTACTCCAGTAGCTCCTATATTCACACAGGCAGCATGCACTGGTTGGAGCATGTTGCTTGTCTGAACAAGTCCCCTAGCTAGCCATGTGCTATTTCACATGCACCACTAATAAGCGCATGCTACTTATGCACGACTCTGAAAATGGGACCAATAATCCTCTTCTGCAGCAGACTGTGATACCAGAAACAAAGAACTAGGAGGATGAGAGGACATCTAATACACAGAGATCATGTTTTTATGCAAAACATTCCAATTAACAAAGAATGAGGGGAAATGAAGACAAGCAATAAATTGAAGCTAAAATGTTCATGAATATTGTATTTTAGAACATTTTTCACAACACTGGAATGTTAATATAGCATTGGATCAGGGCCCTTGGGGTCCACCTCTCCCAACTGTTCGAAGGGGCTATCCTCCTTGGTTGATGCAGTTGTGCAAAAATGGGTACATGGGTCTAAAAGTGAAGCAGTGCCTCCACCCTGAGTAGCAATAATGGTACCTGGCTACTGACACTGAGGGCTATTACTCCCTAGGAACAACAGTGTTGCCCTGGCCCACACAGTCCCTCCCCAAAACAAGTGACACTGTAACACATCGAACCCCAACAAAGAAACACAGAGCGAACAAATATTTATTTCAAAGGGAGGGAAAGGAAAAGACAAAGGGACAGAAAGAAAGGGGGAGCAATACAGTTACAGTTAAATCTTATACTGCAGTCTTAAAACTTTATATTGGCTCCAACAATTGCACCACCCCCCCAGCAGTCCCACAATCTCAAAGCGGGTGCACCTGGCTTTAGGCCTCGGAGAGCGCTCTTTACTGCAGCAGTGGATACCTCACAGGGGACACAGATGCTGTACTATGGCAGGTGGAGTGTCAGCGTTTTTAACAACTGCTGTAGAAACCAGCTACTGCAAAACAGATTTAAACTTGAACCAGGGGCCCCACTTTGTAATCCACACACTGGGTGGCCATTCAGCTTCCTTATATCATGTGCCTGGGCCTCTGAAAGTTACACAGAACCACCCATGGCTTTCCCCTCTATAGTACGGCACAGACTGAATGCCATAGTTGCAGAGCATGTAGGCTATACTGGCTGGCAGTATAACCTACAGGTTTAGAGTAATGAGCTGTAAAGGAGCTTGGTACATCCAGCAGACCTGGATTTGATTCCCCACAACCTCCACTTGCATACTGTGTGACCCTGCTCAAGTAACTGGACCTTTCCATTGCTCCTGGGTTACCCATGAAGACAGGCATTGTGCCTAGGGGGCCCTACTGGGTTGCAAAGAACAAATAAAAAAACAAAAAACCTTGTGGTTACTCATACGAACATAAGAAACTGCCAGAAGAAAAAGGCCCACGGGTCTATCAAGTCTGCCTGATTGTGCAGGTCTTAGTTTCATATCACTACAGCTGCCCCACCCCCCACCCACACCCCTCCCGTCCTCCTCTTTCCCAGTCCATCTCTCCTTTGTGTTCTTGTCTGTACTAATCCTGCCCTTGACTCTATCCCAACCCCACTTAAAGCTATCCACTGTTCTTTGAGCGATTAACTCGATTAAATGTGATTAAAGCGATTTATGGGCAGACTAGGTGGGTCAAAAGGTCCTTATCTGCCGTCAAAGTCTAACTCCTCCTGCAGTGCATTCCAATCTGCCACCACTCTCTCTGTGTAGTGCTTCCTCATCTCCCTCCTAAACCTTCCCCCTTCCAACTTCAGACTGTACCCCCCAGTGACCCTTCCCCCTTTAAGTGGAACACTCCTCCCTCCCTGACATTGTTTATGCCTTTCAAGTACTTAAAGGTCTCTATATGTCCCCTCTTATCCGTCTTGTCTTCCAGCGTGTACATGTTGAGCTCCTTTAACCTTTCCTCGTATGGCAACTCCCCAAGTCCCATGATCGTTTTTTGTAGCCCTGTGCTGCACCCCCTCCATTAATCTCACATCCTTTTTGAGGTATGGGCACCAGTACTGTACACAGTACTCCAGGTGTGGCCTCACCAGTGATCTATAAAATGGTAGGATGACCTCCCCCTTTTGAGAGGTGATCCCTCTGGCAATGCACCCCAGCATCCTATTTGCCCTTGCTGCCGCCCTCGTACACTGTGCTGATACCTTCATGTCCCCTGTGACTATTATCCCCAAGGTCTCTTACCTCCTCTGAAGCCATTACCTGCACTCCCCCCCCCCCCCAGCCAGTAGCTGTTCCTGGGATTTCTGGCTCCAAGGTGCATTACTTTGCACTTCTTAGCGTTAAACCCCAACTGCCACTCCCTTGACCAGTGTTCGAGTTTAGCTAGATCCTCTCTGAGTGCCTACTTCTCTTCCTCATTGCCCACTTTTGCACAAATCTTAGTGTCGTCCGCGAAGAGGCTGATCTTACTCTTGACTCCCTCTGCAATGTCTCCAGTGAAGACATTGAACAAAACAGGGCCCAGCACTGAACCTTGTGTTACCCCACTCATTACTGGTCTTGGCTTGGATGTCTCCCCCCTTACAACTACCCTCTGTTGTCTACCCTGCAGCCAGCTCTCAACCCACCCCACCAGTTTTCCCCCTCCACCATGTCCCTCAGCTTGCTCATTAACCTCTTGTGCGGCGCCGAGTCGAAAGCCTTGCTGAAGTCCAGATACAGGCAGTGTTGGGTAAGTTACTTTTTCTATTACCTTTGAAAACTTGTTCCAGAAGGCTCTGCGCAGTCACTAGCAAGGATGGAGAAGTACTGGAAGATGTAATACACCTTACAGTAACATTTACTTATGTCTTTTTATACACATGAAATACGCAACTGTAACTGATTACATTTATTTGAAAGTAACTAGTAACTAACCTATTACTTTCAAAAAATGTAATCTATTATAGTTATTTATTATTTTTGTATTGTTTTGTATTAAAAAAAATAAGTAACTATAATTGTAAGGTGTATTACTTTTTCTAGTACTTCTCCATCCTTGCTAGTGACTGCACAGAGCTTCCTGGAACAAGTTTCGAAACATAATAGAAAGTAATAGAAAAGTAACTTACTCAACACTGGATACAGGACATCCACAGCGTGGCCTCTGTCAACTGCCCTAGTGACCCAGCCGAAAAAGTCGATCAGGTTAGTTTGGCAAGATCTTCCTGTGACAAACCCATGCTATCTCTTGTCCTGCAGACCACTGCTATCGAGAAAGGTTTTCAACCTCTCCTTCAGAATGGTCTCCATCAACTTCCCTACTATGGAAGTCAAGCTCACGGGTCTGTAGTTACCTGGTTGGTCCTTGGGTCCACTCTTGTGAAGGGGCACCATGTGAGCCATCCTCCAGTCCCTGGGTACATTCCCTGTCTCCAAGGAGGTGTTGAACGGGTTCGTCAGAGGGCCTGCCAACACCTCTGCCAGTTCCTTCAGGTCCCTTGGGAGTATACTGTCTGGTCCTGGTGCCTTGTCCACACGCAAGGCTTTAAGGCCCAAAGCCCCTTCAGAACTCTATCCTATTGGATGACCCCGTCTGTTATCTCTGCCCCCCCCACCTCTGCCTCCTTTCCCCTGTGGTATTGGGCCATCTCTTTCTTTCATGAACACCGAGCAGAAATACTCACTGAGTGCCTCTGTCTGATCTTCCCCCTGTTCTGCCCATCCTCCCGCTCTCTTGATTCTAACAATGTCATCCATACAACTCCTCTTCCCCCTTATGTATTTACAGAACCCCTTTTCCCCCTCTCTGATCCCCTGAGCCAACTTCAGCTCCTTTGCTGCCTTGGCTGCTCTGACTGACCTGGACACCTCCCTAGATGCCTTTGTGAACACTTCTCTATCCTCCTCACGCCCAGATTTTTTGAATTTGATGAAGGCCGATCTTTTTTCCCTCACATTCCCCTTCACCTCCTTGCTGAGCCAGCTAGTTTTTTTTTACCTGGACTGCTTACTTTGAGATTTGGCACATGTGTTCCTGGCCTCATTTGGCCCCTTCCTAATGACTGCCCACTTCTGTTCAGCATCCATCCCTGGGTTAATTTCAGCTAAATACCCCTCTAGGATGCTGCCCATTCTGGCAAAATCTGTCTTCCTCCCTGGTCTTAGCCGACTCCCTCCCTGTGTTGAAGAGGTACCACACTGAGCAGTGGTCAGTTCTGTAGACTCTAGGATACCTAGACAACTTAACAACTACAATCTTTCCCCTGGAATTAGCGGGATGCCCCAGAGACACAGAATTTTTTTTTTATATTATTCTTTACGCCTCCTTTCGGAGCTGGCAGGTGGCTCTGGCCCCTCTCTCGGAGTCGTCTCTCTGGTGGGCTTTCCCTGCACCCACCCCCACTGGCCATCCCCCATGCCCCCCCCATGACAGGCTGGTGGCGAGGGCGTGACCTCCTCCACCCAGGCCAATGTCTAGATCGCTGGGGGAGGTGCAGGCACAACCTGCCATCATTGAGCCTACCAGCTCTGAAACCCTTTTCCTTTTATCCTCCCTCCTCCGAAGTAATGACGTCAGCTTTCAAGCCTCCTGACCCGTACTGCCCTCTGGCCACTGCCAGAGGGCAGTCAGCGAGCAGGATGACTAGGCCCCTTCCCTGAGAGAGGAGAGCAGTCCCCTGGATGCTCAATCCTCTCTCCCTCCTGCCGACACCCTGGCGGCCCAGGCTCATTCCCGGACCCAGGTCGCCGGCATGATGCGAGGTGAGGCGTCCAGTGCCTCAACCCTCAGTGCCACCGGGCTGGCCCAGAGACATAGAATTTTATGCTAATCATGGAATCTTAGACTGAAATTCAACTCTGCTGTGGTCATGCTCACCTCTGCCCTCTTAATGGCACATTTATTTCCCAAGCTGTGGTGAGCAGTGATCACTAAAACTAGCTAAATGGCTACCAAATTATCCAATAAGAATAGAAAAGTTTTGAAAAAATATATACTATGGCAGAAGCAGGTTATCATAAATGATTACCATGTATCAGTTGTAAAATTATGCCATTAGTAATGGTCAAGCAATTGAGGAAAAAACTGTTTCTTGTAAGAACCTTCCCAGGTTCTGAAAGGGGAGGTAATGATGGGACTGTCAAGCACAGTGACATATCCCTTTGGAAGAAACATTAATACGGTGAGACATTTTTTCTTCAAACCCCAAGAATCCCTCACTTATGCTTAAACAACTGCAGATTCCATACCAGCACCTTGGGAGGCTGGGTACAGAACCTATTTGAGGAAAAGGTTCTGCAATACAGCAGTGTGGAAGCTGGCATCACTCCCGGACTGGATATCCAGGCAACAATGCTTTATAAAAGTGTGTACTGCCCTCCAGGTAGCTGCTTTGCAGACTTAAATGGAGACACCCCTGGATGCTGCCACAGAGGCAGAGGTACCCCTTGTAGTGTGTGGACCCCAAGGCCCTCAGGCAGAAGCTTTCCAGCTCTGGCATAACAGAACTGAATACAAGTCACTATCTAGTGAGAAATGGTCCTCTTGGAAGCTGGCGTTCCCTGATCTACCTCACTGTAGGTGACAAATAGCTGGATGTTTGCAGACCTGACATCCTTTGTGAGGTTCAAATAGGATTTTACAGGTCTCCTAACATTCAGGCTATGGAACTTTTGCTCCCCTGGAGTGGATTTTTCTGTGAAGAACACTAGACAAGTGACAGACTGGTTCAGATGAAATTCAGACACCACTTTGGGGAGAAATTTCCCATTAGTCCTTAGGACTACCTTATCCCTATGAAAAATGATGTAGTTAGGACCCGTACAAAGGACCTGAAGCTTGCTTACCCTTCTGGCAGTTGTTAGGGCCACCAGAAAAACTGTTTTCTAGGTAACATACTTTATGGAGCAGTTGCCACAGGTTTGAAGGGAGCCTCAATCAGCTGAGCAATACAGAGATTCAGATCCCATGGAAGAACTGAGTCCCTAAAAGGAGGACTGAGATAAGACAGGCCCTGAAACATAGATATTGATGGCAGATAAGGACTGCTTGGCCCACTCGGTCTGCCCATTTGCCCTACCTACTATAATACCTACCACAGACCCTACTAGGTCTCCAGCTATACCCTCCCTTTCCCAACCAGTAAGGTTCCCATCTGCCTGTCCCATGCACTCTTGAATCCCGTTACAGTTTTTGGCCCGACCACTTCCACTAGGAGGCTGTTCCAGGCATCCACCACCCTTTCAGTGAACAAATACTTCCTCATATTTCCCCTGAAGTTACCCCAACCTCCGGCTTCATAGTATGACCCTTTAGTTCTTAAGCATCTTTTTTTCTGAAACATGTTTCCCTCTTATACCCTGTTTATACCTGAGGGGTATTTGAAAGTCTCTATTATAGCTCCCTCCTTCCTCCAGGGTGTACATATTGAGGTCCTTTAGCCGCTCCTCATAGGGCTTTTGATGCAGGCCCTACACCACTTTATCTGCCCTTTTCTGGATCACCTTTTCTAAATGTCTTTCTGGAGATGTGGTCTCCAGAACTGGACACAGTGCTCTAGGTGAGGTCTCACCAATGATTTACACAGCAATATCACTGCCTCCCTCTTTCTGCTGGTCATACCCCTCCCTATGCACCCCATCATCCCACTAGCTCTCCCCACTGCACTGTCACACCATTTGGCTACCTTTAGTTTGTTGGATATGATTACTTCCAGGTCTCTTTCTTGCTTGGAGGTCATCAGTACCACTCCCTCCATCTTGTACTCCATCCCTGAGGTTTTATGTCCCAAATGCATGATTTTGCACTTCTTCACACTGAATCTTAGTTGCCACACTTTTGACTACTCCTCAAGCTTTCTCCCACTGAAACTGTTGCCGGATGCACCTTCAGGGATGACAGCCAGAGGCCCAAGAACTGCAGGTGGACTAGATAGTCCAACACACTGGCCAAGCTCACTCCAAAAGTGGAAGAGCACCATAAAGAAAACATTTTCCATTCTGAGGCATAGGTTTTCCTGGCTGCTGGTTTCATGAAAACCTTGAGGACATGTAAGACCTTTTCTGAAAGGTTAAACTCAGAGAATTCTAGCGCTTCAAGTACCATGCCCTGAGGCACGGTGTCCTTGTTATCCTGCCCTGAAATGGAAGTCTAAAGATTGTACCTCAAAGGGACAGCAGCAGGGAGTACCAGGTCTGTCTGTCCCAGTCTGGGAGCCATTAGTATCAGTGTTGCTGGTTCCCTTCTGAGTTCAGCAGTACCCTCTCGGTGACAGGTGTGGCGGGGGGTGGGGGAGATGCATAAAGGAACCTTCCGTCAAGTGAGAACTAGTGCATCCTCTGGGACTAATGCAACAGAAGTCGGGTAACTGGTAGTCTTCCAAAGATGTGAACATTTTTGGAGTCCGCTACCTTCTGAACACTGCCAAAAGCACCTGCCTGCTTAGTGTCCGCTCGTGGTTTCCTCGACCGATTCTGCTAAAAAAAATCTGCCAAGACGTTTTTCCCTGGCAGGTGTACTGCTGATTGTTGCACCTGCAGTGAGTATGCCAAGCTCCAGACCTTCACTGCTTCTGTGCACAGCTCAGAAGATCTCGTTCCTCCCCACTTGTTTATGTAATACATAGTAGTGGTGTTTTCTGTCCTGATCTCGAATGACTGACCCCTGATTTGGGAAGAGAATGCTTGCACTGCCAGACAGACAGTTCTGACTTCCAGGAAATTTTTGTGTTCCGGAGACTAGAGGGGTTCACACACCGGTTACGGTGTGATCCTCCAGGTGGGCTCCCTACCCTTGAAGAGAGGCATCTGTAGTGAGTATGACCGTGGGTGACTGCTGGCACAAGGCAAACCTCCTCTCTGAGGTTTTCCTCCTCCTTCCACCATCCTAAGGCCTTTAAAAGAGACTAACAGGCACTAGCTTTGACAGAGGGTCCAACCTTGAGACAAGTAGATCCCCATGTGGTACTGGATGTCCCTCATTTGTAATCTGGCCCCTGGTACCACTGCTGTGGATGAGGTCGTGTGCCCTAGTAACTGTAACAAGTCCCTGGCTGGTCTGCCGTGTTCTGAAAGACTGTCAGTCTGATGAGATCTGATTCCTTGTCCTGAGGGAGAAATGCCATCCCTACAGTGGTATCCAATTCTGCTCCTATGAAGTCCAGCACCTGAACCGGTTCTGCCAGAGACTTTTGAGTGTCTACCAGTAAGCTCAAATTCTCTAGAGTGTGCTGGGTGAGCAAGAGAGAGGCCTTGGCCTTCTGCTGCAACTGGCCTTAGACTAACCAGTCATCCAGGTAGGGAAATACCACCACCCCTTGCCTCCTCAGATGTGCTGTCACTACAGCCAGGCACTTTGTGAAAACTCTGGGTGCTGAGGAGAGGCCAACTGGCCTGAGACTAACCAGTCATCTAGGTAGGGAAATACCACTACCCCCTGCCTCCTAAGATGTGCTGCTGCAACTGCCTCAGATGTGCTGTCACTACAGCCAGGCACTTGGTGAAAACTCTGGGTGCTGAGGAGAGGCCGAAGGGATGTGAACGAGTAATATCAGTTCCCTACCCTGAATCTGAGGTACTTTCTATGAGAGGGTCTTACTGGTATATGGAAGAATGTGTCCTTTAAATCCAGAGAACATAGCCAATGTCCTTTCTGTAAGGATAGAATCACTGTACCTAGTGTTAACATCTTGAAGTATTCTTTCTTTAAATGTTTGTCTAGGTATCTCAAGTCTAAAATGGGTTGCCACTCCTCATTTTTCTTGTTGGTCAGGAAGTAACCTGAGTACAGCCCTTTTCCGCATGGGGGCTGGGGGTGGGCTCTTTCCACTGCACTTGCTTGGGGCAACTTCTTTACCTCCAGCTCCAGCACATGCTCTTCCTACTGGTGTATGAGGTGGGAAGGCTCTGTGATTCTGCAGTTTTGGTAATCTCTTGAACTGCAGAGAGAGACCCTGGCTTACTATTTCCAGGACCCACCTGTCTGAATAGTAAGCTAGCATCCCACCCATTAGCAATGGTTAGGTGACCTTGGCACTCATGTCAGGGGTTTTGCTTAGCCTGGGCTTTGGGACCTGGAGCTGCATCTACAGACCTGGCACCCCTTCTGCCCCACCTCTGAAAAAGCCCCTCTGGGGAGCATAGTCATATGTTACATATGTACAGGGGTAGTAGCCCCAGTCCTGAGCTTCCCTTCCCTTCCATAAAGCCACTGGGAAGTGGAGGCCTTTTCCTTCTCAGTGTTACTTTCGTAAATGATTTTGTATTCATTCACTTTTTCATGTAAGCCTCTGTCTTGTCACCAAACAGGGAGTTCCCCTTACAGGGGAAATCCATAACCTTTGTTTCAGTGTCCTGGGAGAGGTTTGTGGTCTGTAACCATGCAAACCTCCTGAGAGAAACTGCATGTGCCATGACTCTGAAGGCAGTGTCATTAGCATCCACAGCCATGAGAAAATGGTACCTGGAGGCAACCATGGCAGTTTTTGCTGTGTCGGCCATGTCCTGTGCCAAGTCACCAGCCACTTTCTCACTCATGGCCTTAAAAGAGCTCCAGAGTTCCTTCTGGTACTGGGTGTTATAGACCATAAAAGTTGTCTGCCTCAGCAACAAAGAAGCTGTGGTATAGACCTTTTTTTGCTCATTCTATCCAGTTTCATAGAATCCTGTTCTGGTAGCTGGAAAGAGAGGGGGGACCTTAGCCTTATCACAGGCAGCAGTCTGCTCCACTCCCTTGTAGTCAGGATGGATGTACAGATACTCTGCAGCCTGCCTGTTCACCTGGTACTTCTCAATTTTTTTGTCAATGCCAGCTGCAGAAGTAGGAGCTTCTAACACCTTGCAAAAGGCCTTCTTGAGGGATTTACAAATGGGCACGAAATGAAAATTATGTACTCACTGTAATTCTTGATATTCTTGGACAGTCTTTTCCATTTATTCACACTGCTGCTGGATTCTCAGCTGGAGGCACTAGGACTCTGCAGGAGCCAAAAATCTTCAGGGGGGCAGGCACCAAAGTAGGCTGAGCACATGCACGGCATCACCAGGGCTAGCCTCACATTATATAGCCTATCTCGGCAATGGCCCCCAACCGCCTCAATATCTTTTTCATCAAGGAGGTGCAGCATAACTTAAGTAAGCAAATACTAAACCTAATGACGGCATAAAATAGCTCTTTGGACCTGCATAAGAAGGGTCAAGAATAACAACAATGTCTTCACAGCTCAAACCGAAACAAGGGAGGTGAAGACTAGGATACAGAGAGAGTGAGCTCAGGGGATGGAGGATGGGTGTGTGAATAAATGGTGAAGACCGTCCAATGAGAGCAAGAATTGCAGTGACTACGTAATTTTCATATCTTCCTGAATGCTGTCTTCGCCATTTGTTCACACTGCTGGGTAGAGTACCAAGCTCAGACAAAAATCCCTCCGAGTAGGGTGACAGAAGACTGAGATCACCAAGGACAAAAGTCCATTAAGGACTGTTCTGCTGAAGGAGGCATGCTGCCTGGCAAGGACATCCAGGGCATAATGCTTAACGAAAGTGTGCACGGTGCTCCAAGTTGCTGCTTTACAAATTTTAGTAATAGGGACAGAGCAGATTTCTGCCAAAAACGTTGCAACCACTCTAGTGGAGTGGGTAGGCCTTGGCCTTTCAATTTGACCTAGGCCATGGAGTAACAGCGGTGAAAGCAAGCCACTATCCAAGTGGAGATACATTTAATCGTAACCAGCTGGCCCAGTCGGTTAGCACTGATAGAAACAAAGAGTTGCTTCGAAGGATGGATATCCTTTGTTCTATCAATGCAGAACATGGGGGCTCTCTTCACATCCAGGGACAGGAGAGTTCTTTCTCCCTCGTTCTGGAAGTCAGAAATGTACATGGGCAACACCAAGGGCTGGTTCAAATGGAACTCTGAAATCACTTTGGGCAAGAAGTTGTGGTGTGTGCGGAGAACCACCTTGTCTCTGTGAAACACTGTATACAGAGGGTCTGTTACCAAAGTGTATATTTCAGAGACCCTTCAGGCTGAGGTAACAGCCACCAGGAAAGCTGCTTTCCAAGTTAGAAATCTGAGATCACATGTAGCCAGAGGTTCAAAGGGTTGCGAGTGAGCATGTCCAGTACAAGGCTGATATCCCAGGGAGCGACAGGCGTCCTAACTGGGGGCCTTGTGTGCAGAATGCCTTTTAAGAACCTCTTGAGGAGAGGTAGTTGAGCCAATGTAAGGTTCTGGACCAGCTTGTGATAAGCCAAAACAGCACAAAGGTGAACCTTTACAGAATAGTACTGTAGCCCCGCATCGGAGAGATCTAACAAGTAGTAGTAAAAATCTTTATTTTTATACAGGAAAAAATGTTACAAGTTCACACCATTGGGATCAAAATCCCATTTGCAAGGTGGTCCTATTTTAGGCTTATAAAGGATCAATTTATACAATCCATACAATAGAAGAACATACAAAACAAGCACCCTAACTCTATTACACTATTATCAACAATAACATACTGCAACAAGACGTTTTCCTTTAACAGCCTACGTTCAACATACATGTTCCGGAATACCCTATATATAGCAAAGGTTGCATGAGTTAATCATTGCACATGCAGTTGCAAGAAAAGTTCTTTTTTTACTTGAGTAGGGAAACTTTTTATGGTCTTAGCTGCCTTAGTTTGTTCGCTAATCTTGGCCCATGTCGTTAGTGCATTATACGTAAAAGTCATTCCTCCATACTTCTTACTGATCTCTGGTATTCTAGTCTTCCTTTGGCAATTATTTCTAAGATTGTGTTTATGACCAATTCTTTACATTTTTTTCATTTGGGTATAATGGTTTCTCATCCCTTTCAATTTTATACATTAAGATTGCCCAAGTTAGTTGTCTCATTTGTTCCAGTGGTAACCACTTTAAGGATTCATACATAATACGGTGGTGTGTTCGGTCGTCACATCTTAGTATAAAATGAGCCATTTGATTGTATAACATGTCTACTCTTTTTAACTGGGTTTTATTTGTCAGGCTATACACATGGCAGCCGCAGTCTTGTACTGGTATAAGTAACTGATTTACTATAATTTTCCGCATTTTTAAACTGATATTGTAAAATGACTGCCCTTCAAAAGGCACCCAGTCTTTCATTTACAGTATGTTCATAATCATTTTAGAGATGTGCGATTCAAACCACAAGTGCTGACTTACCCAAATATTAGTATTCATTAACCTGTTCCAGCTCGTCTCCACTTAAATTTTTAATAACTAGTTTTGGGTGTACGTTGGATCGTTTGGAGTTTTCTTTGGAAAAAATCAAAACCTTAGATTTTTTGCTGTACTCCAAGACTTTGTCCAGCGGACATCGGAATGGGTCCAAACGAGATTTGGTACACCAGTCAGAGAAACGTTTCCATTATGCTGTGCATGTCATTTAGGTAGAAGGTTTGTGTGCAGTCAGGAGTATCTTTGAGACCCTCTTTGGAGACCCTAAACCTTCCCCCTCTCAATCTCTTCAGGAGACAAGCATGAAGATGAAGGGAGCGCAGGTTGGGATGGACCAGGGATCCCTGTGTCAGCAGGTCCATCCGCAGGGGTACAGGCTTTGGAGGACCACAGATGTCACTATAGGAGCAGCGCAGGGATTTACTCAATGCAAGTCTACAGAGTATAATTTTCAAAGTCATTTTCAGTATTTTAATCAGACTTTTGGTACAAATGGAAGCCTGTATTCAAGCAATAAAACTCTTGAATACAGGCTTCCATTTGTACCAAAAGTCCAATTAAAATAATAAAAATAACCTTTAAAATTACACTTCGTAGACTTGCATTGAGCATGTCCCTGTGCTAGTCTTACAGTGACATCACAAAACAACAAAGCAAGGGGATGGCATCAGAGATCAGCCCCTTTAGGGGCAAAATACGATCCCTTCCCTTCCGTGGGGGGGCAAACCCTATCATACTAAAACTGCTATGGAAGAACTCCCATGCAGGTATGGGAGCCTCCTATTTGTTTTCTAAAGCACAGAGAAAGGTTCTCTTTAAACTAGCTATATGTGTGTGTGTGGGGGGGGGAGGGAGAAATAATGGTACAAAAACTTTTGAGTCCCTGTGGGCTCTTAACACACGGTAGAACGAAACTTTTCACTGAATCACTGGATATCAAATGTAAGACAATGCAAGAAGTAAATTCTCAAGCAAAATAAAAAGAACTGATTCTTATCTCTTCCAGGTTCTGGAAGGGGAGGCAGGGTGGGAATTCTAAGCATAGTGAGGTAGAAACAACATTACTACGGTGAGTAATTTTTTCTTCAAACCCAGGAATCCCTCACTATGCTTAGACAAGTGCAGACTACAAAGCAGTACCTTGGAAGGCTGGGTACAGAAACTATTTAGGGAAAAGGTTCTGCAAGACAACAATGCCAAAGCTGGCAACCCTTCTGGACTGTATGTCCATAGACTGTGCTGGCAGAAAAGGACTGCCAGGCCCACCCAGTCTGCCCAGTTTGACTAGCTGACAGCTAGGTCTTTTGCTACTACCTAACATCCCCCCTCCCCAGATCCAAAAGGCCCTTGTGTCTATCCCACACTCTCTTGAATCCCTCCACAGTCCTCACCTCCACTGGGAATTCGTTCCAGCTACCTACCACCCTTTCCGTGAAGAATTTTCTGTTTCCTCTGAACCTCCCACTACTGTCTGCATATCATGTCCCCTTGTTTTCGACTGCCTCTTTAGCTGGAAAATGTTATCTACCGTTGTCCTGTTTATACCCCAATGTGCTTGAAGGTCTCAATCATGTCCTCCTTTTCCCTTCTCTGCTCCAGGGAGTACATGTTTTGGTCCCTCAGCCTTTCCTTGTATGACACATGACTGAGGCCCTTTACCATTTTTGTTGCCTTCCTCTGGATCCACTCCACCCTATTCACATCCTTCGTGAGGTATGGCCTCCAGAACTGGATGCCATACTCAAGGTGTGGCCTGACCAGCTGCCTATACAAGGGCATTATGACCTCCCTCTTCCTGCTAGTGATTCCCTACATCCCAGCATCCTACTGACCCTTGCCACCGCCTTCTTACATTGCTTTGCCACCTTCAGGTCCCGTGAAATGATTATACCAAGGTCCCTTTCCAGCTCGGTTACCTCTAGGGCATGCCCCCCCATCCAGTATTCCGCTCCTTGTTTTTTCTTGCCAAAGTGCATGATGTTGTACTATTTTGTACTGAAGGACAGTTGCCACTCCCTGGATCACGCCTCTAGTTTTTCCAGATCCTGGCACATACTCTCAACTCCCTCTGGCATATCAACTTGACTGCATATCTTCGTGTCGTCCTTGAATAGACACCCCCCTCCAGTCCTTCCGCTATGTCCCCTATAAAGATGTTAAATAGGAGTGGCCCTAACACCGACCCCTGAGGCACCCCGCTGGTAACTATGCCCTCTTTTGCAGGTACCCCATTTACAACTACCCTTTGCCTTCTACCCCTAACCAGTTTTGCACCCACCTTACTACTACAGACCCCAGCCCAAGACATCTCATTTTGTGCAGTAGTCTCCTGCACAGTACAAAATCAAACACCTTCCTAAAGTCAAGGTACGAAACATCTACAGACCCCATCGATCCACCACCCTGGTAACCCAGACAAAGAACTCTTATCAAGTTCATTTGACATGACCTACCCTCAGTGAACCCGAGTCGCCATTGGTCCGGTAGGCCATTGGCTTCAAGGTAGCTAGTGATTCTTTTCTTTAGCAGTTTCTCCATGAGCTTGCCTACCACCGATGTTAAGCTCGCTGGTTTGTAGTTGCCGACCTACTCCTCCTTGTCCCCACCCTTGTGTAGGGGGACCACATCTGCCAGACAATACTTTCTGAAGGTGTGTACTATTTGTCATGTAGCTGCTTTACAAATTTCCTGTAAGGGGACGTCCCTTGCTGCTGCTGCCACAAAGGCAGAAGTGCCCAGTGTGGAATGTGCCCTGAGGCCTTGTGGTTGTAGCCTGCCAGTTTTGCTGGAACAGAACTGTAGGCAAGAGACAATCCAGCAAGCAACTGTTCTCTTGGATGCTGGTGTATCTTTGCCGACTTCACCATATGTGACAACTGAGAATGACAGGACCTGACCTCCTTCTTGCAGTCCAAGTAGTAACTGAGTGCCCTCTTAATATCCAGACTGTGGGGCCTTTGCTCCTCAGAGCTGGACTTTGCTGTAAAGAACTCAAAGTGTAATGGACTGGTTCAGGTGAAATTCAGACACCACTTTAGGGAGGAATTTTCTGTTTGTCCTGAAGACTACCTTGTTCCTGTGGAAGAGGATGTAATTTATTTATTTTATTTATTTATTAAATTTTGGTGACCGGGTAGACCCACTGAGCCCTGGAGGTCCCTTTTTCAGGGGAGACCTGGGATAACATGGTAAAATAGGACATACAGTGAGAGTACAATAAATATGTCAGAGCAGCTGACACACATTGTAGCTGTAACATGCTTTGTAACAGAGTTAAGATTTATCAACATTTAAACACAGGCAACGCTCAGACTTTGAGCGAAATGAACTGGCATAGGGCATTCAGCAATTAAAGAACCCTGGTGAGCATAAAAGGTGCATTAAGTACAGGAGACCAGCTTATTGTAGGCTGAGGCATATACTTGGATAGGAAAGAAATGGAGGCGGGGTTTCAGGTACCATGGCAGTGGCAAATGGTGGCAACGAGAAAGTGGGCCTTGAGCCTAGTGCGGAAGGTTTCAATTGAGGGGGCATCCTGCACCCAAGGTGGAAGTTTGTTCCACAGGGATGGGCCAGTGTAGGAAAAGGACTTGCCCCCTGCCTTGGTCCTAACTCTAGGAACCTCAAGAAGAGTTTTGCCTGAGGTCCGGTGGTAATGAGTCCAGAGAGACTAGGTGGGGCGGTGGAGCCAATTAGCTTGTATGCTAGGCAAAGCAGAGGTAACTGGAGGTGAGCTTCAAAAGAAGGCCAGTTGATAAGTGCTAGAGTGTCGCAGTGGTGACTCCTGGACTGGGACTGTGTGGCAAAGCGAACCACCTTGTTATATAAGACCTGCAGTCTATTGAACTCAAGTTTCGCCATGCCCTGAATGACAGGGGCTGTGTAGGGACGAGGACGCTGGAGGCAACAGCAATCCTAGCTTTGGGAATCAACTGGTCCTTGAGGCAGTAGAGGGTGCCAAGTTTCCCATGTATGGTTTTGGTAACTTGGTCGACATGGTCCTTTAGTGTGAACCCTTGGTCCAGGGTTAGGCCTAAGTATTTTAGGGAGGCTACCATCTTTATGCGGTACCCGGCCCTAGAGATGAGTTGTAGGAGTTGTGTTCTGTCTTTGCCAAGGGATCTAGGTCCGAACAGCATGGCCTTGGATTCAGCGGTATTCAGAACCATTCTGTTCTCTATTAACCAGTTCTCCAGTGACAGGAGGTCTTCTTGGAGGAGGGGGCAGAGGGCCGCCAGGTTGTCCGAAGATCGGTAGATGATGGCATCATCAGCGTACTGAACAACAGCGCTGCCCCCACAGTGGCCATTCAAGTCATTTGTAAACAGGGAGATGAGGAAGGGACCAAGGATGGACCCTTGCAGTATTCCCTTACTTAGCTGAAGTGGATCCGATATCTCATCCTTCCATTTAACCCTCTGAGTATGACCAATCAGATAGCTTTCAAACCTCTTGAGAGCATGGGATCGAGGCCTATGTTACACAGCTTGTGTAACAGAAGGTTGTGGTTGATGAGGTTGAAAGCCTTGGAGAGCTCAATGAAGACCGCCCCAGTATGGATCCCTTTGTCTATATCTCTTAAGCACATCCGCCGATAACTTGGTCAGGGCAGTGTCGGTTCCGTGTTTTGCTCTGAAGCCATGCTGGGATGGGGCAATAAGCTGGTGCACCTCTAAATAGTCACGAAGCTGCCCGCAGACCAACTTTTCCTGGATTTTTGCCAGGATTCAGAGCAGGGAAATTGGCCTGTAGTTGCCGATGGGTTCCTGATGGCCCCCCTTATGAATAGGGACCACATTGGCCTGTTTCCACTGGTTTGGGATGGTACACACCTGTAAAGACCAGTTTATGAGCCAGGTCAGAGGTCTTTAGAGGGTCTGTGTAGAGGGCCTGCGGCTCTCACTTCATTCTGGCAGAAGTCATGGCCACCAGGAGGACTGTTTTCCAAGTGACATACTTTAAATAAGCAGTAGTCATTGTCGTGAAAGGAGGCTCCATGAGCTTAGCAATGCATAGGTTCAAATCCCATAGAGGGACACTATCCCTGACAGGGGAATGCAGGTTCAGAAGCCCTTTAAAGGACGTCTTGAAAATGGGGTGTGAGGCCACCGTTTTCTCTTCACCTACTGAAACACGGGCTGACACTGCTGCCAAATGCACCTTAAGGGTTGAAGGTCTAAGACCCAGGGACTGAAGGTGGACCACAGAGTTCAGGATTGTGGGCAGATCTGTATAGGAGAACACCACAGGAAAAACCTGTTCCACTTGGAAGCATAGGTTTTCCTTGTTGCTGGTTTCCTAGAAACTTTAAGGACCTCCAAAACCTTCTCAGAAAGGTTAAAGCCTGAGAACTCTAGCTCTTCAAGAACCATGCTTTGAGACGCAGAGTCCTGAGATCTGGGAAGGCTGTCCTGTCCTGAGACAAAGTCAGCAGGTTGTGTCTCAGGGGAAGGCGGATGGGAAGTTTGGTGGAGAGGGACAGGAACAGGCAGTACCAAACCTGTCTGGCCCAATCTGGAGCTATTAGAATCATGGCTGTGGGCTGTCTCCTCAGCTTCAACAGCACCCTCAGCAAGTGTGGAAGGGAGGGACAGCATACAGGAACCTCCCTGTCCAGTCTAGAGTCAGGGCGTCCGATGGGATCGAGCCCACTGCAGGTGTCCTGCAACAAAGCAGAGGAAGCTGGTGATTCACCCAAGATGCAAACAGGTCCATCTCTGGTGTACCCCACTTCATGAACACTGTGGCCAACACCTGCATGTTCAGGGTCCATTTGTGATGCCCTGGCTGATCCGGCTCAGGGAATCTGCCCAAACAGTCTTTCCCTGGCAGGTGAACTGCTGAAAGCTGCACATCTAGAGAACAGGCCAGATTCATAATCTTCACTGCATCTGTACATACTGTAGCTCTGAGGATCATGTGCCTCCCTGTTTGTTGATGTAGTACATGGTAGGTAGTGGTGTTGTCTGTCCTGACCTGGAGTGACTGACTGACCCCTGAGGTGGGAGGTGAAGGCCTACAGAGCTAGGTACACTGCTATGAGCTCCAGCCGGTTTATATGCTCCTGGGAGGAGCACACCCCGCTTACTATTAGGTTGTCCAGATGGGAACCCCAGCCCAGGAGGGCGGCATCTGTAGTTAACACTACTGTGGGTGACTGCTGAAGGAATCTCCCTGAGGTTGCCCTCTTCCTTCCAACAATCCAGTACTCTTAAGAGAGTCTTTAACACAGGCATCAGCCTTGAAAGAGGGTTTCGCCTTTGGGACAAATGGGCCCATAAAACCCATTCTTACCGGTAGTGCCATATGGCATTAGAACCATCTGTCACAAATGCACTCCACAGGTCAGGCCTTCTGCTCCCACAGTGCCCAACCTCGAAGTGCAATATGTGAACAGGAGACAAACAAGGTAACCCTCCTGTCTGTTTTGGGTCCGAAAACACCTTCTAGTCTCGAGTCCTGAGGTCAAATATGAACCCTTTTTCGCTAGCACACCCAGTTAACAGGATCAAATATCGCACCCTCTTCAGAGAAATGCAGTGCAATACTTAATCCAGTGGGCACCCAGCCTGGTTCACAATTCTCCCCTTTTTTGGACTCAGTTGAGACCCAGGTTATGTTCTTACCTTTTATGCAAAATGTTATGTCACCTTTACCAAATACTGTCCCAGCATTCACATACAAAAGAATGAGAAAAGACTCAAGCAGGATTAGGGAAATCACAAAGTTTACAGAAATTAAAAATAGTAAATGCATCAAAAATCACCAAACCTATACACATTATTACTTACAGTCAAAAGAGATTGGAAATTACAGAAAATAAATGCCTGGTAACTGAATTATCTCACTACTCTAAGTTTCAGATAATAAATAGGTGGTTGCATTTACCTAAAGTGCTGTGAGAGTTTCTTGTCAGGAGTCCCACTTCAAAACCAAAAGCAAAATGCAAAGTTTTTCTTCCAGCTGCTGGTAATATGTGTTACAAACTCCTCCTCCCTGATGACAGCTCACAGATGCTGGATGTGAGGTCACTCAAACCTGAGTACTTGAATTAATTTATCAGTCACATGTCTCAGCCCACTGCTCAAACATTCCAATTAAAAAAAAAATCTTCTTAATTAGTGAGGCCTTATGATAGACAGAATTACCCTTTTGCTGTCTTCAGAAACTTCCTGAGGAACTGTGTTCATCTATTTGTGAAATCTAACAGGAATCAGTTAAAAACTGGCTCTTCCTCAGAGGTCGTAAAATGCATCCTGGTTCCTGGAATTCAAAGTAATGGGATAATTTACAATGTGTGATAACCTGCCCTTTGAAGGAAGCTCTTAAATAGAGTTTCCACTGGGTCATGGAGAGTGTCATTTCCCTGACCACAACTTTGAAATTCCATCTCCCAGATAGCTGTTCTGCTGTCTGCCATATTTTTTTCGGCAGAAATTCACAGAATGTACTTTTATATCACAAATATGATACAATATAATAACAAGCAGATGCTATGCATCACACCATCCATTGCTTAACCTGACCCAAAATGGCCACACAAGACAGAATGAGTTACGTGGCACTGGATAGCTCTCATTTGGAACCTGGCCCCGGCCACCAGTACCATGGACGAGGCCAGCCCAGCAGCTGGAGGAAGTCTCTTGCTGGCCTGGGCTGGCCTAATTTGAAAGACGTCGGCAGATCCACCAGATTTTGCACTCTCTCCGAAGGGATGAAGGCCCTCCCTCAGAGGGCATCCAATATTGCACCTATGAAGTCCAGTACTTCCACCGGCTCTGTCTGGAACTTCTGAGTGTTTATTATGAAGCCCAGACCTTCTTGCATGTGCTGAGTAAGAAGCAGAAGCTGGCTGGCCCAGTGGCACCGAGGGTTGAGGTGCTGGATGCCACATCTCGCGCCATGCTGGTGACCCAGGTTCGGTGATGGACTCGGGGAGCCAGAGGTCATCAGGGGAGGGAGAGGATGGAGCATCTGGAGGACAGCTCTCCTCTCCCTGGGGAGGGATCAGGGGATGCTCGGTGTCCTAGCGGCCCCCGATAGAGATTGGGGGCACTGCAGGTGCACCGACCGATGTAAGGAGCAGAGTGCGGCAGATGCCAGCAGGGCAGACGTGTGCAGGCGTCACACACTCCTAAATGAAAAAAAGCAAGGAAAAATACCCTGGCAGCCGGGTGAGGCGACGGAGAGTTTCCCGGGGCGACCCTCACATGCTCAGTGCCAGCCACGAAACTGACCTTACCCCCTGGGGTTCCTCTGCCTCCTCCTGTATGAGGTTGCGGGAGAGGAGGGGATCCTGATACCAATGCTTCCGTTGGGACAGTGGTTCAGGTGAGTGGTTAGAGATGATGCCGAGTGAGCCGCCCAAGAGATGCCCCGGTCTGCCAGGAGAAGAAACACAGTTAAAAAAAAAAAAAAAGAAGGAGAGAGGCCTTGACCTCCTGGTGTGACTTCCCTATGACTAGCCAGTCATCGAGATAAGGGAAGATCACCACCCCTTGACTTCTCAGATGTGCTTCTATCCCGGCCAAGGACTCTGTGAACACTCTGAGAGCTGAAGAGAGTCTGAAAGAGAGGGCTGTGAACTGGTAGTGATCATTTCTTACCCTGAACCTTAAGTACTTTCTGTGACAGGACCCAACAGGAATATGGAAATAGGCATCTTTCAAGTCCAGAGACCCAGGCCAGTCCCCCTGCAGAAGGGATGGGATTACTGAAGCCAAGGTTACCATCTTGAAATTTTCCAGCTTTTGAGGTGGTCTAAAATGGTTCACCACTCCCCATTTTTCTTGTGGATCAGGAGAACCTTGAGTAGAGGCCCTTTCCCCACTGTGATGTGGGGACCTCTTCTGCTGCATTTGCTTGCAACAACTTTCTTACCTCCAACTCAACAGGATCTTCTCTATTGGGGTGGGAGGTGCAAAGTTTTTGTGACCCTCCAGTCTTAAAAATCTTTTAAACTGCATGGTGAGCCACTGACTCACTATATCAGGACCCACTTATCTATGGTGGTGTTTTTCCACTACTGGAAGAAATGAGCCAGCCTTCCCCCCACTGGCAATAGGTGGGTGACCAGGACCAACTTGTCAGGGGTTTTACTTAGGCTGGGCCTTGGGTGCTGGGGTTGAGTCATCACACTTAGAGCCCTTTCTACCTCTGAAGAAAACCTCTTAGCTAGGAGAAATCATAGGCTAGGAAACCACAGGGAAAATATCCCCTACCTCTACTTCCCCTTCCATAAGGCCTGCTGGAAGTAGAGGTATTTTCCTTCTCAGTATTACTCTTGTAAGTGGCTTTGTACTCTGCCAAATTTTTCATGTATGCTTCTGTCTTTTCACCAAACAGGAAATTTCCCTCACAGAGAAAATCCATGGTCTTTGTCAGAGGGTTCTGGGAGAGGCTTGTGGTCCTGAGCCAAGCAAACCTCCTCAGGGAGGCTGCATGAGCCATAACTCTGGAGGCAGTGTCATTCATGTCCACTGCCATATGGAACTGGTATTTGGTGGCATCCATGGCCATTTTAGCAGTGTCTGCCAAATCCTGAGCCAGGTCACCAGATGCTTTCTTGCTCATAGCCAGAATGGAGCTCCACATCGTCTTCTAGTACTGGGGAGTATAAGCCATGTAAGCTGTATTAGAAGCAGGGAAACTGAGGTATAAACCTTCTTCCCCATGCTATCCAGTTTCCTGGAGTTCTTGTCTGGAGGCTGGGTAGAAAAAGGGCTTCTGCCTCATCTCAAAGGCCACCGCCTGTACCACCCCCTCATGGTCAGGGTGAGAGTAAAGATACTTGGCACCCTGTCTGTCTAGCTGGTATTTCTATTTTCTTATTAATGCCTGCAGTAGAGGATGACGTTTGCATGAGCCTGCAGGTTGCCTTCTTTAGGGACTTGTGGACAGACAGAAGCAAACTCTTGGTCAGGGTTAACACCATCATATCTCAGAATTTCACTTCGTCCTCATCCTCAGCCGTCTCTAGGGTACAGAAGTTGGGGGTGTTAACCATTCAGCTCACAAAAGAAGAAATTAACTTCATACTTACTGTAATTTCCTTTTCTGTTAGCCCCAACGTTGACAATAAGTAATCATAACAACTGGGTATAGTGCACCCCTACCAGGGGAATGGCACAGCCCAAGTTTTAGAATGTTGGGCACACGAGGATTCCATGTAGTAGCAGCAACTCTCCAGTTACTGCTTACCTTGCAGTGCCATGAGAGCTATACATATACTGTATAACCCCTTATTTTAGCGGTTAATTAATTTACGCGCTATCCGCGGATCGGTACCAGCACGCGAATATTTAATGAAAGCGATTATTATTTCACTTTCAGTTGCGAGGTAGCGGGAAGCGTGGTGATCAGAACGCCGATGTAAGGGGTTCATTGCCACTGCAGAGTGTGCTCATACCAGTATGCTTTTACAAACAACAGTGAGGTAGCGTGGTGATCGGTGTGCTCGTACCTCCTACCTGTGTAAGGGGTTCATTCTGCTGATTGTGCTTACACTTCACAGCGGCAATTGTGTTGTGTTGTGTTGGAGTTAGCGCTTGTGTAGGAGGTGGAAGGGGTTTTCATTGTTGTGCTTATGAGTACTACTGCTTGCTTGATTGACTTACTTCGTGGACTTAAAAGCATAAACTTTATTGAACTAATAAAAATTAAAAGAAGTCAGGTTTCAGTAGTTGAGGCACTGAGTGTGTACTTCCATAATAAGTCGACATTCGTTCATAGCAATTTGTAGACTCCAAGCAACTGACAGCTGACTTCCGGGTTTTTTACTGAGCACCGTAATTGCGCTAATAAAAAGTTACGCTAAAAAGTCTGGTAGCACAGTTGCGCGGAAATTTGGTTGCATGATAATATTGCGTTATACAGTATATACAATAAAAACAATCACATACTTACAATAATAAAAAAACTCTCATATCTTCCTACTGGACATTTAGGTTAAGGGATACAGGGGCGTCCCTGACTTTGGTAAAAAGGGATTTGTTTGAGCCTGAACAGCTTGTACCCAATCAGTTTGTTACTGTACAGGGATTCACTGGGGAGGAGAAAATGCTGCCACTTGCTAGTGTTCTCATGGACCCAAAATGGAGGCCTGAAGTATTCAGTTCTTGTCGAGAAAACCACGTAACCGCAACATGCTTCACATGAATCACCCATCTGTGAACTTATGCTAATATATAATGAGACACGGCCGGTCTTTGTTTTATAGTGTATGGTGGAACATAGTTAGGCATGGATTTCGATGCTATGTAAAAAGTCATTCTGCTGCACTGGGGACATCTGTACTGCAACAGAACGACTTTTCGTTCTGCTGAAGTAAGTACGTCATCAGACAAGGCTCACAAGTAGTTCGTGACTCGCGGTAAGGAAGCAACGACGGATCAGAGAGACGTAGGACGTGCTGGATAACAGAAAAAAAAAGCCAGAATCAACCAGATATTACTGTGCTTCAGGACCAACCAGATTTAAAAAAAATTACAACACCCGGTCCTCAGAATTAATGTCCTCTTGCTAAGCGAGAGGAACAGCCGCCATTTAAAAAAAATTAAAAATCCCACTCAAACCCGATAGTCAACCAATTAAATTGTGTGGGTGAAGCATATGGACGCTATGTTCCTAACAACCATGCAGCGCAACCTAGCAGCCACGGCTAACTCCAGCAGGATACAATTATTTTTTTATTTGAGAAAAAACAAATAACGGCATTAAATCATATTTTCATGTGTTTCGGGTGACACAATACACTACATAGAAAAGTGTTGGCGGAAGTCCGGCCTGGATGATGACAGTCTTAGATTGACGGAACATTATAACAGCTATTAATAAGAAATCACCCATAAGAAGGCAGAGTTCCTGTCCAGGGAGCTTTCTGCTGCGCAGAACGACCAGCTCAACTCATTCGAACTGTTGACAGATTGTGCAATCCAGTCTGTCTCCAGTCCGGAAGAGCTTTTTCACAATTTAAGTGTGATGAGCCAGCTCGGTTTTTTGCAGATAAGTTTGCCAGCATCAGGTCCAGAATCGGCCCCGCTCTCTCCATGAGGGGTTGTAGAGGTCAATGGGAGGTAGTGAGCACCAGTCTGTCTGGATGGATTTCAGCCAACCAGATTTCATGGACATTGTGAAGATTGCCCAGACTTTGCGCCCAACCTACTGTAGTTTGGATCCTGGCCCTTCCTCCCTTTTGGTGGGATGTGCAGATGTTACCTGCCCGATCCTAGCTGAAACAGTATGGAGATCCTTGCAGAAGGGAATCTTTCTGGACCCATTAAAGGAGGCAGTCATTAGACCACTCCTTAAAAAACCCTCCTTGGATCCTGTCGATCCAGCTAACTACCAACCTGTTTCTAACCTGCCCTTTGTGGGGAAGGTTATTGAGAAGGTGGTTGCGTTGCAACTAGACAATCACCTGGTAACTCACAATGTCTATGAAGCCCTCCAGTCTGGTTTCAGAAAGAGACATAGCATGGAGACTGCCCTTGTTTGGGTATTAAATTACCTCCTAATGGCGAGAGATCGAAAGGCTCATACCATCTTGGTCCTTCTCGATCTCTCAGCAGCCTCTGACACAGTGGACCATGAGGTGCTTTTGGAGACCCTGCGGTTCCTTAGTGGACTGTCGGGTACAGTCCTCAAATGGTTTCGATCTTTCCTCGTAGGCAGGTCCCAGGGGGTGGTCACTGGAATTTATTCCTCTGACACCCTTCCCCTGTCCTGCGGAGTGCAGCAGGGCTCCATATTGGTGCCCATGTTGTTCACAGTGTATATGCTGCAATTGGGAGATATCATCAGGCAATATGGATTGAATTTTCACTGCTATGCAGATGATACTCAGCTGTATATTTCCTTTGTGCCCGGACAGATGGATGCAATCTCTATGCTAAATAGCTGTCTCTCTGAGATCAGAGACTGAATGAGCTTTAGTTGGTTGAGACTGAATCTGGATAAGACTGAGGTGTTGGCTGTGGATCTGGGCCACCCGGGGGCAGGTTCTGGTGCTGGGCACGTGTCGGGCCTATGGTTTGATGGTGTCCAGCTCATTACCTCAGATCGGGTGCGTAACCTGGGCATTATTTTTGATGGCGGCTTGACCCCGAAGTCTCAGGTGTCAGCTGTGGTCTAATCCTCATTTTACCATCTGATGAATATTGCCCGGGTGAAACACCTGATTCCACTGGGCGACCTTCCAACATTGGTCCATGCCTTCATTACTACCCATCTTAACTACTGCAATGTCCTCCACCGAGGGCTGTCTGGGGTCGATATCCCCCACTTGCACGAAGTGCAGAATGCTGCGGCCAGGCTGTTGACTGGTACCTCTAGGACCAGTCACATTATGCCTATGCTATGCGAACTGCACTGGCTGCCAGTTCAGTGGCGGATCACCTATAAGGTAGGTTTGCTTACCTATAAAGCCCTACATGAACAGGGACCTGACTATCTGAAAGCTCTCCTGACTCCCTACTCCCCCCAATCGCCCTCTCCGATCCGACGACGAGGGACTGCTAGAGATTCCCAGGGTTCATCTTAAAACATCTGGAGCTCATGCTTTTTCATTTGCAGCACCGACCCTGTGGAATTCTCTACCTGGTTGGTTAAGAGAATGCCTGACCATCAGCAGTTTTAAATCTATGCTGAAAACGTATTTATTTTCTTTGGCCTTCCCTGGTTAATTAATAGATTGATTTTAAATAATTATTATATCGTCTGCTTTTATACTGCAATTTTATATTATGTACAGCACCTTGATTTTGAAAGGCGTTATAAAAATAAAGATTGCTTGCTTGCTTGCATGTATGGCTCACCATACACCAGGCTCTTCACAACCTTGTGGTTACTATGCTGACCAAAAGACATCTCGAGCTTTGCTCTCGAGGTCATCCGGTTGGCATAGTAACTGCTCGGTTGAGAATAGCCTTGTTGTGTATAGTGAGCCATACACTGTCCTATATCTTTTTTCCTTTTTTTTTTTTGAAAGCAGAGAACTAAACTGCAACAGGAAAAAACACCTTAATTAACCAATGAAACCTGTTAACCTATGGTCACAGACAACTGATAAATCAGCATATTTATTTTATTTTAGTCTTTGGTAACCGGGTTAGGCCCACTAGGCACAAGTGCCTGTTTTCAGGGGTGACCTGGGAGCACTGGGCGGTTAAGTGATTTGCTCAGAGTCACACAGTATGCAAGTGGAGGTTGTAAGAATCAAACTCAGGTCTGGTCTACTGGATGTACCAAGCTTGTTCACACCTCGTTCCTCTAACCTCTAGGCTATACTGCCAGCCCATATAAAAATACACATCAGAGTACAGTGCAGCAGAGTAGAGAGAAATCCATGTAGGGGTATCATCGAGGCGAGGGAGGGCTTCATTTAGATAATGGACCCGCCCACCTACTCCTTTTTCCTGGTTTTCCTGGAGGCGGGGACGTGCAATGACGCCAGTGTCCGCCCCGCCTCCCTGTTGACGAGTGCCAGTAGCGTGAGTGACTCCCTGCCTCCGTCAAGGGTCCTCATTGCGTCGGACACTTCCCCGCCTCCCCGGACAAGGAGAGCCATCCATGGGATCTATCCTTCTCCCCAGCCTGACCCTCCGGCGACTTGGATCTGTTCCTGAATCCGGGTGGCAGCGTCTGGCCAATCAACCAATCGCGGGCGCTGTAATGATCATAATTCTGACACTTGATTAAGCTTCCTGAAATCAAGGCAGATTCTAACACCTCTCTTTTTGTTTACAGTTACCATGGAGATGACCAAACACTCCTCGACTCCTCAATGATACCCAGTTCTTTCATTTTTCCTTAACCACATCAGCTTTTAACCTCTCTGGCAACCTGTTTGACTTTTGCCTAATAGGATGAGCATTCTTTGTCACTATTACAGAAACACAGAAACACAGAAGTTGACAACAGATAAGGACCGAAAGGCCCATCCAGTCTGCCCATTTCTTTTTTTCTACTTTATAAATGTGTCATCAGCCTTTGCTCTGTCAATGGCCTATCTATTCATACTCATCTGTAGTGCTCCCTTATGTCTATCCGATGCCTGTTTGAAGCCCTGCACTGTATTCATATCCGCCACTTCCTGAGGTAGGATGTTTCATGCATCCACCACCCTTTCTGTGAAAAAGAACTTCCTCACATTACCCCTTAATCGGCCTCCCTCTGATCTCATGCTGTGTCCTCTTGTCCTGCTACTTTTCTTATATTGAAACGTTAGACTCTTTCACCTTGTTAATGCCTTTAAGGTGTCTGAATGTTTCGATCATATCACCTCTCTTCCTCCTTTGCTCTAGGGTATACATATTGAGCTCCTTTAATCTGTCCTCATGTGTTTTCTGATGCAGTCCCTGCACCATTTTGGTTGCCCTTCTCTGGACTGCCTCAATTTGGTTAATGTTCTTGTGAAGGTGTGGCCTCCAGTACTGCACGCAGTACTCCAGATGAGGGCCTAACCAGTGTCTTATAAGAGGGATTATTACCTCCCTCTTCCGACTTGTGATACCCTACTAATACTCCCAACTTTCCCTAGCCTTACCTACTGCTTTAGTGGTCTGCTTGGATGATTTCAGGTCATCGGTGATGATGATGCACAAGTCTCTTTCTTCCTTTGTGACTGCCAGCAACTCCCCTCCCAGCCTATAGGTGGCTTCAGGGTTTCTCTTCCCTATGTGCATGATCTTGCACTTCTTTGCATTAAACCCCAGTTGTCACTCTTCCAATCATTTTGCCAGTTTATCCAGATCTCTTCTAATTCTGCCCATCCCATCTGGATCATCTACTCTGTTGCAGATCTTCGTGTCATCTGCAAACAGATAAACCTTACCCTCCAGTCCATCTGCAATGTCACTGATGAAGATACTGAAGAGGACTGGCCCCAGAACTGATCCCTTAGGTACCCCACTTGTGACTTGCATCTCTTCTGACTGCATACCATTTACCACCACTCTCTGTTTTCTGCCCGTCAGCCAGTTTGCCACCCAGCTGATCAACTTCTGACCCACTCCGAACCTACTGAGCTTATTAATCAATCTTCTATGTGGAACAGTATCGAAAGCTTTGCTGAAGTCAAGGTAGGCGAAATCAACTGCTCCCCCTTGGTCCACCACTTTGGTTACCCAGTCAAAAAAATCTATGAGATTAGTTTGATAGGACCATCCTTTTGTAAACCCATGCTGTCTTGGATCCTGTGCTACTATGGATTCCAGGTGTTGCACTATCCTTTCCTTGAGGAATGCCTCCATAATCTTGCCCACTACTAAGGTAAGACTGACTGGTCTATAGTTCTCCGCCTCCTCCCTGCTACCACTCCCGTGGAGTGGGATCACATGAGCCCTTCTCCAGTCTTCTGGGACCTCTCCTGTGCTCAAAGACTCACTAAATAGTTCTGATAATGACTCTTCTAGTTCCACCCTTAGCTCCCTTAGTACCCTGGGATGTATGCCATCAGGTCCCATTGCTTTGTCCACCCTGAGCTTATAGAGCTCTTGTAGGACCCTTTCTTTTGTGAAGGGGTGCACACCTCCCTCCTCCCTGTGTCCATGGTGCTGAGTTGTGGGCCCTGCTCTACCTTCTCTTCAGTAAATACTGAGCAGAAGTATCTATTTAGGATAGGTGCTTTTGAATGGTCCTCCTCCTCCTCCTCCTCACACGCCCCCTTATCTCCTTTGATCTTAGCAATACCCCCTCTGGACTTTCTCCTTTCACTAATGTATCTATAGAAACTCTTGCCACCTTCTTTTACTGTTTGTGCTAGTGTTTCCTTGGTTTGGGCCTTTGCCTGCCTTACTGCCTTCCCTGTTTCCCTTAGGGCAGTTTGGTATGTCTCCCTATCTTCATCCTGCTGCTTTCCGTTATATTTTCTGAAGGCCAGCCTTTTGGCTCTGACCTTTTCTGCTACAGTTTTTGAGAACCAAAGTGGTTTCCTTCTTCTTTTGCACTTCCTTTTCTCTCTAACACAATGAGAAGTTGCTTCAAGTATTGCATCCTTAATGCTTGCCCACTTTGACTGCACCCCCTCATATGTATTTCTTTTTGCTAGCGTAACTCTGTTGGCCATCTTATCAAAGTCAGCAGCTCTGAAGTCTCATAGTTTTGCCTTGGAATGGGATGATTTAGTTCTAGTGGCCAAACTGAACCATACCATGTGATGGTCACTGACTCCCAGGTGACCTTCTACCTGGAGATCTGTGATACATTCCCTGCTAGTCAGTACTAGATCTAGGATAGCCCTGTCTCTTGTAGGTTGTTGTACCAGTTGTTTGAGGCCCTCCCCCTGTAGGGAATCCACCATGTGTCTAGTTCTGGCAGATGTTCCTGCTGGCATTGGCCAATCTGTATCTGGCATGTTGAAGTCTCCCATTATCAGAACCTCCCCTTTAGCTGTCATGCTCTGTATATCTTTTTTTTTTTTTTTTTTGATAATTGTTTAACCAGGAGTAGCACACTAAGCCGAAAGCTTGTTTACAGGTGCGACCTGGGAGCACAGGGAAGTTAAGTGACTTGCTCAGGGTCATACAGTATGCAAGTGTAGGCTGTGGGATTCAAACCCAGGTCTCCAGATTTGCAGCTCAGAGCCTTAAACCACTGCGCTATACTGCCTCCCTATCTTCTAACAGTAATGTGTCTATGTCCTCCCCATGATCTGGGGGCCTGTAGACAACCCCAGTTCGTATGGCTGACCCATTTCCTGTTTCCAGTGTGACCCACAGTTCTTCTGGCTTCTTATGTGTATTCTGAATTTCTGTAGCTTTGATATTTTCATTGACATACAGGGCCACTCCACCCCTCTTTTTGCACCTCAATCTCTTCTGAACAGTGCACAGCCAGGTACTGAAGTCTCCTAAGTGTGGTTACTGGTAAACCACGTCTCACTAATTGCTATTATGTCCAGTTTAGCCTCTGTCATTATTGCCTGCAGGTCTGGGATCTTGTTTCCCAGACTACGAGCATTTGTGTACATGATTTTCCATTGGCCAGATTCCAGTGTGTTAGTTGTTGGGTGAGGTCTGGCGTTTCCCCTGTGCGTCGTATGGGGAGCCGGACCTTTTTCCTTACCTGGTGATGCAAATGAACTGCAAACATGCTGAACTTCTGTTTGACCACTAGCTGAGGGGGGAGAGGTGTTCTTCCCATTCGAAGTATGGGGTGTTGCACCCCTCTCCCTATTTGCTAGTTTAAATATTCTGCATTGACATCCAACTTCTGCTCCAATGCACTGACTCCCTCCTTAGTCAGATGCAGTCCATCAAATTTAAAGAACTTTTGCTCCCAAAACTGTTGCCAGTTCTCTACAAATCTGTGTCCTTTTTCCTGGCACCAGCCCTTGAGCCACATGTTTAGCTCCCCTATCTCCCCTTCTCTGACCTTCCGTCGATCTGCCCCCTTCTCCCAGACTGGCAGAATCTCAGAGAAGGAGATGCTGGACGAAATGGATGATAGTTTGTCACCCAGCCTGGTCAGGTGTTCCTTGGTCTCCACAACTAACCGGCTGGCAAGATCATTAGTCCCTATGTGTACCAGGGCGTCAATGTTTTCTCCTGCTTCCTGAATGTACCTGGGAGACATCTGACCATTACCCCTGGCTGATGATAGGTATCAACTCCCTAAATCATGGAATCTCCTATGATCAGAAGTTTTTTGGATTTCCTTTTTGTTTTTTTTTTGTTTTGCTTCCGGTTTTGGGTGAGTTTTGTTGTGCTAGCTCCTGTGCTGCAGTGTCCTGCTCTGCAGTGTCCTCTGCCCCTTTGTTTGATTTCGGGGAGAGAGGCAGACATCTGTTTGTAGTTTTTATATGGTTTGTGGAGGTAATATGTTGGAAAGCACCGAGTGATGAGGCACCCGATTTGCCCCTCCTAACCACCTGACAACCTCCCGGCCCAGCTACCCTCTGTGGTCGAGGTGCTTCTGTTGGATGTTGGGGAAATGGCAGGTGGTTCTTATAATATATTTCCTCTTGAATATGCAAGCTGAGGTGCGCAGTCTCTGTCTATGTGGCCTGGAGCTGAGCTCTTAGATCTCCAATGGCCCAGCATGTAGGACAGTGTCCTAAATCCTGTAAAACTGCCTTTCTGAAAAATGTTCCGCAGTACCTGCAGTTAATGATATCCATTCCAGCTAAGTTGCTGGGTTTATAACCTGGTCAGAGTAACTAGAAGGAAGAAAATGAAAGCAAAAGTTTGATTTTGTGTTTTGTTCGTTTGTTTTTGTATAACTTGTTACAACAAGTTAAATTACTAGTGCCCCTGTAAATGAGGTCATCGTGTGGATACCCCCCTGATCCGCCCCTTCCTGCTTTGCCACAGAAAATGTCACGACTGTGCTACCCTATAAAAGGAGGGTAGTTTGGGGTGGTTGGGGATGGGATGGGGTGGGTGGATCCTTCCCCTGCCGAAAAAGAAGAACCACGGATGAAAGAAACAAGGAGGTAAGAGCAGAAACAATCAGCCAGCAACAAATGCAGTAGCCTTGAAAGCTTATCCTAAAGATAGATAAAACTGTAAAACCTGTAAAGCACCAGCTGTAATAATTTCACAGAAGAGAACCCCTTTTGCTTGGCCTGGCACCGTGGTAAAAGTACTGTTAAAAGTCTTTAGCACATTACGAATGTCTGCCGTTTGTTCTAAGGTTAAGGAAACATTCATCTTTACAGTATCAGCATTTATAGTTTGTTCTAATCTATCATAAACTACATCAATATCTTCCTTATCAGTTTCTGGTAAAACTAGCAAGGCAGCTTTTGGCATTTTTTCAACCCATTTCTTGAAGAGGTTAGCATGGTATATCTTAGAAGGATTTTTTCTGTCAGGGGTCTCAATCTCATAGTTAGCAGTGCCAGTACATCTAAGAACCTTATATGGCCCTTGCCACTTAATTAACAACTTATTTTCCGTTGTGGGTAACAGTAGCAAAACCTTTTCACCTAGCTCAAACTTTTTCTTTTACCCCATGGTCATAATATACCTTCTGCTGGTTTTGAGCCTCTTCCTGATAACTATGGGCAATTTCAACATATTTTGCCAGCCTCTTTGTTAGGGCACACAAATAAGAAGATATAGACTGTTTCTGAGTGGGGTTATCTTCCCACGTTTCTTTTATCACATCCAGTGGCCCTCTCGGCTGCCTACCATACAGCATTTCAAAGGGCAAAACCCCTATTTGATGCCTGTGGCACTTCTCTGTAAGCAAAAAGTAGGTAAGGCAAGTAATGGTCCCAAGCTTTCCCTTCCCCTTTTACAAACCTTTTTAACATGCGTTTTAGGGTTTGGTTAAAATGCTCAACAAGACCATCTGTCTGAGGGTGACTGGGGCGGGGGGGAGGTTCTTATGGCAGCGATACCTTGTCTGTACAGCTCCTTAAGCAGTGCAGCACCAAAATTACTACCCTGATCAGTAATAATTTCTTTAGGTATGCCCACTCTGCAGAAAATTTTGGCTAGCTCTGCTGCAACTTTTGGGGCTGTAACAGTACGTATTGGAATTGCTTCTGGGTATTGAGTAGCATAGTCGCATACTACCAGGATAAATCTATTACCCTTTTTACTTTTGTCTAATGGACTAACCACATCCATTGCAGTTCTCTCAAAAGGCACATCTATTAGGGTAGGGGTACCAGGGGCACCTTGTCTTTTCTAGTGACTGGGGCTACTTTCTGACACTCAGCACAGGAATTACAATAGAGAGCAACATCTTCATGAATTCCCGGCCAGCAAATTCCATTCAGCAATCTGCCAAGGATGCGATCCCTCCCTTAGTGACCAGCCATAGGATTATCATGTGCTATCTGTAAAATTAAATTCTATACTTCTGTGGTATAACCAGTTGTTCTGCCTGTTCCTGTGTCTGCGGTTTAACCCAAACTCTGTACAGTAATCCATTACATTTTTTAAACATTGGTCCACCCTGTTTTGGTTTTACTCCTAGCTACTTCAAATAACCCTGGAGAGAAACATTGTTAGTTTGCTCTGAAAGAAAATCACAATCAGTTATCAATTTAGTTTCAGTATTTTCCTATTTTAACCCTTCATGTCCATCAGTCATTTGTTGCCACAGTTTCAGGCTTTGTCTTTCTTTCCTGGATTTCCAGATCTTGGAGCTGTGCTCAGGCAAGTCCGAATCAAAATCACTGAAAGAAAAAGTGTCCCCACCATCTGAAATTTTCTTTGCCTGAGCTCTTGTCACCACAGCTGCTGAAACATCAGGACTTACTACCTCTTTGATCAATTCAGTAAATTGTGAAAAGTAATTTCCAATAATCACAGGTACAGGTAACTTTGGTACTACCTCCACTTTCATTTGGTGGTAGTAATCTGTTATCTAACGCTACTACTTTTTGGAAAACAATTAACAATTTTATAAGACCTAATGTTTGTCAACCAGGTTCAATGAGGTTGAACGGTGACTTGTTGTCTTGTCCATTGAAGATAGCTAACGAGTTTAATTTGAAATTTACTGCATTGCCTGCTTCCTTTAGTGACCAGTCCAAGGTGAACTACTTGGGATTGATTGAAGATTTTACAGTTAATCCTAAACTGTACTTAAGGACTACTACTCCGAAGGAGGTAGAGAAGTTGTTGCGTTGTATTAAGAGGGACAGCTCAGCTGGTTCTGATGGCTTATGTCCTAGTTTATTGGCGGATGCTGCCTCAGTTATAGCACTTCCAGTTAGTATTATTTTCAATTTGTCTTTTGTTACAGGTACTATACCTAATATATGGAAACATACTTTGGTCACTCCTATATTTAAATCTGGTTCACAACATGAGTTTTGTAACTACAGACCTATTTCTATCTTGTCTGCTTTAGCTAAAGTTCAGGAAAGAATAGTTTATAATCAGTTGATTGGGTATGTGGATCACTTTGGATTATTGTCTCAGAACCAACATGGTTTTAGAAAGGGAAGAGTACTGAGACTGCCTTGGTCGAGTTCATCAACGCGTACTTAATGGCATGGATAAAGGTGTCTGACGGGTGCCGTGTTCGTGGACTTGACTAAGGCATTCACTCAGTTGATCACCAATTGTTGATTTCTAGACTTGAGTCATTGGGAGTTGGTGAGTCTTTCTTGGACTGGATGAGGGATTATTTAACAAATAGGTTTCAAAGGGTTAAATATAGGGTGCTGTATCAGACTCTGTAATGGTTAAGTGTGGGGTTCCACAAGGTTCTATTTTGGGCCACTTTTGTTTTCTTTGTTTTTGATCAACTAGTAAGTGTGATTAATAATGCTTCTCTAACACTTTATGCTGACGATGCAGTAATTTATCACATGAGGTTTGTCAGTTGGAGATCTAGGTGTTTCTTTAACAGAGAAATGTGCAATTTTCAGTCTTCCTTATGGCCTCTTAAACAAATCTAAGACAAAGGTGATGGTTTTGGTACCCCACCTAGACTGAGATCTAGGTTGGTACTTTGGAAGTTAAATCTCTTGATGGATTACTGTTTGACTATGTTGATACATTTCAATATCTTGGGATATTACTAGATTCTCATCTAAGTTATGAATCTCATTTTTTGAGGTTACCTCAAGAATACATTGTAGATTAGGTTCTTTGTACAGAATCCGTTCATTTCTTATTCCTGAGTCTAGGCTGGTTATTTCAAATTGCTGCTTACTTCCTATTGTGAACTATGCAGCTATGATTACTGACACTGCTTTCAAGACAGTGATTTCAAAGAAATCCACTTTACTTCACTTGATAGCTAAGTTTGCTTTAAATTGTTCTAAGTCATCTCATCATTGTGTGATTTTGAAAGAAATGGGCTGGTTACTGGTTTCATTAAATTTCCAATACTGTGTGGCCAAGTTCATATATAAAGTTATGGACTCTGGAATTCCACATAGTATTTCAAAGTTTTGAGACCATATATTGATGGTCATTATTCTAGACATAGGTCAGACAGTAGGTTTCTGAGATTCCTCTTATGAAATCAAAAGTGGACAAAGATCCTTTGCTTATATTGCTCCATTTATTTGGAATGAAATTCTCAAGATATTAGGTGGTTGTGTTCTGTCAAAATGTTTGCCGATGCATTAAGGATGTATTTCGAATCTCAATTTAATTGTAACTGTTTTTTATGAATTTTTTTTATGAATTTTATACGTAACAAAGACATTTTTGTCTGCAATTTGCTGCATTGTATATGTATGTTTGATTATGTATTGTCTGTATGCAATATATGTGGGTCGCACCTGTAAAAGGAACTTGTTTCCAGTGTGCTTACCCGTTAAGCGAATAAACAACAACAACAACAACAGTAAGAGTCACTCGGGTGGTGGGATAGTATCTAGTGTCCCCATGGATGCAGATGACACCAGTACCTGGTCCCTCTGCACCGTGTTTTCCCAGCATTTTAACATGCACTAGGGTCTGTCTGCTTCCCGAATCAATGAGTCCCTTTACAGTCCTATTCTCCACCTTCACATCTTTTAGGTACTTGCCCTAGTTTGCCAAAGACAAATCTGCTCCAGTGCTGCTCTCTTTATTACAGCAGTTTCTTGCAAAATGGCCTGGCTTATTACAGATATAGGAGATAACGTCTTTTGGCACAGATTTGTTACCCCCACCAGAGTTCTTAGCAGGCCTGGAGTTTAAATGGGAAAAAGAGCTTCTTACTGGTGCTTGGTTGTTACCTTGCTGCTGTGGCGTCTGTCTGGCCAGTTGGTAGTCCTCAGCCAAAGAAATGGCTTTTTCTCCATTCTCTGGTCGGTGTTCCTTTACCCACAGTTGCACATCTGTAGGCAAGATATTGATGAATTGCTCCATAGCAAATGTGTCGATGATCTGTGGGAATGTTTTGCTCTCTGGCTGGATCTACTTCATCAGGAGTTCTCCGAGTTGGGTGAAGGCTTCTTGAGGATTGTCAACCGAGTTGCACCTCAGAGATCTACATCTCTGCCTGTAGGTCGCTCTGGAGATGTCGTACCTTTTCTGAATTTCGCTTTGCACCAGGTCATAGTTTTCTGACTGCGCAAGGTCCATACTTCTGTAGGCAAGCTGGGCTTTCTCTGTCAGGTAGGGTGCCAGTCTGACTGTCCATTGCTGCTCTGACCACTAGCAGGCTGTGGCAACTCTTTCAAAGGTTGTCAGGTATGCCTCAATATCATCTGAGGGACACAACTTAGTAAGTTTAATGGCCTGTAAGTTGCTTGCATTTTGTTGCTCCTCTGGATCTGTGCTGGATCCTCTGCCTTTGACAGCTTGCAAGGCAGCCAGCCATCGTTGCTCCTGTCGCTGCATCTCTGCTGTCATCTGCTGCTCCCGTCGCTGCATCTCTTCTCTCCTTTGTGCTTCTAAACACTGAATCTCATTCTCTCTCTCTCTCTCTGCATCTCAGTCTCTTTTTGTTGTATAGCCCACTATTTGAAAAAGTCCATCAGGCTTTCAGGTTCTGCCTCTGCCTGTTCCTTTTCCATAACTTGTGCTGGCTGTACAATCTCAGACTGGACTTCTGTTACTGCTCATTTGGCTGTCAGTCTCCTGGTAACCACTCCTGGACTTGTTGCTGCAGAATCCATACCTTCCTCTGTGCTTCCCTGGTACTAGGTCCAGTACCCACGCACAAATCTCCTGTCTTAGGCCATGCACGGCTTAAATCCCACTTAGGCTGACACCATCTGCTGTCGAAGCACAGGTCAGGAAGCACAGGAAAAACCCAGGAGCAGTTGTAAAAAAATCACCAAAACTTTATTTATTGTAGTAGTAACATAAAATAAAATAAACCTAGTCAGAATAACTACGTACAGAAGCAAAAATAAAATCTTTCTTGTAAAAGAAAATCTCCCCTTGCAGCTCAGCTTAGCTGTTTTCATAAGTCTTTTTCAACCCCCATCCTTTTCAAGCATCCTGTTTTTTGTAAATTTCCGGAACTGCTGGAAGATTGAGAACTTCCTGAGTTCCGTACAGCAACTGCAAAAGGCTCAGGCATTTGCACCCAAATAACCTCTAGCTTTTTACAGTCATCTCAAATTATAAATATATATACAGTTCAACAGTAACACCATATTTTCTAAACAAAAGTGACCCCATTATCAGTTTCATTTCCATATATTGATTTGCGCATATTCTTATATTACCAGATCTAGATATGCAAGGGAGGAAAAACAGAAAGCAAGAGAGACAGTGAGAGGCAAAGGATTGCGAGACTGTTCGGGTTGATCAAGTCCAAAGTCTCACAGGAAAATTTGGTTGCGCAACCAGACAGAGATGAGAGAAAAGGAAAGAATACAGACCTTTGCATTTACACACTTCCTCCAACAAATGGGACAGGGTTCTATTCTACCCTGTCACAAGGGGGTTTTAACTAAAAAAACAGACCTCTCTCCTAGCATGCAGTTTAAGATTCTGGTGGTCCCACTGACAATGTTGGAGCTAACAGAAAAGGAAATTACAGTAAGTATGAAGTTAATTTCTTCTTTCTGTAGCACTCCACATTGTCAATGGGTAATCCATAAGAACTGGGTTCTAAGCAGCAGTATCCAGACAAAAAAAGGGGAGGGGGAGAATGATATCCCATATGCCAGATGTTTCAGAATTACTTGCAAACTGCTGCTTGCAACATTCTACAAGCACAAGCTGTGTCAGCAGAACTCTGGACATCCTATTTATGTTTCTTGAATGTGTAGACTGAGGACTATGCAGCTGCATTGCCACAGTTGTGAAATTGTGGTTTCACCCCTCTCTGCCCAAGAAGTTGCCATTACCCTGGTGGAGTGTGCCTTGATAAGAGTCGGAGGCCTCTTTTTCGCCACATAGGGTATGGCAACACAGTCCCATATCCACCTAGCTAGGGTGGGTTTGGAGGCTCTTTGTCCCTGTTTGGCTGTGCCAAAAAGCACAAATAGACTATCTATCGGAGCACAGACTGCAGACAGAGAGGATTTGTGGGAGTCATCAAGGAGTCAAGTGGTTTTATCGGAGAAAACTATACACATCTCTCTCTCTCACTCTCTCTATATATGTATGTGTATATATATATATATTTTTTTTTATTTCATTTTTTATTGACCGGGTAAGTACACTAGACAAATCCTGCCTATTGTCAGGCACAACCCGGGGGAAGGGGATACAGATGAATGCCAACTGACCTTGAACCAGATTAAGCTGTTGGTGGTATTTTTAGTGAATGAGGGAAATTTGGCCAGGACACTGGGGAAATTCCCCTACTCTGCTTCCTGTGAGCAAAAGGGGACCCGTTTTCCTGTGGGACCAAGATGGCGGAGTAGGAGGTTGTGTGTTTGGTGGAAGGGAAGGCCTCACCTTCCACTACATCACAAGAGGAGGCCCCTCAAGATGGTGAAATCGAAACAGAACAAGAAGAGATTTATCATGAAGCAATGGGATTTTCAGAGGATGATCGTCACAGTGAGCATTTTATTTTCCAAACTCAATCTGTTGTTAAAAGAGAAGATGCTGTAATTGCTGTACCTGGACTCCCTGTAACTTTAAACGAAATAAGCTTTCAGAATGTAAAAATCTCTCATGAGGCAAACCTATTACCTGATAAAAGTGATGTCTCAGGAATTGATTATGTCAGTAAAACAGAGAGTCAAAGGCCTAAAATAAGCCTACACTCAAGCAGGATTGTCTAACACTGTTGACTCAGTTACAGCAACTGAAAAAGATGTGGAAACTAATAAAAAGGCTGGCAGGAGTATCGCACAAGACAGTGAGTGCCTAAAGCCTTCATTGCCTAAAAATGTGATTTCACAGAAAAATATTCCTCAAATGGTAGGGGAAATTCTGAACAAAGGATCTACGAACCCTCTGAGTGTCAACAGTACCGCTTTTGGAGGACAGCCGAAACTGACAAAACAAGCCGGCTCTGTGTTTAAAATACCGGTACAGCGAGACCTGCCTTTAACAGCTGACATCGCGGTCATCTATCAGAAGGAAGGAGCGCAACAAGCAGGAGTGACAGAATTTTGTTTTACTCAGTGAGATAAATCTTTAACTCAGACTACTGATGCTTTTTTCTATTGCACCTGCCTAAAGATCTGCAGTCACAGATCCAGGATGTAAGAGTGGAGCCTAAAGTTAAGCAGAGACTTGCGAATTCACCGCTTCACGATGGAAACTGGTCACCACATAAAGCGATCCTAGAGGCGGGCTGGCAGATGACAGCTTCAGGATCCTGGACACCAGACCCATTATGGGATCCCTCCTTTAATTTAACTTCTACTCCAGACTGGAAACCAAATACTAAGGAGAAGCACATTGTTAACATTGCCCCAGAAGTTAATATAAGTGAAAGTACAAAGGGGGAATCCAAGGTTCTATTAAACTCTGCTGTTCTTAAAAACGATACAATAAATTCAGAGGGTGGTCAAGAGTTTAAAAGTAGATCCTAGTGAAAGTAAGAGTGCGCTTCCCTCTCTGGGTCCACAGAAACCTTTAATGTCTGATCTTTCTTCACATTCAAAAAGAGAAGCTGCACCAAGGAGAAACACGGTGCGTATTCGCTATAAAGGGGGATTGACTGAGTACCCTGATAGGTATTATGTAGGAAAATGCTTAATTAAAGATTCCCTCCACTTTTCCCCTAGAGATGTCTTTGTATTCATCAACATCTCAGGGGAAGATAACTACGATATTAGCTTCCGAACATCCTATGCCTTAGACCTCTTCTGGGAACGCTATAATCAGGTTAAATTCTCCCCCTTATGGACTCCCTTTTTAGTAATCCCCCTTACAAAGCCTCTGATTAAATTTGTCACGGTTATGTTTAGGAATGAGGGAGTCCATGTGGAGGACATAACTTATTGGTTGGGACAAAAGTGTGAGATACTGAGTGAACCTGAACCAATTCTAGATACCGAACAATTCTGGATGGGAGGGTGGAAGTACAAAGTTAAATTACGACAAATGGACACAGGAATAGAACATATTCCCAATTCCTTCCTGTTAGGCAGGGATGGGGGGTTTGTTTTTATGGAGGTCAGCCAAGAGCCTGCTACAAATGTGGTTCTAGAACTCATTTATCAAGTATTTGTGATCAGCCACGGTGCGATAATTGTGGAGAAATAGGCCATGCAACTATGCAATGCATGAATCATACTAAATGAGACCTTTGTGAAGGGTTTGGACATATTTTTCGAGAATGCCCCTGGGTGGCAAAGAATAAAGCTTCTTGCATAAGCCCAGATCTATTGATTCAGCAGGCCCAGGAGGCCTCTTCTAAACAGAAGAAAGGCCCTGAAAGTATGGATGTAACCCAATTGCAGGATGTTATGAGTCACACGAAAACTACTAAACCCCACCCCTCTTGCTTGATCTAGTAAAGATGTTACTGTGGATAAAAACTGATCAGGTGGTAAATAAAACAGAAACGACAGAAGGTTCTATCAATCCAGAGGTTCTTATTCCTGTTTGTTACAGTGAACCTGAGAAATCTGATAAGTCTGACAATCCCCCTATTGATAATGTTCCACTCTCTCCTTTACCACCAAGGAGATCTTCTCGGAATCAGAGACCAAAATCCTCTCCCTCAACTACTAGTATTGAAACACAGAATTCTTATGCAGCATTATTTACTAACTGGGGTGATTCAGAAAATGGATATAGTGGACTCTGATTCTCAGAAGTCAGTGCCGGAAACTGGAGGTTTAACTGCAGAAGAATATAAGAGAAAAAAAGAAGAAAAAATGGAATAAAATAAAATAGTGTGGTTTTAGTCACTTCGTGATCATGGTAGCACACAAATGGGGGTCTTTGAATACTCATAATATTCTGAATATTATTAAATGTCAAGCACTGTTTCAGTTTATTCATGAGAACAAAATCTCAGTATGTTTTTTACAAGAAATATGGATGTTTTCCTTAGTACAGATTTCTACTTTTAAAAGGGATTGGCCATGCGGACCAGCATATTGGTCTTTTGGAAGGGATAATGCAGATGGAGTGGGCATTTTGTTTAATTCTTTTCTTTTTTCATTAGATAAATCGATAGATCTGATACCAGGAAGGGTATTGATTCTGGATGGAAAATGGGATACTTGGGACTGTAGATTTATTAACTTATATAACCCTCAAACAAAATCAGAAAGAATTAATTGCATGAAAGCAATACAGCCATATTTAATCACGTCAAGAATAATCCTTTGGGGTGCGGATTTCAATTGTAGTTTGATAGAAAAAGGGCTCACCAATTAAAAAAAAATTACTGTGATTCGCATTTATTAGAGGTAATAATTAAACCCTCAGGGCTCACTAATTGTTTGCAGTATAGGCTTTCTGGGCCTAGTTTTACCTGCATGAAAGGAAAATATAAAACCACTATTGATTATCTATTTATTTCAGCTGAAATTCCTTTTGGAAATTTTCAAATAATACCAGTTGAATTTTCAGACCACTTATTATTACTTTATTCATTTGGTAATTTAATTTCAGTACCAAAACGATCATTTCGATGGAAACTAAATACCTCTATACTTGGTAACAGTTTTGTGAAATTTGCAGTGTCACAACTTTTAAAAGGAAGACTATTGGTTGCATTTTTATATACTGGTATGGGAGAATGGTGAAGGGAAACTAAAGCAGATTTAAGTAGGTGGTTTAAGAAATATGGATCCACTCAAAAAACAATATTTTTTTTACATGTTTAAAGCTAAGACAACAATTACAGTTTATAATATCAAAGTCTAATACCTCCAGGTATGACTACTCTGACCAAATAGAGAATCTTAAATTCAAGATGAAACAAATACAATACGATAGGGAAAGAACATTACAGGCTCTGTTCTCGAATAATACTCAAAAATTAAAAATAGGAGACCCTTTCGAAATGTGTAAAAACTTAAAAGAAACTACTCATATGGAATTCTTAGTATCAGAAGGTAAAAAAGTGGTATCCGAAGCAGAGATTAATTCCATTATAGAATCTCATCATGAAACACTGAACCCTTCTTCTCCAATTAAGATAGAATATGTCAGAACTTATCTAGACTCAATTAATTTTTCTCCTTCACAAAAAAAAAGATGAAACATTACTGGAACCCTTTTTAGAATCAGATGTTGAAAATATAATCCAGAATCTCAAAGAAGGAGTTTCTCCAGGTATAGATGGTCTTCCTTATGCATTATATAAAACTTTTAAAAAAGAATTTTCAGCCTGCTTATTTTTAGTTTTTCAATACATTATAATGAGTACAAAAGTGCTTTCTGAGTTTACAGATGGCCTAATTATACACATTTATAAATCAGGAGATAAAGGGGACATAAGAAATTGGAGGCCCATAACTATTTTGAACTCAGATTATAAAATATTCACAATGTTATTAAATAACAGAATGACAATTTCTGTAGAAAAAATAATGTCACCTTTCCAATATTGTAGTATTCCTAACAGAAGAATACAATCAGCCCTTATGATTATTAGAGACGTTATTGAGTATCCTTCATTAGAAGGAAAAACTGGGTATCTGATATCTGCCAACCTGGAGAAGGCTTTTGATAGAGTTACTCACACTTACTTATTTCAGGTTTTGCATTTTTTTTTTGATTTCCACAACGGATTGTCAATATTATTAAATCCTTATATACCTCAGCTACAGTGTTTCCCTTTATTAAAGGAAGTAAACTAAAGGGTTTACACTAAACTCAGGAGTTCGTCAGGGATGTCCACTAAGCCCTCTGTTACATGTTTTATCATTAGAACCACTCATTCGATCTTTGACGGTAATACCTAAGTGGATAGGAATTGGTAGAGATCATCCTAATTCTCATCTTCATATTCAAGCATATGCATATGATGTATGTATATTTTTCAATAATTATGAATCTCTGCAGATTTTCCTAGCAGAATTCAAATTATTTGCAGCAGTGTCTAATACTAAAATTAATCTACTCAAAACTAGGGGTTTGATTATGGGGGCTGGATGTCATCTGGCATTTCAGTGTAACAATATCATATTATCTTCAGAACCCCTAAATATATTAGGTATTTCTTCTGGCCCGCAAAACCTTCCTGAAAAAAAACTGGGACAATGCATTAGTTGAAATAGAACTTAACAAACAATTGTTTGCATCAATCCTACCTGTACCAGCTTGTTTGTATCTATGTCTTAAGTTACTGTTATACTGTGTTATACTGTTATACTGTGTGTTTTCGTTTGTCTTACTGTGACAAGGTACCTTTGTAAATGAGCCTATGGCTCAAAGGCTTTCCAAACTGCTGTCTAAATAAATAAATAAATAAAGTTTCAAGATGGAAAAGTTATAAATTCTCCAAAGTATACAAATCATCAAACAGTTTATTATTCCCTGTTTGGAATATGTGGCTATGCTTTTCCCTCTTCCTATACAGTATGAGACCAGACTTTATAGTAATTTTTTTCAACTATTGTGGGGCAATAGATTAAATCCAGTAAAGAGATGTTTACTTATCTGAACATCACTAAAGGAGGATTAGGTATGATCGATCCCATACTTTTTTTTATTCCCTTGTTTTTACTCAATCTATAAAACAATTAATCCTGAGACCAGAGAGTAGAGAAAGTATTTGGACTTCATTAGTACTAGGTCGATACTTTAAAGCTTGGGTTAATCTAGCCCCTAAATTAAATCCCCATATACATACTCCAATATATTTTGAACCAGCAATTCAAAAACTATACAAGTGGAAAATCACTAAACAAACCATTGTTTCTAATACAGTGAAAACCCTATACAAAGTGATTGTGAATTCAATTTACCCTATTGAACCTAGTTTTAAAATTGTCCCGTAAGACAAAACTCTGATATACTAGACCAGTTGAATAATGATAGGGTACCTGCCTTTATCTGGGAAACACAATGGTTGACAATGTATGGGAGATTAAACATTAGAGGCACAGCCAAATACAAGGCAAAAGAAGAAAGGAATTGTCCTTATCCAGAATGCATTAACCAAGAAAAAACTATGGAGCATTTTTTTCTACACTGTTCTTATGTAACGAAATGATGGGTATATGTTGCCAAAGAGTGGGATTTGTCATGGCTGAAATGTATGGATTATGATATTCTGGTTATAGGTATATATCCCCCAAGCATGGCCCATCTTAGTAAAAATACTCTAGGAGTATTTTTTGGATGTTTGCGTTTTTTTGTTTTTTTTTATGGCAGGTGAAGTGTCAATGGGTTATTTATCAAAAACGGGTTCTATATGAGGGGTTTTGCCAAATGGTAGCTAAGGAAATGTATAAAGTGTATCTCAAAGATGTCCAAATGTATAACTCAATTAAAGTATTAAAATGGTAGAAAGGATTTACCCATATAATTAAATTTAAATTATAGTTTTTTGTTTGATCCACACAATATGAATACTTATAAGCTTTTGTTTATTTCCTTTGATGTTTCTATAAAGGATCTCTGTATTTGATTGTATTATATTACTGTGAATTTGTTTTCTTTTGAGTTATACTGTATATTTATTTATTTTATTTTGTCAATAAAACTCCCCTACTCTTTTCGATAAGTGCCATGGGATCTTTAACATCTACCTGAACTACCACCAATCCAGGCAGATGGGACCTCAGTCTAACATCTCATCCAAAAGATGGCACCTCAGAAGTGCAGCAACCCTCTCATGCAGGACTACAGTGTCAGTACTGGGATATTAACCCAAGTGCCAGATGTGGGAACTGAACTCACAGCCCTCTGATCTCCCAGCCTCAGAGATGAGTGTGCTACCTACTGAGCCACTGACACTGACCCTCAGAGGTGAGTGTGCTACCTACTGAGCCACTGACATATATATTTTTTCATTGCAAAAAACTTTGTTAATGCATCAATCAGGGTTCATATTAAAGTGACAAAAGTGTGGAAATGAGGTGTTGGGTTCAACCCTAACACCTCCCACAACCAACCATACCACCCCACCCTTCACACACCAACAGGCACTGGGGTGTGCCTTGGGGTCATCAGCCCTAATGTTACTCCATTCCATGTGTAAGGAAGCTGAGGTGTTACAATACAGGAGAATGGGGTGAGCACTGGGGTAGAGCGACCCAAGGCACAGCAGCCTGTTGGTGTGTGGAGGGTGGGGGTGGGATGCAGTTCGTTGGGGAGGGGTGGTAGGGGTGTTAGGTTGGGAACCCTAACACTCATTTCCATACTTTTTTCACTTTAATAACCCCAATGACAAACCCTGGCATCTGTCAATCTCGGGAGAATGGAGGGGTACACGGGTTGGGGGGAGAAGGGGCAACCCTAAAGGTCTCATTTCCTGACTTTTTTGTTTTAACCCTAAATGATGCATGAACGCAGTTTTTTTGCATAGAATATATATATATATACACACACACACACATGCATACATACATATACACACACAGACACACATACATACATATATATATATATAGGATACATGATGGGCATGAGTGTGACATGAATATTTTCTCCTCTAGAGTGACCGCTGGAGATGTCACTGTGCAGGAGTGAAATATTTCCATATCACAGTGCACATCATGTATCTATTATAATAGGGCCCCTATTGTTAGGAGGAATTGTACAAAAGTAACCATCTGCACTGAATAGTGTGGGATTTGTGTGACTGGATATTACATGTCGTGCACTGGTATTCAATCGTGCTATTATTTCACGATAATGGAAATGTTAGCGTAAGCCATGTGATAAATGTAATTTATTTTCACTGTGCTGATGTCATCAGCATTTATCACACTCCGGTGAAAATAACACATTTTATCTCACTCATGTATCACTCACCCCTATTGTATAAATATAGCAGATATATTTTTAATTGCCTCCTCATCTCAGGAGCCAAGGCATAAGCTTTATCATTACTGGATTTTTTTGGGTGGAGAGAAAGAGACCCTAAGCAGGTCTCTGCACACCAGAAGGCTTAAGGGTGCTCGCTGGACAAGATTCATTAAGCCCGAGGATTACAGTTTACTCGGCTGCTCAGCAGGTAACAAGGAGCAGCTCCATCCAGAGTGCCTTTATTTCTATAAATTATTCTCGCTGTACCCTTTGAAAAAAGGCATTATTAGAAGAAAAATATACTTTGCTTGAGGCCCACTCTTGAGGCAGAGCAACCACTGCCCCCGTCTGTGGTCACCTACAAGGCTGAAGAACCTTCTTGGATCCGAGCCTTGTGGCTGGTTGTAAATAGATTGATCTGAGGTCAACCAGGAGTTCATGAAACCTACGGTTCAACTTCCACTGCATGAGATGAACAGACTGCGGCTTAAGCAGTCCACCCAAAGGTTCACAGTCTGGTGACCTCTCAAAACATGTCCTGTGCCTTAATGGTTATTTTTTTGAACTTTGTTTATTGTTAATCAATAGACATACAGTTAATTCTCCGGAGGCAGTACAGAAGGAGATAAAGAATTAACATTGTCCCACTTGAGGGCACCACCCCTCTTAATACAAGTAGATTAAACTTGTAAAATACTGCTTCAATTAGATACGTCATATAAGGGGAATCAGTAAATACATTTTACACTATATATATATATATATATATATATATATATATATACCTATACATTTGGTGCTGCACAGAAAAGCCCATGAGCTGCATGATACTGTAATCCATACAAAAAGCCCCATATATTAGCAAATTATCTATCCTGTACACAGGATAAAAAAAAAAAAAAGATATCATGCTAAACCATTTTTTAAGGACCTAATTGGTACCCTTATAAGTTTTGTTTAAAGCTCCTGAAATATTAAACTTTGTAGATGCTTAACAAAGTAATGGTGAAACCACAAACTGTTATAATTAAATTTGCTCTAAAGAAGCTTCCTAAGATGAAATATATAACTTTTGGACCCCCAACTATGGTATTTATCAAAACAACCATATCATTTATATAAAGATGCTCAACATTTAAATACCATACTAAATAGAATTGTGTTAACAAGAAAACATCCCCAAGGGGGTAAATAGTCATTTACAAGATTCTAATTGGTTTAATTCTTTCAGTACTAATATTTAAGTATTGTACTCGCAGTAAGAGCCTACTATTGGAATGTGCCTGAGTTGGGTGAACTTGGAGCCTGGCATCATAACAATAAACTCAGGTTCTCCCTTTGTCCGATTCATCCTCGACGATCTGGTCTGGGGAACCCCTCTGATTTAATGGTGCTGCATGGCACTGGGCCCACTTCAGGGCCTCAATGGAATCAGAAAAAATATAAACCTTGCCTGCATGGAGGATCTGAAGACATGCTGGAAAGAGCAGGCTGTCTTGATATTTCAGCCTCTCATATAACGCGAGCATCATGCCTTTTTCTTTTGCCTTGTGGCAAAACCTAAATCGGATAAATTTGCACTTGATATCCATCGTAGAGCAGCATTCTTTTCTGGCGGGCTAATGCCAAGATGAAGTCTCTGGATCCCACACCATCCATAACTGCCACTATGGCTCTGGGTGCCTCAGAGTTGTTGTATGGGTCCCCTAAATGCTACCCGGTAAGCTTTCTGTATCTTAAGCTGGCGATCTACCTCTCTGGACATGTACAGCAGGTAAAAATATGCAATGTACTTTCTGACCCCCTACAAGCGTCCATTGGAGTCCCCCAAAGATCCATCCTGGGCCCCCTCCTCTTCAGCTTCTTTCTAAACAACTTACCACTAGCCTGTCAACAAAAAATCCTTCTCTACGCTGATGACACAGTGATCTACTCCAGTCATTCTGACCATATCGCACTGGAGCAGCGTCTTCAACAGGACTTTTACAATGTGGAAGACTGGTTTAACAAAGCTAAACTCCTAGTCAACCACAAAAAAACAAAGTCAATGCTCTTTGCCCCTGCGCACAGCCGCTACAGGGCTGCAACCCTGAACATCCAGAATTTACAAAAGATCACAACTGAAATGGTCCCCAAATTCAAATACCTGGGCCTCACCCTAGACAGCTCCCTCTCATTCACCACACATATCGATCATGTAGCCACTACAGCTAACAGGAAGCTCGGCCTGCTATATAAGCACTGAATCTGCTTCTCTGATAAAGCTCTCCAGCTTGCCATAACCAGCTTGGTCTTCTCTGCTATTGATTATGGCCTTGCAATCTACAGTGCAGCCTCTGACAGCACCCTCAGGTGACTCGCCACCACGCTCAACAAAGCCTGCAGACTTGCACTTGGTGCCCCACGTCTGACCCATACCTGGCACCTCTACCAGCAAACCGGTTGACTAAATCTGAATGACAGGGCCCACTATCAAACCTGTCTCCCTGCCAAAAAAGCAGCTCTGGGCCAACTGCCTCTGGGGCCCAGCTCCCTCATACACCAAGTTGCAGCAACAAGGACTACAAGGACATCCAATAAAATCTCCATCAAGATCCCCTACCATCGCACCACCCAAGGACTGCGATCCTTCGAATACCAGGCCCCGCTATGGCTTACCACACTCCCACCAGAACTAGCCACTATTAGCAAAATCGGCTTGTTCAAATCTGCACTTTGATCCCACCTGTCCAGCCAAGTGCAATTCACCTACCCTACCTAATCAACCCACCTGGTAAAAAATTCTGACTAACCCACCAATGCGCACTTATGCAATCACCCAACCTGCTACTTCCCCCTCATACCCTCCTCCAGCAACCCCCTCCCCCCCGTCCTCAGCCCCAGCCCCACCCCCAATTCCCCAGGGGTCCTCACCCTATCCATTTCCTAACCCCCTGTCCTTCCATTACGCCACCCCTTCCTGACAAGGCGACCCCTAGACAGTGGTTACCGTAAGCCAAACACCTCCTCAACTCCCCCCTTCACTCTTGAACTTCCTGGCCCCACCCCCACACTCTCCTGTGCTAATTACTGCTGCAGCTCTGACTTTGCCTGTATGCTAAGGCACAAACCCTATCCCATGTACTCTGTCAGTCATATTACTATTGGTATTTGTTTAAAGCAGCAGTACTACGAAAAAAAAATTGCGCTCTTTTGACAGTTTATTCCCTGTACCCTGCTAATCATATACCTGGTACTCTTTCTCGATGGCATTGTACTATCGCTGAGTAATTTGCTCAGTTATTCTCTGCTTTTGTTTCTATTTCTGTCACTAAGCATGTTGCACTGGAACCCCCTCTGCTGCCAACTGCACATGTGAATGACTTGCAGGGACATCGGGAATGGTCAGCAGAGGGTCCCTCTGCTGTTGTCAAAAGATGTGATGTGACCTGTAGAAAAAGCGCCGCTGAAAATTAGTCAGCCACCATATTTGTTGTAGCGTTACAACACTTCAAATAAATTGCAAATATCTAAAAAACTAAAGACAACTGGAAAAAAACATTTACAGGTATGGAAACTGGAACTTTTTTTTTTTTATTACACTTACCGGCTCCACGGCTTTCAGAGGAAGCCTCGTACCTCCTCCTACTCCGTCCGACAGGGCAATCCCTCAAGGTATCCCATTCCCCTTAGCATCATTTTGCCTGTAGGGCCGGGTTTATATGTTTTTTTCCCAGATTTTCTCCCTTTAGTTTCCCCAGCCCCCTTAGGACGCCGGCGCCTATAGGACTTACGTCCAGAGAGGCGACGTGCTAGTGCATGTCATCCTCTCACGTGCCGTATAACGTCCCCCCTCCCTGACTCCGGCATATCAGGCTGCCCGATCCCTGAGGCCGGTGCTTCCGCCAGCTCTCTACGGAGCGCCGGCGCCCACGCCCCGCAATCACCCCTGAGGAGGAAAGCATCCGCTTAGACGCCGAGCCTCCTCCCCCGTCACCCCTGAGCAACCAGACCCGCTCTGGAACCCAGGTCGCCGGCGAAGCACGAGGTGTGGCGTCCAGTGCCTTGACCCTCAGCGCCACCGGGCCAGCCAGGAAACTGGAACTTTGACCGCATGCTTACAGCCGAAAAACAGAATTTTGATAGCTCACTTCCTGATTTCGTAGTACTGCTGCTTTAATGTTCATTGAAACTCTGTGTTTTACTATTGTACGTTCACACTTTCTTCCCGACGTGGAACCTTGGTAAATGAGCTAGTAGCTCAAAGGTTGTAATCTGAGAATTCAATAAATAAAAGAAATAAAAGATCAGAGAAGGGTTTTCCCAATTGCTTTTCTATCCAGTCATAAATAAACAAACCCAAATGGTCCCCTTCGCTCCGTTCGGGCATGCCTCAAGCCTGGAGCAGAGATGCATATTTTCTTTTACCAGAGTGGTGGCCATGCCCATAGCTGCTGCGGAGCTCTTGCGAACCTCTGTGGCCTCCGATTTTATCAAAGTTACCTCTGTTTCCAGGCTTGTAACTCTGTCAGTCATGGTCTCAAACTTCTCCACAAATCCGGACACTGTAGTTATGAGGCGGTTGATTTTAACTCCTAAACATTGTAAGGTTTCCTCTCCTGTTCCAATATCTTCAGCTATGGTGCGGCCTTGGGTCGACCGTGTGGCTGGAGATCCTGGGACATTTTTGCTTTTTGCTCCTTCCTGCTGGTACTTTTCTTTTTTAGGATTATCCATAGTTGTTGTACTGAGATTCCGATTTTCATTTATGGTAGTAGAATTCACCAATTCATCCAATAATAAAGTTTAAATTAGTTTAATTGTATTATTTTGTAGAGAGCTCAAACTCTTATCTACCTTCCGGCTCGGGCTCAACAGCGCCCCCTCCCCGTGCCTTAACGGTTATGTATGAGTGCCTACCATGTGTAGCATCATGAATGCACACTAAGGGAAGCTAGGCAGACCGTCTCCATCTCCTGAACACTGATGTGGAGATGCTCTTGTTAGGCTGGCCAAGTTCTCTGATTGGGAAAAAGGCTCCGACCGGTCCCCCACACAGCTAGGCTGACATTTGTTGTGAGAATTAACTACGAAACTTCTACTGGAACTTGCTCACATCTTGCACATCCACCTCCTATCTCAGGGAGTGAGAAAGCTAAGGGGTGAAAAGGAAACTGGCTGATAATCCTCTGATGAGGGATCCCTGGCCTATAGTAAACCCATTAAATAGACTGCATCTGGAAGTGGGTCCATGGGATTAAAACTGTCGATGCCTATCCTGTGGCCCAACAGCAGTAAGCCAGTGTGACTCTGACAAAAGCCACCGTCCAGGGACAAAGGCTGCAAAACTTTTCCTAATCTTGTGCCGAAAAATTACCACCAGGCATCCAAGGTCTGAGACACCTCAAAACAGCTCTGCTCCTGATTCACTCGTAGCCATGTGACTCTGGCATATTCAGAGTGCTGAGTACCGGCCTCTTGCATGAATAAGCAGGGCATTCAATCAGGATAGTCATTAAGCCACCAGGACTACCAACACCCTCAAGGAACTCAGAGAAGCTGATGCTCAGGCAAAGACACCTCCTATGCTGGTGGGTTGATCCAGTATCAAAACCTGAAATACTCTGAGTAGAACTAACATAAGTAGAGTGATGGCAGGCATTGGTCAGATGTACTGGGGCTTAAGAAAAAATCCTTGCCTGAGCAGCCTGGTGATTGATCTCTGGGTCTCTCTTTCCAGAAAGATTGTGGAGCACAGAAAAAGGTACAGGCTCATAACTAAGAAATCTGACAACCCCTAGACTTCTGGGGCCCATAAAATAAAATGAATAGGACCCCTGAAGTCACTGAATAGTGGGACCTGTATTCTGGCCCGAAGAGAGCCAGGAGCTCTGATGACATCTGGCCTTTCCGCCGCCCTTAAAAACTGGGGCGGAGAAGTGACCACTTATAAGGCATCTGACATTTTTCTGGCCCATCTTGAGGAAAACTCCTCTAATCTATCACCTAGGAAGTCAGGGATGGGCTGCATGCTCTCTAGTAATGCACCATGCTGGACCTCCTGCACGGTGCCTGGTCAGTGCTCCTCTGATACTGTGACCTGGTTACCTGAGTAGGCTCCTCCATTTCCAGAAGCCAGTTTCCAAGGGAATGGAACTCTCCTCGGAACTGTCTGCTCTGGCCGTTACCATGACCTCACTGGGTTATGGTATTCTGCGCTCTTTAAATAGCATCCAGGGCGGAATCTGATCTTTCTCAAGGTTAGCTATGAAGCTTAACCAGACCCAATGACAAGCCACCTGGCCCTAATGGCTGCAAACAATGAAATAGGCCAAGTGGTCTGGCCCCAAAATCTCCAATAAATAACAACCTGGAAGGTAGAACCATGGCCATGAATTAAAAAAATGGCTCACCACCTGGGAAAAGGCAGAACAAAACTGGCCAGGGTAGTGATCCATATGTTGAAAGGTGCAGGCCAATAAAATACGCACAAGACGTACTTGTTGTGTGCCAATAGAGGCAAAATCCCTCCTGTGTGTGGTGTTTACCCACTTAGTCATGAAAGACTGATAGGGCCAGAGCCATCTATAGGTAGGGCGGCGTCTTTTCAGAAATACATAAAGCCTCTTCTTCTGGTGGAGAAGCTTCCCACCTGAAAGACACTTTCATTAAAAGGAAAAACCATGGCATGAATGGGAAGACACTTTCATTAATCCACAGATGCCCAGTGTTGCTCAAGAATTTTGGTCACGTAGTAGCCGGAGAAGATGCAGAGATAAACTGACATTCTCCACCTCCGCAGACTGAACCTCCTGAGCCGTAAAGGACTACATGACTCAGCTATGCAAAAAAGACAAAGGCTAAGCCGGCCCATCAGTACAGCGGTAGGATTTCTGCTTGTGACGCCGGTGACCCGGGTTCGGGAATGGACCCTGGATGCTGGAGAGCTGGCCGGGGGGAGAAGGATGGAGCATTCCGAAGATTACTCTCCTTCTCCGGGGGGGAGTGTGATCGGCGCTCGATGGACCCCTGGCAGAGGCTGGGGGTTGCGCAAGCGACCGGTGCCAAGAACATCCAGGGGTGGGGCGGATGCAGGACGTCACTGCACGTCCCCACCTCCAAGAAAAACCAGGAAAAAGAGCAGCTGCTGGCTACCCTAGATGAAGCCCACGGCTTCAATTACCCTCCGACCTATCCCGTTGTCTGCGGCACTGGGGGAGTCGAGTGCCGAAACCCCGCCCTAGGGAATAAGCCAGGAAGTATCGGAGGGTCGCAGCCATTGTGGCTGTGGAAGTTGAGGTCCGTGACTGTGAGGTACTGGGTGGCTGGCGGCAGTGGAGGAAAAAAGAGAAATTAACCCCCCCCCCAAAAAAAAAGACAAAGGCTTATTATGAATCAGGAGAGAAAAACACCACTAATGTTTTTTTTTTTTATTATTTTATCAAGGTCTGGAATGTACCCCAAGATCCTCATAATCATCATCCTGACCTTTGGAAGGCAGGGACGAGGTCTGCCTGCACATCAGTTATCGCAACCTAAGCTCGCTGCACCGCACCTGGATGGGGCCCTATTGGGGTCAGGTGCATATGCAGGGATGTCCTGCAGAACATCGGAGATCAAGCTCACTTCGGAGCCACAAAGGTAATATCTTGCAATTCTGCTGCCACTGCCTTGAAGAACCAGGTGCTCCCCCTTCCCAGACCAGAGAACTGGCTAGGGGGTGCTAAGCAACATAATAAGGGCAAAAGAACCCATGGGGGAAGGCATCATCACCCTTGTTGCAGGACTTAACATTACTTCTTAATTAATGGTCTCTGATAAATTCTGATGCCAAAGAATATAATTGTGCCAAGTAACAATTGTGAGGTAAAAATAATACTTAGCCCCAATATCTTTTCTGGGCTAAAAAATTATTTTCCACAGCGTTGTCTTAAAAAACCTTGCTCAGTGTCACACATCACGTAAGTGGAGGTCGTGGGAATCAAACTCAGATCCGCTGAATGTATAAACAATAATTATAATCCCTATTGCTTGTTGGACTATGAGAGAGGGTTGTGGGAAGCAAACCCAGGACTGCTGGATTTATGTAAGCCGCAATTATATAATAATTATGAGCCCCATTGCTAGTTAAGTTAAAACCAGCAAGGCAAGCATAATCCTGTAATAACGTGCTAAAAAAACTCAGGTTTAAATGTATTAGTGTTTGTAAAATATGGTTGAAAGAAAAAAAAAAAAAAACAACAGGTTTTTACTTAAATATGCTTGTTTGCTTTAAAAATGAAAATTACGTGCCTACCGTAATTCTTGCTCTTCCAGTATATCTTCACCATTCATCACTGGTGGGTGTTAGCCATGAGTGCAGCACCCTGCGGGAGCTCCCTCCCCAAGGGGGTGGAGCTGGTGCTGGCAGCACCGCCCAATGAGGCCGTACGTTGTGACGCTCATGGACTGGCCAGTAAATACAGGTTACTCACCTGTAACAGGAGTTCTAGGAGTGGTATATGTTGTTCATCCACACTGTCTGGCAGGTTTCTTGCCACTTTAATTCTTGCCAGAAGGTCTTCAAGCTGGCTCCTCCCACCCACCCAGGTGGCAAAACCCTCGGCTCTGCCCCATGATGCCAGATCTAGCCCGCTGGAGGCCAGGTTGCATGTCGAAGCCGGGGAGGTCGGGTGGGTTGTGTGGATGAACAACATATACCACTCCTAGAACTCCTGTTACAGGTGAGTAACCTGTATTTCTAGGGATGTGGATATGTTGTTTAATCCACACTGTCTGGCAGACTCCTAGCAGTTCTCCGGGAGGAGGGAAGCAAGGCGCGCACCCCCTACTTAGGGAATAAGGACTGGAGAACCGAGGTCCCAAAACCAGCATCCCGGCGTGCCTCTAGGTCAATGTGGTAATGGGAAATAAAGGTGTGTGCTGACTTCCAGGTAGCAGCCCTGCAGATTTCCTGGATAGGGATGTCCCTAGAAGCAGCCACCGAAGCAGCGGTATGGTGGGTAGAATGAGCTCTTATCCCTTTGGGAGGCTCCATGCCCACCAACCTATAGCAGAGATCTATGCAGGAGGTGACCCACCTGCTTATCGTCCACTTGGCTGCAGGTCTGCCAGGTGCCGCTTCAGCGTAGGTGACAAACAGCTGGCGAACCTCTCCCCGAACTTCAGCCATTCGCTCCTTATAATAAGTGAGCGCTCTTCTAGGGTCCAAAGTATGGAGCCTATATTCGAGCTCTGAGGTGTGACTGGGGTAGAACACCAGCAGAGTCAACACCTGGTTAAGGTGAAACTCCAACACCACCTTCGGAAGGAATTTCGGGTGGGGGCGAAGGACAATCTTGTCCCTGTGGAAGACCAGATAAGGAGACTCGATGGAAAGTGCCTGGAGCTCTCCCATCCTTCTGGCTGACATTATAGCCACCAAGAAGGTGGTCTTCCACGACAGGTGGGAGACATTGCACCTGTGCATCGGTTTGAATGGCTTGCCCATGAGCTTAGCCAATACCAGCAGTAGATCCCATGGAGGTAGAGGTTCTCGTACCAGAGGGGATATGTGATCAAGGCCTTTGAAAAAGCACCCGACCACCTTCTACTGCGCCGACTGCTTGCCGGCCCACACCCGGTAAGCAGAGATGGCTGCCAGGTGCACCTTGAGGGTTGTCAACTGAAGCCCTAGCTGAGAAAGGGACAGGTAGTCCAAAATACTAGCCAAGGGAAAGGAAGAGGGGTCCAACCCTTTGTCCTGACACCAAATGGAGAATCTCTTCCAGAACTAGAACTAGAAGGGGGACAGGATCAGATCTACAGTACAGTAGCTTCTTCTTGTTGTTTTACATTGTTTCTTGTGGATTCTACTTGGTAGAAGGTTATTTCTTTCCTTTCTTACTACTAAGGGGCTAGCAGGGTATTGATTGGGGCTGTTGGAATTTTGAAACCTGTTTTGGTAGCCATAAGTGGGCTCATTTGTTTGATGATTCACTGTGTGGCAGGCTGCATTTGTGAGGCCTATTTTCTTCTATTTAAAATATAATTGGTGTGATTTAACTGGATCTGTTTCTTTGAATTGGAGACCTATATCTTCTAATTCCAAGCCTATTTTGATGTGTTGTTGGGGAAGCTGTTTGAATTGGAGTCCTGTTTCTTTGGGTAGCAAACCTATTTGGGGGGCTTTGAGTAGAATTGTGATTCATTGTTGCTGGCTTCACTAGCTGCAACGTTTTAGTGCAGAGTGGGGGAAGGGTGCTAATGGTCTGGCCAGGTCTCACTCAGGGAGGCTGAGCTAAATCAGGTGTGGTGTCAGTGCTTTGGCTTCTCAGAAGGAACTAGAAGGGGGACAGGATCAGATATACAGTACAGTAGCTTCTTCTTGTTGTTTTTACATTGTTTCTTGTGGATTCTACTTGGTAGAAGGTTATTTCTTTCCTTTCTTACTACTAAGGGGCTAGCAGGGTATTATTTGGGGCTGTTGGAATTTTGAAACCTGTTTTGGTAGCTATAAGTGGGCTCATTTGTTTGATGATTCACTGTGTGGCAGGCTGCATTTGTGGAGGCCTATTTCTTCTATTTTAAAATATAATTGGTGTGAGTTAACTGGATCTGTTTCTTTGAATTGGAGACCTATATCTTCTAATTCCAAGCCTATTTTGATGTGTTGTTGGGGAAGCTGTTTGAATTGGAGTCCTGTTTCTTTGGGTAGCAAACCTATTTGGGGGGCTTTGAGTACAATTGTGATTCATTGTTGCTGGTTTCACTAGCTGCAAAGTTTTATTGCAGAGTGGGGGAAGGGTGCTAATGGTCTAACCAGAGGCCTCAGCTACCTGATTGTTTCTGGAAGACTTGTTTTGCACTGCGAGAGAGGAAGAAGGTGGAGGAGGGGAAATGATGAATTAGAGAAGTAATTGATAAATGCCTGGACCAAACTGGAGCAGGGGGAAATTCTGCTCAGAGAATTGCAACAGGGGTAAAAGGGGGAAATAATGTGCAGGAGGAAGAAGAGGAGCTGGAAATGAGAGAGGGAGATGAATGGAAGCAAGCAGGGAGTAAGAGGGGTGGAATCTTAGTGCTGGGGGACTCAATACTAAGAGGAGTCAGGTGGGGTAGCAAGGGGGACAGGCATAGTCGCATTTGGGTGGAGGCCACGCCAGGAATGACAGCGGAAAGGGTGGAACAATCTGTTCTGAAATATGCTAGAAGGAGTAGGGACAAGCCTAATTTAATTATACATCTTGGGACAAATGACCTGGCTGACAAGACAGTAGATATAGTCCAGAGGAGGTTTGAGGAACTAGCACAATTATGTGAGGGGGCAGGAAGATCAGTAACTTTTTCAGAGATACTTCGGGTGCCAAAGGCAAGCACAACAAGAAAGCTGAGAATAGAGGAATTTAACGGATGGCTAAGAACCTGGTGTTGTGCTAAAGGGTATGGGCTGTTTGGGGGGATGGGGAGGGACCTGGGAGGACAGTAGTCTCTATGCCAAGGACAGACTACACTTGAGTGAGGAGGGAAAGAAAGTGTTGAAACAGAGGATGGAGGAGTACATAGAGGAAGTTGGGAATTTAAACTAGGAGCGGGGGGTGGCAATTGGGGAAGAGATATGCAGAGACCACAGGTTGGGAAACCATATAAGCTTACCCCCCATAACAGTGACAAAGGACAAATGGCAAGCGCTATTGGTGTTGCTAGGAAAGGGGGGCAGGATGGGAGGGGGGAAGGGTAGAAGGTGGTTACCCTTAATGCTAGGAGCCTTGGGAGGAAAACTGCAGAGTTACAGGTTCTCATGGCAGAGTGAGAGGTGGACATTGCAGCCATCACAGAAACATGGGCCACCCAATACAATGACTGGGACCTGTCTGTACCAGGGTACAGGTTATTTCATAGGGACAGGGTGATTGGGAAGGGGTGGCACTATATGTGAAGGAAGGACTGAAGTGTGTAAGGGAGGAAGGGGAGGAGGGTAGTACTGAGTCACTTTGGATGCAAATCCAGGATTCCAAGAATAGGATTCTTAGAATGGGAGTGGTGTACAGGCCACCATCTCAGACGGAGGAGTCAGACAGGGAACTAGTGGGACAGATCAGCAGGACCTGCGAGAAGGGTAGTGTGGTGATTGTGGGGGACTTCAACATGCCAGGAGTGGACTGGAGTACCCCAACAACAGGAACAGAAGGGAGCAGGTACTGCTGGATGCCTTCCAGGACAGCTTCCTGCTGCAAATGGTCAGTAAACCAACCAGGTTAGGGAATACCCTTGACCTTGTGCTGGCAAATGGGGACTTTGTGAGAGAACTTACAGTGGAGGAACCACTGTCAGGGAGTGACCACCACTTAGTATGGCTCACACTGAATATGAGCAAGGAAGGAGTGGAATCTGGCACAAGAGTGCTGGACTTCAGGAGGGCCGACTTTGGGAGGATGGGGGAAGTGGTAAAAGGGTACCTGGCCAGAATTCAATCTAGTATGGACACTAACCAGAGGTGGGAGCTCATAAAGCTGGGGATAGTGGAGGCAACCAAAACCTGCTGCAAAACCCAGAGCAAGAAGGCTAGGGCTAAGAACCGAGCTGGTTGAGCAAGGAAGTCATGGAAAAGGTAAGGAGGAAAAGAGCTGCCTTAGTACAAGAAAACAGGGAGGGGGGAGGACAGGGAGGAGTACTTGACAGAATCGAAGGAGGTGACAAGGGCAGTAAGGGGAGCCAAAGCATCTACGGAACTCAGGCTGGCACACGGCATTAAGAAGGGAGAAGGACTTCTTTAAGTACATCAGGGAGAAAAGGAGCTGTAAAGACCACATAGTAAGGATTAGGAAGGAGGGGGGTTGGGTGGAAGCAGGGTGCGATAAGGCAGAAGCACTAAATGAGTACTTCTGCTCAGTATTTACTAAAGAGGAAGGGGGTGACACCCAAGGTGGGAAAATGGCAGAAACAGGGGGAAGGGGTGACAGATGGGAAAATCATGGAGGGCAGAGTTCGAGAGGGTTTGAAGGCACTGAGGGTGGACAAGGCACCAGGCCCAGATGGCATCCACCCAGGGTACTGAAGGAGCTGGCAGAGGTCCTTGCAGGACCTTTGCAGACCTATTTAATGCCTCACTACATTAGGTGTGTGCCTCAGGACTGGAGGATGGCTCATGTGGTGCCCCTCCACAAGCGTGGCCCCAAGGATGAACCGGGAAACTACAGACCAGTGAGCCTCACATCTATCGTGGGTAAGCTAATGGAGACTATCCTGAAGGAGAGGCTGGTGGCCCTCCTAGAGGCCAAAGGACTACAGGACAGCAGACAGCATGGCTTCATATGTGGCAGATCCTGCTAAACCAACCTGGTGGAGTTCTATGACTGGGTAACTAGGCACCTGGATAGGAGCCATGCAGTGGATGTCCTGTATCTGGACTTCAGTAAGGCATTCGACTCTGTGCCACATGAAAGGCTGGGAAGGAAGTTAGTAGGCACAGGGGCGAGTGCAAAGCTGGTGAGATGGGTAGGAAACTGGCTTCAGGGAAGGCAACAGAGAGTGGTGGTGGGTGGGGCTCTCACACCAAGGGCAGTGATGAGCGGTGTTCCAGGGCTCGTGTTGGGACCAGTGTTGTTTGGGATATTCATTGCAGACATATCATGGGACATCAAGAGCAAGATCAGTCTGTTTGCTGATGATACCAAGGTAGGCGCAGTGGTGGATGACCTAGGAGGATGGCAGGGTTGCAGGATGATCTGGCAAAGCTTGAAACCTGGTCAGACACCTGGCAACTGGGGTTTAATGCCAAAAGTGCAAGGTGCTGCATTTTGGGATGAAGAACCCAAGGAGGAGTTACCAGCTGGGGAGTGCAGCTAGCCCAGACAGAGGAGGAGAAGGATCTAGGTGTGCTCATTACAGGGTCAATAAACAACTCGGCACAATGTAGGAAGGCAGCTGCAAAGGCCAACAAAATGCAGGGGTTGTATTGCAAGGGTATATCCTCGAAGAGGAGGGTGATTCTGCCACTGTATAGGTCATTAGTTAGACCACACCTGGAGTACTGTGATGGTACTGGCGCCCGTATCTGAAGAGGGACATTAGTTACTGGAGGGTGCAGCGCAGGGCGACAAAGATGATCAAGGGCTGGGGACTTATCATACAAGAGGAGGTTGAAGGAGTTGAACATGTACTCACTGGAGGAGAGGAGGGACAGGGGTGACATGATTGAAACATTTAAATACATGAAAGGAATAAACAAGACGGGTACAGAGGGGCTGTTCAAAGTAAGGGAAGGGAGGGCCACCAGGGGCCACGATATGAGACTGGAGGGAGGAAGGTTCAGGAGGGAGATGAGGAGACACTTTTTAACAGAGTGGGTGGTGGCTGGGTGGAATGCGTTACCTGCAGAAGTGGTATCCAGTAGAACAGTGGACTGCTTCAAAAAGGGGATGGGACAGGACAAGGGGGAGGGTTAATGAAGGGGAAGGGTGGAAGGGAGGGGCAGCTGCAGAATAAGGGGTGCTAGCTGCACATTTGAGCAGACTTGATAGACCTCTAGGCCTTTATCTGCTGGCAAATTTCGTATGTTCGTATTTGAAGGCGTAGCATTTTCTGGTCGACTCCTTATGGGATGCCTCAACGATGTTAAGGACCTCATCGGAAAGACCCAAGGCCTGGAACTCTAGCCACTCAGGAACCAGGCCATCAGGTGCAGGGACTGAAGGCCCGGATGGAGAACCTTCCCCTTGTCTACTGAGATCAGGTCCGGGTGGTCTGGAAGCCGCCTCGGAAGCCTGGAGCTGAGGCTGAGGAGATCTGGGTACTAGAACTGGCGAGGCCAGTCTGGGGCTACCAGAATCACCTGCACCTTGTCCCTCTTCGCCTTGAGAAGCACCTTGTGGATCAAGGGAAATGGAGGGAAGACGTAGAAGAGGCCTGGGGTCCACGGCCTCAAGTAGGCATCCCCCTGCAGCGAGCCCTACTGAGGGGGGCGGGCGTAAAACAGCCTCAGCTTCGCATTCTCCCTGGAGGCGAACAGGTCCACCTGAGGGTGCCCCAATGGGAGAGCAGTTCTTGCACTACCTCCAGCAGGAGTGACTACTCGTGAGATGCAGCGCCTATCCGGCTGAGGGCATCGGCCAGACTGTTGGAGGCTCCTGCCACATGGATGGCTAGGAGATCTGCCTCCATGCTGATCACAAGAGACCAGATGCGGAGAGCGTCCTTGCACAGAGGCAAGGAGTGCGTCCCGCCCTGACGGTTGAGGTAGTACATGGTCGTGGTGTTGTCCGTCTGGACCTGAAACACCTGACCCCATACAAATGGAGCGAAGGTGGTGAGGGCTAGTCAAACCTCTCAAAGTTCCAGCAGGTTGATGTGGCATCGAGACTCCTGAGGGGTCCAGAGGCTGTGGGCCCGGAGATCCCCCAGATGGGCACCCGAACCCATCAGAGAGGCGTTGGTCGTTAGTGTGACCGTCGGCTCGAGGCAGACAAACGGGATACCCTCCTGTAGATGAGCTGGGACGAGCCACCACTGCAGGCCATCCCACATCTCCTGGGTCACTGTCACCGGCTGGTCCAGAGGACCGGAGCGCTGTGACCACTGGCTGGCCAGCCCCCATTGCAGGGGGCGCATATGCAAGCGGGCCCAATGGACCACGCTGATGCAGGCTGCCATGAGGCCCAGAAGGCACAGGAAGTCACGGGCAGGGTGCAATTGTCCAACCAGAAATGACTGGGCAAAGGAGGAAAGGACCTTGGCCCTGTCTGGTGGGAGCCGAGCTCTGGCTCGCAGAGAGTCGAGCTCTGCCCTGATGAACTGAATCACTTGAGATGGCACGAGTTCCGATTTAGCCTCGTTGATGAGGAGGCCAATCTGAGAGCAGACCTGGAGGGCCAGATCCCTGGACCACTCCACCTCCAACCTGGAGGGGGCTGCAATCAGCCAGTCGTCCAGGTAAGGGCACACCCGGACCCCTCGGCACCGCAGGAATGCTGTCACCACTGCCATGCATTTGGTGAAGACCCTGGGAGCTGGAGAGAGACTGAAGGGCATGGCCCGGAACTCGAAAAGAGATCCCTCTGCTCTGAAGTGGAGGAATCGCTGATGAGACAGATGGATTGGGACGTGAAAGAACGCGTCCTGGAGATCCAGAGAGCAGAACCACACGCCTACTTCCAAGGATGGAATGATCTGAGCCAGAGTAACCATCCTGAAGGTGCGCAGCCTTAGGAACTTGTTCAAGTCTTGCAGGTTGAGAATGAGGTGCCAGCCCCTCGTTTGTTTTGGGACCAGGAAGTACCTGGACACAAACCCTGGGTCTGGAGGAGGGTCCGCCACCTCGCTGATCACCTCCTTCTGGAGGAGCAGGGCAATGTCGGCTCGATGAGCTGACAGAGAGGCTACGGAACCCGTTGCCCCCTGTGGGGCGATGGCTCAATAGGGAGGGAACTGCTCGAACTCCAGAGGCAGACCCCTGCTGACCATTTCTAGCACCCAGCAGTCCGTGGTGATAGCGGACCAGGCAGAAAGGAAGTGGCGGAGCTGTCCCCCCATGGGGGAACCCGGGGAGGAGTGACGAGGGTGGGGGCGACACCCCTCAACCGTCACTAGGCAGGCTTGGAGGAAGGGCCGGTCAAGGAACCTCCTGGACCCTTCCCTCCAGGCTTCCTACTGGAGGAAGTGGCAGACTTGGCCTTAGGGCACCAAGTGTGAGCCTGCTGGCCCTGTCGCTGGTGTTGCTGGGCCAGACGTGCCGCAGGAGCGGAAGGACGAAAGGGCTTACGCTGCTGCTGGCAGCCTTTGCCCTTCTGGGCAGATGTGACCGAGTCCAAGGTGGCAATGGACTTCTCAATCCTCTGGAGATGGCCTTCCAGCCCGGGACCGAACAAGTCGGTGCCCAGGAAGGGAATGCCTGCCAGTTTGTGCTGGGTGTCCGCCATGAAGGTGGAGATCCGCAGACAAGCTCTGCAGCGCATGGCTACTGCGGCCGCTACCGACCGGGCACAAGAGTCACTGATGTCCAAAGAAGTTTGGAGCTGTTGTTTAGCCACCGCCCTTCCCTGATCCCGCACCTGCTTGACCGTCGTCTGAAGGTCAGCCGGGAAACGAGGAATCACCTCATCCAGGGAACCCATAAGGGCGTGTGAAAAATGTGCCATCAGTACAGCCGAGCTAGCCTGTCGAAGGCTTAAGGAGGAAGCAGCGTAAACCTTCCGCCCCGAGTAATCCAGCTTTTTGGATTCTTTATCGGGCAATTTGTCCACGTCCCTAGCATTCCTGGAACGCTGGAAAACACTGTCGGTCACCAGCCCCTCCGCCGAGTGGTGCTCCAAGAAACCAGAGAGTGAACTGGTGGGGACCACGTACTTGCGAGCCATCCTGGCCGAAGGCACGGGACAAGATGCAGGCTCCTGCCACAACTCCAGGGCTGGGCCAACAATGGCTTCGGCCACAGGGAAGGCCTCTGTAGGGGAATCTCCTCGGTCCAGTATCTCCGTGAGGGGATAGCTGGCCCATTTCTGAACGAGTTCGAGCTGCATCCCAGTGGACTCAGAGATGAGTCGAAGTATACCCAAGAACAAGGATGGGCTCTTGTCCACCGACTGACCCCCTGCAGATTCCAGGTCAATGGGCCTGGAATACAGGGAGGAGTCATCGTCAGACTCCGAGGAGTCTGCAAACAGCTGCCGAGCACCTGAGCCACCCTCCACCTGCCGAGGTCGATTGGGAGTGAGGGTGACTGACAACCTGTGGGGCAAGCCCTGACCTGACCGTGAATCCTTGGTTGGGGCCCCAGTCTTCGGTTGAGGAGGCGGTGGTTCCACCACAATGGGTGGACCAGCCTGTTTCGGCTGAACAACCGGTGCAGAGGTTGGCTCCTTGATAACCATGAGGGGTTGCTTCAGTCACTCCGGTGACAGTCACTTAATTGCCGGAGAAGGCGATGGAGTCAGCTTGTTACCGGTCAACAAAAGTTGCTGCCACATCATGTCCTTGTAGCACCAGCGTAACTTACGTCAGAGCCTATCCTCCGAAGAGGACGAGCGGCGACACCGCTTTCCATGGTGCCGAGACAGAGACCACCGATGTCGGCGGAACCTACTCAACCTAGAAGAGGACTGAGACCTTCGGGGTCGCTGAGGGTGGGTCAAAGAGGCAGAGGGGGAACCCGCTCATCCCCTGGTTCAGGGTCCTTTACTGGGGACTTCGGCACAGGAGGCACGGGCAAGTCCTCGGTTACCACTGGGGGAACTGGTGAAGAAGGGTTGTCGGCTTCTCCAGTCGACAGACCATCAAACGGGGTCGAGAAAAATCTCGACCGCGTCGACGGATGTCTCGACTGGCTGACCTGACGGGGACACTGTGAAGCCAGCGGCCTTAGCTACAATCTCGACCGAAGTCAAGAGCCAACAGTCCGGTGAAGGGCATCTTTCCCGCTCCCACGAACGTCGACGGTGGGACTTACCTTTTGGTTCTTTTTTCTTCGACCTACTGGAATGTCCTGATGGCCCTTCTCCCTTGGTGGAGAGGGACTGGCAAAGCTCCTTAAAGGAAGCAGTGTAGGAGGAGCCCAAGGAGAGCAGGATAAACACCGCAGCCGAGGAGGAAGATGAAGTGGCCTGGGCCACCTCCTCCTCGAGGGCGATCAACTGCTCCAGCTGCTCCGCGGAGCCCGCAGCTGTGGACACCGCCCAATGGGCCTCCTTTGACTTCACCGGCGGGTACCATTTCTCGGGACACCCAAGTTGTAGTCTGGCAGCGCGGTCCTCTAAGACCGAAGCCGAGAAAGACTTGCACAGATCGCAGGCCTGCAGACTGGACAAGGCCCAAGCAGTAAACGCACGTGGAGTGCGGATCAGTCCGGGACATCTTCTGCTCGCAAGGGCACCGACAGAAGCCGGGAGTGGATTTGTCCATCGCAGCTGGGAGGGAAGATAAAGACCGTAGTCTAGAAAACTTTAAAATAATTTTCGGAAAACCCGAAGAGTTTGAATCCAGGCTGAAAAAACGTAGAGCGCTAAGGAGGGAACCTGAGCTTCCAAGCGGTAAGGAAGATCTGGCGTCATGGGGCGGAGCCGAGGGTTTTACCACCTGGGTGGGTGGGAGGAGCCAGCTTGAAGACCTTCTGGCAAGAATTAAAGCAGCAAGGAACCTGCCAGACAGTGTGGATTGAACAACTTATCCACGTCCCTAGAATGGCCATTGGCTCCTCCGCTACCTCAGTTCTGCACCCCAGAGAGACAGAGGAAAAGTGGATAGAGAAAAAAAAGAGGACGGGGCATGGGAGTCCGAATGACAGCAAAAGAAAAAGATATAAACTGAAAAAAGAATAGGCCAGCCAGAGGACAGAACAGGAGAATGCTCTTTGGATTTGGGCCATAAGGCCCCAGTCCCTGGATGGCCAGAGAAAATAGAAAAGAAGAGAAGAAAGTAGAAGGAAGAGAAAAGGACAAAATAGGAAAGGGGAGGAATGGGGGCCACGACAAGCCCAAGCCATAGCCCAGAAGAAACAGGAGTGTCTCCAGAGGAAAGCAGCAAATTAAGATAGGGCTTAAGTGCACCAGTAGCACAAATTCTTCCTGCTAGAAGGGCAATCAGAAAGGCCCCCCCAGTTAATCAGTGAGGAATTCCTCTGGACGGGAGACTCCCCCCGGTCAAAGCTCTCAGAGGAGAACCCACTGGATTCGTGGAGGGTAGGAGCGTGGTCTCCACCCGTCAACACATCCCTCCTAAGGAGGGGTGATAGTTAAGGGGTAGAAGAAGACAGAAAGTATAAGAAGGGGGAAGTCCTATGGGCCTCCCTGACTCCGGCCCCAATCAAGGACCCTCCTGAAGGACCGGCACTCCGAAGGGAGGAGGACCACCAGAGGCTCCTCAAGGGCAGAGGAAGGAGCCTCAGAAGTCCCCCACTCAACGCTGCTTCCCACGGAGAAGCCCTAGTGGCTCTTCCCCAAGAGACCCCTCCCTTAATTCTGGGAGAAGGCTCTAATGCTGAGGAGAAGGGCATCACCTAAAGGACCTAGAGAGCAGAGCCAGCAGGGTGGAGGACTGCCCAGGGACTGGGGCCTTCTGAGGGGAAGGTGGGTGGGATTCAGTGATGAATGGTGAAGATGCACTAGAAGACCAAGAATTACGGTAGGTTTGTAATTTTCATATCTTCCCAGTGTCAATCTTCATTCGTCACTGGTGGGCGAGTACTGAACCTTCCGAAGGGAGTTCAGCACATCCCTGAGGAACTAACGTCCCTCAGCCTCCCATGGGGGAAAACACAGGAGGAGGAGGAGACCATGTACAGACCAGCTAGGTCTGAGATTGATCAGAACGAGGCGGGGTGCCCCATTCCCTGGGGGAAGGAAGATGCCCCTGCAGATCCTGTCTCGCTCTGTGGAAGAAAAGGTGGGCTGTCAGCCTAATGCTGATCGCTGTCCCTGCAAGTAATGACGCAACCTCACTGGCATCATAAGATGCCCTTGTCTGGTGCTTTGCCAACTCCAGGCCTATCACGGACAGTGTTGTGGCTTGCCTGGTTGCCTCCAAATCAGGCAGCAATGCCAGTGCCTGGTCCAGCATCTCCCACAAGTGCATGTTATAAGCAGTGTGGTGCACCTAATGTGAAGCAATGCACATAAGCATCCGTGCCGAGAAGAAGACTCTCCGTCCCAGGTGGTCGAACTCCGAAGAGTCCAGATTCGGGGGGCCAGTCGCGGACCGATGTCGCATCAGTCCAGTAGAGGGATGCGGCAGTGTACCTGGAGACCTCTGGGGTGTGCAGTACCTACACTGGCAGTTCAAAAGGGTTGGAGCTAGGGAGGATGGAAGCTGCCAGGTGCTGTACGATGCCTCCTGGAAAGGGATAGGCCAGGATGGGACCACCAAGTGGTCCACACTGTATTTGCCCAAGAAGGCTCATGTTGGAAGCTCGGTATTGCAGCGAGCAATGTAAGAAATGTGCAGGTCCTGGATCAACCACGCAAGGAAGCGCTGATATGTTTGTCTGATCAGTGTCAGAGGACAGATGGACGGAGATCTCCTCCTCTTCCTCGATAGAGGAAGACAAGGAGGCTGAGGAACCTGGTGATTCAGAGTTCGGCTGCGGAGGGGGAGACAAACAAAAGACCTGCTCGTCCATGGCCCTAACGTAGCGCAGTAAATCTGCAGCCTGGGATCTGAACTGTTCCCAGGTCAGAGGTCCCAAAGGACCAACATGGCCTGGGAGAAGAGGGGCTGGATGCAGAGGCAAGGGAGAAGAACTTACCACAGCAAGAGAAGCACCTCTGCCAGGGCTAGGAGACCTAACAGACGATACTGGAAGAATAGGGGATCCACAGGTCTGCTCTGTAACTGGCCTGTGAAGCAACTTGAAATGGTCCAGAGTGAGTCCTGTAGGGGAAGCATTCATATGAGGGGACCAGGGCCGCATGAATCCAGAAGGGCGGACCCCAGCCCCACCCAACAAGGACTCCTTCAAAGTGGATGAGGGGAGAACCTGTGCTCAGCGCACGGCTCCTCCCCAAGCCCTGAAAGACTGCAGGGGAGCTCTGCAGCTCCTTGCCGTCCCCTCAACCCCGTCGACTCCGAGAAGACCTCTTCCTCGCACCCTGTGCCATAAGACCCCCTAAATCCACAGGCTCCCCAAGGAGAGCCACAAAGGAGGGGGATTCCAGCCCTAGCATCAAGAAGGGAGGCAGCACCGGGGACAGCAGCCAACCCCTCCCCAAATACCTGGATCACTACACCCCCAGCCCCGGGGCCATCGACCCATGCCACACCCTCGGCGCCTCTGTCGGTGTGGGAGTCGGCGCCGGCCACAGTCACTGGGGCCACAGAAGGGGGCACTTGAGAGGGCACAAGGATCCTGGGCCCCGGAGAGCCCACTGACTCCAAGGAGTCGGGCTGCCAGTCTGGATCGACCTCCCAATCATCCAGCTCCGGAGAGGCGGAGATCCAGAAGACCTTCAGTCTGGCGACCCCAAGGGCTCTCCCGCATACGGTGCTGTGAACAGCACCGCTGGTAGACCCAGCACCCCTTGCGGTGCTGCCCCCATCACCGGAGTTGCAAACAGCTCTGGGATCTGGGGCAGTGTCGGTGGGCAGTACTAAGGAACACCCTGCGCTGGACCCAGCGACCATAAGCTCTGACAATGGGGGAGTCTGCACCTCTGAAGAGGTAACTGCCAGGGCAGTGCTCCTGGCCCCTGGTGGAGCCAGACCAGGTCCTCCAGCACCGTGGTAGAGACCTCCTCCGCAGGAAGGCTGGAAGATGAGGAGGCCGCCTCCTTACCGGACTGTACAGACCCGGAAGTGGACCCGGAGGAAGGACAATGAGACCTACGCCTGGACTGACAAGAGCAATGCCACTCCCTGAAAGTTGGCGGAGCCCTGCCAACTTTAAACATGAGGAACTCAAGAATGCAGTGGTCCAACGAGAAGCAGGGGATGTAGTGATCCATGTTGTGTTGGGGTCCAAGGCAGGTAAGACAAACATCAAGCTGGTGCTTCACGGAAAACTGCCGGCTGCAGGGACACCAACACATGGGAGGCCGGCCCGCCTTAAAACACTTTCTGTCCCCTAAGCCAGACGCTGGCTCCTCCCCGTTGAAAAAAAAGAAAAAAAAATAGCTCCTGTGGGGTGCTGCGTTCACAGCTAACACCCACAAGTAATGAATGGTGAAGACTTGATACTGGGAAGATCTGCCATACCAACTGCCAAACAGCATTCGCACGCTCAAACACACTTGTACTGAGTGAGCACACCCTTGTGCAACAGGATTCAATTAGAACTAGCACTACGTAATGTGGTTAGTGCTGCAAACGCGCACAACGGGCGCATGCTCAGGGGGGAAGCACAACTGATGAAGAGCGTGCCCAGACATAATTGCAGCCGCATATATGGAAAAAACAGGGGTTGAGGTGGAAAAACACCAAAACATCTCAGAATTACTCAAAAAAAGTACAGTTACGTAAGAACTTACCGTAACAGTAGATCTTTGAGAGAAGCTCTTGCAGAAGGTAACACAAGTAGGACTGACACCACCTGGTGGAGGTTCTCTGCAATTTTTTTCTTCCAGCAGTACTGACGTGGGAATGCCCCCCACTGACGATGGCTCCACCCCCCGTCACCCTATATAAGGGAGGCGTTCCCCACGTGCTCCAGTTCTTGCACCCAGTCAGGCAGAGATGATCACAGGTGATAATCAGAAATCATGACCCAAACTTTTCCTCATAACAGAGGAAAGGCCTGATCCCTGGGGGAAGGAGAGAGGGAAACACACCTGCTGCAAGAGCTTCCCTCGAAGATCTACTGTTGTGGTAAGTTCTTATGTAACTGTACTATCTTACTTTGTGATGAAGCTCTTGCAGCAGGTAACACAAGCAGGACTGATTCCCAAGCAGTATAAACTTATAACAACCCCTGGGAGGAGGAAAAGTATGGAAAAAAAACAGGGGGAACTGGAACAGAGAGGGTTCCTCAGGAAACCAGGTCCTGCAAGACTGCAAGGCCAAAACCTGCTCTGCGTCTGGAAATGTCAAGACTGTAATGCCTGACGAAGGTATGAACAGAACTCTAGATAGTGGCAACACAAATATCAGCTGCACGTACCCGCTTCAGCACCGCAAAGGAAGCAGTGACTACCCTGGTAGAATAAGTTCTAACTGGCCCCGGGGTAGACCTGTTCTGCTTCTGATAACAAAAGGCAATGCAATGAACCAACCAGCGCGAAAGCGTCTGTTTGGTGACCAGGCGACCTAAGGACCTTTGAGCAAAAGATACAAATGTGTCTGCCTCATCTTCATACCACAATGGCAAGTTATTCTGCATACCACTATAACTTTTTTTTCCAGAGACACAGCCATTTCATTTCTATCTATATAATCTTGTTCTGTGTAGTAAGCAGTCTGTTATATTGCTCCTTTTCAGGGAATCTTCACACTTTACCGTGGTGGGCATGACGATGATCAAATCACATGAGTTGATCAGATTTCCTGTCCCCCTTGGTCCTGGCCAGGTAACATCGGAGAGCCCTGTGGATGTCCAAGGAGTTAAGCAGGGCTTCTTCCCAGTTTGAATACTCCAGGTAATACACCGGAAGCTGAATGGATTGGTTCAGGGTGAGCTCTGAAACCACCTTCGGTAGAAACTTCGGGTTAGTGCGAAGGTCAATCCTATCCTTATGGAAGACAAGGTAGGGTTCTTTACACATGAGGGCCTGCAGCTCTGAAATGCGCCTCGACGAAGTAATGGCTACCAAAAGCAGAGTTTTCCAGGATAGGAAACGGAGCTCAGCCTCCATAGCCGGTTCAAAGGGGGGAAGCGTAAGCTTCTCCAGGATGAAAAGGAGATCCCAAGGGGGTACAGGATCCCAGATGGGAGGTCTGATATGCAGAATACCTCACAGGAAAGCCTTAGAAACCTCCGTCTGAGCCACTGTCTTATCCAGCACTGGCAAGTGATAAGCGGAGATGGCAGCCAGGTGTACTTTGATGGAGGAGTAACTGAGACATGACTCCGAAAGGGAAAGCAGGTATTCTAAAACGGAGTTCACCGGACAGACCAGGGGGGTCCACCCTCTTGGCTGTGGCCCAGATACAGCAACGTTTCCACCTCATAGCGTAAGTGACCCTGGTGGCAGGCTTGTCATCCAGAATCTCATGCGCTACCTGCTCGGACACACCAAATCTGGCTTTAGCTAGGTCCTGAGGAGCCAGGCATGCAGGAGAAGAGAGCACAGATTCGGATGGATCAAGGACCCGCTGTCCTGGTACAGAGGATGAGAGGAGAGTGGAAGAGGCAGTGGAGGCTCTGCTGCTAAGCGTTGAAGCAAAGGAAACAAAATCTGATGAGGCCACAGTGAAGCAATCAAAATGAGGGTGGACAGTTCTGACTGCGCCTTGAGGAGAACCTTCTGCAAGAGAGGTAAGGGAGGAAATGCATAGAGAAACCTCCCTTGCCAGAAAGTTCCAGGCTCTGGACCTAACGAGCACAAACTGGGCAGTTTTGCGTTGAATTGTGACGTGAAGAGATCCAGCTCTGGCATCTCCCACTGGCAGAAGATTTGATCTGCGACTTCTTGAAGCAGCTCCCATTCATGAGCCTGCGACCTTGTCCTGCTGAGCACGTCGGCTAACACATTTTGTTCCCCTGGAATGTGTACTGCCGTTAACATGAGATGATGCTCCAGAGCCCAATCCCACACCCACGTGGCTTCCCGGCAGAGGGGATACGAGTATGTGCCACCCTGTTTGTTGATGTAGAACATCACTGAAGTGTTGTCTGTCTGGACCAACAGTTGGCCTGGTGCTAGGACCGAGACCAGGGCTTGAAGGGCATAAAGGACCGCTCTCAGCTCCAGAACGTTGATATGCAGATCTTCTTCTACTGGGGACCAAAAGCCCTGAGTGCGATGTGTACCCAAGTGGGCGCCCCATCCTGAGGACGACGTGTCCGTGGTCAGAATCTGGGTAGGCACCCCTGTGTGGAAGGGGACACCCACCAGTAAATTCTGTGACGACATCCACCAGCGTAATTCCCGGCGGATTGGCTCAGAGATCCAGATCAAGGCATCCAAGCTGTCTAGTGTTTGATCCCACTGAACGGTTCTCATGCGTAGTCGTGCCAGAGGGACCAAAACTATGGCAGCTGCCACGTGCCCTAACAGCCTGAGGAGGAGCCTTGCGGGGACTCTTGAGGCTATAGAGATATGGTACGCCAGGACCTGAATCTTACCTGCTCTGTCGGAGGGAAGAAACACTTTCTCAAGGGTGATATCCAGAAGAGCTCCAATGAACTGGAGGTTCTGAGACGGGAGAAGATGAGACTTGTTCCTGTTGACCGTGATCCTCAATCGCTGAGACAGCGAGATAGGAGTCCCTGATGGTTTCCAACAGGCGGGACCTGGATGTAGCCAGGAGGAGCCAGTTGTCCAGATAAGGAAACACGAAGTAGCCCTGTCTCCGCAGTGCCGCAGCAACCACTGCCAGGCACTTGGTGAAGACCCTGGGGGCTGAAGAGAGACCGAAGGGAAGGACTCTGAACTGATAGTCCTTGTCTTCGAACCTGAACCTCAGAAATCTTCGATGACCCGTGGCAATAGGGATATGCAAGTAGACGTCTTGCATGTCCAGGGACGCCAGCCAGTCTCCCGCCAAAATGAGGAGCAGGAGAGTGGGGAGGGAGACCATATGGAATCTCCGGTGGGAGACCCATTGGTTTAGATCACCGAGGTCCAGAATAGGCCTGAGATCTCCCGACTTCTTTGGGACTAAGAAGAAGTGGGAGAAGAATCCTTTCTCTTGCTCGGCCGGGGGTACTGGCTCGATGGTGTTTTTGTCCAAAAAGGATATGATCTCTCCTCTGATCAGCACCTGGTGTTCCTGGGATAATGAGATGGGGGCAGAATGGCGTCAAACTCGATGGAATGCCCGAACTCAAGGACCCACTGGTTGGAGGTCACTTGACTCCAGGCATCTGCGTAGAGGGAAAAGCGACCTCCGACCAGCTCCCCTGACGAGGTGTCTAGGGGAGGAGGGTGGCCTGGATAGTCAGGCAGTGGGGGAGGGAGGGCGGCAGTGGCTGCCTTGGCCTGTCTAGAGGAACAGGCAGAGGATCCTCTGGCTCCGCCCCTGCGACTGAAGTTGCCTCGCTGCAAGTGTGGCTGGAAGCGAGGTTGCTGACACTGATGTCCCCCTCGACCATGAAAATGGGGCTTTCGAGGTCACCCCTGTTTCGGGTGGTACATGGACTTCATGGTTCAGATGGCCTTGACTGAGTCCTGCAGCCTGGTGATGCTCTTCTCCGTGTCCTCGCCGAAGAGTACAGAGCCCTTGAAGGGAACATCCAGAATGTTCGTCTTGACATCTGGCTCGAACACAGAAACCCAAAGCCAAGCATGGCGACAGAGACAAATGCCAGTGGTGGCCGCCCTTGAAGAAGTGTCCGAAGAGTCATAGGCCGACTGCAGAATGTGGGTACCCACGTCTGAGCCAGTCTGAAGCAGTTTCACAAGCTCTGCCACTAGCGGCAATGGGGCATTGTGGTGATCAGTGCCCCCACGAACTGGATATGCTCTCATGGATGCAGAGCATGTGTGATACCTGCCTATGTTTTGGAGGTAATCTGAGAACATTGTGGGCTAAAATATTAAAAAATCTGTTGCAACAGTCTCCTGCTCTTCTAATCTCTTCCTTTACTATCGCTCCTTCTCTGTCATTCCCACTCAAGCTTGGCCAGCTTTGAGCAGTCTTTCTGTCCCTTTCCTTATTTCCAGCTCATTTTCTCTAAATAATAAAGCCCCAATGTTTGGAATGTTCTGTGCTTGCAGTACAAGCTGTTTGATTAATTTTCCTGCACGAATGTGCGCACGTTCGACTGTGCGATCGTGCGAAGACGCTAAAAAAAAGAGTTTGTGATGGCGTTTTCATGATCTAGTGAATTCTGAACAAATTAGCAGCCTTTTTGTTGGTTTTAGTGTAAGAAGTTCAGAATTATGTTATATGTCAACATTGCAACTGAGAATCATTTGAGAAATGGTGTTTATTTGTTTGTTTAGATAAAATGGTTAAAACTAGTACTTTTAACAGAGAAAGGGCAATGTATGCCACAGTTAAAAGAGAGAGAGATAAAACTGTTTAACATAAAGGATAAAGTCTCCTAATGTGATCCAGAAATGACTTAGACTTACATCTCTCTTTGAAATATGCTTCAGCTCTGCTCAGTCAATTTCCTTATAGGACTAGGCGGCCCTGGTGTCCTTTTTGATGATGTAAGTTGGGAGGAGCTATCTGAGTCATGTGCTCCTCCACTGATATATAAGGAGGTGAATGTGAAATGTTGTCAGTGTGTGGTAGGAAGGCATACCTACCAGATGCCTAGCCGGATTCTAGGTACCTTTATGACAGGAATTGTTTATTTCTTGTAAAAGATATGATTTCCTGTATTTTATTTTTGTTAAAGTTATCTACAAGTTCCGCTTTAAGTTCATTTTATTTTTTTTCTGTTCCTAATAAATTTTGAAATATCGGATCCTGACTGCTCTCTGGACTTTATTGGACACCCCCACGTGCACAGGCATGCTTTGCACAATGTCCACTCCCTGTTCCCAAAAGGTGTTTTGGAATTGGACCATGTGGGTCAGGAACTTGAGACTCCTGATACTGCAGGAGGCAGCAGAGTACACCTTGCGCCCCATGGACTCCAGTTGCTTTGACTCCATCAGGTGGTTGGGTGCTCAGGTGTTTGGGCCTCTGCAAATGGTCATGAGCTGCCGAAATCACCGAATCCGCTGCGGGTGGTTCGACCAAAAAGGGGTGATCCTTAGGGGCCCAGTAGAGTCGATGAGCCTTCTTGGGCACGGCAGAGGAGGAGTGAGAGCACTTCCAGGTAGTGAACGTGACATCCTCAAAGGAGTCAACCATGGGAGGGATGACCACCGGTTTAGGGTCTTTTCGGCTGAGGTATTTAGCCAGCCGCAGTCGCTCGGGGTCCAGGGCCTCAGTGTCCCAGCCCATGTTGGCCTGGAAGTGCCTCATCACCTCCATGAAGTTGGAGTCATCCAGAGGGGATTTTGGGTGTTCCTCTGTGTCCCCTAAATCTGGATCAATGTCGGAGTCCACACGAGAAGTGTCGGAGTCTACATAAGAGTCCGAGGTGAAAGAGGATGGGGACCTGTGTCCTCTTGCACCTCTTGTTCGGAGAGGGAGAGCGGGAGGAACTGCTGGACCTGGTCCTCCTGCGTCTCTTATCTGTATGTTTCTTGGCTGCTGGCTCCTTCCCTGCCTCTTGGTCAGACGCCGAGGCATCAGGCACTGGAACCGGAGTGGGCATGGGAGGAGGTGCCCCTGCTGGGAGATCATGCTTAACCATGTCCTAACAGTGGGAGAAGAGCTCCTTAACCTGTGAAAGGTTCAATTTAAGGGAACCTGGCGTGGGGGGGAGGAGGAGGAGTGCTGGAGCCTGTACCGGCATTGGGTCCGAACCCTTGTTGCTGGTGTCGAGTGCGCACCAGTGTGGAGTCTAGGGTGGCATCCGGTCAGCCCTCTGTGTCAGGCTCTGGCGTCAGGTGGACTGGCGACTGGGGCGAGGGGGTCTCAGAACTGACGTCGGGAGGTGCTGGGGTGGCCAGCGTCAGAAGGATTTTGACCGGCAGTGGGATGGCCTTCGCCGGGGTGGTGGCCAGAGGGGCCGCAGGTGGATGTTGGTCTGGAGTCTGCTTGTCCTTAGAGTCAGATGGGCGTCCCTCAGAGGCGTGAGCCTTGGGATGGTTGGACTTATGTTTTGAGGATTTTTCGACTGAGAGTCAGTGAGCCACCAGAGGTGGGCACCGGTCTGAATCCTTAGATGTTGGTGGTAAGGATGAGGCCCTGCCGCCGGAAGACCCAGAGGCCGTGCTCGACTCCTGGGAGTTGGCCTTGGAAGAGGAGGCCAAGCAGGAGGAGAACTTACCTGCGCCCAGCAACAGAGCCTTCTCGGCAGGTGGATACACCTTTAGAGGTTGGAGGGTGGTCTCTGAGGACATGGCCACGGCAGATACAGCGGACAATTTGAGGGTCGTGAGGCGGGAATCATGCCCCAATGACCCCGACTTCGAGCCCTAGGATCTGGGCCTAGAGTTGGACCTCTCTTTCTCCTGGTGCTCCCGATGTTTATAGTGCTTGTGGGCAGAAGAGTGATCAGATTCCCCCTGAGGACAAGAAGCGTTCCATCGCAGCCAGTTTAGACTCCGATAAAAAGGTGGAAAGAGATTTCTGACGCCTGACATGCGTTCGGGAGTTGAAGGCTTGGCAATGGGGACAGGCGCCAGTGTCGTGGTGGGGCCAGAGGCAGAAAAGACATGCAGAATGGCCGTCCTTAGGGGGTATCTGTCACCCACAGGAGTGCTTGTTGACATGCCCTTTGGAGGAAGCAGACATAGATGCAAAAAGACTACATTAGAAATGGTTGAGAAGGAATGGAGAGCGATCGGCACTGCGATGAGCGAAGCGAACTAACCCTGACCATGCAGCAGGAAAGAACTGGAGCGTTGGGAACTCCTCTATATAGAGGTGGCGTTGGCTGATTGAGCCGACATCGGTGGGGCGCTCACGCTGGTACTGCTGGAAGAAAAAATTGTCGAGAACCGAATTCAGGTGGTGTCAGTCCTACTCTGTGTTACCTGCCGCAAAAGCTTCCTTCAAGTAAGATCACAATTTTCTGTCAAACACAGATAAACAAAACTCAAACTTGTGTGTCTGTGGGGTGCAAGGAATCAATGCCAAAGCGAGGGACTCCCCAAAGACCCTACACTCCCAATAATTAAATCTGTACCTACTTGTGGCACCTTCTTTCTTTTCTTTTATTAAAAACACCCTAGCAAGGCAAAAGTGGCTCCCAGTCCCCACAGGGAATGAGAAAAAAGGCCAGTGAAGAAATGACAGCAAGATTAAACCGCAGGCATTCAATCTTTGCAGAGTAACTTCGGGGTGATGCTTCTTCTGAGATAGAGAAATAAATCTGCCATTAGAGGACAGAGATGAGCATGACTAGACATAGATTTGAATTTCATTCTAAGGTTCAATGAGTAGCATAACATTCTATGTCTCCAGGACAGCTCATTCCAGGGGAGTGATTGCAGTTGTTAAGTGTAAGCAAGGGATTCCTGGGGTCTGAACCCTCTTTTCTAGGGATGTGGATATGGTTCACTTATCCACACCTGGGCACACTTCCAGCAATTCTGCGGGAAGAGAGGGCATGAATTGCACCCCTATTTGGTGAACTGAGACTGGAGAATGGAGGTCCCAAAAGCAGCATCCTGGCATGACTCACGGTCAATGCTGTAATGGGAAATGAAGGTGTGTGTGGACTTCCAGGTAGCCACCCTACATATCTCCTGTATGGGGACATCCCTAAAAACAGCCTCCGAGTAGCAGTATGTCTGGTGGAATGAGCCCTAAGCCCGATGGGAGGATCCCTACTAGCCAACTTATAGCAGAGGTTGATGCAGGAGACAATTCACCTGTCAATCGATCTCTTAGCTGCCAATCTGCCCAGTGCGCTTTCAGCATATGTTGCAAAGAGCTGGTGAGCCTCACCACGAACTCCAGCTGTACACTCCTTACAAGAGAGTGCCCGCTGCAGGTCCAAAGTATGGAGCATAGAGGTGGCCTCCAAAGAAGGGCTGGTAGAGTATACCAGAAGGTTGGTCACCTGGTTAAGGTGAAACTCTGATACCACCTTCAGAAGGAACTTCGGGTGGAGGTGGGGGCAAAGGATGACTCTGTCCCTGTGGATGACCAAGTAAGGAGATTCCACCGAGTGCGCCTGCAACTCAATGATCCATCTGGCAGAGGTGACAGCCACCAAGACGGTGGTCTTCCATGATAGGTGTGACATCTCACCTCTGCACAGGCTTAAAAGCTTTGCCCATGAGCACTGCCAGAACCAGCAACAGATCCCAAGGTGGTGGTGGTGGTTCATGCACCAGTAGGTACAAATGGTCAAGGCCCTTGAAAAAGCACCCAACCAACTTCTCCTGCGCCATTGGCATACCAGTCCATGCCCAGTATGCAAAAATGGTTGCTAAGTACATCTTGAGGGTTTTTGACCTCAACCCCAGCTGAAGAGGGACCAAATACAGTTCAGAATGTTAGCCAAATGGCAGGCAAGGGGATCAAGTTCCTTGCCCTGGCACCAAATGGAAAATCTTTTCCAGCTGAAGGCACAGCATTGACAGGTCGACTCATTTTGGGGATACCTCCATAACGTGGAGCACACAGTCAGATAGTCCCAGAGCCTGGAACTTTAGTCGCTCAGGAGCCAGACTGTGACGTGCTGGGAGATAAGGTCTGAGGGTGCAGGATCTTCCCCTGATGAAAGGGCAGCAGATCCGGGTGCAGGGGCAACCACTGCAGAGATCTGCTGCTAAGGTTGAGGAGATCTGAGTATCACATTTTGTGGGGCCAGTCCAGGGCTATATGGATCATATGTACCTTGTCCCTCCGTACCTCAACTATGGTACCCCGTCAACTGAGCGCTACCAGAATGGCGCTGCACTATACGGCGCTAGTCTGGTAAGCGCTCACACGGACAGCGACTGGGGATTTACAGCGCATGCTGTAAGCACTCTCCTGGTTGCTGTACATGGTCCTGTACACAGGACATGAGGACCAGGAGCCAGGAGACTGGTTGAGCTGCTCCCGTGGTGTGGAGAGCTGGGGCATCGAGCAGCTCGGCCAGCAGCGGTGGAGACCAGAGTTCTAATTCTGGTCTCCGACCGTTTTAGCACACCTCGGGACTTTGAATATTTTTTTTACATGGGACTATAATGGCCTTGTGATTTTTAACTTTCCCCGGGATCCACTCCCCCTCGGAGTGAGAATCCATAAGACAGGGGGTGGGGGGACAGAGCCCTGAACACAAAAGAATTGGGCAAGTGCGGGCTGCTGTTATGGGCGCTGGCGGGCCAGTGCCCTTGACTGCCACCTTGTGGATCACGGGAAAAGCAGGGAAGGTGTGCAAGAGGCCTGGGGTCCAAGGCATCCCTCAGCACTGTTCCGGATGGGGGGGAAGGGCAAGCACAAAACAGCTTCCCAGTTTGCATTCTTCCTGGAGGCAAAGATGTCAGCCAGAGGAGTGCCCCACAGTGAGAACAAGTGGTTCACCACCTCCTGATGCAGTGACTGCTCCTGCAATGTCTCGCTCACCCGGCTGAGGGCGTCTGCCAGTTGGTTGTTGCCTCCTGTAACATGTACCATCAAGAGATCTGCACCCAAGCTGCGCATAAGGGTCCAGGTGCGAAGGGTCTCCCGACACATAGGAAGGGCATACATGCTGCCTTGTATGTTTAGGAAGAACATGGTCATGGTGGTGTCTGTTTCGACTTACAGGACCTGATCCTGAACAAGAGGAGAGAACTGTATCAGAGATAGGCACATCGCATGGAGCTCCAGCAGCTGATGTGGAGATGGGACTCCCTGGGGGTCCAGAACCCGTAGGCTCTGTGGTTCTCCCAGGTGTGCTCCCCATCCCACCAGAGATAGGCCTCTTATCAGGATAACAGACGACTTTGGGCAGACAACCAGGACTCCTTCCTCCAGATGCTAAGGGATCTGCCACCACTGGATGGCCTCCCACACCGGCTGGGTCACTGAGACTGGCTGGTCCAAGTGTCCCAGGCACTGAGACCACTGACATCCCAGCTCCCAACTGAACATGACACATCTGCCAGCAGGCACACTGGACAACGCTGGTGCAGGACACAAGTGCCCAAACTGAAATAATCAGGCAAAAAAAGTAAGAACCAGTACCCAGTCCACAGGGAGTCGGGCTCTGCCTCAAAGAGGATCACCTGTGATGGGCGCTGTTCCCAGTACTGCTTTGTCATCGAGGCACAGGTCAGGAAGCATAGGAAGACCAGGAGCAGTTGTAGAATTCACCAAAAAGATTTACTTACACTAGCAGTAACAAAAAAAACAAAAACTTGCTCAGTATAACTATTTACAAAGGAGAAAAAAACAGTTTTTCTTGAGTCTCTGTGTCCCTTTTTTTCTCTTTTGCAGTTGCAGTTTAGCTCCTTTATAAGTCCTTTCACCTCCCATTCTTAGCAAGCATCCTGTTTTTGTAAATATCAGGCAGAAGCTGCTGGAAAACAGTGTGCCTGAGCTGAGGCCCCTTTTGCACAGCTTTTGCAAAAGGCTCAAAGATTTGCACTAAAGGTAACCTCTAGTTTCCAACAGCTTTTGTAGTCATCTCAAATTATAAATATATACATTTAAACAGTAACACTATATCTTTTCTAAACAAAAGGGATCCCAATATTAGTTTCATTTCCATACAATGATATGCACATATTCTTTATATATTAGCTAATATGCAAGGGAGAAAAAAACAGACTGCAAGGGAAGACTGAGAGACAGTGAGACACAAAGAATTGCGAGACTGTTGGGGTGACCAAATCCTAGGTCTCACAGGAAAATTTGGTTGTGCAACCAGACAGACAAGAGACAAGAAAGGAATAAAACAGAACAGATCCCTGCATTCAAACTCTTTCCTTAACAACTGGGACAGGGTCTTATTCCACCCCGTCACATACACCCCCCTCCTTAAGAGAAAGCTGTTTCATTAAACAGGTTTCCAAAACTTTTTATTAATTCTCTATAAACATTTGCTGCTAACTTTCAGAAATTAAGTACATGTGCGTTATCCATTTTTTCTATAACAGTACAGCAAACAGTAAAGTTCAAATCCATACATTGGTTTTTCAACCTTCAGAACCCTAAATTCCTGATCTATATCTTGACAGAAAATCAGCATTGCTATTCTCTTTACCAGATGTGTGTATCACCTTGAATTTAAATGGCTGTAATGCCAGGTACCACCTTGTGATACCTGGTTAAGCCAACAGAGAGGATTGAGATCTGTTATAAGTACAAAAGTCAGTTCCTAACAGATAAAACTTTAGGGACTCCATGGCCCACTTTGCTGCTAAACATTCTTTTTCGATAGTGGAGTACCTTTTCTCTCTGTCATGCAATTTCCTACTTATGTACAGAATAGGATGTTCTGTCCCATCTACATTTTGATTTAGGACAGCACCTAGGCCAACCTTGGATGCATTGGTTTGTAGCAAAAAAGGTTTCTCAAAGTCTGGGCTTCTTAAAACAGGGCCTGAACATAATGCAGCCTTTATGGCTTGAAAAGCCTCATCACACTCTGCAGTCCATTTCACATTATTTGGGTACCGGTTTTTTGTGAGTTCGGTGAGGGGAGTAGCTAACTCAGCAAAGTTGGGAACAAATCTCCGATAATAACCAGCCAGCCCTAAAAATTACCTGACATGTTTCTTTGTTTTAGGTACAGGGCTGTTAGCTACAACTTCTATCTTAGAAACCTCTGGTTTGACTTCTCCATTTCCCAACACATAGCTCAAATATCTGGTTTCCTGCATGTCCAATGCACATTTAGTAGGATTAATTGTCAGACCTGTATTTTTGATAGCTTGGATAACTGCTAGTAGGTGTTCCAGGTGGCTTTTCCAATCTGGACTGTATACCACATCATCATCCAGGTATGCAGCACAATTACCAGTGTGAGGAGATAAAATGACATCCATGTACCGTTGGAATGTAGCTGGCGCACCATGTAAACCAAGGGGCATGGTGGTGAACTGATAGAATCCCATTGGGGTGGCAAATACAGTTTTATCTCTGGATTCTTTAGCTAAAGGTATCTGCCAGTAACCCTTGGTGAGACTGAGGGTACTGATATACTTTGCACTCCCCAGTCTGTCCACCAAATCATCTGTTCTGGGCATAGGATAACTCAAATTCTGACACTTGATTAAGTTTCCTAAAATCAAGACAGATTCTAACACACCCTTCTTTTTTGTTTACAATTATCACTGGAGATGACCAAGCACTCCTCGACTCCTCTATGATACCCAATTCTTTCATTTTTTGTATTTCCTTAACCATATCAGCTCTTAACTGCACTGGCAACCTGTATGTTTTTTGCCTAACAGGACGAGCATTCCTTGTCACTATTACATGCTCAACCCCTTTTGCTCAGCCTGGCACTGTGGTAAAAGTACTGTTAAATATCTTTAGCACATTATGAATGTCTGCAGTTTGTTCTGAGGTTAACGAAACATTCACCTTTACAGCATCAGCATTTACAGTTTGTTTAGTCTACCATAAGCTACATCAATATCTTCTTGATCAGTTTCTGGTAAAACCAGCAAAGCAGTTTTTGGCAGTTTTTCAACTCATTTCTTGAGGAGGTTAGCATGGTATATCTTAGTAGGCTTTTTTCTGTCGGGGTCTCAATCTTGTAGTTAACAGTGTCAGTATGACTAAGAACCTTATAAGGCCCTTGCTACTTAATTAACAGCTTATTTTCTGCTGTAGGTAACAGTAACAAAACCTTGTCACCTGGCTGGAAACGTTTTCCATTACCCCATGGTAATAACATACGTTCTGTTGGTTTTGGGCCGCTTCCTGATTACTATGGGCAATTTCAACATATTTTGCCAGCTTCTTTCTTAGGGCACACATATAAGAAGTTATAGATTGCTTCTGAGTGGGGTTATCTTCCCACGTTTCTTTTATCACATCCAGTGGTCCTCTTGGCTGCCTACCATACAGCATTTCAAATGGTGAAAACCCTGTTGATGCCTGTGCCATTTCTCTGTAGGCAAAAAATAGGTAAGGTAAGTATTGGTCCCAGTCTTTCCCTTCCCCTTTTACAAACCTTTTTAACATGTGTTTTAGGGTTTGGTTAAAACGCTCAACAAGACCATCTGTCTGAGGGTGATGGGGAGGTTCTTATGGCAGTGATACCTAGCAGTCTGTACAGCTCCTTAAGTAATGCAGCACCGAAATTACTACCCTGATCAATAATAATTTCTTTAGGTATGCCCACTCTGCTGAAAATTTTGGCAAGCTCTGCTGCAACATTTGGGGCTGTAACAGTATGCATTGGAACTGCTTCTAGGTATCGAGTAGCACAGTCGCATACTACCAGGATAAATCTATTACCCTTTTTACTTTTATCTGAAGGACCAACCACATCCATTGCAATTCTCTCAAAAGGCACATCTACCAAGGATAGGGGCATCAGGGGCACCTTGCATTTTCTAGTGACTGGGGCTACTTTCTGATGCTCAGCACAGGAATTACAATAGGCAGCAACATCTTCATGAATTTTAGGCCAGTAAAATCTATACAGCAATCTGGCAAGGGTGCGATCCTTCTCTGAGTGACCAGCCATAGGACTATCATGTGCTATCTGTAACTACTCTGTTTTATACTTCTGTGGTATAACCAATTGTTCTGTCTGTTCGTGTGTCTGAAGTTTAACCCAAACTCTGTACAGTAACCCATTACATTTTTGAAATATTGGTCTACCCTGTTTCTGTTTCACCCCCAGCTGCTTAAAAGAGAAATATCGTTAGCTTGTTCTGAAAGAAAATCACAATTAGTTATCAATTTAGTTTCAGCATTTTCATATTTTAACCCTTTATGTCCATCAGTCATTTGTTGCCACAGTTTCTTCAGGCTTCATCTTTCGTTCCTGGATTTCCAGATCTTGGAGCTGTGCTCAAACAAGTCCGTATCAAAATCACTGAAAGGAAAAGTGTCCCCACCATCTGAAATTTTCTTTGCCAGAGGCCTTGTTACCACTGCTGCTGAAACTTCAGGATTTACTCCCTTTGATTAGCTCAGTAAATCCTGGAAAGTCATTTCCAATAATCACAGGTACAGGTAACTTAGGTACTACCCCCACTTTTATTTGGTGCAACACACCCTTAATGGTCAGAGTCACTTGGGTGGTGGGATAGTACTGAGTGTCTCCATGGATGCAGATGACACCAGTACCTGGTCCTTTTGCACAATGTTTTCCCAGCACTTTAACATGCACTAGGGTCTGTCTGCTTCCCGAATCAATGAGTCCCTTCACAGTCTTATCTCCCACCTTCACATCTGTTATGTACTTGTCCCAATTTGCCAAGGACAAATCTGCTCCAGTGTCACTCTCCTTACTACAGCAGTTTCTTGTAAAATGGCTTGGCTTATTATAGTTATAGCAGATAACGCCTTTGGGCACAGATTTGTTACCCCTACCAGAGTTCTTATCAGGTTTGGAGTTTAAATGGGAAAAAGAATGTCTTACCGGTGCTTGGCTGTTACCTCGCTGCTGTGGCATCTGTCTGGCCATTTGGCAGTCCTCGGCCAAAGAAACTGCCTTTTTCCCACCCAAAGCTGCACATCTGTAGGCAAGATGTTGACGAACTGCTCCATGGCAAACATGTCAATGATCTGTAGGACTGTTTTGCTCTCTGGTTGGATCCATTTTATCAGGAGTTCTCTGAGTCAGGTGAAGGTTTCTTGAGGACTGTCGACCAAGTTGTATCTCAGAGATCGAAATCTCTTCCTGTAGGTCTCTCCAGAGATGCCATACCTTTTCAGGACTTCGCTTTTCGCCAGGTCATAGTTTTCTGACTGTGCAGTGTCCATACTGCTGTAGGCAAGTAAGGCTTTCCATGTCAGGTAGGGTACCAGTCTGATCGTCCATTGCTACTCTGGCCACTGGCAGGCTGTGGCAACTCTTTCAAAAGTTGTCAGGTATGCCTCAATATCATCTGAAGGACACAACTTTGTAAGTTTAATAGCTTCTAAGTTGCTTGCATTTTGTTGCTCGTCTGGATCTGTGCCGGATCCTCTGCCTTTGATAGCTTGCAAGGCATCCAGCCATCGCTACTCCTGTTGCTGCATCTCTTCTCTCATCCGCTGCTCCTGTCACTACATCTCTTCTCTGCTCTGCTGCTCCTGTCATGCATCTCTTCTCTCTTCTGTGCTTCTAAATGTTGAATCTCTTTTTCTCTCTGCTTCTCAGTCTGTTTTTGTTGTATAGCCCACCATTTGAAAAAGTCCACCAGGCTTTCAGGTTCTGTCACTGCCTGTTCTTTGCCATAACTTGTGCTGACTGTATAGTCTCAGACTGGACTTCAGTTTCTGCCAGTTTGGCTGCCATTCTCCTAGTAACCACTCCTGGACTTGCTGCTGTAGAATCCATACCTTCCTCTGTGCTTCCCTGGTACTAGGTGCAGTACCCATGCACAAAACTCCTGTCTTAGGGTATGCACAGCTTAAATCCCACTGAGGCTGACACCATCTGTCATCGAGGCACAGGTCAGGAAGCATAGGAAGACCAGGAGCAGTTGTAGAATTCACCAAAAAGATTTATTTACACTAGCAGTAACAAAAAAAAATAAACTTGCTCAGTATAACTATTTACAAAGCAGAACAAAAACAGTAGTTTTCCTTGAGCCTGTGTGTCCCTTTTCTTCTCTTCTGTGGTTGCAGCTTAGCTCCTTTATAAGTCCTTTCAACCCCCATTCTTAGCAAGCATCCTGTTTTTTTGTAAATATCAGGCAGGAGCTGCTGAAACACAGTGTGCCTGAGCTGAGGCGCCTTTTGCACAGCTTTTGCAAAAGCTCAAAGATTTGCACTAAGGTAACCACTAGTTTCCAACAGCTTTTTGCAGTCATCTCAAATGATAAATATATACATTTCAACAGTAACACTGTATCTTTTCTAAACAAAGGGATCCCAATATCAGTTTTATTTCCACACAATGATATGCACATTTATTTTTATATTAGCTAATATGCAAGGGAGAGAAGACAGACTACAAGGAAAGACAGAGACAGTGAGAGGCAAAGAACTGCGAGACTGTCGGGGTGATCATATTCTAGGTCTCACGGGAAAATCTGGTTGCGCAACCAGACAGACAACAGATAACAAAGGAATAAAACAGAACAGAACAGATCCCTGTATTCAAACTCTTTATCTAACAACTGGGACAGGGTCCTATTCCACCCAGTCATATGCTTCACTGCCCCCTTGAATAGCCCAGCTATCAGTCAGTCGTTCAGGAAGAAAGGGTATAACTTGAACACCTGGTGCCATGGGAATGCTGCCACCATTACCATGTACTTGGTGAAGACCCTGGCTGTCGAGGAAAGGCCAAATGGCATGACCTGAAATGAACAGAGAACCCCTTCTGCATGGAACTGAAGATACCAGTGGGACAGATGGAATGGAATGCGTAAGAATGCATCCTGGAAGTCCAGGAAGCAGAACTACATGACCTGATCTACAGATGGAATTATCTGGCTCAATGAGGCCATTCTGAACTTGTGCTTTCTGAGATACTGATTAAGATTGTGAAGATCTAGTATGCCCACCCCCCGTTTCGGGCCAGGAAATACCTGGACATGGAGCCCTGACCTGCCATGGGATTCTGGCACACAGGCTATGGCTTGCAAGGAGCTGAGCAATGTCCTCCATGAGGGCAGATGTGTCCTGCGACACCACGGACTCCTCTAATGCGTGGGAGCCTTAAAGTCAAGAGGCAACCTTCCACCCACCACCTCCAGGCCCATCTGTCAGAGGTAATTATGGACCAAGCATGCCAGAAGTGGTGCAGTCGCCCCCCCCCCAGGAGCTGGGACAGGGACTGGACAGGTAGAAGAAGTAGAACATTTATTCAATTCATGTACAAAAATGAATTAATTGGATAGCTCAACTGAGACAAGCTCATTTCCAGTGAGGTCCATTGTGCAATTCTGCAAAATAACAAAGTTTCATAATACACAATGCAAAATACAAAACATATTCAAAAACAGTTTTAAACACAGTTACATAGAATAAAACTTCAGTAGAACTCTATTTAAAGTGCACGCTGCTACTAATTTATCACACCAGATTCCAAAGTATCCTAAGAAGGTTCCAGTAGAGTTTGTTGTCTTGCATCTTTCATAAACCAAGACTTAATATCACCTACTCTGATAATACCATTTACTAATCGAAGAGTTTGTGGAACAGAGTTCCATAATATCGTCCCTCTTGACAAAAAAATTTGACCTACCCAATTTTAACCTAAAATTTGGTTGACAATATTCCAATCTGAATGCTGACCTCAGGCCTTGCTTTATTGGCCTGGTTACTAATTTATCAATAATATAATCTGGAGCCTGCCCTAGGAATGCATTTGGTCATAAATAATAAGACACGTAAGGACCTTTTTTGTCTAAGGTTGATCCACTGTAATCTTTATTATAATTCCACTCTGTGGGTCCTTTTGGGTGCATTTAAGATAAATCTCGCTAACTTATGATGTAGTATACCTAATCTATTTAAACTAGTCTGTGTAGCACCTGCATAAATCAGTTCCCCATAATCTACCATCGGTAAAATTAATGAATTTACCAGGTGCTTCCGTGTTGCTTCAGTCAGGGAAAATGTATTCTTATATAAGCATTCCAAGCATTTCCTTACTTTCTTTTCAATGGATTCAATGTGCTGGTCCCATTTCAAAGTTGAGTCCAGATGGATTCCCAGATATTTGTAACTCTGCACTTGATCTAAGATAACATTATTAAAAGTTCTAATCTGCAAAATTGTTTCTGATGAACCCATCTTTTGTTGTTTAGAGAACATCATCAGTTGGGATTTCTTAGTATTCAAAATCAGCCTAGAATTCAGCAAAAAAAGTTGGAATTCATCAAAAGTCTGCTGGAGAATAGACTGAATACTTTCTACAGAGGTACCTTCGACATGCACAATAGTGTTGTCTGCATATAAATGGTATTTAACCCTAGGATCTGTTATACCAACCTTACTCATATAAATGTTGTGCAAGATTGAACCCAGGACTGAACCCTGAGGTACACCTGTTATTATGGTCCTTTGACTAGATGTCCAGTCCCCAACAGAAACAACTTGTTTCCTACATGTCAGATATTGGTGAAACCACTTAATTACAGGGTCACACATACCAATATTGTTGAGGTTAGACAGGAGGATGTCATGGTTCAAGGTGTCAAAAGTTTTGGGTAAGTCTATAAAGACTGCCCCCAATGACATCCCCCTGTCTAAAGCCTCAACAGTATCTCCAGTAACCTTCACTAAAGCGGTGGTAGTACTATACAATGATCTAAAATCCAAATGTGTTCTACCGATGATCTTATTATCCTCCAGAAAGTACTGAAGTTGGACACTCAAAAATCTTTGAAAAACATTGGCAATAATTGGTAGGAGAGATATCGGATGATAATTTTCAGTCAAGGTTTTTGACCCATTTATACATATTGGAATTACTCTTGTTGTGTTCCACAGAACTAGAAGTTCAAATTGGGTAAGGGATATGTTGAAAATTGTTGCTAGCAGATAAGCAATAATAGGCACTACATACTTTAACAATGATGTGGGGATTTCATCTAGTCCGCAGGCTTTTTTTACATTCACTTTAAATAATGCATCTTTACTTCACTAGGATTAACTGGGCGAAAATAAACTTTTTCTAGTGTCTGAAAGTTACTGACTAAATTTTGTGCCCGGGGGATTTGTGTCTCCAATAACGGGCTATCAGTATTTTGGTCCTTTAAATTACTTACTTGTTGGTTTAGGCCAGCTAAATTAGTTCCCTGTACACCCTTGGATATTAAATACTTGTTAAATTCTTCTGCCACCAGGGGGCTGAGCAGTACCTTCTTGTCATTTATTTGGGACACCATCCAACTCGTCAATGGGCAGCTTTGGAGGGGGCACCAGCGCCTGCTACTGGAGGGGCACCACTACCCTTACCCCCTGCCTTTTTGGGGGCCCTGACTGGGGAATTTGATCTTGGGGCACCAAGCTTGCAAAGGTCCCTGCTAGGGCTGCTGCTGCTGTGCCAGAAAGGACAGAAACTAAAAAGGCTTTTTCTTCGGCTTCTGCCCTTTTTAAATGTTCTGCGAGGAGGTCATAGAATCCTGGGTGACACTGGACTTCTCAATCCTGTGAGGAGGCCTTCCACCCTAGGACCAAACAGGTCAAAGCCCAAGAAGGAAACATCGGCCAACTTGTGCTTAGTGTCTGCTGTAAAGGTGGAAACCCGCAGCCAGTCCCTGCGATGCACTGCGATAGCCACTGCCATGGCACACACACAAGAATCGCCCACATCCACTGCTGTTCGAAGCTGATGTTTAGCCAGCGCTTGACCCTAGTCCTGGACCATTTTCACCACCAGCTGCTTATCAGAAGAGGTGTGGGAGGACATAATCGAGGATTCCCAATAGTGAGTGACAAAGATGGAAGATAAAAGGAAGCTGGGCTCATATTCCAAACAGTTTCCACATAAAACACCACTCTGGCTATCAAATAACTAGTTTTAATTCCTGAAATGTTAAAAGGCAGTGATGGAATTCTTGTGCTATCACTGCCTTTTATCTTTTCTGTAATCAAAACTTATCTGATATTCAGAGTGGTGTTTTATGTGCAAACTGCTTGGAGTTTGAGCCCAGCTTCCTCTTGTCTTCTGGTGTGAGTATTTCGCCTGTAGCTCCATCCGTTGTGAATGGTCACTACCCCTTCCTTGTTTTTTTGTAGTGACCAAAATGGGCCATCATCAGGGTATAGCTTGACTGACGGAGACGAAGCAAAGAATCAGCATAGACCTTCTTTGCTGTGTGATCAAGCTTCTTGGACTACTTATCGATGGGTCTGTTCACATCCCTGGTGTTCCTTAATTTGCGGAACACAGAACTGGCAACCAGTTCCCTCACCTGAGGTGTGGTCTGAAACTCTGGACAAGGTGCCAGTAGGGACCACATACTTGTGGACCATATGGGCAGAGGCTGCCAGTCTCAAGATGACCTCAGTCATCAGGAAGGCAACCACAAGAGATTCATTTGTGTCCATTATCTCCATAAAGGGTATTCTGTCCTTTTCTGGACTGGCTCCAAGGGAACCTCAATGGACTTGGACATGAGCCTGAGGAGCACCCCGAAGGACAGTAGTCAAGTCTTCAACCAAATCACAGTCGAAGGCAGGGGCCCTTGAAGACTGCATTCAGGAGTCATCTGATGAATCCTCAAATATGGCCCTTGGCTGTTTGCGGCCATGCACCACCTGGGACTCGTCCCAGGGAGTGATCTCCACCAACTGGCCTGGCAAGCTGGTAGCCAGCCGGGAGTCATTGGAGGGGGCTCCCTGCACAGGCTGTCATGAAGGAGGCTCCACCTGTATCAGTGGTGAGACTTGTGTCGGGAACAGCCATCTCCGCAGGACTGGTACAGGCTGAACTAGCATCGTCAAATGACCATAGGGTTCGAGGGTGGAGCCCTACCCTGCCCAGCCAAGGCCCACTGTTGCCACAGGAGCGCCTCATAGTGCCGGCACATATAGTGATGGAGCCTCCTGTCACCCAAGGACAAAGCGTAAGAGAAGCGCCTACGGTGGCACCTCTCAGTTGAGCAAGGCCAAAAGCACGATGAATACCTCTACCTCAAGTGTAGACGGGGTTGATGATGCCGAGGGGATGGGAAGGAGCAGTATATATTACTCGCACCAGTTCCATCTGTCTGATCCCAGAGGAAGGCAATTATTGAGAGGAAATAGCTGGATTCACCGAATGCTCCTGGACCTCCTGAGTAAGGCCAGACAGGACCGGGGTCCTGGAGATAAAATTATCATAGATCCCCTCTGATAGCTGGTCAACAAGGTTGAGAAAAATCTCAACCACCTGCTCAACCTGTGTCAAGATCAACAAGCTTGACAGGGCACTGTGAAGCTAGTGGCCTCTACCTTAGCCAAAGTGGGTTCAGACAAAGCACAACACTCACCAGCTGTTGAGCAGTTTGGGGAGTTGAGGAAATGGGAAGAGCGCACCCTTTCCCACAGCTGATGGCAGGATTTCTTTGACTTCTTTGATTTGCTGTGGTGGGCTGGGCTCTCCCCGAATGTCTGGAGAGTGATCCACATTTTTCGAAAATTTCCCATGAAGGATGCTCAGACACTAGCTCACAACAGGAGAGGCACTGAGGAAGACGAGGCGCCCGCTGCCCCAGCAGCTGTGGTGGCTGCCTTACAAGCCAGATTCAAAGTCACTAGAGGGTCTCGTTTGGAGGTCCGACCGAGAAGACAGGCGTAGTCATCTTCGAGAGTCTTCGGGAGCATGGTCTGGCAAAGGCCACAGGTGGCGATGCTGTGCTCTTCCCAAAGGCAATAAATGCACATGTGCAGATCCGTCTGATCTATCTTCTGAATGTACTGGGCGCATTACGTGAAGCCAGGAACCGGCTTAGAATCCCCATGATCCATGAAGTCATTGTCGGAGATGAAGACAGAACTGAGAAAACTACACAGAAAAGGGCTGTTTTCTAAATTAAGCCAAATGACGTAGTTAGAGAGGTTTTGGGTCTACGCTGTGCGCAGGGCTGTGAAGGAGGAGACCTGACTCTTCCAGCGGAAAGAAAGATCCTACATCACCGGGTGGATCTGAGGAACTTAAACTAAAAATGTCTGGCCTCTTACAGGAAGACTTGCCCAACTGGGGATAAGTGAACTGTATCCATGTCCCCAGAATGGCTCTTGTACTGAAGAAACTGTGCCAAAAGTCAAATCACAGTTCCTGTAACAAGAACCAATTAATTAAGGTGAAAGGGCACAGACAAAAACAGAAAGTGGAAATGCTCAGTTCTCTGTAAACAGGATAAACAGTAAACCACTAAAATTAGCCAAAAGGAACATGGTTTACTAGTCAAAATAGCCTAAAACAGTATCTACACCCAAGCAGGATATTCTCCGGGTCCTGTGAATCAAATGGGAACCAGAGAAACTGTAATTTACAGAAAAACTCTACCTAAATGCAAAGTAATCAAAAAACTGACTAAAATACCCTTCTTTTGGTTTATAAATTACAAAATAAAAACCAGACTAGAGAACCAGCCGTTACCAGAGTTCACTACTGGGCAAACTGCTCTCTTCAGGTGGAGAAACAGATCTCAGCAATGGCAAGAGTGGAGCACAGATGTCGAGTCTGAACCTACATTCCAAATTCGAAAATTTACAGAGGTTCTATCTACTGGTGTCCCTCTTGGCCAAGATGACTGCATGAAGTGTAAACATTTAAGAGAGGGATTCCAGGTGTTAGATGAAAATGAAAAGAAAAACTGGTATCTTGATACTTCTGCCACACAAACACTGTTAAAAAAAACCTATATGGTGACTAACTGCTGCCTTAACAGCTGTGTGGTACACTACACAGCCAGTCTTGAAGGTGTCACTGTTTTTCTTCCTCTATACTGAACCCCTGGCAGTGGCACTTCAGCGCTAGCCCCGAGTGGAGGAGATTCTGATGGGATGGGGCATTATAAAGCAGCCTTGTGTGCTGACAGTGTCCTCTTGACACTTCTTAATCCTGAAAAGTTGATAACTGTTGTCTGAACCATACTTCAATCTTTCGGAAGCCTGATAGGATTTTATTAAATCTTTCAAAAATGAAAGTGCTGCTCTCCAATTTGACTCTGCCCCCCGTGCTGAGACAGCAATTTCCCTTTAAATGGCAGCGAACAAAACAAATGCCTAGAAATTACAATCCCGGCAGACCTGAATAACTCAGATCTCCTGAATTATGATCCACTCACAGCAGCTTTGAGTGATGGCTAGTCCAGATGGCAGGGGTGTCGTTAACCCGAAAATTGGGGTACATGTGCGCCAGTTTCAGTTGGTACCCCCTCCAAGTCCTTTCCCCTACCCTTGCATTAAATTTACCGGCTTTAAAGCCCAGCCGCATCACGCCAGCAGCTTCCCGGCAGGCTGCCCACCCAGTCTCAGACCCCGCCCTCTTCCATTCCCTGTAGTCCTCCTGACCTACTTCCTCGGACCTTCTTCTTGTTGTCTGTTAATCTGTGTGAAGTGTGACTGACCTCCCTCTCAACGCATAAAATCACTGGTGCAACGTGTCTATCGTAACCGGCTGCAGAAGAAAACAAAGTCTGGCAAGCTGATTGGCTGCCACAATGAGGAGGTGATGCATTCGCAGGCTTTTCAAACCAGGAAGTCATCATAAAGACGTGGACTAACCACAGCCTCAGAAGTCCACTCCTCGCACTATCTGGAGGCAGCTGCTGTATTTTGGACCCAAACCCACTCCTGGAGTAGTCACAGATTATGAGGGAGGAGACTAAGATTGAGACGGATGCTGATGGAGAATCTGGCAGAATAGGAGACGGAGAACGTGAATCAGAGGCAGGTCTGCACCTCTGCAGTAAAGGTAAGTCATATATAGCAGCAGTCTGTACCAGCCCAGTTCTTCCCCTCAGAGATGGAGATGACCCATCTAGAGCTGCGCACTGCGCAAGTGAGGCGTGCCGATCCTGATCCCTTCTGCCCCTTTTATGTTTATGGGCCTGCTCTGAAGCTTTTTTGTTTTAATTAATTACTAAAAAAAGAAAGAAATAGAATAGCTTTTTTCCCTTAGGTGGTGGAAAATGTACATTCTGTATAAAATGTTTTACACATTTTTCGGGTTAGTCTTTTCTATTAGTAATTGCAATCTATATTGTGTGAATATAAAATAAATGTAAATTTAATGTATTAGTGGACCAGCACCAACCATGATCACGTGGTTTACCACTGCCATGACATGTTGGTGTTAGGTGTACAGTGTACCAATTTCATGTAATGTCACCAGCTACACTGTGATCATTAATAGAAAATGACATTTAAGTACATGAGTGAGTATACGTGGTTTATCACTCCCTTCTCTTGCCTCAGTTCTACTTTAAGCCTTTGGCTTCTTTTGCTCTCCTTGAGGAACATCCTGGTTTAGTCTGGCCTACACAATGCCACTGCATGATCCTGGGGTGGTGATTTCCCCCATGGCTCTCCTCTTAATCTTGCCCTTGTCCAGCTTGTTACTGGCTAACAGAATAACTGGTGACGTCTGTTCCCCTTATGTCTACTGTGTGTCTAGCTGTTACATATTGTATAGTCTTGCCTCCCATCTAGCTTTCCCTACAACATTTTCATTGTTACCTGTCAACTCCCAGCCTCGTATGTACAGTCACAGTGGGTCCCACTACCAGAGGACTTGTTTATCCATTTCTTGTTTTTCTCCACAAGGCAGATCTCTGGCTCTCCCTGCTAACTGCTGTGGTTATCTAGGCTCATCTTTTTAGGTTGGCTGATGACTGTGTTTCCAGTTCCCTTATCTCTCTTTCCCACTACATGTCCCTTAATAGCACAGGCAATGAAAAAGAGGCAGGCTGCATACATAACTAGCTGAAATGAAAACTTGTGAGACTTTTTGGCCAGTATTGTCCTCTGCTTCAGTCTCCCAGATTGTAAACACAAAAAATAGCACTTTACACAACAGTCAATGATACTAAAATGTTGGAATAACCTATTTAGCTGTTAGAACAAACACAAACTTCAGGATTCTTCAGGATAGGATCCCAATGATTTCTGTCAGTTGATTTCATGCCCAGGGAAGATTAGACTTTTTGAAAAGTTACAAAGATCCCATTTCCTTGCCAGGCCCACTTGGCTAAATCTAAGTTACTTAAAGACAACTCGACTAATCACAGCATTACGTTTGCTATTGCTAATGTTTTTATGTGTTGTAAGGGGGTGCCAGGTGGAGATTGCGGTTTCAGGCACAAAAATCTGCATTCCTCTGTCATACAGAGAACAGACTTGTTTATATTTGTGTTTGCGGATTTATTTCCCAGGCAGGTCCTGTCTACGGTCAGTGTCATTCTGAGCAACAGGATGAGAAGGACTGCTGCTGTCACTAACTGAATGCTGGCGTGGAGAAGTTGGAAAAACCCAGTATTACAGGTGGCACTGGTGTTGTGTCAATGTGGGGGGAAGGGGGCCGAATTACATTCCAGTCCAGCAGCTATAATACACTGCTCCCAGCACTTAGCACAAGGACTTAGGGAGATTTTCTTTTCTGTTTTACAAATCATGATTCTGGCCAGTTAAGTAAATCATGTTTTAATGCATATTGGTTAGGAATGTTACTTAGTGTGTAAGGAATGTTGTATTTGTGTTCTGCCTGTCACAAGTGTTCACTATAAGCGTCTGACTTTTGCAAGAGTGTTGGTTATGATGTATTAACTTGTTATACTTGCTTGTGTTGTGAATCTTGGAAAGGCTCAGTTTAGTCAGCTTACTCAATCTGATTTTGCCTTGCGATTTAATAAAGTTGACCTTTTCAGCTCACCTACTGTATGATAAGCAAAAGACTGTTGGAAATTTGGGGTCAAAATGTGGGAGCCCACTGAAAATTACATATTGCCTCTCGGCTGCCCATCCTAGGTAATTACATTTACAATCTAAATGTGTAAAATCAGGACACTACTGAAAATGAGACACTGCACGTCATCTGCTCTATCCTTGGTAAATATATAGTAAACATGTGCACAAGCAAGACACAGTATAATAGCAATACAAGCAGCGAACAATCGGCATTGACAAATGCTTGTCTTTGGGTGGTTTCTGTTTCCCTTGAGTTGTTGCTGCAAAGTTTTAGCCGGAGTCGGGAGGAGAGTCAACAGCAGGCCTCTGCAGTGAGCAGTTGCAGCCTGGAAAGGCAGCAGGCAGCAGCTAGCAAATTCCTGTGCTTGTCTTGATGGAGAGTTCTTGGAATATACTTCTAAAATGCACCATTTGCCACTAAATGGGCATGCCCCCACTCTTAGAATCCTGCTGACACCCCTGGCAGATGGCTCCATCTCCCTCTTCCCTTCCTCTCAAAAAGAAAATCTATTCATATGAATTTTCTTCCACACCTGTTGTATCTTTTCCAAGTACACTGACTCCCAGCACATTATTTCACTTGCTGGAATAAAATGATCTCCCAGTGGCTGTATTTATGAAGGGGCCGGCCTCCAAGGATCTATTACACGATACTGCAGCTCCCAGTGGCAAAAGGGGGAGTGATACTCCCAACTTGATCAACTATGCCAGAGCAACTCACCTGTGAATAATTTGTTTGGTTATATTCACAAATCACCCCTTGGAAGCATACAGAATTCGCACTAAACAACCTATATGATATCGGTCCTCTTTTGTTTACCAGCTGAGTCATATCCCTGCCATTACCTGACTACGGTCACTTCACAACAGCAACATTACACCTCTGGTTCTCCCTTTACAGGATGCCCAGCCTGGATCTCCCATTTCCTCAGAGTTCTCTCAGCTGATCCTGAATTTCTGTCACCTCATATTGAGCACACTTTTGCCAGATGTAGACAGCTGGGTCTCACACATTATTTTTCAGTTCCATGATGCCAGGGGAGTGATTTCCTTTGAGTGACTGCAGACTCAGTTCAGGCTGAAAGGAAGAGAGCACTTCATACATCTGCAAGTTAGAACGTATCTCTTACAGAAAACTTAAGACCGAGTTTCTCTCCCTGATCCCTCACCTCTGCTCCTGTGGTAACTATTGTACGTGCTGGTGGGCGTGCACTGGGATCACCTAATAGGTCACTTTTACCGAGGGCTTCAAGAATATCTTGGCAAATCAACTTCTTCAGTTTTGGAAAGCTGGAACAAAGACCTAACACCTTGATTCCCTATTCTGTCTGTACACTTTACCTGCAATGAAAATTACATCAACCACCATTTGGTGTGAATTTGCATGGGAGTGCCGCTCTAGATTTTCTTGAACCCCTTCTACCCTGGCTAATATCTGCCAGCTTCTTTCGGGCACTGCTGGGGAAGACGCAGGAGCCAGCAAGTGAATCAGACCCATACCAGTGGCGTCTCCAGTCTCTATAGGCTATCAGGGCACTGATCTATTGTTGCTTTGGTAGAAACTCTGCAGCACATGAGGCACCACCAGGGCACCTGTCCTGGTGTGCACTGGCGTAGATCCACCACCGACCAATATATTTCTGGCCATGTCCAAGATTGGCTTCATTTTGGAACAGTATAGCCCTCCAGTTTTAGCTTTACCTAAAGATCACGGGGACGGTGCCTTTCTCCCTGCTCTCTGGCCTACTTGTACATTCTGGCTGTGAAAAATAACTATCACTAGGATCTGGATGTCAGCACATCCACCCACAATAAGCCCCTGGAGGGCAATTATCATTGACATTTACAAAATGGAACATATTACTGCATATTTTCAGGACAAACTGGCTAGATCCCAAGGGAAATTGCAAGGATCAGTAATCTGTATCGTCTCATGATGTGGATTTTTTTGTCCCATAAAGACAGTAATGGGCTCACCAATAGTCAATACAGGGATACACAGTTGTTTTTTTCTTTTCTTTTTTCCATTTTTTATACAGCTTATGTGTACATTTCACAGCATTTGTTTTATCTAGGTTCATCTTAATTTGCCATGTACCATGCTCCCAGTATATTTTCTTATAACCAACTACCACTCCTTTTTGTCAATGCTGAAAAGATGGACTTTCTTGCTGTGTGTCACAATGCTGTCTGCTTTAATAAAAAGAAATAAAAAAAGAAAACGTATCACAGACAACCCGAATGCAATACAGCAGACTGATTACACTTGCCTCTTAGCTTTTTCTCCTGGATGAATTTCGCATTTGACAGGATCTCAGCAGTCAGTTCAATTGCTTGACTGAATCCATCCACTCCTCCATTCGATACCTCAATGAGTTTGAGCACTTTGCCTTGCAATCGCTAAAGGAAATGAAGATTTACTCTAATAATTTCATAAACAACATCACTGGAGAATTATTGCAAAATAGATCACAGTAGCAGTAAAGTAGTTATGTAAGAACTGACTGTAACAGTAGATCTTCAAGAGCAGCTCTTGCAGCAGGTAATACCATTAGGACCAATGCTGCCAGGTGTTAGGACCCCACGGAAATCTTGTAGCTAGCAGTCTGTGGTGGGGGACCGCCCCCGACATCGGTTCCTCCTGACGTCAGATGTTGTATAAAGGGTGGGGAGTACTTGTTGGGAGAAGAAGAGCTGTGCTCCGAAGTCCACTGCATGGCCTTCACCTTCTGTTCCAGGAGACAGGCTTTCAGAGTGTTGGTTCTCCTGGTCCTGGTCTTTTGGTTGAACTTGCGGCAGTGCGGGCAGTCAGTGGGCCGGTGGTCGGGGCCTAGACAGATAAGGCAGGACGTGTGGCCGTCTTTGGCCAGAATCTGTTTCCCGCATGCACACTTGGACTTGCGTTGTGGTAGAGAGGGCGATGACATGCACGGAGACATCCGACATTGATGGATAATCGAAAAAAACCCATAATATTAATACAATTTTATGAAAAGTGGTCGACTGTGTTGAAGAGGCATCCGTGGAGCAAAACTAAGTGGGCTGACGGCGGGAAAAGAACTGAGATGGCGCTGGGGGACCACTCCCTTTATACCACATCTGATGTCGGGCAGAGCCGATGTCGGAGGCAGTCCCCCGCTACAGACTGCTAGCTACAAGATTCCCATGGTGTCCTCCTAACACCTGGCAGCATTAGTCCTAATGGTATTACCTGCTGCAAGAGCTTCCCCTCAAAGTCAGATCTCTGTGTTTTCTACGTTCAAGGAGAAGCAGTGCAGTGTGTATTAACTCATCACAATATAAGAACGTATGAAATTTGCCAGCAGAAAAAGGCCATTAGGTCTATCGAGTCTGCTCGATGATGCAGCTAGCAGCCCTATTCTGCAGCTGATGTGAATCCAAATTATAGTGAAAGTAATCACAATGCTTCATTCTACAAGGTGACTGGACCATTTAAAAAAGGAGAATGGACCTGGAGTGCTCCTGAGTTACAATGAACCAAGAGTTCTTCCAGGATAAGAACAGACTCAAAGCTATCCTGGGCAGGCAGCAGACTTTTTTTTTAACCATCTTTTTTTCTTTAGCTGGTAGGTACATAGCTATACAGAATATTCATAAAAAGGAAGATATGAAATAGAACCTACCCAGATGAAAAGTAATAAAAAAGTACTAAGATCATAATACACTTTGGCATATGTATTTGTAAATACATCTCATTTTGGTGGACTATATGGAAAAACATTAGTAACCGTAGTAATGTTTTTTCCAAGGCATCCCTCACTAAGCTTACAGGAGATAGGAAATGATGTTTATATACTGTAATTAACTGCCCTTCCCTTTTCCTTTCCATGCCAGTTATGTATTCTGATATGCTTTGATGATTTTTAGTTAAATAATTAATAGTTGGGGTGCCCTCAGATCTATCTACATTGAGTTAGAAACATAGAAATATAGAAACATAGACTTTGACGGCAGATAAGGACCACTTGGCCCACCCAGTCTGCCCATTTCCCTACCTACTGGATAAGCTGCAGATTCTAGTTAACCAACAGCCTACTTCCTGCAACCCCCCACTATAATTACCTTATGTCTGTCCCATGCATGTTTGAATTCCCCCACTGTTTTAGACCCCACAACCTCTCCAGGAAGACACTTCCATGCATCCACCACTCTCTCCGTGAAAAAGAATTTCCTCACATTACCCCTGAGCTGTCCCCCCTCTAACTTTAAATTGTGCCTCCTTGTTCTTACACATCTCTTTTTCTGAAAGATGCTACCCTCCTGGACTTTGTTGATTCCCTTGAGGTACTTGAAAGTTTCTATCATGTCCCCCCTGTCCCTCCTTTCATCAAGGGTATACATATTAAGCTCTCTCAGTCTCTCTTCATATGGTTTCTGATGTAGACCCGGCACCATTTTAGTTGCCCTCCTCTGGACTGCTTCCATGCTGTCTATGTCCTTGTGTAGATGAGGTCTCCAAAACTGCACATAGTACTCCAGATGGGGTCTCACCAACTGTCTGTATAGAGGGATAACCACTTCCCTTTTTCTACTTGTGATGCCCCTCCCTATGCATCCCAGCATCCCCCTCGCTCTTCTTACTGACTTCTCACAATGCTTACCCACCTTTAGGTCATCTGATATGACTACACCCAGATCCCTTTCCATTATTGTTGTCGTTAGTACCTCTCCTGCTATTGTGTACTCTTCTCCTGGATTTTTATTTCCCAGGTGCATTACTTTGCACTTCTTTGGAATGAATCTAAGTCGCCATATGTCTGACCATTCCTCCAACCTTGCCAAGTCCCTTCTCATCCTTTCTACCCCCCTTGTGTATCAACTCTGTTACAGATCTTTGTGTCATCTGCAAAGAGGCATACCTTTCCTTCCAGACCCTCTGCAATGTCACCTATAAAGACGTTAAAGAGGACTGGACCCAGTAGTGAGCCCTGAGGTACTCCACTAGTAACCCCCCTTTCTTCAGAATGTGTTCCATTCACTATTACCTTCTGTGTCCTGTTGTGCAGCCAGTTTGCTACCCAGGCTACCACCCTGGGACCCACTCCCAGGCTGGCTAACTTGATTTTTTTTTTCCTGCGGGACTGTGTCAAATGCCTTGCTAAAGTCTAGGTAGGCCATATCCATAGCCCCTCCCTGGTCTATTATTTTGGTCACCCAGTCAAAGAAATCGATTAGATTAGTCAAACATGACCTTCCTGCTGTGAATCCATGCTGCTTTGGGTCCTGTGCCCGCTGTGTCCTCTAGGTACTGAACAATTATTTCTTTCAAGTGATTCCATCATTTTCCCCACCACTGAGGTCAAACTAACAGGTCTGTAGTTTCCTGCTTCTGCCTTGCTCCCACTTTTGTGAAGGGGAATCACATCTGCCCTCCTCCAGTCCTCAGGTTCCACCCCATCTTCTCATGATTTGTTAAAAAGTGTGGTTAGTGGTGTCACTAGGTCCTCCCTTAGCTCTTTTAGGATTCTAGGGTGAATCCCGTCAGGCCCCATTGCTTTGTCCACCTTGAGTTTTAGGAGTTCTTTCAGGACTCTTTCTTCTGTAAATGGACTGGCGTCAACGCCACTATCCAGAGTGCTTCTACTGTTTGGTTTAGGTAACTCCTCCTCTTCTTCTTTTGTGAATACTGAGCAAAAGTATTCATTCAGTATCTCTTCCTTTTCACTGTCTCCCTCTGCCCACCTCCCATCTCTTTTATTAATCTTCACTATCCATCCCTTAACCTTTCTATGCTCCCTAATGAACCTATAAAAGGTTTTGTCCCCCTTCTTAACTGAGTTGGCTATCTTTTCCTCGGTTTGGGCCTTTGCTTTTCTGACTGCCTTCCCCACTTCTTTCTGCTTTAATTGATACAGTTCCCGGTCGTGCTCCTTCTATGATTCCTTATACTTTTTCAATGCAGCCTTTTTCTCCTTAACCTTCCCTGACACCTCTTTTGAGAACCATAGTGTTTTTTAATTCCGCTTTGTTTTCTTTATTTGTTTCACACAAAGGCTTGTTGCCTCCATCATGGCAGTTTTTATTTTTCTCCATTGTTCTTCCCACCCCTCCTTTCTAACCATTTACTACTGCATTCCTAAGGCATTCACCCATTATGCCAAAGTCAGCCCTTCTAAAGTCCAGTATCCTTGTCTTTGTATGGCTTGTCTCCATTGTTGTGTTTATCGTGAAGCACACTGTGCAGTGGTCGCTTGTTCCCAGATGTCTACTGACTTCTAAATTTGTGATCCTCTCTCCATTTGAGAGTACCAGGTCTAATATTTCTCCCTCCCGAGTGGGTTTCACCACTAGCTGTCTAAGGCATGCCCCCTGTAGGGCATCGAAAATTACCCTGCTCTTGGATGTGGCTGCAGTCCATGTCGCCCAGTTAACATCTGGCATATTCAGGTTCCCCATCAACAGTATCTCCCCTTTCTCAGCCATTTTGAGAATGCCCTTTATCATTTTCTTTTCCTCCCCTTGAGACGGGGGTCTGTATACAACCCCTGTGCGGACTGTGATGCCATTCCCTGTCTCCAAGGTGACCCAGAGTTCCTCTTGTCCTCCCCCTTTACTTTTTAGTTCTGTAGCTTTGATCCCTTCCCTTATGTAGAGAGCTACTCTACCTCCTCTTTTACCCTCCCTGTAGATTGTGTACCCTGGTATGTTGACATCCCAGTCATGGTTCTCCGTGTACCATGTTTCTGTGATTGCCACAATATCCAAGTGTTCGTCTTCCATCAGGGCTACTAGCTCTGGAAGCTTGTTTCCCAGACTACGGGCATTGGTACTCATTGCCCTCCATTTAATGTTGGCTTTATCCTTTTTTACCCCATCCCTGCTCTTATTGCCCTTGTCCATTTTTCCATTTACCCCTGTCCTGCCCTCTGTCAAGCTCTGTACCTCAGTGTTTACCCTACTACCTGCCATGTTTTGTGGGGGAGGCTTGAACTTTCCTGTTTCCTATCAGCACCACCCCCTTGGCTAGTTTAAAAGCTTGCCAAGGAAGCCTTTAAACCTGTCACCTAGGAGCGTGTTTTCCTTCCTGGACAGATGTAGACCATCATGCCAGTATAGACCTTCATCTCTCCAGGTGGACCCCCAGTCCCCAATGAAGCCAAAGCCCTGTGCTCCGCACCAGTTTTGCAGCCATTCATTAAACTGCATGGTGTGCAGTACCCTAGCCTCACCCCTGCCATAGACTGACAGCACCTCTGAGAAGGTTACCATGCTTGTTACCTGTCTGAGGCCCCTCCCCAACTCCACAAATTCATCTTGCACTGCACTGATCTCATGCCTAGCTAGGTCATTTGTCCCGAGGTGGACAATGATATCTAGTTTCTTCTCCTGTGATGCTGCTTCTGCAATCCTGAGGATTTGCTTCTTTTCCCTCCAAGCCATGGCACCAGGCAGGCACCTTACTTCCCTCTCCTCTCCCCTCCCTTCCCCAGGTCCACACCCCTAACAATTAAGTCCCCTATCAGAAGGTGTTTCTTTCCCCTGTGGTGTCCCTTGCCACTCTTTTGTGGGTCTCCCTTGTGGATGTCCCCAGCATTCTTCTTGGTCTCTATTGAGGGTGTCATCATAGAGGAACCTTGATTTGCCAGACTGACATATGATTTGTGTAGAGGTACAACTCGGGGGCTACGCCTCTGTTCCACCACCCTCACCCTCCCAGAACCTACTGTGGTCCAGCTGCTCTTCACACATGGCAACCTCTGAGGCAGTGGTTGTGGAACTGGTGTTCTTTGGATGGAGGAGGCCTCCTTAGTCCTTGCCAATTCAGCCTGGAGGTGGGCAACCTCCTCCCTCAGAGCTGACAGTTGCCTAAACTCACTGCTCAGCCAGCAGGACACTTCTAAAATATTGCACAAATATCCTTCCAAATCCTAGGTGTCTAGCACAGAAATCAAGCAACTTCAGTTGTATTTCACCCCCTCTGGTTATAAAATTACTACACGTTAATGGAATCCTGCAATCCTTAATGGCAATAAGAAAATAATGAAACTTTCTGTAGAAAGTGTAGCTTACCTTCCTAACTAGTCCCCAACAATATTACATTTTACCAGGTTCCCAGTTCCTCAAATGCGTTCTAGTTTGTTCTCTGCAGTATAGCAAGTTTCTCAGCTTCCAACAGAAGCAGGCAAGTCTTTTCTGACCGGCTTCTCACTGTGAAGTTTGCCTAAGACAGCTCAGTGATAAAAGCCCCACCCAGAATCAAATGATTGACTAGTGACACCTGTGATGTAAGCAGGCTTTCAGTGAAGACAATTTGCTATGTCTGCTTCTAATACACACACAAACCCTTTATCTGAAACCAGGGATAAACTCACTGCTCAGCCAGCAGGACATTTCTAAAATATTGCACAAATATCCTTCCAAATCCTAGGTGTCTAGCACAGAAATCAAGCAACTTCAGTTGTATTTCACCCCCTCTGGTTATAAAATTACTACACTTTAATGGAATCCTGCAATTCTTAATGCCAATAAGAAAATAATGAAACTTTCTGTAGAAAGCGTAGCTTACCTTCCTAACTAGTCCCCAGCAATATTATGTTTTACCAGGTTCCCATTTCCTCAAATGCGTTCTAGTTTGTTCTCTGCAGTATAGCAAGTTTCTCAGCTTCCAACAGAAGCAGGCAAGTGTTATACTCTCCTTACCAGCTACTGTTCTTGGTTTTCACATTTCTAAGACATTCTATAACATCTATATAGACATTCTATAACATCAATAACTCCCATTCCATGCAATTCATCTCAATGGTCTGGAAACACAGGTTATTCATCTGTAACAATAGTTCTAGGAGTGGTATATGTTGTTCTTCCACACTATCTGGCATAGTCCTTTCCCCTTTAAGAAGTGCCTAAAAGTCTTAAAGCGGGCTCCTCCTACGATACCTCTCAGCTCCACCCCATGATGCCAGATCTTGCCGGCTGGAAGCAGAGGTTGTGCACCTAAGCCAGGGGAGGTCGAGTGGGTCCATGTGGATGAACAACATATACCACTCCTAGAACTACTAGTACAGGTGAGTGACCTGTGTTTCTAGGGACGTGGATATGTTGTTCTAGCCACATTATCTGGCAGACTCCTAGCAGTTCTCCGGGAGGAGGGAGGCGAGGCGCACACACCCCATTTAGGGAACAGAGACTGGAGAACTGAAGCCCCAAAACCAACATCACGGTGTGACTCGAGGTCAATGTGGTAATGGAAAATGAAGGTGAGTACTGACTTCCAGGTAGCAGCCCTGCAGATTTCCTGGATAGGGATGTCCCTAGAAGCAGCCATCGACGCAGCGGTATGATGGATGGAATGAGCCCTTAGCCCTCTGGGAGGCTCTATACCTGCCAGCCTATAGCAGAGATCAATAAAGGAAGTGATTCATCTGCCAATGGTCTGCTTGGCTGTAGGTCTGGCAGGTGCGGCTTCAGCATAAGTGACAAACAGCTGGTGAACCTCTCCCTGAACTCCAGCCGTGTGCTCTTTGTAATAAGCGAGTGCTCACCTCAGGTACCAGAATACAGAACCTGTGTTCGGCTTCTGAGGTGTGATTCGGGAAGAACACTTGAAGAGTCATAACCTGATTAAGATGAAACTCTGACACAACCTTCAGGAGGAACTTCGGGTTGGGGCGCAGGACAACCTTGTCCCTGTGGAAGACCAAGTAAGGAGACTCCACTTAAAGCACCATGCACTCCTCAATTCTTCTGGCTGATGTGATAGCCACCAAGAAGGCAGTCTTCCAGGACAGGTGAGACATGTCACACCTGTGCATCGGTTTGAATGGCTTGCCCATGAGCTTTGCCAAAACCAGCAACAAGTTCCACGGTGGTGGTAGTTCACGCACCGGAAGGGAATTGTGATCTAAGCATTTGAAAATGTGACAGATCACATTCTCCTGCACCACCAACTGCTAATCAGCCCACGCCTGGTAAGCAGAGATGGCTGCCAGGTGCACCTTAAGGGTCGTTGACCGATGGCCCCCTTTAGAGAGGGACTACATGTAGTCCAAAATGCTGGCACCAGACAGGACAAAGGGTCCAGCCCCTTGCCCTGACACCAAATGGAAAATCTCATCCATTTGAAGGCATAGCATTTTCTGGTCAATTCCTTTCTAGATGCCTCCACTACAGCGAGGACATCTTTTGAGAGACCCAAAGCCTGGAACTCTAGCCGCTCAGGAATAAGGCTGTCAGGTGCAGAGACTGAAGGTCCGGGTGTAGTACCTTCTTCTGATTGATGGAGAGCAGGTCTGGTCGGAGTGCTAGACACCTTGTGAGCCTGTTGCTGAGGAGATCAGGGTACCAAAACTGGCATGGCCAGTTCAAAGCCACCAGAATCACCTGTGCCTTGTCCCGCCTGACCTTGAGCAGCACCTTGTGGATCAAGGGACGTGGAGGGAAGGCATGGAAGAGGCCTGAGGTCCAAGGCCTCAAGAAGGCATCCCCCTGCAGTGAACCCTGCTGAGGGGGGTGGGCACAGAACAGCCTCAGCTTTGCATTCTCCCTGGAGGTGAACAGGTCCACCTGAGGGGTGCCCCACTGGGAGAACAGGCTGTGAACTACCTCTGAATGGAGAGACCACTCGTGAGACGTCTCACCTACCCAGCTGAGGGCATCCGCCAGCTGATTGGAGGCTCCTGCCACATGGATTGCTAGGAGATCCGCCTCCAGGCTGCGTACGAGGGTCCATACACAGACAGCTTCCTTGCACAAAGGTGCATCCCGCACTGCTTGTTGAGATAGTACATGGTCGTGGTGTTGTCCATCTGGACTTGGACCACCTGACCCCGAATATGTGGCGTGAATGCAGTCAGCCCCAGCTGAACTGCCAGAGTTCCAGCAGGTTGATGTGCCATCAGGATTCCTTGGGATCCAGAGGCTGTGGACTCTGCGTTTCCACAGATGGACATCCCAGCCCATGAGAGGCGCAGCAGTCGTCAGGATGACAGTCAGCTCGGGGCTGACAAATGGGATTCCTTCCAGCAGATGCTCTGGGTCTGGGACTAGCCATCACTCGAGGGCGTCCCACATCTTCTGGGTCACAGTGACCAACTGGTCAAAGTGACCTTTATGCTGAGACCACTGGCTGGCCAGCTCCCACTGCAAGGAGTATATATTCCAATGGGCCCATTGGACCATGCTGGTGCAGGCTGCCTTGCAACCCAGAAGGCGCAAGAAGTCCCGGGCAGGGCACAACTGCCCAACCCGAAATGACTGGGCAAAGTAGGAGAGAACCTCTGCCCTGTCTGCAGGGAGCCGGCCTCTAGAGGCAGTATAGCGCAGTGGTCTATTGCTCTGAGCTGCAAATTTGGTGACATCCAGCAGACCTGACCTGGCTTTGAATCCCACAGCTTCCACTTGCATACTGTGTGACCCTGAGCAAGTCACTTAACCTCCTTGTGCTCCCAGGTCGCTCCTGTAAAAAAGCTTTCAACTTAGTGTGCTATACCTGGTTAAACAACTAAATAAATAAAAAAAAATAAAAAAAGAGTCGAGCTCTGCCCCAATAAAGCCGATCACCTGCGAGGGCATGAGTTCTGGACTTGTATTCATTGACCAGGAGGCCAAGGGAGGTGCAGATCTGGAGAGTCAGGTCCCTGGACCACTCCACCTCCTACCTGGGTAGACCTGCAATCAGCCAGTCATCCAGGTAAGGGTATACCAGGACCCCTCGGTGCCTCACGCAAGCTGCCACCAATACCATGCATTTGGTGAAGGTCCTGGGGGTCAAGAGGAGGCCGAAAGGCATGGCCTGGAACTCTCAGAGGGTTCCCTCGGCTCAAAAGCGGAGGAACCTTCAGTGGGATGGATAGATCGGGGCGTGAAAGAATGCATCCTAAAAATCCAGGGAGCAAAACCCCATGTTTTGCTCTAGAGATGCTATGATCTGAGACAGAGTTATCATCCTGAGAAACTTGTTCAGGTTGTGCAGATTTAGAATGGGGCACCAGCCCCGTTATCCGTTCTGGCACCAGGAAGTACCTAGAGACAAACCCTGAGTGTTCTGGAGGATCCACTACTCTGACCACAACTGCCTTGTGGAGAAGCTGGGCTATGTTGTCTCGAAGACCCGACCGAGTGTCTATGGATACCAAGTTCCCTCCATGGGGCGCGGGTTCGGCTTGGAGGGTACTGCTCAAATTCCAGAGGCAGACCTGGACCGACCACTTCTAGAAACACCTGTCCATGGTGACAGCGGACTAGGCAGAAAGGAAGTGGAGGAGCCAGCCCCCGACATGAGGACCCAGGGGAGGCGTTATGGATATGAGGGTGGCACCCCCATCCCGTTACTGAGCAGGCTTGGAGGAGGAAAGTCCAGCTGAGGTGCCACTGGGCCCCTTCCCTCCAGGTTTATGGACTACCGAGGCCACTGACTTGGGCCGGGGTTGCCAGGACTGAGCCTGCTGGCCAGCCTGATGCTGGGCTGGTTTTGCTGCAGAAGCAGAGGACTGTAACTTCTGTTGCCTGGAGCCTTTGGGATCCTTCTATGTGGATGTTACAGACTCCAAGGTGGCACTGGACTTCTCGATGTGCTGGAGGTGACCCTCCACTCTGGGTCTAAACAGGTCGATGCCCAAGAAAGGAACATCCTCCAGCTTGTGCTGAGTGTTTGCTGTGAAGGTTGAGATCCGCAGTCAAGTCCTACGGTGCATGGCTACTGTGGCCGCCACCGAGCAGGCACAGGAATCTCCCAGATCCAGAGCCATTTGCAGCTGCTTCTTGGCCACAGCCTGGCCTTGATCTTGGACCTGTTTGACCGTGGTCTGGAGGTCTGCAGGCAGGTGAGGAATCACCTCATTCAAAAAGCCAAAGAGGGTGTGGGAGAAGTGTGCAAGCAAGACGGCTAAGTTCACCTGATGGAGGCCGAGTGAGCAGGCAGCATAGACTTTTTTAGGCGCATGGTCCAATTTCTTGGACTCCTTATCCAGTGACTTGCCGACGTCCCCAATATTGCCTGAGCACCGAAACATGGAGTCTGCTACCAGTCCCTCGGCTAAGGGGTGCTCTGTGAAACTTGAGAGGGTACCGATGAGCGCCGCATACTTGCGAGCCATTTCGGCAGAGTGCGCAGGGCAGGACGTGGGTTGCTGGCAGTGCTCCAGGGCTGGGCTGACAATGGCCTCCGCCACTGGAAAAGCCTCCGTTGGAGAGTTCCCTTTGTCCAGAATCTCTGTAAGGAGATAGCGAGCCCACTTCTGAATGAGTTCCATTTTCATACCCGTGGACTCGAAGATGAGGGAAGGGATGCCCAGGAAGGAAGAGGGCCCTTCCTCTGTCGATAAATCCTCCACGACTCGTCGTCGACCGGACAGGATTGCAGTGAGGAATCCTTGGATTCGGAGGAGTCCATATAAAGCGGCCAACCGCCCGAGTCACCTTCAACCCTCCATGGGTGGTCAGGTGTGATGTTGACTGACAGCTGATGGGGAAGCCCCTTGGTTGACCAAGACTCCTTGGTCAGAGCGCCACTCGACGGCTGCTTGGGGGCAGGAGGGAACCTGCTTCTTCCATTGGAAAGAAAGATCTGGCATCATGGAGCGGAGCTGAGGGAGATACTACCTGGGCAGGTGGGAGGAGCCAGCTTGAAGACTTTCCGGCACTTCTTAAAGGGGAAAGAACTATGCCAGATAGTGTGGCTAGAACAAAATATCCATGTCCCTGGAATGGGTGTTTCTGATGTCACAGAATGTTCAAGCAGTATGAAATCAGACAGCAGCACCTGCTGCGCACAGAGGGATACAGGGTAGTTACAAAGGCAATAAAATTAGATTATTAATTTAACAAAAAAGGTCAAAACATATCACAATACTGAAGAACAACTAGAGGGCATCTAGAGGTCTAAAAAATGGTTTCCTATCACCTTAAACAACTGCAATCATTCTCCTGGTGTGAGCTGCCCCAGAGCCTAGAATTTTATGCTTATTAAGGAATCTTAGAATGAAATTCAAAACTCTGCTGTGTGGTCATGCTCCTGTCTGTGCCATCCTATCATCTAGCTGTAAGCAGGAGATCCTTTTGCTATGCTGAACCCTGGGCATGGAACTCCCTCCCTCCGTCTCTCCTCTCTTGCTGTTCCTACCCCAGTTTCAAAAGTGCCCTGCAAAATCATCTAATTGAGTTAGGGACTAGCTCCTGCCTTACCTAGCAACTTTGCATTTACTATGGTCTTGTTCTCAGTGCCTACTAATCTAGTGTCTATTAATTACATGCTTAGATACTTAAATACTGTACTTATGCTACTGCACCAACAGGTACAAAGTACAGTTACATAAAAACGTACCATAACAGTAGATCTTCAAGAGAGGCTCTCACAGTAGGTATTTACATATAGGACTGAGCCACCAGGCATCAGGACCCCACGAAAATTTTTTTATCTAGCAGTCTCTGGCAGGGGACCGCCCCCACGTCAGGTGGCTGACGTCATGCGATGTCAGTATAAAGGGGCGGTCCCCCACGCCTGCCTTCCAGTTCTTTCCCGCCAAGGGCCTAAAGAGGCAAGACGCGAGAGAAGTGGATATTTCCCTTCCTGGAAAAAGAGCTAAAAAAGCTAAGGGGGATGGAGGGCAGGAAGGCAATACCTACTGCAAGAGCCTCTCTCGAAGATCTACTGTTATGGTCAGTTCTTACATAATTGTACTATCTTACATCGAGAGGGCTCTTGCAGTAGGTATTTACATAAAGGACTGAATCCCAAGCAGTCTGGAACAAGGAAAAGCACTTGGGAGGAGGAAAAAGATCCATGGTATGGAACCTCCAGCTGAACGGGTCTTATGAAAGAAGACCTTTAAGTACAGCCAACCTGAAGCCTGCTCTACAGCGAGAGACAATATCCAAACTGTAGTGTTTCATAAAGGTATGGACAAGAGGTCCAAACTGCGGCTGCACAGATTTCTGCCGCAGACACATTCTTGAAACAAGCTGCAAAGGCAGCTACTCCTCTGGTGGAGTGACCTCTGACTTGACCCGGCAGGGTCTTGTACTTGCCGTAACAGAAAGTGATACAATGAGCCAACCATTTAGATAGGCATTGCTTGGAAATGGTATTGCCCTTATCAGATTTCCTGAGATCCTTAGTCCTAGTGATGCAGTATCTCAGTATCCTGTGAACATCCAAAGTATGCAGGAGGTACTCCCCTTGATTGGAGTGTTGCATGAAGAAAGCAGGTAGCTCAATGGATTGATTCAGTGTAGATTCCGCCACCACCTTAGGGAGAAACTTAGGGTTGGTGCGCAGAGCCACATGTTCCTTGTTAAAAATCAAATATGGGATTTTGCACATCATGGCCTGAGGCTCAGAAATTTGTTGACCTGAAGTAATGGCCACTAGGAAGAGAGAGTCTTCCAAGAGAGGAACTTTAAATCTGCTGAAAGGGGGCAGAGTAAGCTTCTCGAGAACAAAATTCAAGTCCCAAGGAGGAGCAGGTATATGGATGGGGGGTCTGAAATTGAGGACCCCTCTGAGGAATGTCTTAGAGACTTCCATCTGAGCGAAAGTCCTGTCTCCGAAGGGGACATGGTAGGCTGAAATCGCTGCCATGTGGACATTTAAAGAGGAATGGCTAAGATAGCATTTAAGAAGTATAAGGAAACACAGAAGGAGCAGGACAGAGAACTGTACCAGTTAAGGCAGAAGGAAACGGGGAAGACAGTCAGAATAGCAAAGGCCCAAACTGAGGAAAAGATAGCCAACTCAGTTAAGAAGGGGGACAAAACCTTTTATAGGTACATTAGGTAGCATAGAAAGACAGAGGGTGGGATAGTGAGGCTGAACAGAATGGACAGCGGGTGAGCAGAGAGGGACAGTGAAAAAGCAGAGAAATTGAACAAATACTTCTGCTCAGTATTCACAAAAAAGAGGAGGAGGGGGAAGTACCTAATCCAATTAACAGAAGCACTCTGGATAGGGAGGTCGATCCCAGTCCTTTCACAGAAGAAAGGGTTCTTAAAGAACTCCTAAAACTGAAGGTGGACAAAGCAATGGGGCCTGATGGGATTCACCCCAGAATTCTAAAAGAATTAAGAGGAGAACTAGTGACACCACTAACTATCCTTTTTTAACAAATCAAGGGAGGATGATGTGGTACCTGAGGACTGGAGGAGGGTGGATGTGATTCCTCTTCACAAAAGTGGGAGCAAGACAGAGGCAGGAAACTACAGACCTGTCAGTTTGACATCTGTGGTAGGGAAAATGATGGAATCACTTCTGAAGGAAAGAACTGTTGAATATCCAGAGGCCAGTGGGGCACAGGACCCAAGACAGCATGAGTTCACAGCAGGAAGGTCATGTCAGACGAATCTAATCAATTTGACTGGGTGACCAAAGCAGTAGACCAGGGAGGGGCTGTGGACATGGCCTACCTAGATTTTAGCAAGGCATTTGACACAGTCCCACACAAAAGATTAATAAACAAATTAGCCAGCCTGGGAGTGGGTCCCAGGGTGTTAGCCTGGGTAAAACACTGGCTGGACAACAGGACACAGAAGGTAATAGTAAATGGAGTCCACTCTGAAGAAAGGAGGTTACTAGTGGGGTACCGCGGGGTTCAGTACTGGGTCCAGTCATTTTAATGTCTTTATAAGTGACATTGCAGAGGGACTGGAAGGAAAAGTATGCCTCTTTGCAGATGACACAAAGATCTGCAACAGGGTTGATACACAAGGAGGGTAGAAAGGATGAGAAGGAACTTGGCAAGACTGGAGGAATGGTCAGAAGTAAGGCAGCTTGGATTCAGTACACAGAAGTGCAAAAAGTGAGGAGGCAGTATGGCGCAGCGGTTTAAGGCTCTGAGCTGCAAATCTGGAGACCTGGGTTTGAATCCCACAGCCCCCACTTGCATACTGTGTGACCCTGAGTAAGTCACTTAACTTCCTCGTGCTCCCAGGTTGCACCTGCGAACAAGTTTTCAGCTTAGTGTGTCTCACCTGGTAAAATAATTGGTAAATTGGTAAAAAATAGTGCACCTGGGCAACAAAAACCCAGGGGAAGAGTACACAATGGGGGGGGAGGTAGTAACGACAACAAAAATGGAAAGGGACCTGGGGATAATCATATCAAATGACCTTAAGGTTAGCAAGTAATGTGAGAAAGGCAGTAGGGAGGGCTGGGGGGATACTGGGATGTATAGGGAGAGGCATTACCAGCAGAAAACAGGTAGTTGTTATCCCTCTGTACAGACAGTTGGTGAGACCCCATCTAGAGTACTGCGTTTAGTTCTGGAGACCCCATCTCTGCAAGGACACAGAAAGGATGGAGGCAGTCCAGAGGAGGGCAACTAAAATGGTGCAGGGTCTGCAAGAGAAGCCATACGAGGAGTGACTAAAGGAGCTTAATATGTATACCCTTGAGGAAAGGAGGGGCATGATTGAAACTTTTAAGTACCTCAGTGTAATCAACAAAGTCCAAGAGGGTAGCATCTCTCAGAAAAAGAGATGTGCAAGAACAAGGGGACACAATTTGAAGATAGACAGGGGACAGCTCAGGGATAATGTGAGGAAGTATTTTTTCACAGAGAGGGTGGTGGACGCATGGAACCGCCTTCCTGAGGAGGTTGTGGGGTCTAAAACTGTGGGAGAATTCAAGAATGCATGGGACAGATATAAGGCAATTCTTGTTGGGGGGGTAGGAAGAAATAGGCTGTTGGTTAACTAGGATCTGCAGCTTATCCAGTAGGCAGGGAAATGGGCAGACTAGGTGGGCCAAGAGGTCCTTATCTGCCGTCAAAGTCTATGTTTCTATGTTACCCCCATATTCTATACTCAATTCTTGGGTTCCTATACCCTAAGTACATGATTCTGCACTCCCCCCCATATAGTCTATCTCCTGGTTCTCCCCGGCTGGCCCCCTTCTGACCAACCCCCTTCCAGCCCTGTCACCCGGCTTCTCCAGAGCTTACCTTCACCGTTGTCCTCTGCCACAGGACTTATGGTGGTGCCCAGTCACCGGTACAGGGCCTGCAAACTGTCGGGCTTCATCCTACTGCCTGGGGTGGTTTTCCTCCTGTTTTTCTCCCCCGGGACCTGCGGACATGATTCTGCACTTTTTAACACTGAATCAAGTGCCACGTTGTTAACCACTCCTCAGAGTTTCTCCAAGATCCTCACACATTCTTTCCACCTCTTCCTTACTGCCCACCCTATTACAGATTTTGGTATTATCTACAAAAAGGCATACCATCCCTTCCAGTTCATCTGCAATGTCAGAGGACTAAGCCCTGCAGCACCCAACTGGTCACTACCATCACTACAGTGAGGGCCATTAACCACCACGCTGTCTCCTATCCATAAACTAGTTTCTAACCTAGTTCACCACTTTGGATATCGCCCTTAAGCTGCTAAATTTCCTAATTATTAGTCTTCTGTGAGGCATAGCACTAAAAAAGATTTTAACACCAATAAAACTCAACATTTGTTCAGAAACCATTTTCCATCCTTTTTAATCACATTCCCATTACATGTGAATATGTGACCACCCTTCCCCTTCCACATCCACGCCAACACAGATCCGACCTTCTTAAAAAGCTAGCCTTTGCCAATGTGACTGGTTTTAGTACCCAAGCTAGTGCACTTACCACTAGACTACACTGCCATCCATTAGGTGTTAGATATCTCTCCCACCACTGCAAACACATTTGATAAGTCTATTTCTACTCAACTGTACATTCTTCAAAATGTTCACCCTATTTATATTAAACGCCTTCTCATGCTATATATTACACGGATCAAAAGGATTTTCTTTAACTATTTATATAAATTGTTTTCCTCTTTTAAACCATACATGTCCTTATAAAGCCTTATTATCCATGTTTTTTCACGTTCCAAAATTGTTTCTATTGCAGAAGTGTTCTGAGCTTCTTCCTCGTAATTTCTTAGATCAAGTTTTGTTTCCAAGATAACAGCAGCTGTATTTGTTAGCAGAAAAAGTATTTTATTTGTTTCCAGTGATATATTTCTGGCCAAAAGATAGTTATACCCATCTTCTTTGTACTGTGTATTTTCCTTGAATGAAATGCATGTTTTTTTAAGGGTTTTTTTTCTCCCTCTCTTTTTTAATTATGGCTTTAAGTTTAGTGCCACATGAAAGATTGGTTTATACCAGTTTTCGTTTTGTCCGAGTACCAAACTAGCTCAATGTTGATGCTATAATTTCTTCTACACAAACTTTTCATCTCAAATCTTTTTTCATTATTAACGTGTTTTGTGTAATAGGTACACATTACATACTGAACACTGCACCTTTTCACCTCTTCAGGTGTTATTTTCTTTCTCATATCTGGAAACCTTTTCCCCTGAAAGTTACAGGTAAAAAGGGGAACAGACAGTGGTAAAATGTAACATTTTTATATGCTCAATAATTTATTTATTTAGTTTTTGTTGACCGGGTAAGTGCACTAGACAAATCCTGCCTATTTTCAGGCACGACCCGGGGGGGGGGAGGATACAGATGAATGCCAGCTGACCTTGAACCAGATTAAGCCCCCCATATTAAGAATGGAAGGTGTTTCCATCTCATTAAACTTGATTCTTAATTGCATCAGATGAAGAGACCAGTGTTAAAGCTTGTGTATTATATCATCTTTGTACAAGACATACGTTATTCCAGTAACAAACATACATACACATATAAAACATAATAGGTATGTTAACGAAAGCAGAACGACAAGGGGTGGGGTTGCAAGGCTTATGGGAGGAAGAATGGGAGTGTGCAGAAGGGGACTTGGAAAAAGCAACAATCCTGAACAAATATTTGTGTTCAGTATTCACAGAAGAGGGGGAAGGTGAGGTACCAGAACTGTGACAGGAGCAATAATGGGAGGCAGGTAGACACCATTCCATTTATAGAGGAGAGAGTGCTAAAGGAACTCGCAAAACTGAAAGTGGACAAGGCAATGGGACCAGACAGGATGCATCCTAGGATATTAAAGGAGCTTAGGGAGGTACTGGCAGCCCTTTTGAATGACTCGCTGGAAACAGAAGTGCTTCCAGCGGACTGGAGGAAAGCAGATGAAGTCCCTCTACACAAAAGTGGAGCAGGGAGGAGGCTGGAAACTATAGATCAGTCAGCCTGACCTTGGTGGTGGAGAAAATAACGGAATCACTGCTAAAAAGGATGATTCAGAAACAGGTCTCAACGTTTAGTTATTTCCTATCCCTCATTATCGTTAAATTAAAGTAAATAGGGGTCTGAAGTTATTTTCACTGTAATGATAAGATCGCAATGTTCAAAGATGTGCTCATAATACTTGATTGTATTCAGTACTGATTGACTAAAGCTTTTTATGATTTCTGTATATGCACTTTCGTGGAAAGTGAATGAAATTTTGATTAAAAGAAAGAAAGGATTGTGGAACATCTTGAATTCGGCAGAGCACAGGATCTGGGGCAGCATAGATTCACAGTAGGAAGGTCATGTCATACAAATCTGACAGATTTCTTTGACTGGGTGTCCCGGGAAGTGGATTGGGGGGAGCGGTGGATGTGGCCTACCTGGACTTCAGCAAGGCCTTCGACACCCTTCCACATACGGGACTTGTAAACAAGCTAGGCAGCAAGGAATGGGTCCCAAGGTGGTAAATGGGTTAGAAATTGGTTGAAGGATAGAACACAGAGGGTGGTAGTAAATGGAGCTCAATCCAATGAAAAGGAGGGTGACCAGCTGGGTGCCACAGGGATGAGTTCTGGGGCCAGTCCTATTTAAAGACACTGTGAAGGGGCTGGAAGGAAAGGTATGCCTTTTTGCAGATGACACTTAAGATCTGCAATAGGGTAGACACTCCTGGAGGGGTGAAAAAAATGAGGATGGACCTAGGTTATCTAAAGAAATAGTCAAATGTGTGGCAGCTAAGATTCAATGCAAAGAAGTGCAAAATCATGCATTTGGAGCACAGGAACCCAGGGGAGGCTTACATGATGAGGGGAGGGGGAGATACCAACCGCCACCAAACAGGAACGGGATCTGCAGGTATTCATATCAGATGAACTAAAGGTGGAAAAACAATGTGCCAAAGCAGTGGGAAGAGCCAGTGGGGTAGCAGGGTGCATAGGAAGAGGTATCACCAGCAGAAGAAAGGAGGTGGTGATGCCACTGTACAAATGTTTGTTGAATTTTTATTTTAAGACATGATGTAACTTTAAGTCCTAAGACCTATTTTCAAAGTTATCCTGTACATAAAAACATTTATTTTACAATAACATTACAGATTACGTGAATGTGTAATCCACTCCAAATCACTGGCAAGATCCCATCTGGAGTACTGTGTCCAGTTCTGGAGGCCACATCTCCACAAGGACATAACACAGGGTAGAGTCAGTTTAGAGAAGGGCAACAACAACGGTGCAGGGTCTGCACCAAAAGTCACATGAGGAAAGACTGGAGCACCTCAATATGTATACCCTGGAAGAGATGAAAAAGAGGGGGAATGTGATAGAGACATTCAAATATCTCAAGGGCATAAATAAGGTACGGGAAGGCAGCATCTTTCAGAAAAAGATGTTCTAGAACAAGGGGTCGTGACATGAGACTAGAAGGGGGTAGACTAAGGGGTAATGTGAGGATTTCTTCACAGAAAGGGTGGTGGATGCATGGAACACTCTCCCAGTGGAGGTGGTGGGGGCTAACTCTGTAGTGAATTCAAAAATGCATGGGATAGTCACAGTGGAACCCTAGCAACAGGAAGTTCAGGTTCAAGTTTACTGCAGGAAAGACTCTGTTGAGCAAGCTCATTCACAAGGAGGTCCTGAGGCACATACACATACAGTTCACAATTACATAGACGGGAAATATAAAATGTAGAACAACAAAGAAAAAAAAAATACATATAATACAAGAGGTATACACAATAAAAGTCCTTATGCTATATATACAGTACATTCCAGCTTTAACCTTGCCCTAAATTATGCAACACATTTCAGCTCAATAAGTAGAGGGCCAGTTGGTACCTAGGAAGTTGACTTGGCATTGGGGGCCTAGTAGCACCTACATATGTCTTTTAATTTAGAGATAGCTAGTGTTTTGTAGGAGTTAACTGATACGATGCTGGTTAGCTTCAGCATGGCTTGTGTTTAGTTCCAAATGTTTGGGAGGCGTATGAGACAGCTCTTTGGCCAGCTGTGATACGTGTCCTGGGAACATCTAGTAGGATAAGGTCGGATTTCTTTAGGGAGTAGGCACTATGTGAGATGTGTATGAGAGACGTTAAATAGACAGGCAGTGTGTGGAGTAGTAATCTGAGGGTCCAAATGCCAGCATGCAGGAGGCGTCTGGTGGCAAGAGAGGTCCACCCAACTGCTGCATAAAGATCACAGTGGTGGGTCCTGTACGCAGAGTTAGTAATGAAGTGAAGAGCACAGTGATAGAGTACATCCAGTTTAGATAGGCTCAAGGTTGGGGAGGAGATAAAGATAATGTCTCCATAGTCAAGCAAGGGAAGGAATGTTGCTTGGACAAGTCTTTTGCGGGTCGTGAGAGAAAAGAGGGTCCTATTTCTAAAGAAGAAACCCAAGTGTGCTTTAAGCCTCTTTGATAGATCCTCGATGTGGTCGCTGAAGGAAAGCTTGTTGTCTATCCACATACCTAGATATTTAAATTTAGGTACGACTTCCAAGGGTTCACCTAGGGAGGTAACTATGAAGTTTTTAGGTGGGGTAGGTAGGTAGGGCACCAGACAAGGCAAGTCTCGAGAAAATCATTGTCTTGGTTTTTTTGGCAATTAAGAGAAGCTTGGCATTGATAAGTTTGCTTTCTAACTGGATAAAGTCAGCTTGGAGTGCTTCCCTGACTTCAGTTAAGGACGAGCCTGATGCGTACAAAACCGTATCGTCCGCAAAGAAATGTATGCTAGAGTTCTTTATGTGGGAGTCAAGGTTGTTGATGTACAGGGAAAAAAGGATTGGTCCTAGGATGGAGCCTTGAGGGACTCCTCTGGCAACTGGAAGGGGGGCAGATAGTAGGCCATCAGCTTTGACTTTTTGTATCCTTCCTGTGAGATAACTGTTAAACCACTGTAAGGTAAGTGGAGCGGCACCTATGTAGGCAAGATAGGTGATTAGGAGGTGATGGTCTACAGTGTCGAAGGCCTTACTGAGGTCTAGAAAGACTGCACCAGTAACCTTATTGGTGTCCATAGCATGGATCCAGTCATTAGAGACTTTAGCCAAGGCTGAGATGGTACTGTGCTTCGACCTAAAGCCAGATTGGTCCGGGTTTAGGAGTGAGTGCACTTCGAGGTGATTTTTTAGTTGGTTGTATACAAGTTTTTCCAGCACTCTGGATAGAACGGGCACGATAGAGATAGGACGGTAGTTGTTTAAGTCATAAGGATCTCCTGATTTGAAGAGAGGAAGAATATGGGCAGGTTTCCAGCAGGATGGAACAGTGGCTGTGGTAATAGAGAGGTTGAAGATGTGAAGGATGGGGGCTGTGAGCTGGGCATAGCCTAACCGCAAGAAAAATGATTCAAGGCCATCGTCCCCTGTACTTTTCTTGGTGTCAAGGCTAAGAATTATGTCTTTGACTTCTCTGTAGCTAAACAGGCACAACTGGAAGGGATGAGGTGGAGTAGCATGCATAGTATCCGGGCTAGTATTGCTATTCACACGGCTAGTGTATGGGGAGGAGTCGAATGCCAACCCAGCAGTGGCAAAGTGAAGGTTAAGTTCTTCAAGGATTCGCAGTTTATTTTCAACCATCCCGTCCTTGGCCAGAATCTTGGTGGGAAGGGAGGAAGCAGCAGGATGGCCTTCAATGGATCTCAGTGTCTTCCAGATTTTTTGGGAATTCCCTTTGGCCTGCTCCAGAGTGGAGATGTAGAAGTTTGCTTTAGTAGCACGTACACTGGCATTTCTGGCAGTTCTAAATGCCTGCCAGTCTGCCGGGTCCTTTGTGTGTCTGTCCCTAGCCCATAGCTTGTCTCTATTGGTAAGTGCAGATTTGAGCTCTTGGGTGAACCACGGATGCGAGATTTTCCGCACCCTCATTTTAATAAGAGGAGCATGCTTGTTAATTAGGGTGGTGAGTTTGTCATTTAGGACAGAGACGACGGCATCAGCAGATTTGGCAAGATATAGGTCTTGCCACCTGATCATAGCTAGATCAGTTAAGAAGTTTACTGAGCTGAATTTACGGAACGAGCGTTTGAGTCTGAATTTAGGGAGCTGCTGGGTTTTAGATTGGAATCTTGTACATACAACAATACTGTGGTCGCTCATGTAGTTATGGAAAACTGCAGAATGTGAGATTTTATGGGGATGCGAAGTTAAGATGACATCTAAGAGTGAGCTGTTGGCAGAGTTAGAAGCACTGATTCTTGTGGGTTCAGTTACTATCTGTATAAGACCCAGCTCATCACAGATGGCTTTTAGGGAGTGGGATTTAGCAGTAAGCCAATCCATATTGAAGTCCCCTAAGATTATTATTTCCGTATTAGCAGCCAAAGTTATGGATTTCAACACATTAAGAATTTCTGTGCCTCCTGACAGGGGTCTATAGCCACCAATGATTGTGATGCACTCTGAGGATGGAAGGTGAAGTTTAAGTGAGACAATCTCGTATTCCTTGGGCTTAGTTTTATAGGAAATGTTGCTAACATCAAATTTTGATTTGGAGTATACAACCACTACCCCCCGAATCCCTATCAGCCCTAAAGAGCTTGAAGCCTGGTACAGTAATTTGTGGATCAGTGTTGGTCTTTTTTAGCCATGACTCGGTAATTATAATCAAATCTGGGTCAGTGTGGGCTGCCCAAACTTGAAGATGATCAAGTTTTTTGAGCAGGCTTAGAATATTGACCATCATCAGTTTCATCCCAGGAGCAGCTGCAAACTCCGATGAAGAAGTGATTTGAGTTGGGGGACCTGGATTTAGTTCGACATTGCCTGAACAGAAAAGGAGAATTAGAAACATTTTCTTGAGGGCATTTATCAGGTAGAAGTGGGCCCTTTTTGTATGGGTTCTTGTGTGGTGTTCAGTCATTGAGGTACGTCTAGCCAGGGCATAGGAGATGCTGACATGGCCATTCAAGGCTAGCAGGGGAAGTGCACGGAAAGACATTGGCGAAGGGAGGAGGGCCAGAGGAGAGGGATGAAAATTAAAAAGAAAACCCGTCAGATTAAGAGTAGGGAAGCAATATGAAGATGCAGCAGGAACTATGATTGTGGGTTCCCAGGCTGGGATGACTTCTGACTTAGCATGGATCGGTGCTTTATGAGTCATAATTTTTGCCAGTATTAGAAGTAGAATGATAATGCAGGCCATACTGCCCATGATTGAGTATAGGGATTTGTGTAGAAAGACCAAGAATCCCTCTAGTGGCAGGTCTGTATAACCTGCTAATGGAAAACTAGCCAATCAGAGCGGGTTTGCTGGAAGCACCCATGTTCCGATTGGCTACGCTGTCCTGTACCTTCCAAGGAGCTGCAGGCGGGCGTCCTGGTCTCAGTCGGTGGCTGGCTGGGTGCTGGCCGACTGTGGGGGAGCTGAAGCAGCCCCGTTCAAGGACAGGCAGCTTCCAAGGAGCTGTAGGCGGGCGTCCTGGTCTCGGTCGGTGGCTGGTTGGGTGCTGGCTGACCATGGGGGAGCTGAAGCAGCCCCATTCAAGGGCAGGCAGCATCCAAGGAGCTGCAAGCGGGCGTCCTGGTCTCGTCGGTGGTGGCTGGGTGCCAGCCAACCGTGGGGGAGCTGAAGCAGCCCCGTCCAAGGGCAGGCAACTTCCAAGGAGCTGCAGGCGGGTGTCCTGGTCTCGGTCAGTGGCTGGCTGGGTGCCAGACGACCGTGGGGGGAGCTGAAGCAGCCCCGTTCAAGGAAAGAGAATAAAGCTGGAGATCAAGTAGGGTCTGTGGTTTTTTGCAACAGGAAGGGAAAATGATGGTTACCAAATTCAATAAATAAATAAATGGGCAGACTGGGTGGGCCTAGCGGTCCTTATCTGCCGTCGATTTCTATGTTTCTATGTTAACAAACGATCCTGTGACTCCTATTAAACTACTATAATATATGGATATAATAACTGGTGATCCCTGATATCAACTCATTCCGTGAAGTTTTCAAAAGCCATAATAACAAGGTGTGACATCACACTGAGTTACTATGGCTTTTGCAGGCTTATGCTCCACTGTCTCTCTTACTCACTCACTCACTACAAGTGGGAAGAAAAAAAACGCTGATATCTTTTTCCTGGTGCTGTGTCACAACAGAACTTTTCAACAGTCTGAAGCAGGCACAGTTGCGTCAATCAGCTGGCGTTCTCCGGTGATGCTCTCAATAATTAAAAAAACAGTCTAATTTTACGTTGCCTCCACTCTCACCCACCAATTTGATTAGTCTTGCTCATGTATGGATGTGAGGATGGCACAACAAGGTAGGGAGATGGGAGTGCAATGGTGCTGCTTGGGGGCTTCCCTCTACCAGCTATATCAATTTAAATATTTGCAAAAATAAACAGGGCTTACACAAGCGCTGATGCTATTTTGCTATTGTAAATGTCAATGATCAGAGCCGCAACTTCAGTGAAGTTGTCCTGCAGTAGTTTTATGGCTTTTAAAATGAGCAGTGTCTGGTAAAAGCCAAACACCTTGCACCATTTATTATAAAAAAATAAAACATATGCAGGTGTGTGTCATGATTTATTTATTTATTTTCACGCCCCCTCGGTGTGTAATAATAACCTCATAAACCTTGAATTATCACACACCTTGGGTGTGTAAAAAAGACCTCATAACTCACACCTGCATATGCATTATTCTCTATATATCAAAATAATATGATAGTACAACATACAAAGAAATCCTGGTAACAATACTGTGCAAAAGTGATAATACCATTGTTTCTCCACCATCATACTATCATTCAGAGCCCATAACACTATCGTTCTTAGCTCTGAATGATAGTATTATCAGAGAAACAGAACAGCGTAAGCGCGTGACTGTCACATGCTGTAGAGCTGGTTGCTATGGTGCAGCAGCAGTTGCTAGAGATGAGGAGTGACAATTACCAAAGCGTGCTATACGGTTGGCTGCATTTTGACTATGTGAGGGCAGAACAGTTTGAAAAACATGGCGTCCGTCTCTCGCTAAGTGAGAGTAATTTGTAATTGTCACACTTACGCAGATACATTATACTGGCATAGTAGTGCCAGTATAGTTAGGGTTGCCTGGCCACTTCTATGTTAAACCCAAAATTCTGCACATTAATAAATTTGCAACTGTACAACTGATGTGTCCAAAATTTTTCATGTGCCATCTGGTACCATAGATCTCTGGATCTGGCAAGTTTAGGTCCAGTCGGTGGTGTGGTTGCAGAGCTGCAGAGTGCCAAAAAATTTGAAATTTACCATTTTGGTGCAAATTATTTGCTTGAGCATAAGTCCGAAATGGTTTGTGGTTGTGATCTGAAATTATCAGGGTATATGAGGTCTGGGTCACGGATGTGTCTTTTGAAGGTTTGGTGGAAAAATATTAATCTGTTAAAAAATTATTAAAGTTTGAAATGTTCCATTATAGTCTATGGGAAAAATATACATGCCATGCCAAAGCGCTTTTTGCGTCTTCAAAGGCTCTCTGTAATGCCACAGGTGGGTCCAGTAGTGTCATGCAGCTGCCATCTTGTTTTCACTTAGTGATGCGGAAAAACCTATTTACTTAAAAATGAGCTGCCCCTTGGTAAACACCAACGGTTATGTTTACCTAATCGGGGCCCGAGGCACACGATTCTCAATGGTCAGAAATATGTTTCTGGCATTTGGCCGTTGGAAGTGTCGCAAATTTGCGACACTAAGTTTGTGAAAGTGTTGCATATTGCGGCACTCCCGCAACCACGGTATCACAAATTTGTGATAATTTTCATGAACATTGCCACAAATTTGCGGCACTACTTACTTTAAAAAACACTGGCCACCGGGAAAACATCAAAAACACTTCAGGCCACTATTTGTAAATAAAAAAAAAAAATACAATAGCATCGGATTCCTTGGCCCCTGTTTAGGTAAACACAAGATGTTTACCTAAAAAAAGCTGTCTTTCCCCTTGGACAGCCTGTAAGGAGAAGAGGGCAGAGGAATCTTAACATTTTACAAACATAAATTACATATGAACATTCAAATCTGCCAGCAGAAACAGGCCTCATGGTCTATCAAGTCTGCTTGAATGTGCAGCTAGCCCCCAAGACTGCAGCTGCCCCCCCACCATGTCCCATCCCCTTTTAAAACTGCCCACCATCCTACAGAATACCACTTCCTTAGGCAGAGCATTCCACTTAGTCACCACCCTCTCTATGTAAAAATGTCTCCTCATCTCTCTCCTATATCTTCCCCCATCCAATATGTGACCATGCCATCTTGTGTCCCTCCCCCTCCTCAAATTAAATACCTCTTCTGTACCCGTCTTGTTTATCTCCATCATGTACTTCAAGGTCTCAATCACATCCCCCGATCCCGTCTCTCGTCCAGTGAGTACATATTCAACCCCCTCAGCCTGTGCTTGTAGGATGTCCCCCCCAAACCTTGGATCATCTTTGTTGCCCTGCACTGCACTCCTTCCAGTGATGACATCCTTCCTCAGAAACATGCGCCATAACAGCACTCAGTACTCCAGGTGTGGTCTGACCAGTGACCTATACAGAGACAGGATCACCTCCCTCCTTCTGGAGGAGGTTCCTCTCACTATACACCCCAGCATCCTGTTGGCTTTAGCTGCCACCTTCCTGCACTGAGAAGAGTTGTTCATATTCCCCGTTATAACCACCCCCTAGATTCTTTTCTTCCTTGGTGGTACCCAACTGAACCCCTCCCAGCTGGTGGCTCCTCCCAGGGTTCCTTGCTCCGCAATGCAGTACCTTGCACTTCTTGCCACTGAACCCCAACTGCCACATTTCCGACCACTCCTCCAGTTTAGTTAAATCATCCTGCAGCCCTTGCCACCCTACCATGTCATCTACCACTGCCCCCATCTTGATACCATCAGCAAACAGACTGATCTTACTCCTGATGCCATGCGAGATATCCAATATGAAAATCCCAAACAGCACCGGGCCCAGTACCGAGCCCTGTGGAATCCTGCATGTCACAGCCCTTGGGAATGAGAGTTCCCCTCCACCGCCACCTTTTGCTGCCTCCCCTTCAGCCAGTTCACAATCCAGTTCACCATCTTTGTCCCCGCCCCCACATACTCCAACTTCCCCCCCAACCGCCCATGAGGCACCGAATCAAAGGCCTTGCTGAAGTCCAAATACAGGATATCCACTGCATGGCCCTTGTCCAGTTCCCTTATCACCCAGTCGTAATACTCAACTAGGTTAGTCTAGCAGGATCTCCCTGACACAAACACATGTTGCTGACTATCCTGGAGTCCACTGTCTTCCACAAAAAGGTCAGCAGCCTCTCTTTTAGGATTGTCTCCATTAGTTTCCCTACAATGGATGTGAGGTTTACTGGTCTGTAATTGCCTGGTTCATCCTTTGGGCCACTTTTGTGGAGGAGCACCATGTGAGCCATCCTCCAGTCCTGTAGTACGCATCCTGTGTCCAGGGAGGTATTGACCAGGTCTGCCAGCGGCCTTACCAGGACCTCCTCTGGTTCTTTCAGCACCCTAGGGTGAATGGTGTCCGGTCCTGGTGCCTTATCCACCATCAGAGCCTTCAGACCCTCCAGCACCCTGCTCTTTGTAACTACCTCATCTGTTACCCCTCCCCCTCTTGCCCACCTTCCCCATCCCCTGAGGTAGCTGCCCATCCTTCTCTTTCATGAATACAGACCAGAAGTACTCAATTAGTGCTTCTGCCTGCTCCACCCCTTTCTCCACTCACCTCGCTCGTCCTTCCTAATCCTCACTATCTGGTCCCAGCAGCTCCTTCCATCCCTTATGTACCTGAAGAAGTCCTTTTCCCCGTCCTTGATGCCCTTTGCCAGCCTCAGCTCTCTGGAAGCCTTGGCCACCCTGATTAGTCTGGTTACCTCCTTGGACTTCTTCACATACACTTCCCTGTCCTCCCCCCTCCCAGATTTCTTGAACCTCCTAAATGCTGCTTTTTTTGCCCTCACCCCTTCCAGAGGAGGGTGGGCGGGCAGAGAGGGACAGCGAAAAAGCAGGGACACTGAACAAATATTTCTGATCAGTATTCACAAAGGAAGAGGAGGGGGAGGTACCTAATCCAGTCAATAGAAGCACTCTGGATAGAGGGGTCGATATCAGTCCTTTCACAGAAGAGAGGGTTCTGAAAAACCTCCTAAAATTGAAGGTAGACAAAGCAATGGGGCTTGATGGGAATCACACCAGAATTCTAAAAGAACTAAGGGGAGAACTAGTAACACCATTGACTACCCTTTTTAACAAATCATGGGAGGATGGTGTGGTACCTTAAGACTGGAGGAGGGCGGATGCGATTCCCCTTCACAAAAGTGGGAGCAAGCAGAGGCAGGAAACTACAGACCTGTCAGTTTGACCTCAGTGGTAGGAAAAATGATGGAATCACTTCTGAAGGAGAGAATTGTTGAGTACTGTACCTAGAGGCCAGTGGGGCACAGGACCCAAGGCAGCATGGATTCACAGCGGGAAGGTCATGCCAGATGAATCTAATCGATTTCTTTGACTGGGTGACCAAAGTAGTAGACCAGGGAGGGGCTGTGGACATGGCCTACCTAGACTTTAGCAAGGCATTTGACACAGTCCCGCACAAAACATTAATAAACAAATTAGCCAGCTAGGGAATGGGTCCCAGGGTGGTAGCCTGGGTAAAACATTGGCTGGACAACAGGACACAGAGAGTATTAGTAAACAGAGTCCACAGTGAAGAAAGGGTGGTTACTAGTGGGGTACCGCAGGGTTCAGTACTGGGTCCTGTCCTTTTTAATATCTTTATAAATGACATTGCAGAGGGACTGGAAGAAAAAATTTACTCCCCTTAGTAATGTTGTTTCTTCTAATGGAGTCTTGCTGTATTCTGACTAGCGCAGTTAGGTCCTGCCTTTCAACTGCCCCGGAGAACAAAGAGTTAACTTTCCATGGCCAGCATGGAATATTCAGCGCGAGCTCGGGTGAAGACCCTGTCTGCTGTTGTTTAAACTCCAACCATCAGATCTTTACGAGCAATACTCACAAGAAGTTGTGTGTGGAAACTGTAAAACTCACACTAGCCAACTGGCAACTAAATTTATTAAGCAAGGGTTTTTTGGCTTCAAAGCAAAGACTCAAGTCAGGAAACCCAAAAAACAAAACACAACACACACCCAAAAGGAAGGAGGGTGAAAAAGGGGACACCTCTAGGGTACCAACACTGCTCCTGCCCACCCACATCCCAAAAACCAGGTTCTGAGAGGGGAGGCGGGGGAGGAGGTCAGAATACAGCAAGCCTCCATTAGAAGAAACAACATTACTAAGGTGAGTAATTTTTTCTTCAAACAACATGAAGTCTTGCTGTATTCTGACTATTGCAGACTACCAAGCATTACCTCCATGGAGGAGGGCAGAACCTACTTTGGGAATAGGCTCTGAAGTACTGCTGTGCCAAACCGAGCATCACTCCTAGCCTGGATATCCAGAGAGTAATGCTTGGTGAATGTATGGACTGTTTTTCAGGTGGCTGCTTGACAAATTTCTAAGATAGGAATATCCCTGGCAGCAGCCAGGAAAGCAGCTGTACCTCTAGTAGAGTGAACCCTCAGGCCTGAGGGTGGGGTTCTACTCAGTTTTTCATAGCAGAATTATATACAAGACGCAATCTACCTGCCAATGGATCTTTTAGTGGCAGGTTTGCCCTTACCAACCTCTCCATATGTGAGGAACAACTGGAGGGACTCAAGCCTGTGACCCTTGGTACGCTCTATATAGTAGCTGAGGGCCCTTTTAACAGCCAAGCTGTGCAGCCTCCTCTCTCCAGAGGAGGAATGGTCAGTGAAGAAAACAGGGAGAGACACAGACTGATTAAGGTGGAAATCTGAAACCACCTTAGGCAAAAACTTTGTTAGTTCTTAGGACTACTTTATCTCTATGGAAAGAGATGAAATCAGGCTCCACTGACAGGGCTTGCAATTCACTGATACGCCTGGTAGAGGTAATGGCTACCAAAAACACAGTTTTCCAAGTCAAGTACTTAAGCTCTGCAGAGGACAAGGGCTCAAAGGGTGGTTGCATAAGCTGAGCAATGCAAACATTAAGGTCCCAAGCTGGAGCAGGGTCCCTAAAGGGGGGATTGGTGGGCAGCAATCCCTTGAAGAACTTACAAAACACAGGATGGGCTGACAGAGGAGAGGGCTTGCCTACTGACAAGAAGGCAGAAACAGCTGCCAGATGCACTTTAAGTGTAGCTGGCCTAAGTCTCAAGCCATTAAGATGAACCATATAGTCCAGGACTGTAGGCAACCCAGCAGATTCTGGAGAAATATGCTTATCAGAGCACCAAATAGTGAACCTTTTCCATTTGGAGTTGTAAGTCTTTCTGGTGGAAGGCTTTCGAGAAGCCTTAAGGATATCCAGAACCCCTTGAGAAAGGTGTAGATCAGCAGACTCTAGCTCTTCAAGAGCCATGCCTTGAGATTGAGAGATCTGAAGTTCGGATACCAAATCCTCCCCTGAAAGGATGTCAACAGGTTGTAATTCCTGGGAAGAGACAGGGGAAGGTGGACTGCTAAGGACAGCAACAGTGGGCACCAGGGCTGTCTGGCCCAGTCTGGAGCAATCAGAATCACTTTGCATGGTTGAGACCTGATCTTGACTAACACTTTGAACAGGAGAGGGAAGGGGAAAAGCATACAGAGATTTCCCTTCCCAATTCAGAATCAGAGCATCCAGGGGGACTGAGCCCAAGACTGGGGGTCTGCAACAAAAGAGAGGAAGTTGGTGATTGCATGGGGCTGCAAAAAGATCTATCTTTTGGAGTACCCCATCTCGAGAAAATCACTTTCAAAACTAGGGGATCTAGGGTCCATTCGTGATGGCCCTGGGATATCCTGCTGAGAGCATCTGCTAGGACATTGTCCTTCCCTGGGAGGTGAACTGCTATCAGAGAGGTTTTCAGGGAATAGGCCAGAGACCACAACTTCATTGCTTCTGTGCACAAGGCCGTAGACCGAGTGTCTCCTTGCTTGTTGATGTAACACACTGTGGTGGTATTGTCCGTTCTGATCTGGACCACCTTGTTTTGTACAGATTTGGAAAAGGCTTGCAGTGCCAGAAACACTGCTCTGAGTTCCAAAAGATTGATGTGAAGCAGAGATGCTTGAGGTGACCACAGCCCTTGGATGGTAAGATCCCCCAAGTGGGTTCCCCAGCCCAGCAGGGAGGCATCTGTTGTGAGTATCACTGAATGAGACTGAGTGACAAAAGGAACTCCCTGTCTCAAATTGTCCTGATCCTGCCACCATTGCAAAGCCTGGATCAGGGTTAAAGTCACTGGGACTAGTTTGGTAAGGGAATCCTTTCTTTGGGACCAGAAGGCTCTTAAGTGGAACTGAATGTCCCTCATCTGAAATCTTACCCCCTGGACCACTGCTGTAGAGGCTACCATGTGGCCCAGGAGCTGTAGGAAATGCCTTGCTGGTCGAGACACCTGAAGGGTGAATGAAGAGGCCAGTTCCACAAGGGTCCTTGCCCTGTCCAGGGGAAGGAAGGCTCTTGCCCTTATTGTATCCAGCTCCGCCCCTATAAAGGTGAGGAGCTGCACTGGCTCGAGAACTGATATTGGAAGGTTGAGGAGGAATCCTAAGGAAGTGAGCACTTGCTGAGTTATTTGCAGATGTGACTTGACTTGGTCTGGAGACTGACCCACTACGAGCCAGTCGTCCAAGTATAGAAAGATGGAGATCTTTTTTCTCCTTAGGAAAGCAACCACTACTGCCAGGCACTTTGTGAACACCCTTGGGGCTGATGTTAGGCCAAAGGGCATTGCTCTGAATTGATAGTGGCCTGAGGGCAACTCGAACCTGAGATACTTTCTGTGGGAGCACCTGATGGGAATGTGAAAATAGGCATCTTTGAGGTCCAGGGAGGCTAGCCAGTCCCCTAGCCTTAGAGAGGGCAGAATTATTCCCAGAGTCACCATTTTGAACTTTGGTTTTAAAAGGGTGCTTGTTCATATACCTTAGATCCAGGATGGGCCGCCATTCTCCTGTTTTTTGGAGAGTTAGGAAGTATCTGGAGTACAATCCTTTGCCCTTGTGTAGGGTAGGAACCCTTCCTATGGCTCTGAGAGCCAGGAGGGAAGAAACCTCTGCCTCTAGGGCAAGGGTCTCTGATGGATTTGCAGGTGGAAAGGATCTGGTTCTCATCTTGGGAAATTTTTTGAAGCTGAGAACCAGTCCCTGGCTTACTACTTCCAGGACCCACCTGTTTGATGTCAGAGACTTCCAGTCCTGGACAAAGTAAGCCAGCCTGCCCCCTACAGGTATTGGAGAATCGGCCCGGGCAGACCCATCAGGGTGTCTGCTTGGCAGGGGCTTTAGGCTGAGGGGTGGAAGCAGGCCTGCTCATTCCCCGTCTGCCTCTCCCTCTGAAGAACCCCCTCTGAGCATAAGCAGAAGAGGAGGCCTGGGCTTGGTAAAAAGGCCTTTGAAAGGGCCTGCCCCTGCCCCTGGAATGCTGCCTCTGAGGAGTGGCTTGCCTTTCTTTGGCCTGAGCACTCCTGTAGGTGGTCCTGTACTCGTCCATCTTTTTCATGTAATTCTCTGTCTGCTCCCCAAACAGAGAATTACCAATGACAGGGAAATCCATGGCCTTAGCCTGGGTATCCTGTGATAGGCCAGTACATCTGAGCCAAGCCATCCTCCGAAGGGCCACAGATGTAGCCATGACTCTAGATGAAACATCACTGGAGTCCACAGCAGCATGAAATTGCACCTTGGATGCCTCAATCCCATCCGCAGCCACCTGCTCCAGCTCCTTGGCAAGCTGGTCAGGGGTCTGTTTAGCCAGAGCCAGCACAGTGTCCCACCTGGACTTCTGGTATCTAGCTGTGTAGGCCATACAGTTAGCCTGCCTGAGTCCCAAAGATGCTGCCATGTACTGCTTCTTTGCCATGGCATCAATCCTCCTGGAGCCCTTATCTGGGGGGTGTGATGCCAAGGGAATATTTGCCACAGGCAGCAGCCTGCACTACCCCAACACAGCTGCATTGCTGAGAAAGGAACTCCGTGTCTGAGCCTGAAAGGGTATACCTCTTGTCCATTCGTCTGTCCACAGGAGGTATGGAGTAAGGAGTCTTCAGAATTTTAAATGTCTGTTTCCCAAAAGATTTTTGGAGTGGAATAGGCAGTCTCCTGGACTCTGGGATGTCCATCATTTCAACAGAATCAGGCTCCTCCTGATCCTCTACTTTTTCTTCCATTGGAAGCTGGAGGGTTTCAGCCACTTTCTTGTAAAACATAAAGTGGGAAGGGGACTCAGAAAGCCTAGGAGGAGAAACACCTGAAGGTCTGTCTGGGGAGATGTCCGGGTCAATAGGCACATCCAGACTTTCATAATCACCATCACCATCATTATCCTCATACTCTCCCTCCTCCTCCTCCGGTTCATAAAATTCTTCTAAAGTATAATCCGGAACCGGGGGAACCGACCGAACCGAGCCCCTGCTAGATGGTGCCGGTTCTGCCGGAACCGAGGTTAGCGAATGAATTATCCTTATCGCTTTGGCTATTTCATCAGCGGTCGGAGAAAGAACTTGTGGATCCGAACCGGATGATTTTTTTCTTCTCTTTCTTTTAACCGGAACCGACTCCTCAGAATTGGCTCTCCTTTTGCCTAAAGAAATTTCGCCCTGGTCAGAGGGCACTCCTCCTGGTTCGGTCGGAACCGAACTGGGCTGGCCATCCGGGTCAGCGGACTTCTCGGCCTCCCTTTCCCTCAGTCTACCTAATCTCTTATCCAGGGTAGCTTTGGGAAAACTTTTACAAATTTGGCAGTCTGAATCGAGGTGGTCAAACCCCAGACAATAAACACAGGTGGTGTGGGGATCAGCCTTAGCAAAGGCTTCCCACATACACTCTGCAGTGTTGAAACCCAGTGGGCCCGTTTTTTTTCTTGGGTTTCTCAGGCATGGCCAATCCTATCGAAAACGTAACCTTTTTTCGGCAATCCGACAGGCAAGACACCCCTATCGGTTCCTGACTGTGTTACGGGTCTTGGAAAAAAACGTAATTAAATCCGTTTTCTTTAGAACCGATATGGACTGGTTACCACACACTAATAAATTCAAAACTTTTTTTAAAGCCAATCTGATCGGTTCAAACCGAATCGATTCCAAATTTACAAGTTCCACACAGAAACTAAATGTAAAACCTATGTAGTACTTATGATACCACAGACAGAGACTTAAACCGACAGATTAGGTAGCAGAAATTCGGTAGAAACCGAGCGAAAAACGACACTTTAACCGACTTTTTTGAACTGAGCAGAGGAGAAATCTCCAGAGCGACTGTTCAGTGAGGCGGAGTAAAGAATCTGACGGCTGGAGTTTAAACAACAGCAGACAGGGGCTTCAACCGAGCTCGCGCTGAACGTTCCATGCTGGCCATGAAAAGTTCACTCTTTGTTCTCCGGGGCAGTTGAAAAAAGGCAGGACCTAACTGTAATAGTCAGAATACAGCAAGACTTCATGTTGTTTGAAGGAAAAGTGTGTCTCTTTGCAGATGACACAAAGATCTGCAACAGGGTTGATACACAAGGTGGGGTGGAAAGGATGAGAAGGGAATTGGCAAGGTTGGAGGAATGGTGAAATGTATGGCAGCTTAGATTCAGTGCAAAGAAATGCAAAGTAATGCACCTGGGAAACAAAAAACCAGGGGAAGAGTACACAATGAGGGGTGAGATACTGACAACAACAAAAATGGAAAGGGCCCTGGGGGTAGTTATATCAGATGACCTAAAGGTGGGCCAGCAATGTGAGAAGGAAGTAAGGAGGGTTGGGAGGGGGATACAGGGATGCATAGGGAGAGGCATCACCAGTAGAAAACACGAAGTTGTTATCCCTCTGTACAGACAGTTGGTGAGACCCTGTCTGGAATACTGCCTGCAGTTCTGGAGACCACATCTCCACAACGACATAGACAGGGTGGAGGCTGTCTAGAGGAGGGCAACCAAAATGATGCAGGGTCTGAACCAGAAGACATACGAAGAGAGACTAAAGGAGCTCAATATGTATACCCTTGAGGAAAGAAGGGAGAGCAGGGACATGACAGAAACTTTCAAGTACCTCAAGGGAATCAACAAAGTCCAAGAGGGTAGCATCTTTCAGAAAAAGAGATGTGCAAGAACAAGGGGGCACAATTTGAAGATGGGGGGGAATGGCTCAGAGGTAATGTGAGGAAGTATTTTTTCACGGAGAGGGTTGTGGATGAATGGAACAGCCTTTCTGAGGAGTTTGTGGAGTCACAAACAGTGGGGGAATTCAAGAATGCATGGGACAGACATAAGGCAATTCTAGTGGGGGGTAGGAGGAAGTAGGCTGTTGGTTAACCAAGATCTGCAGCTTATTAATTAGGCAGGGAAACAGGCAGACAAGGTGGGCCAAGCGGTCCTTATCTGCCATCAAAGTCTATGTTTCCAAGACCTCCCGATTCAACCAGCTTGGTTTTTTGGTCCTACCCTTCTTGCTCTGTGTCTTGGTACATGAGCCAGTAGCCTACACCAGCCCCAGCTTGATAATTTCCCATTTTTGGTATGCATGCAGGTGTGGATGAATTCCTGCCAGGTGCCTCTCCAAAATTTCCCACATCTTAAAAAAATGTCAGTCTTTCTGAAGTCAACAATCCTGGTTCCTGTACCTACAGTATCCTTGCCCACTCCTGGGCGTGAACCATACTGAGTTATGGTCACTCCGAGCCAGTGGGTCATTCACCACCAGCTCCCTTACAGCCTCCCCGTTAGTTCTAGGTCTAGAGTTTTTCCCAACTGAGTCGGCTTGTTAACCATCTGTGCCAGGATGCTGTCCTGGAATGCATCCAGTAGGACCCGTTCCCTTGCACTTAAGCTGGCTGGGGTGACTGAAGTCCCCTACGATCACTGTGTTCCCCTTCCCACAGACCCTCTTGATCTTCTCCGCTAATTCCCTGTCCAAGTCCTCAGCCTGAGCTGGTGGCCTGTACACCACTCCCATCCTACTGTAAGTGTCCTACTTTCTGAATCCTGGAACTGCATCCATAATGCCTCAGTCCTACCCTCCTCCCCCTCTTCCCTTACACACCTTATCCCCTCCCTTATGTAAATCACCACCCCACCCCCTGCCCCATCTCTTCTGTACATTCTATACCCTGGGATCATCAGATCCCAATCCTGGTATTGGTTAGCCCAAGTCTCTGTGATGGTCACAATGTCCACCACCTCCGCTGCCAAGAGAGACTGTAACTCAGCTGCTTTGTTCCCCAGGCTTCTAGCATTTAGAGACATGACCCTCCAACTTGTTCCCTTCCCTTCCTTAACCCATTTCTCTCCATTCTTACCCCTCCATGACCCCTCCCTAGTACCATCCTTGTTAGCTTGGGAGGTAAGTTTCCTCCCTATTCTTCTATCATTCCTCTGGTCCTTTCCCCATCAAACCTCATACATATATGCCCACCCATGTACCATTATCCAAGCCTTATCCCTACTAGACTGTTTGTTTTCTCTCCTTTATTAGGTCTTAGGTTTACTGTCCTTTGCCTTGTATATATGTAAATATTTGTACATCTATCTCACTCATAAATGGTTGTATTTGTGCTTATTCAATATCATGTTTTTGTATACAATCTGTAACCTTTTTGTTATGACCACTCAGGTCCATCTTGTAAATGAGCTATGCTCAATGATGTTCGCCTGAATAAATAAAGATTTTGATTGATTGATTGATTGAAGTTTGTTCGGCTCCCCTCTCCGGTGGCTCTGCATTCCTGCTGTATACTCCCCTTCCCCCACACCTAGTTTAAATCCACCTTAGTTGCTCTGTATTCCCCCAGCCTCTGCTTTAATACCCCCTGCCCCACCTTACTGTAATGTAACCTGCCCTCTGCGAACAGGTCACTGTTATCCCAGATGTTGCCTCAACCTCCCACTAGCCCCTACCCTTTGGTTCAACACCACTCTCTCAGCCAAGTGTTGAACTCTTCTATCCTTACTTTCCTCTCTGTGCTTGCTCTGGGTACTGTACATATCCTGGCACTGGGGTACCAAAACCCTGTGCCGGGAAGAGAAGAACAACTTACAACCCCCACCCCACCCCCAGCACTGTGGGACACTGGGGAGCCCACTCCCAGTGTCCCCAAACAATCACTCCGAATACTTGTCGACAACGGGGTGTCCAATCCCTGTGCCGGCAGTAGCCTCCCCCCCCCCCGACAGTGTGGGATGCTGGGGAGCCCACTCCTAGTGTCCCCAGTTATCCTACCCCCTCAGTACTGTGGGACACTGGGGAGCCCACCCCAGTGTCCCCAAACATTCATACATTTGCCCCTGTAAAAAAGAAAACCATCCTGACATCTTTTTTTTTTTCCCTGTAAAAGAAGAAAACGGTCCCGCGTCGTCTCCCCCTCCCTCATACTGATCCTCCTACTGAACACCCACCACCTCCCCACCCTATATTTACCAATGGAAGTCGGCAGCTGCTATCTTCTGTGAACCGGGACACGTCTGCACTCTTCTAAGCTGAACTGTGATCTGAAGAATCAAGGTAAATGACGTATAATGGCTGTCTATGGTGTTTTGAACTTATGGTGATACTGTATCTTGGATATTTTATGGACTTTTTGCACTAAATTTTCAACATGGGCTTTTTGGGACCCCACCTCATGAACACAGTCATTACTGTTTTGTTAATTACATAGAATCACCTTTCGGGACCAAGTAACAAAATGACATTGCCTGTGTTTATGAGGTGGGGTCCCCAAAAGCCTATGTTGAAAATTTTGGGACAAAAATTCCAAAAACCGCCCAAGTTTTATTTTTATTTAGTAAACTCTAGGATTACAAGTACCTTTGAGCAGGGACTACTCATTTACCAAGGTTCCATGTCAAAGAATGTAGGGGAACGGCAATATAAAAGAAGCAATAGATACATATATTACATTTCAAGGTTGAATTAAGCATGGTATGTACAGTGGTTTGCAGAGAGACAGCAATAGCCAGTATGAGTAAGTTATGATGGTGAACTGCATGTGGAGAGAGGTAGGAAGGAGTGAGCAGGCAATGCCATTGTCAGGTAAAAGTGGCAGGTGGCATGAGATCGGTCATGGTGGCTCAGGCCTAGTTTCAGCTGAGAGGGGAGGGGTGGGTAAAGGGAGGAGTGAAGGGGGAGTTGACAAAAGCGGGACAGGAGGCAGGAACCCAGAGCACCACTGTCACCGATACAAGGTGAAGACCATTCTTTAGGAAAGGCAGTCACACTGCGTGGTTGAGGCAATGAAGCGTTGAAGTTCCCTTTTAAAGGGACCAAGAGTCATAGTTGCGCGGTCATTGAAATTTTTCTACAGACGTGCTTAACTTTGGTAATTTTTAATATTTTCTATTCAAATGTTCAACATAGCCATTTTTTTACACCCCCCTTATGAACAGTACAGCTGTCATTCTTTTACATTCTGCCCGAAATGTGTTTTCGAACCTGTGACATGGAATGGTGCAGTTGCTGCGTGAAATCATCTTTTGGGACCAAGTAACAGAATGACAGTGACAGTGTTCATGAGGTAGGGTCCCAAAAATCTCATGTTGAAAATCTGGTGCAAAAATACAAAACAAATGCACAAGTTACGTGCCATAGTTGAAATGTTTCTACGCATGTGTGTAACTTTGACAGTTTTCAATATTTTCACTTCAAATTTTCAATGCAGTCATTTTTCCACAACACCTAATGAACAGTACAGCTGTCATTTCTCACATCCTGCCCTAAATGTGTTCCCACACCTGTTGCTCACAATGGCATTTTGCCACGCATTACTACAGTTGTCCTATGGGGTTTATGGGGGGGGGTGACAAGAAGAGCATGTTGGAAATTTGGGGTCAAAACATGACAAAGTTATGATCATTTATTGCAATTTCGCTACGCACACTTGTAACTATGGTAATTTTAAATATTTTGACCCCAGATTTATGACATAGCCTTCCTATTACCCCACCTCATGTAAGTCACAGCTGTCATTTTTCAAATCCTGGCCAAAATGTGTTGCACCTATGCCACGGAATGGCATTGTAGTTGCACAGAATTATGTTTTGGCAGGGATTCAAAACATTTCTGTACCAGGTACATGTCCTGGGTAATTAAATGGCTATGGTGATAATTTACTCAGTCATCTACAGAGGTATGGGAGCGCAGGGCCCAGAGGGCCCTGCATTCCCATCAATAACTACGCCTATGGTGATACTTCCAAAAAAGTAAGGGAATTCATAGCAAAAAACTCTGTTAATGCATGAGTTAGAGTTTCTATTCCAGAGACAAATATCTGGAAATTCGGTGTTAGGGTTACCAACCCTACCACCCCACCCAGCCTCCACATCAACAACAGGCATTGGGGTGTTCCTTGGGGTCTTTGGGTCTAACTCTCACCCCATTCTCCTATACAGTAACATCTCAGGTTCCTTGTACATGGAATGGGGTGAGAGTTAGGCCCAATGACCCCAAGGCATACCCTGACGCCTGTTGCTGGTGTGGAGGGGTGCTAGGGTTGGTAACTCTAACACCGAATTTCCAGAGTTTTGTCGCTGGAATAGAAACCCTAACTGATACATTTATAGTTTTGCAATGAATATATATATATATATATATAGCTACGTTTAAAGCATTATCTGGTTGATTCTGCCATCACTCACATCTGGAAACCAAATAACAGGTAGGACTGAGTAGCGAAACTAACGACTGGAGTCACTGTGGCAGGAGCAGAACCTGACAGAGTGTGCCTGGAGTGAATCAGTCTTCAGTGCAGTGCTTGGGCGGCTGTTGTCACAGGATAGCAGAAAAAGTATTCACAGCTGCAGTGTTTTTGTATCGGATCCACATGTTACAAAAAATAACACATAGGAGAGTGTGTATCACAAGAGAGTAATATTGTCTTGAGGTTCTGGGGACATGGGAACCTTTGCAGCTTCACTCTCGAGGTCCCCATGTCCCTAGAACCTCTGGATGGTATCACTCCCTTGTAATACATACTCTCCTATTATTCAATTTTTTTTGCGCTCAGTTTTGCTGCTAAGCATCATCAACTGAAGACTTTCTGCGCCACTTCCCACCCAACATGCTGTCATGTATTACATTTCCTGCTACCACAGGATGAGGTTTTACTTACCGGATCAAACATGTCAGACTGACTTAGCTCTGTCTTGAAGTCCACTGATCCAGCCAACACAAGTCCAGCCACGTTCACTTGATCATTAGAAATGAACAGCTGGGCAGCTGTTTCAGCTACTTTCCTTACATAACTGTGTTGTTTTTCCATTCTTAAACCAGCAAAATGCAAAGCAGACTGATCCTTTTCACCTTTACAAGAGCAGAAAATAAGTCAACAGAATTCATATTTAAACATTTTTACAACCCAATAAAATCCTTTTTTTGCAGTACTCTCAGTTTAATACAAAGTGGTTCTCAGAAAACTCTATACGTCTCCCCCCACAAACACACACACCAGGGAGATTATGGCACTGATTCCATTAAGTATGCTATGAAGGCCGGCCAGGTGGCATCGAGATTTGAGGCTCTGGACACCACACCTTGCACCATGCCGGTGACCCGGGTTCAGGAGCAGACCCAGGTCGTTGGGGGTCGACAGGGGAGGGGAGGACTGAGTGTCGGGAGGACTGCTCTCCTCTCCTGGGGGGTATCTGAGGATACATCTCGCTGCACTGGTCCCCCGGTGGAGACTGGAGGTACTACAGTAGTGTGCCACTTACAGGGGTGAGGCAGCAGCAGATGTCATAGAAACATAGAATTTGATGGCAGATAAGGACCGCTTGGCCCACCTAGTCTGCCCATTTTCCTACCTAACAGATAAGCTGCAGATCCTAATTAGCCAACAGCTTACTTCCTCCTACCCCCCACTAGGACTACCTTATGTCTGTCCCATGCATTCTTGAATTTCCCCACTGTTCTTGACTCCACAACCTCCTCGGGGAGGCTGTTCCATGCATCCACAACCTCTCTGTGAAAAATACTTCCTCACATTACCTCTGGAGCTGCCCTCTATCTTCAAATTGTGCCCCCTTGTTCTTGCACATCTCTTTTTCTGAAAGATGCCACCCTCTTGGACTTTGTTGATTCCCTTGAGGTACTTGAAAGTTTCTATCATGTCACCTCTCTCCCTCCTTTCCTCAAGGGTATACATATTAAGCTCCTTTAGTCTTCGTATGCCTTCTGGTGCAGACCCTACACCATTTTGGTTGCCCTCCTCTGGACAGCCTCCACTCTGTCTATGTCTTTGTGGAGATGGGGTCTCCAGAACTGCACACAGTACTCCAGATGGGGTCTCACCAACTGTCTGTAAACAGGGATAACAACTTCCTGTTTTCTACTATTGATGCCTCTCCCTATGCATCCCAATATCCCCCAGCCTTGCTTACCTCCTTCTCACATTGCTTGCCCACCTTTAGGTCATCTGATATAATTACCCCCAGGTCCCTTTCCATTTTTACTGTTGTCAGTATCTCACCCCCCATTGTGTACTCTTGCCCTGGGTTTTTGTTTCCCAGGTGCATTACCTTGCATTTCTTTGCATTGAATCTGAGCTGCCATACATTTGACCATTCCTCCAACCTTGCCAAGTCCCTTCTCATCCTTTCCACTCCATCTGATGTATCAACCCTAATGTCAGCTAAGAGTACGTCCCTGGCGCAGACGTCATTGCATGACCGCGCCTCACTGGGGACATAACCAAGGTGGAAAACCCCAGTTTCTTGGGAGGCGATGGCGGGGCTTGAGTGGCTGAGCCCACACTCCCAATGCCGGCCTCGATCTTGACTTCCCTGTCCGTGGTCTCCGCTTCTCCTGTTCAGGGCCATGGGGGTGGGGGTTGGGAGACCCAGCACCATACTCCTCGGTTGGGGAAGGGCACAGTGGGTGGTAGAGGTGATGCAGAGTGGGTCCACGCCAGAGAAATCCAGGACACTGGTAACTGGAGTGAAACAGAATCGACAAAAAAAAAAAAAAAAAGTATGCTATGCAACAGAGTTCCACCACTGCCCCAGCGTGGAACCCCATGCACAGCCTACCACATACGCTGGGGCAGGACTACAACAGCAAGCATTCCCCCCCCAAGTTCAGGGTGGGACTACCACAGAAGCACCCCCCCCGGTAAAGACTGGGACAATCAGAGCAGCCCCCTACAATGCAGACCGGGCAAGACCACAACAGCATCCTCCTCCCCAGTACAGGTTGGGGTGGGACTACAGGGCAGTCCTCCCCCACCCCCTGTATAGGCTGGGGCACCCACAGCAGCCCCCTCCATATAGGCCGGTGTGGGGCTACCACAGCAGAAACCCCCCCATGTAGGCTGGGATAGGGCTACCACAGCAGCAGCCCCCCCGTATAGGCTGGGGTGGGACTACACAGCAGCCCCCCCATATAGGTTGGGGTCAGACTACACAGCAAGCCTCCCGTATAGGTTGGGGGGACTACACAACAGCCCCCCTGTAAAGGCTAGGGTGGGGCTACCACCACAGGCCTCCACCCCATAAGCCAGAGTGGGGCTACCACAGCAGCCATCTCCCCATACAGGTCAGGGTGGCCACAGCAGGCCTCCACCACCACCCCCATACAGGCTGGGGTGGTGTTACCACAACTGCCCCCCGTATAGGCCGGGGTGGGGCTACCACAGCAGCCCTTGTATAAGTCAGGGTGGGACTACTAAAACAGCCCATGTACAGGCCGAAGTATGACTACCCAGCAACCCTTCCACAGGCCAGCATAACAAGATGCACCAATCTTCCTCCATGGGCCAGCATGGGACTACCACAGCAACCCTCAAATAGCATGGGTAAAACTATCACAGCACACTAAGAAGAAAGGTTCTATCTCCAGACTTGCCGATCTTTCTTGACAGTTTACTACATTATTCTTTTGTGAGGTCATGTAGTGGTGCTGTGGACTTCTATCTATAATGTATTTGTTTTAAATCCAATAAAAGTTTTGTTATTAAAAAAAAAACAAAAAAAAAACTGTAACAGCAGCCCTCCTATGGGCCAGCGTGGAACTGCACAGTAATGTTCCCCCATGGGCCGGCATGGGACTACCACAGCAACCATCCCACAGGCCAGCATGAACTACAACTGCAATGTTCTCCCAAGGGACTGCCATGGCAACCCTCCCACAGGCCAACGTGAGACTCCCAAATCCTGGACCTCTGAGACACAGACCAGCATTCCCATCTCTTCTAACCTTAACATTTATATGAAATCCTTACCGTGTTTCTTCGGGAGATCCACTGTGAACTTATGCAGCACTTCTCTTGTGTTTCCTTGAACAGTGCCAAACAGTGCCTCACTTCCATCTATCACAATGAACCCAAATTTGCTATCACCGGACAGAAGAGCCACGAGTGCCTAGGAGGGAAAATTCATGTCACTGCTGTTGTTCCTGCTTAAGTGCCCCCCCCCTTTTTTTTTTTAATTTAAAGAGAGTTGCTGCTGTGTATTTGGATAAACTATGGATTACATGCTGCGGCAGAAATGAAAACCCACCAGAGAAAACACCTCCAGTGCAGTCTCATGGCAGGTTCTAGTGGAGCTGCTTTATACATTTTGGGTGTACTTTTTCTATAAAACTGAATACATTCCGTTTTTTAGTAACACAGTACTGTGATGATGGAACTAGCTTAGGGTCCATTTTGTCTGCCCCTTCTGCTGCATGGCAGCGACATACCCAATTTGAGTATGACTACATCTCCGAGCTTAAAGAGCGGCTGACACAAATGGGAGAGTTATGTCACACCAGGAGATACCTGCCTGGGTATATAAGCTGTGATAAAAAAACATTTTTAGATAGTGATCAATGCATCATCTGCTGGGCTAGCTTGTATTCAGTAAGGTCTAGAGACAAACTTAGGCAAGAACCTTGGGTACTTTCTAAGGACTTCATTATCTGTTCAGCTTCACAGTAGTCTTCAGCTTAAATGGTGTCACTGAGTGCCAGAAATGGCAAGTAATTAAACAATGAATACTGGGCAGGGAAGCAAGGGTACATTAATATGGGGCCCTAAATAAGGAAGTAGGACTATTTCCAAACAAACACACAAAACAATTTACTGGGATGATTAAACAGATCCCCCCACCCCTGCCCAATTTACCAATAAGAAAAAACCAAAACAGTTTATGTTCCCTTTAAGGGGGGATTATGACATCATTTGTTGGCAGGAAAAGGGAACAGCTAAGTCTGACGGACAAGGATCCTATTTGCAAGCAGCTCTACCTAGTAATAAGAAGGAATGTGAAATATAAGCAGAAGTATGTGAATATTGTACTTTTTAATCTGTTGAAACCTGCTCAGCTGAATCTGATAACGCTTTGCATGGCTATTTCACCATGCTGAGCATAGGCCAAGGTGACCTGCACTGTCACACTTATGGCTCCTATAGGAAAAGGTTTACCTTTAAATTTCTGCGTTTCACTCCACTGATACAAGTTAAGACAAACATTCCTCACCATCACTTATACACACAGTTCATGACAAGTATGTTCCATAAACAAATGTCATCGTGTGGGGAAAGAGGCCACAGACGTTGCCTTGCTGAGATGCTGGACACAGCCAAAATTTCATTTTGAATTTTTTTTCCATCTTTCTTATACCTCCAGGCTCATTTTCCTGCCCGGTCATGTCCTTTTTCATGCCTGGCAACCTCCTAGCCCCATTAGCCACTCACCCGGCAGGCCAGCAATGATTGACACGAAACAAAGCCCAGGAGCACCAGTGACCTTCTTTCAGATAGTCAACGCCCTCTTAGTCTCATTTGCTTTTTAACCTTGAAACTCCTTCCTCCAGACAGTGCTTGCCCCTCTGCAGCATACAGACGTATGCAGCAAACAACCTGACAGGAGTAAAGCTCCCAAGCCCACCACCAGAGGTCACTGCGGCAGAGGACAGTGCAGTCGGGCATCCCAGGGCTGAGACAGGCCCCACCATCTAAAGTGTCCCAGGTTGACTTGCAAACCAGGGTGCCTGGCATGGCAGCCCACTGCTAACCCGTCAACATCCCAGTTCTGCTTTTGAACCCAGGTCCCTGGCATGCTAGTCCACTGATACCCAACTGTCAGCGTCACAGGTATGTTCACAAACCCAGGTCCCTGGCATGGCAGTCCACTGCCATGTTCCAGGTTTGCTTACAAACTCAGGTCACCAGCATAGCAGTCCACTGCCACCCAGTTGTCCAACAGCCTAAGTCTGCTTGTGAACCAGGTCCCGGGCATGGCAGTCCACTGCCACCCAATCACCAGTGTCCCATATCAGTTCATGAACCCAGGTCTCAGGCATGGCATTCCACTGCCACCCGATAGCTTACATTCAGTTTTAAACAACTAAATTACACAGGATAGCCCAGCCCAGCGGAGAAGCAGCATCTAATTTTTCAGTGGGTTTCTGTGTCTATCTAGTTCCTACAGCTGGAAAGACTGAGCATGATGGTGGTGGTGGTGGTGGGGGGGGCAATGACTTGCTCAGAATCAGAGTGAGCCAATTACTGTGGTGCAATCTGGACCTGGGATCAGAACTGACCATAGCACCACACTGCAGGATCTCCAGGTTCATAGATTACTGATCACAGCACAATAATGCCTATACAGGGAGGTCAACTGACTTCCTCAAGGGGTCAAGTGACTTGCTCAAGGTCACAGTGAGTCAGTTAGTGTCGTGCCATCTGAACCTGGGATCTCCAGGTTTACAGATCAGTACTGACCACAGCACAACACTGCCTGCTCACAAAGGGACCATGGACACCAGAAGTAAAGTATATGGGACTCTGATTTGCTGCCCAAGTTCTTTTAACTTTAAATTTAAGCACCCTCCTCCTACTTCTGTGATTAGTGCTACCTGCAGTACCAACAAGGGCTTTCCCCAAGGGCTTTCTGGAGATTACATACACCACAAGCGCACTATGCAGTTTAACCACAACCATGAGGAACCTATGTGGTGGTCAGGGTCATCAATCCCCAATAACAAGCTCTTTGTCTTAATTTTTAACTCACCCACCTCCCCAGACAGAATGGCAAGTCAAATGGCTTGACCACTACAGCATTCAAGATGTTTTCTAACCTCTCTGTGCTAACCTCCTAGGAGCACTGGGGGATACACAAGACAGTGGTGCAGACATCCCTATCCAATCTGGGTGAGGAGAGTCACAATGGGATGCTCAACCCTCCCCATCAAATAAACTCAAGATAAAACCATGGCAGGAGACAGCCTTGCTGCTGCTGCATGGAACAGTGCCACTGACTACTAAATGAGCGAGTCTGAATATATACAGAGGAAAGAACAGTTACATACTTGCCTTACATAGAAACATAGAAACATAGAAGTTGACGGCAGATAAGGACCGCAAGGCCCATCCAGTCTGCCCATTTCTTTTTCTACCTTATAAATGTGCCATCGGCCTTTGCTCTGTCAGTGACCTATCTATTCATAGTCATTTGTATTGCTCCCTTATGCCTATCCCATGCCTGTTTGAAGCCCTGCACTGTATTCATAGCCACCACTTCTTGTGGTAAGCCATTCCATGCATCTACCACCCTTTCTGTGAAAAAAATTTCCTCATATTCCCCTTAATCGGCCTCCCTCTAATCTCATGCTGTGTCCTCTTGTCCTGCTATTTTTCTTATATTTAAACATGTTAGACTCTTTCACCTTGTTTATGCCTTAAGGTGTTTAAATGTCTCGATCATATCACCTCTCCCTCCTTTGCTCAAGGGTATATATTGAGCTCCGTTAATCTGTCCTTATATGTCTTCTGATGCAGTCCCTGCACCATTTTGGTTGCCCTTCTCTGGACTGCCTCAATTTGGTTAATGTCCTTGTGAAGGTGTGGCCTCCAATACTGCGCAGTACTCCAGATGGGGCCTAACCAGTGTCTTGTACAGAGGGATTATTACCTCCTCTTACGACTTGTGATACCCTACTAATACACCCTAACACCCCCCTAGCCTCACTCTACTGCTTTAGAGGTCTGCTTGATGATTTTAGGTCATCAGTGATGATGATGCCCAAGTCTCTTTCTTCCTTTGTGACTGCTAGCAACTCCTCCCAGCCTATAAGTGGCTTCAGGGTTTCTCTTCCCTATGTGCATGATTTTGCACTTCTTTGCATTAAATCCCAGTTGCCACTCTTCTGACCATTCTGCTAGTTTATCCAGATCTCTTCTCATTCTGCCCACCCCATCTGGATCATCTACTCTGTTGCAGATCTTGGTGTCATCTGCAAACAGACAAGCCTACCTCTAGTCCATCCTGCGAGGTCACTAATGAAGATGTTGAATAGGACTGGCCCCAGGACTGATCCCTGAGGTACCCCACTTGTGACTTGCATCTCTTCTGACTGTATACCATTTACCACCACTCTCTGTTTTCTGCCAGTCAACCAGTTTGCCACCCAGTTGACCAACTTCTGACCCACCCGAGCCTACTCTGAGCTTATTTATCAATCTTCTATGTGGAACAGTGTCAAAAGCTTTGCTGAAGTCAAGGTAGGCGACATCAACTGCTCCCCTTGGTCCACCACTCTGGTTACCCAGTCAAAGAAATCTATGAGATTAGTTTGACAGGACCTTCCTTTGTAAACCCATGCTGTCTTGGATCCTGTGCCCCTATGGATTCCAGGTGTTGCACTATCCTTTCTTAAGGGTGCCTCCATAATCTTGCCCACTACTGAGGTAAGACTGACGCGTCTGTAGTTCCCGCCTCCCTCCCTGCTACCACTCTTGTGGAGGGATCACATGAGCCTTTCTCCAGTCTTCTGGGACCTCTCCTGTGCTCAGAGACTCACTAAACAATTCTGCTAATGGCTCTGCTAGTTCCTCCTTTAGCTCCTTAAGTACCCTGGGATGTATGCCATCAGGTCCCATTGCCTTATCCACCCTGAGCTTAGAAGCTCTTGTGGACCCTTTTTTGTGAAGGGAGTAGTGCTCACCTCCCTCCCCTGTGTCCATGATGCTGAGCTGTGGGCCCTGCCCTACCTTCTCTCTCAGTAAATACTGAGCAAAAGTATCTATTTAGGATAGATGCCTTTACAGGGTCCTCCTCCTCACATGCTCCCTTTTCTCCATTAAGCTTAGCAATACCCCCTCTGGACTTTCTCCTTTCACTAATGTATCTATAGAAAGTCTTGTCACCTTCTTTTACTGTTCGTGCTAGTGTTTCCTCGGTTTGGGACTTTGCCTGCCTTACTGCCTTACCTGCTTCCCTTAGGGCAGTTTGGTATGCCTCCCTATCTTCATCCCGCTGTGTTCCCTTATATTTTCTGAAGGCCAGCCTTTTGGCTCTGACCTTTTCTGCTACTATATTTGAGAACCAAAGTGGTTTCCTTCTTCTTTTGCACTTCCTTTTCTGTCTAACACAATGGGATGTTGCTTCAAGTATTGTATCCTTAATGCTTGCCCACTTTGCCTGCACTTCCTCACCTGTGTTTCTTTTGCCAGGGCTAGCTTAACTCTGTTGGCCATCTTATCAAAGTCAGCTCCTCTGAAGTCCCATATTTTTGCCTGAATGGGATGATTTAGATGTAGTAGCCAAATTGAACCATACCATGTGATGGTCACTGGCCCCAGGTGACCTTCTACCTGGAGATCTGTGATCCCTTCTTTGTTAGTCAGTACTAGATCTAGGATAGCCCTGTCTCTTGTGGGTTGCTGTACCAGTTGTTTGAGGCCCTCCCCTGCAGGAATCCACTATGAGTCTAGTTCTGGCAGATGTTCCTGCTGGTATTGACCAATCTGTATCTGGCATGTTGAAGTCTCCCATTATCAGAACCTCCCTTTAGCTGTCATGTTTTGTATATCTTCTAACAGTAATGTGTCTATGTCCTCCCTCTGGTCTGGGGCCTGTAGACAACCCCAGTTCTTATGGCTGTCCCATTACCTGTTTCAGGGTGACCCACAGTTCTTCTGGCTCCTTATGTGTATTCTGAATTTCTGTAGCTTTGATATTTTCATTAACATACAGGCCACCCTCCCCCCCTTTTTGCACCTCGGTCTCTTCTGAACAATACATATCCAGGTACTGAAGTCTCCCAAGTGTGGTTACTGGTAAACACGTCTCACTAATGCTACTATGTCCAGTTTAGCCTCTGACATTATTGCCTGCAGGTCTGGGATCTTATTTCCCAGGCTGTGAGCATTGTGTACATGATTTTCCATTGGCCAGATTTTGGTGTGTTAGTTGTTGGGTGAAGTTTGGCATTACCCTGTGCATCGTATGGGGAGACAAACCTTTTTCTTACCTGGTGATGCAAATGAATGGCAAACACGCTGAATTCCTGTTTGACCACTAGCTGAGGGGAGGGTGTTCTTCCCATTCGACGTATGGGGTGCTGCACCCCTCTCCCATTTGCTAGTTTAAATATTCTGCAAAGGCGTCAAACTTCTGCCCCAATGCACTGACTCCCTCTTTAGTCAGATGCAGTCCATCAAATTTAAAGAACTTTCGCTCCCAGAACTGTTGCCAGTTCCTACAAATCTGTGTCCTTTTTCCTGGCACCAGTCCTTGAGCCACGTGTTTAGCTCCCCTATCTCCCCTTCTCTGACCTTCCGTCCATCTGCTCCCTTCTCCCAGACTGGCAGGATCTCAGAGAAGGAGATGCCGAGACGAAATAGATGATAGTTTGTCACCCAGCCTAGTCAGGTGTTCCTTGGTCTCCACAACTGACCGGCTGGCGAGATCGATAGTCCCTATGTGTACTAGGACATCAGTGTTTTCTCCTGCTTTGTGAACAATTTTAGCAATGCGGTCAGTGTCTCTCCATGCTGATGTACCTGGAGACATCTGACCATCACCCTGGCTGGAGATGGGTATCAACTCCCGAATCATGGAGTCTCCTATGATCAGAAGTTTTTGGATTTCCTTTGTGCTTGTTTAGTTTTGGTTCCTGATTTGGGTGAGTATTGTTGTGCTAGCTCCTGTGCGCAGTGTCCTGCTCTGCAGTGTCTTCTGCCTCTTTATTTGATTTCAGAGATAGAGGCAGATACCTGTTTATTAGTGTTTATATGGTTTTGGAGGTAATGTGTTGGAGGCAGAGTGATGGGGCACCTGATTTGCTCCTCTAACCACCTGCCAACCTCCTGGACCAATTACCCTCTGCGGCGTCGAGGTTTTTCTGTTGGATGCTGGGGAAATGGCGGGTGGTTCTTATAATGTATTTCCTCTTCAATATGAAATTTGAGGCGTGCAATCTCTGCCCATGCTGCCCGGAGCTGAGACCTAAGATCTCCAAAGGCCCAGCATGTAGGACAGTGTCCTAAATCCTGTAAGACTGTCCTTCTGAAAATTACATCTAAATAACAGTACATCTTCATGAGAATCTCTTATCAGGTCACACCTATAGGACAATAGTCGCCAGGCACTAGGACAACATGAAAACTTTTTACCAGCAGTCTATGAGGGGCTGTCCATGACGTCTGATGTTGACATCCTCCTTATATAAACATGGGTGGCCCCTCTCCCTCTTCAGTTCTCACCTGAGATCATACTCAGAGGACCTCTCTCTAGGGAACCAGGAGAGAGCTGATGTGTCCAGCTATCAGGCAACGCTGGAACAGCGGAGAGTCTGTCCTGGAGAGAGAGATAGGAGCAAAGAATCTCTGAGTCTAGGGGAGACGGAGGGTGGGATGGCATGGCCTTATGAAAGAGATTCTGTCGAAGATCTACTGTTATGGTAAGTATGTAACGGTTTGTGGCTGTACGTGGGCTCATTTGTTGGATGTTTCACTGTGTAACAGGCTGTGCTGGTGGAGGCCTATTTCTTCTGATTTAAAACCTATTTGGTGGGATTTGCTTCAGCCTGGGTATTTGAATTGGAGACCTATATCTGTTAATTTCAAGCCTATTTTGATGTGTTGTTAGTGAAGCTGATTGAATTGGAGACCTGTTTCCTTTGGCAGCAAACATATTTTGGGGGCTTTGAGTTGAATTTTGATTCCTTGTTGCTGACTTCAAGTAGCTGCAAAGATTACTGCATAGTGGGGGAAGGGTGTTAATGGTCTGGCCAGGTCTCACTCAGCTAATTGACTGGAGGCAGAGCTGAATCAGGTTTGTGGTGTTGGCTGCTTTGTCTTCTCAGAAGGAACTGGAAGGGACAGGATCAGTTGTGTTCCAGGACAGTAGCTGCTTCTTGTTGTTTTCACAGAGTTCTTGTGGATTTTACTTGGTAGAAGGTTATTTCTTTTCTTTCTTACTTCAAAGGGGCTAGCAGGGTATTGTTTGGGGGGCTGTTGGAAGTTTGAAAACTGACTTGGTGGCTGTAAGTGGGCTCATTTGTTGGATGTTTCACTGTGTAACAGGCTGTGCTGGTAGAGGCCTATTTCTTCTGATTTAAAACCTATTTGGTGGGATTTGCTTGGGCCTGGGAATTTGGCTGCTGGGCTTGGAGAGGAGACACAGGGCTGATACACTCTCTCTCTCGAGTCGGGTGTCTGCCTAAAACCCACCCCCCCAGAGTTCTGCTAATTTATAGGGGAACACCTGTGTAAAAGAGGGCACAATTTGAAAATAGAGGGGGGGCGGCTCAGAGGTAATTTAAGGAAGTATTTTTTTACAGAGAGGGTTGTGGATGCATGGAACGGCCTTCCGAAGGAGGTTGTGGAGTCAAAATCAGTGGTGGAATTCAAGCATGCATGGGATAGTCATAAGGCAGTTCTGGGGGGTGGGGGTAGGAAGAAGTAGGCTGCTGGTTAACTAGGATCTGCAGCTTATCCAGTAGGTAGGGAAATGGGCAGACTGGGTGGGCCAAGCGGTCCTTATCTGCCGTCAAATTCTATGTTTCTATGTTTCTGCCCTGCAATTGGAGGGAAAGGCTGCAGGTGCAGCTCATGTAGTTCTAGCCGCTGGGGGTTGGATTTAAAGGCTGGGAGAGAGGAGCTTAGGGAGTTGTTCATTTCCCTTATAAGTTTACTGTGTTGTACTGCACCTAGTAACAGGGTTACCGGTGTACTGTGGGACTGTATCTAAGATTAGTGGGTGACCTGATTAGGCAGTAGGGGTGTATCTTGGACTGTGGGGACCTGGTGGCTCACCCAAGGAAACCTACTTGAAAGGGGATGGAACCACACGGCATTACGGCTGGCATCTTTGGGAGTGTGGTGGGGTGTACAGGGTGTGGAGCAGCCATGATACTGGACTGGGCTTGGAAGTTTGGTGGTTGCCCAGTGTGTTACCAGCTGGCACAGCTTAGGGAGGAGGTTGCGGGGATTAGGAGACAGCTGGGGAATGGGGGGGGGGGATCTCCCACAGGGTTGCACCAAGCACTGGGGGCAGTGGCATAGGGAAAGGAGTGCAGGAGAATACTCAGGGTCACATAGGGACCCTAACAGAAGGGGTCCAAAAGGACACTACCAAGGAAGCAGGCAGGTAACTGGGGACCCTCACAAAGGAGGGACAGTGGGACAACATTCTCAGGGAAGTAGGCAGATGGCCAGGGCTGGACAGAAGGAAGCAAGGCGGGGAGGTGGATCAGACCTTACACTCAGTAACCGCTTCAATTCTCTTCTTCTGCTCGAGGATGAGGGGGGTGATGTAGCCATGACAGGGGTGGTTAGAGACAGAAAGGGAGTGGGGGGCAGGAGGCAGGGGCCAGATAGCAGGAAGAACAGGTGGGAACCTGGAATGCAGGAAAATGGGGGCAGCAGTGAATCAGAGCAGGAGGGGCAAGGGGAAGAGGGAGGAAAGCGCAAGGAGAAGGACCAGTTGGGAGGAAAGGTAAAGGAGAAGGACCAGAAGTGCAAGGAGGATTCAGTAAAGGGAGCCGAGGGTTTAGGCCAGGGGAGCACAACAAACAAGGAGGGACTAAATGGAGACAGCAAGGAAGTGAGGACGAGCCAGGCTAGGTTAGCAGATGGGGGAGAAGGACCAGTTGCGAGCAGTGAGGGGGGAGTTAGCAAGGTACAGAAGGATACTCAGGAGGAGGAGAGGCATAGGATTGGAGGGGAAGGGGTGGCCAGGGTAAATAAGGAGGGGGTGGCATGTGGCACCCAGATAGGGGGAGGAACAAGGAGCCGGCTGGGTGGAGGGGCCGGTAGAAAGGATGGGGACATGGAAGGGGAATGGAGGCGGTCAGGTGCTCCTGTTGGGGGATTCTGATGATCAGGGTATCAAATGGGATAGGAGGAGAAGCCTGGCCAGTTAGAACAAAATGCTTCCCTGGACTAACGGTGCACAGGGCTAAGCACGAGGTGTATCAGCTGGCAAAGGATTGTGGGGTTCCCGAGACATACTGGTCCACCTGGGTACAAATGACATTGAGGGAAATAGCGAGCTAGAGATACAGGCAAGATTCAGGGAGCTTGCCAGGGTCTGTCATGACATAGGATGCACAGTTTCCTGCTCAGAAATCCTGCCAGTGCCAAGGGCTAGTGGGGAGCACAAAAGGAGGATTAGGGAGATAAACCAGTGGCTCAGGGAGTGGTGTGAGGCCAGAGGGTATGGGTTGATGGGGGATTGGGGGGAGACCTGGGAGGATAAGGAGCTGTATGCTAGAGATAGACTCCATCTCAATTTGGAGGGGAGAGGAATCCTTAAGTTGAAAATAGAGGGTTCATTGGTGAAAAGGGGGTTTAAACTTGAGAAGGGGAGGGATGGGAGAAAAGGCTGTCAAGAGGGTGCCGATAAAGGAGGACTCTGTCTCCACCCTGGGGAGCTGGAGGATTGTGAGAAAAGGCCGACTAGTAAAGTGCAGACCAGGGGAAAACAGAATCCCCATGGGAACACGAGCAGGGGAAATGGAAGTATAGGGAAAGGGTGGAAGGTAGTCCTGCTAAATGCCAGGAGCTTGGGAAATAAAATGCCTGAGCTCCAGGCGATGCTAACTGAGGGAGCAGTGGATGTGGCAGCGGTCACTGAGACCTGGGCCACTGCAGGACACGATTGGGACCTAAACCTGGAGGGTTACACTATGTTCAGGAAGGACAGGGGGGAGGGAAGGGGAGGAGGGGTAGCAATGATGGTCAAAAACTGCATTGGCATAGGGGGAGTAAAGGAGGCAGAGGGAACCGTGGAAGCGATTTGGGTCACCTTGATAACAAGGGGGGCAAAAGAGTAAAAATAGGAGTGGTGTATAGACCCCCTGCCCTGGCGGAGGAGCTGGAGGAGAGTCTGGTGGCAAAGGAACGGTGGTGGTGTTGGGGGACTTAAACATGCCAGGAACAGACTGGGAGACTATGACATCTTCTGTGACCAGGGAACAGAGGTTGTTGGATGTCTTTCAAGACGCGTTCCTAACTCAGCAGGTGAGGGAACCGACCAGGGAGGTGTGGGTACTGGACATGGTCCTGGCAGACAGTGACCAGATTAGGGGCCTGGAGGTAAGGGACCCGTTGGCGGGGAGTGACCATGGCACGGTCTGGTTCTGCCTGGACCTAGGAGGGCTAGAAGGCTGCACAAAGATGGAGGTAACTGACTTCAGGGGCACGGGTTTTAAGGAAATGGGAAGGATCCTTAAGGAGCATTTGGATGGGATTGGGTCAGACATGGACGCTGATAGTAGGTGGGAAATCATCAGGAAAGGGGTGCAAGATGCTACCAGCACCTGTGCAAGAGTAAGACGAAAATGCGGTAGGGCCTGAAAACCCTGCTGGTGGACCAGGGAGGTCCAGGAGATGGTGCGGGGAAAGAAGGCAGCCTATAGGCAATTCAAGTGCTCAAGGAGTGAAAGGGATCGAGGGGAGTATGAGTTGATGGCTAGAAGGGCCACTAGGGTGGTGAGGGCGGCTAAGGCAAGGAAGGAGCAGAACCTGGCCAGGGAAATGGGAGAGGAACAAGGGTTCTTTAGATACATTGGGGAAAACGAAGGGTGAAGGGCAGATTAGCAGGATTAAATCAGGGAGAGATGGGCACAAGACCGGGGAGCAGGCTGAGGTACTAAATGAGTACTTCACCTCAGTTTTCACCAAGGAAAATGGGGTGCTGCATCATACATGGGAGGAGACAGAGATACTGAGGAGGGGGACCCTTACCAATCGGCGGGTCTGGGGAGAGGGGGAGGCATCACTGGCAGGAGGGGGGAGGGCTAAGCAGGGAGAAGAGGTACTGGAAGTGGAAATCACAGCAGAGAGAGTGAGGGAAGCCCTCAGCTCCCTTAAGACGGAGAAAGCACCAGGGCCGGATAAATTACATCCCAGAGTGCTGAAAGAACTTGCGGATGTCCTGGCGAAACCCCTGGCGGAGCTTTTCACCATCTCTCTGAGGACAGGGTGGGTGCCCCGGGACTGGAAGGTGGCGCATGTAGTGCCTATTCACAAGGGGGGATCAAGGGAGGTGGCAGGGAACTACAGGCCTGTCAGCCTGACATCGGTGGTGGGCAAGGTGATGGAGGGCATTGTCAAGGAGAAGCTGGGGGGGACCTGGAAAAGTCAGGGTGCCTGGACGATAGACAGCATGGATTTGTCCAGGGGAAATCGTGTCAGACAAACCTTGTGGAGTTCTATGACTGGGTGATGAGTGCCTTGGACCTGGGTAGACCAGTGGACGTCCTCTTTCTAGACTTCAGCAAGGCATTTGACTCTGTTCCTCACGTGGACCTGTTGGATAAGCTGGGAGAAATGGGGGTGGGAACCAGATGATCAGATGGATGAGCAATTGGCTCCAGGCCGGACCCAGAGGGTCGTAGTTGGCGGGATAGTCTCATCCCCAAGAGGGTCATTAGTGGGTCCCACAGGGATCAGTCCTTGGGCCCCTACTGTTCAGCAGCTCGTCTCGACATAAGGAAAGGAATCAGGAGTGAGATGAGTCTCTTTGCAGATGACTCAAAACTGGGGGCAGTGGTGGATGGGGAGGAGGGGAGGGTGGCCCTACAGGGGGACCTGGAGGCTCTGGAAAGATGGTCTAGAAAGTGGAAGCTGAGGTTCAATGCAGGGAAATGCAAGGTACTCCACCTGGGGGCCAGAAACCCGGGCCAAGTGTACACCCTGGGGGGAATGCTACAAGTCTCGATGGCTGAGAGGGACCTGGGGGTGGTGGTGGATGTCAAGATGAACAACTCTGAGACTTGTAGGAGGGCAGCAGCCAAGGCCAACAGGATGCTGGGATGCATCGCTAGGGGGATCACCTCCAGAAGGAGGGAAGTGATACTCCCTCTGTATAACTGCTTGGTGAGGCCCACCTTGAGTACTGTGTGCAGTTTGGAGGCCACACTAAAGAGGGACATTAAACTCCTGGAGAGGGTCCAGAGGAGGGCAACCAAAATGATTTGGGGCTTGGGGACAGGACCTATGAGGAGGAGGCTCGAAGAGCTAAATATGTACACATTGGAAGAGAGCAGGACCGGGGGACATGATAGAGGTCTTCAAGTACATGAAGAGGGTAAATAGGGGAGAAACAGTCAGGGTGCTTCGAAGGAAGGAGGAGGAAGCCACTAGAGGGCATGGGTGGAAGCTGGAGGGGGGAAGATTCAGGGGAGAAAGGAGGAGGTGCTACTTCACTAAGAGGGAGGTGGAGCCATGGAATGCACTGCCTAGGGGGCTGGTGGAGGCAGAGACGGTGGAGGGGGTTCAAGAGGGGCTGGGACAGGTACAGGGGAAGGGTTCTGGAAGCAAAATCCAATGCAGCAAGAATATCCAGAACTGGGAAGGGAGAAGCCAGAGAAGGCGAGGGGGGCAGCAAGGTCAGCACCCAGGGTGGGGGCTGACCAATCGAGCAGACTCGAAAGACCGTTAGGCCTATTCTGCTGGCATTTTAGTATGTTAGTATGTTTTAATCTTCTTCAAAGAGGTCTCTTTCATCAACCCACACCTACAGGACAAGTTCCAAGCAATACAGACCAGGAGACAGTCCGGGTAGCTGGAGGCTGCAGACCTAAGAAAGAAGGCCCTGAAGCACAGCTGGGCTAAAGCCTACCCTTCTTTGTGAGGCAATGCCCAAACTGTAGTGTTTGGTGAAAGTGTGGACAGCACTCCAAATTTCGGCAGCTGACACATTTGAAACAGGCAACTGAAGTGGCCATGCCTCTTACAGAATGGCAACGCACAGCTCCAGGAACCTTCTTACTGTAGTTCCTGTAACAGAAAGTAATACAGTTGGCCAACCATTTGGACAAACCCTGTTTTGAAACTGGAACGCCCTCTGTCCTAGGGGCAAAAGAAACAAAAAGCTGTGAGGCCTTCCTGCAGTCCTTTGTACAGTGAACATAATAACTGAATATTCTATGTACATCTAGAGTATGGAGCAATGCTTTCCCTAGATTGGCATGCTTACAAAAATAAGCAAGCAGGCGGATAGTCTGATTCAGGTTAAACTCAGACACCCTCTTTGGTAAGGACTTAGGGTTGGTATGCAAAGAGACCCTGTCTTTGTGGAAAATCAAATAAAGAGGCTTACACATCAGAGCCTGAAGCCCGGAAATCCGTCGAACAGAAGTAACAGCAACTAAAAATAACACCTTCCAGAGGGAAAGTGTAGCTCGCACGTCACCACTGGCTCAAAAGGAGCCACAGTTAAGTTTCTCAAGAACAAAATTTAGGTTCCCACACCAGGACTGGATTATGGATGGGAGGCTTCAAGTGTAGAATGCCTCTTGAGAACGTATGGGACACCTCCAGCTGTGCCATCATATGGTCCTCAATAGGCACATGGAAAGCTGAAATAGTAGCTGTCACAAACACACTCCGCAGGTCAGGCCCTCTACTCCCACAGTGCCAACCTCAGAGCACAGCAGTGTGAAAAGGTAACAGACAGGGTAACCCTCCTGTCTGCTTTTGGGTCCGAATCACCTTTAGTCTCAAGTTCTGGGGGGATTCAAACTGTGAACCGTATGCTAGCATACCCAAATGTACAGGCTCAGATAATATTCTGTTTGGGGGGTTGCAATATATCTTTTGCCTAAGGGCACCTAACCAGGTATCCAAAATTAACCCTTTTAACTCTATAAGAGACCTTAGGAATATTCTTATCTTTTACCAAGCTGAGTAACACCATCAAGCTGTTGAACAGTTTTGCAAGACTTAAACCCCTTTGTAACATGGCAAATAATGTGTGCCGTGAATCCAGCATAATGATAGGTGGAAATACACCTGGTGGTGCAAAATTAAGCAGTCATTAATTCCCTAGAAATGACAGCTTCATTTTGTAGTACAAACACTATCCACACGAACAGCGCTACCTGAGCACACAAAGAGAAATTTTCCAGTCACTCACTGAGCCGTGATGATACTTATGCGGTTTCGAGCAGCACCGCAAACGGCGTCTTACCCGACAGTGAGACATGGGCTGAATGACAGTACAGATCAACAATCTTAATGTTGAACTTGTAGCAGCCACAATATGAAATGATCTTAGACGTTCACAAACATATGCCGATAAGTAGCATACAGTAACTGAAACAAAAATGCGTGTCTCTCTTTCCGTGTTAAATAATACTTTTTGCAGTCAATTTCTGCACCACTTTCATATTACAAGTGCATTAATCACCTCGACAGGAGGGCATTTCCCATGAATTAATGCATGGTTAGGTGGTGGGCCTGCAGCCTCGTGTATCCCCCCCCCCAAAAAAAAAAAAAAACATGCATTAATTCCTGGGAAATGCCCTCCTGTCTCAGTGATTAATGCTTACATATGTCACATGCAAAAAGAACTGGCAGACACCCAGGCAGTCACTCCAAGAAAAGGTACTTTACTAAAAGATGATAAAAATATGAAAAATGTAAACACAGAACAATACATCAAAGAGCTCACAATCACATAAAAGAACAAGGGAAAATTACAAAGCAAAATTCCAACCACAATACATTTAGATCCTTGCTATCTAAGGTATTACCTCTAAAAGTGCATTTTAAAGTCAGATCAGAGAGCTGTGTCTCTCTAGAGTACCAAGATGATATGACATACATTTAAGACACAAGTATCAGTTTAAACTCTGTGTCTCCATACCCCTTCTGTGAGTCATCTAGCTCCTCCTTTTTAGAGTCAAAAAAATACAAACATGATTTCCTATCAAGAGGTATATTAAATAATGTGACATTGGCAAAAACCCATTTCTCAAATTATGAGTCTTTGATCAACCACTTCCTTTGAGGGTTACAACCCTGCAGTCCGTCACCCAGGTGTGAGATAGCCAACAGGAATCAGCTAAATGACATCCTGTCCTGATGTAATAAAATGTATATTTCGTTTCCAACTTCAAAGGCATGAGGTAATAAAAAGGCCATAAAATGCAATTTCTCAAGGAAGTTAATTACATTACAGAGATCTCCTGGTCAGTGTAATACATCCTGTGATTTCAGCTGCTGACACCACGTAATTTAAATGGGCCAAATCTCACAGCCTGACATTTCATACACTGACACTGACCATTTAATTATACTACCAATATCACACAATAATCATAACCATCTGGCCAAGCGTCACAATCCTCCCCACCTAGATTGAATTTGGGGGCTCTAACCCCTGCATGGGATGAGCTCCCTAAGTCAGTTTACTCCTCATATAGACGCGACAAGCCATCTGCATTCTGATTGGTTGCTCCAGCCCTATGTAAGATCGGCATGTCATACCCTTGCAAGGCAAGACTCCATCTTAATAGTCTACCATTAGTTTTTCCCATTTGTGTCAGCCAAACTAGGGGGTTGTGGTCAGTTTGTACCGCAAAATGCTGCTTATATAAGTATGGCTCTAACTTCTTTAGGGCCCACACTATGGCAAGACACTCTTTTTCCACAGTAGAGTAAGCCTGCTCCCTGGGAAGTAACTTTTTACTCATGTACACTATGGGGTGATCTTTCACTTGGTTGGATGGCTGACTCAGTACTGCCCCAATACCCACATCTGAGGCGTCAGTCTGGATTATAAAGGGTCTGCTATAGTCAGGACTTGTCAATACAGGAGCACTGCACAGTACGTCCTTCAGTCTGGTAAAGGCTTTTTTCACAGGCTGGTTCCCATTTAATTTTCTTAGGCATCTTTTTCTTTACCAGGTCAGATAGGGAAGTAGCCAGGGCACTGTAATTAGGTACAGATTTCCTATAGTACCCTGCTGTCCCTAGTAAGCTCCTGACCTGCTTCTGTGTTTCTGGTCTGGGCCATGCCTTGATCAACTCTATTTTTACTTGGTTAGGATGGAGCTGCCCCCGTCCTACAACATGCCCGAAGTATGCCACTTCAGCCATGGCCACCTGGCACTTCTCAGCTTTGACAATGAACCCGGCCCTCTGTATCCTGCCCAGCACTTACCTAAGGTGGGACAGGTGTTGCTCCCAGCTGGCACTAAAGATGGCAATGTCATCCAGGTATGCCACAGCGTACTCCTCAGCACCATTTAACACCTGGTTCACCAACCGTTGGAAAAGTGGACGGGGCATTTTTCATTCCAAAAGGCATTACTTTAAATTCAAATAAGCCTATCGGAGTGATGAAGGCCGCCTTCCACGAGCTCTGTCAGTTAAGACTACCCGCCAATACCCCTTTGTCAGGTCAATAGTCGTAAGGTATGTCACCCCTCCCAACTTGTCCAGGAGTTCGTCTGTCCAGGGCATCGGGTAGGCATCTGACTTCGTGACTGCATTCAGTCCACGACAGTCCACACAGAAACAAGTAGAGCCATGTGGCTTGGGCACAAGGATTACAAGTGAGACCCAGGGGCTGTGGGATCTCTGGATTACCCCTAAATCCAGCATTTCCTCCACATCCCTTCTAATGTCCATTTGGACAGCCTCTGACACCTGATATGCTGTCCGCTGTATAGGCGTCTGTGTCCCCGTCTCTACATCGTGCGTTGCTAAGGGGGTTGGTCCAGGCTTGGCGCTAAACAGTGGGGCAAAGTCTGCTAAAACCTCCCTTACTTCCTGGATGTTGTCCAGGGCCAGCTGGGATGACAATTTAACTGCCTCCACAGAGGACTCCCACCTGCTTTCTTCCAGCAAGTCCAGAAGGGGGTCTCCTTCGTCCATCCCCTTCCCAGGACTACACACTGCAAACACCATGTCAGCCCTATTAGCATATGGCTTCATCATGCTGACATGGTACATTCTTTCTGTATGTCTTCTGTCACGTAACTATCATATAGTTCACATCATTTACCTTTCTGATTACTTTGTATGGTCCTGCTCACTCAGCCTGCAACTTGTCTTTCCGGACCACGATAAGGACCATGACTTCCCGACCCACCGTGTCCGAGTGAGCTCTGGCTCTGCGGTCATACCACACTTTTTGATTCTGTTGGGCAGCTGCCAGGTTGCTCTGGACTGTCCCGATAAGCTCCTTCAGCCTTTCCTTAAACCTAAGGACGTAATCCACTATGGGAGTTCCCTGGGTGGCGTGCTTGCCTTCCCAGTCCTCCTGGGTCAAGTCTAGGGGCCCACATACCCAGTGTCCATATGACACCTCGAAGGAGGAAAACCCCGTCGACTCTTGGGGCACCTCCCTGTATTCAAACAATAGGTGGGGAAGGTATTGCTCCCAGTCCCTCCTATGCTGTTCAGCAAACGCTTGGAGCATTGACTTTAGGGTACCGTTAAATCTTTCTACAAGCCCACTGGCTTGCGGGTGATAAGGTGTCGTGCGCCTCTGCACCACCCACACTTCTCCCACACACATTTCATCAAGTCCCGACATGAAGAAACCCTCTAAACTGGTGATATCCTCCTGTGGAAACCAAACATGGGAGAAAATCCCAAGTAAGGAATCTGTCAGTTTGTCTGTCCCCAGTGAGGATAGGGTGACTGCCTCTGGACACCGGGTGGCATAATCCACCACAGACAGGATGAACCTCTTCCCGGAGGAGCTGGGGGTATTTAAAGGCCCAACAAAACAATATCCACTCCCACCCTCTGGAACGGCTCCTCCACTATGGGCAATGGAATTAGGGCAGCATGGGTTTTCTTACCTGCCTTCCCTATTTCTTTGCCCTGGTGACAAGACCTGCAATACTTCTTCACCTGCTGGGCGAAGTTGGGCCAACAGAAATTCTGGGCCAGCCACTGCATAGTGCGTGCGATTCCCAGATGACCAGACAAGGGAATATTGTGTGTGATCTTGAGCAACTGCTCACGGTACCCCTGGGGAGCGATAAGCTGCCTGCCTATCACCCCTCCCTCTGTCATAGCATCCTGAGTATACATCAGTCCATTTTCCCAATAAACTTTATGTTTTCCGTCACCCCCCTGTGCTCCATCAGAGTCTGTCCAAGCCCTCAGCTTCTCTAGATTAGGGTCACTTTTCTGAGCAGCTGCAAACTCCTTACACATTCCCAAGGCATGGGACAGGTCCCCTTCAGTCTCTAAACTAGTGTCCCTATGTCTAGCGTCAGGGCACTCAGGATCACTGTCATCCCTAACCCTCTGACAACAGGTCACCCCTCCTTCTTTGGATTAATCCTCCGTAGCTGTTTGGTTATTTGCTACTGGGGAAATTTCTACCCCCCCTTTCATTAGTCTCCAAATCAGGGGACACAGGCTGGGGAACCAGCCTCCCAGTGGTTTCCATAGTGGCTTCTGTGGGGTCCAGGGAACTACAATTTCCCTTGCTGCTTGGCTATAGGTAACTGCACACACATTCCTGTTTGAGACTGTTGCAAAGGATGACATCAACTGCTAAAGTTTTGGCTACAGCCACCTGATGCACAGTTCCCCCTGTTTCACCCCAGTCTACGAGAACACTAGTGAGTGGCAATGTTTTCTCCTCACCAGTGAACCCTTGTACAGTTACAAATTTATTGGGTATAAACTGACCAGGCTCTACCAGATCCCCTTTTGCCAGCGTCAGGGATGCCCCTGTGTCCCTTAACCCTTGTGTCTGTACACCATTCACCGTGACTGGATGCATGTGTTCCCTCATGTTCACAGGCATGCTTCCAGGGACACACAAACAACCCACTTCTTTCCTAGCCCCATTTTGAATATTGCTCATCCTTTGGGGACACTGTCTGGCAATATGCCCAGTTTCTTTGCAAACCCAACATTCGTTTCTCTTCTCAGAAAAATCTTTTCTTTGAAACCTGGGGCTAACTGGTTTTGGTGGAGGCAGTGAGGGTTTCAGCTTCCTTGTAGACACGCTTTTGCCTTTTTGCACTGCCACGCTCGCCCCATTCCCTCTGCTCTTGACATAGTGGTCCGAGAGTTCAGCAGCCTCTTGCGCTGTTTTGGGATCTCGGTCTTCCTGCCAAGTTTTCAGCTCTGCTGAGCATGGCCAAAAAAAAACTATTCTAACAATACAGCATTTTCAATTTTATCTACAGAGCTTGCTTCAATTCCCTACCATCAATATTTTAAACACTGACGTTGTTTCATGGCTAGCTCCTCGTAGCTCATTTCAGGGCTTCTCTTGAGCTTACAGAATTTAGCTCTATATGCTTCTGCAGTTAAATCAAACTTTTTTAAAAGTACAGCTTTAAGTTTGCTGTAATCATTACTGTTCTCATTGTCCATTTGACCCAGTGCATCCAGAGCTTTCCCGGTAAGTAGCGAGGATAGCTGGAAGCTCCAGGATCCTCTAGGAATATTTGCCTGAATACAAACATTTTCAAAGGAATTTAAAAAGGCATCCATAGTCTCCCTCTCTTTAAATTCAGCTATCCATTTGTAACCCAGTCCTGTAGTTCCAGTCAAACCTAAGCCACTTTACCTGCTCTGGTGCTGGTGGTTAGAGTCGTAGCTTCTCCAGTTTATGTTGCCTCTGGCACTCACTCTCTTCATGCTCCGCTTCTAGCCGTTCTCGCTCCACTTCTCGCTGAAGTTGTCGCTCTTCTCTCTGGAACTCGAGATCCATTTGGTGCAACTCAATCTGTAGCCTGATTGCTTCTGGCTCCAGAATGCTAGTGACCTTCCCCTGCTGCTGTGGCCCTTCGCTTGCACTGGCCCTGCTGTCCTCCTCACCGGATCTGGACACTGACCCCTCCATGCCCAAGGTTTGGTCCTTTTCAGTCACAGTCTGTGACTCGATGCTCTGGGCATCTGCTACCATCCGGGCATCCACAAGGTTCTGCTTGGTGGCTCTCCCCTTGTGCAGGACTCCTCTCTCCTTGCACAACTGCTTAAGGTAGACTGCAGTGTGCTCACTGTAGCTGGAAGCCATCTTCTTCCCTAACTACGGCTACTCTCACTTGCACCTTAGAAAACAAAATAAAATAGGTAGGAACTTTGACTGTAAGCAAAAGGATATTGTTCTGTTTCTCTTTTAAAAATAAATCACTGCCTTATTTTGCAAGTGAGCTGTACAGTATTAAGCTGACACACTGAAAAGTTAAAGCTTGTGTTACCAAATTAATCCCAGCGCTGCCAACCAAATCTGTCACAAGCGCACTCTGCTGGTCAGGGCCTCTGCTCCCACAGTGCTAACCTCAGAGCGCAATAGTGTGACCAAGTAACAGACAGGGTAACATTCCTGTCTGCTTTTGGTGTCAAGTTCTGCGGGGATTCAAACTGTGAACCTTATGCTAGTATACCCAAATGTACAGGCTCAGATAATATTCTCTTCGGGGGGGATGCAATGTATCTTTCGCCTAAGGGCACCTAACCAGGTATCCAAAATGAACCCTTTTAACTCTGTAAAAGACCTTAGGTATATTCTTACCTTTTACCAAGCTTAGTAACACCATCAAGCTGTTGAACAGTTTTGTCAGACTTAACCCCCTATACATCACATGCAAAAAGAACTTGCAGACACCCAGGCAGTCTTTCCAAGAAAAGGTACTTTACTAAAAGATGACAAAAATATGAAAAATGTAAACACAGAACAATACATCAAAGAGCTCACAATCACATAAAAGAACAAGGGAACATTACAAAGCAAAACTCTTACCACAATACATTTAGATCTTTGCTATCTAAGCTGTTACCTCTGGAAGTGAGTTTTAAAGTTAGATCAGAGAGCTGTGTCTCTCTAGAGTCCCAAGATGATATGACATATATTTCAGACACAAGTATCAGTTTAAACTCTGTGTCTCCACACCCCTTCTGTGAGTCATCTAGCTCCTCTTTTTTAGAATCAAAAAAATACAAACATGATTTGCTATTAGGAGGTATATTAAATAATGTGACATTGGCAAAATCCCATTTCCCAAATTATGAGTCTCTGATCAACCAGTTCCTTTGAGGTTTACAACCCAGCAGTCCATCACCCAGGTGTGAGATAGCCAACAAGAATCAGCTAAATGACGTCCTGTCCTGATATTATAAAATGTACATTTAGTTTCCAACTTCAAAAGCATGAGGTCATAAAAAGGCCATAAAATGCAATTTCTCAAGGAAATTAATTATATTACAGAGATCTTCTGGTCAGTGTAATATATCCTGCGATTTCAGCAGCTGACACCATGTAATTTAAAAAGGCCAAATCTCACAGCCTGACATTTCATACACTGACCATTTAATTATACTACCAATATCATACAATAATCATAACCAGCTGGCCAAACGTCACAGTAGCCAGGTGCACTTTTTTGGTTTTATATTCTCTGTTTATGCCCCCTTACTCACCGCTCCGGACCCTATCCTCGGGGATCCCTAGGCTGTGCATGCTCCCATAGGTCCTCCCCAGGTATCTCCATTCTGGTTCCTGTTAGCACTATCCCTATCCTGCCTTGGTTTGCCAGAGGGACCCTCCTATAGTCCCTACAATCCATTAGAGTGTGTCAGGTATGCTGCATAGACCCATCCTGAAGCCTGGTTGTGGATTTCTCTCGGGCAGCCGGGTCCCATCTCCAGGTGTCTGTTGTGGGGTGTTTTCCGTTTTTCTGGTACCGCCACTCCCCTCAGGATGCCAAAGCACTTTCAGAGCCTAGGGGTGGGGCACATAGCAACATACTGTCATCCCGGCTCTCGGTCGATATCCCCCTCCCTATTCATGCTGTTCCACTGCACCTCCACCCGTGGTCACCCAGGTGACAGCATAACTGTGGGACTGGCATCCCCACCCTCCCCAGAGACGGAGAGCAGCCTATGGGCACTCGATCCTTCTCCCCCTGGCCGGCCCTCCAGCTGCCAGAGTCCATTCCCGAACCAGGGTCGCTGGCATCACAAGCGATAGCCCTACCGCTGCGCTGGCGGGCCTGGCCAGGTGCACTTTGATGGAAGAGTATTGCAGTCCAGCAAATACTCCAGAATCCGATTTGTTGGGCAAGTGAAGGGATCCAAATGATGGGGAGCAGCCCACAGAGCAAACCACTTCCACTTCATGGAATAAGTGGCCTAATGGAGGGTTTTCTAGCACCCACCAGGATATCACCCACCTTTTGCGATGCCCCAAATCTATCAATAGCTATGGATTCCGGAGCCATGCATGAAGATGGAGTGACTTGAGGTCCAGCTGGACTAGGGTGCCCTGCTCCTGTGATAGCAAGCCTTTGCACAAGGGCAGAGGTACTGGAGGGTTCCACTGCCAAATGCTGCAGTAAGGGGAACCAGAACTGATGAGGCCAGAAGGGGGCAATGAGAAATCAGAGTAGATCTCTCCATCTGGAGCTTCATCAGCACCCTCTGAATTACAGGGAAGGTATAGAGGAACCTCCCTTTCCAAGAGAGGGACAACGCATCTTGCCATAAAACTCCAGGCCCTGGAGTCAGCGAGTAGAAAAGTGGCAGTTTTGTGTTGAGTGGGGACACAAAAAGGTCCAACTCTGGATGGCCCCATTTGTCAAACAGGTCTTCAACCACCAAGGTCAGCAGCACCCCCTGGTGTATTCTGGACTGCAACCTGCTTAGCCTGTCCGTCAGGACATTTTGGATGGCCAACAGCTCTGTACCATTTTCTAGAGCCCAGTACCAAACCCTCATCATGTCCCTGCAGAGGGGGTATGAATGAGTTCCCCACTGCTTGTTTATGTAGTGTGCTACACTAATGTTGTTGTCTGCACTAGCAGACGCCCTGGGGACAGATGGGTCTGGAAGGCTTGCAGAGCATACAGGATGGCCCTCATCTCTAGGACATTTATGTGAAGGAAGACTTCACTCTATTCCATGTTCCTTGTGTCTGATGGGGCCCCAGATTTGTCCCCCAGCCCACCCCTGAAGCGTCCATGGCAGGGATCTGAAGAGGGGAGGGGATTAGGAAGGGAATCTCTTTGAGCAAGTTGCAGGATTCCATACACCACTGGAGCACCTTCTTTACAGAGGACGTTACTAGACCCTTCTGTTCTAGATTGTTGATGCGTTGATCCCACTGAATTCTTAATGGCCACTGGGGAAGCCTCAAGTGCAGTCATGCCAGGGGTACCATGACAATGGCCACTGTCATCAGGCCCAGCAGTCTCCGGCACAGCAGTCTCAGGAAAGTCCTGGCCGTGACATACCTGTTGTTGTTAAGTACCTGGGTTTGTTCTATCAGGCACTCTGCCATGTCCTGGGGGCAGGAAGGCTGAGCCTTGAGCAGTGTCTAGTACAGCCCCTAAGTACTGGATGCACTGACAATGGGTCAAGGCCAACATGGACAGGTTGGCCATAATCCCTAGGGCACTGAACAGCGGTCTTGTACACCTGAGGGTCTGAACCAGTTGATCCTTAGACTGAGCTTTGAGAAACCAGTCTGAGCCAGTTGCTCCTTGAACTGAGCTTTGAGCAACCAGTCATCCAGACAGGGGAAGACAAAGTCCCTCCCTTCCTCCTGAGGGCTGCTGCCACTATTGCTTAGCATTTGGTGAAGACCCGTGGTGCAGATGACAAGCCAAAGGGCAATACCTGAACTGGTAGTGCTCTCCCTGAAAAAGGAACCAGTGGTACTTCCTGTGAGAGAGACAAACCTTGATATGCAGGGTATGCATCCAGCATGTCCAGGGAGCATATCCAGTCCTCTTTTTGCAGGAGGGACAGCAGGTCTTGCACAGTAACCATCCTGAACTTCTTGTACTGAATACAGAAGTCCAGATTCCTCAGATCCAGAATGGGCCTTAAGTTCCCTGTGGATTTGGGGAACTAGGAAGAAATGAGAATATAACCACTGTGTTTCTTCGTTCCCAGGAAACTGGTTATATGGCCCTCTTGCACAACAGCGTACATAATTCCTCTGGTAGCACTGGTATGTGGTATGGAGGATAAGTGGAGGGAACTGGTGGAAGGTCTGGAGCCAACTCCAGAAATTCTAGTGTGTGGCCCTGTTCTACTACCCACAGGACCCCAGCATCTGTTATAACCTCTCTCTCTCCACTGTTCTAGGTGGAGGGAGAGATGACCCCCTTCCACCACCTCTTGATTTTGTACTGGAGGGTGGGGATCTAATAACGGGTTATGCTGAAGCAGATCCGGCAGCTGTGCCTCCTCTAGGGGATTTGGAATGAGCATCTGTGGAGGAGGTTGGGGCCAGTAAAGCTACTCTGCTGCTTGGTCCCTGACCTAGGTCCGGTGGTAGCCCTGCGAAAGGCACCCTCAGCCTACTTCTCAGTTGCGTGTGGTACAGGGGAATGGACTGACATCAGAGCCCTTCCCCAAGGCTTGCAGGTCAGAGAGGATATCCTGCACATCTTCCTCAAAGAGCTTGTAGCCCCTGAAAGTGGTGTTCAGAATAAACTGCTGGACATCACTAGCAAATCCTGCCACCCTCAACCAAGAATGCCTTCTTAGGTAGATGCAAGCCGCAGCTGCTCTAGCTGAGGCATATGAAATGTCGTAGGCAGGCCTTAAGAGGCGTTTATCCACACCAGCTCCAGTCTGGAGGGCCTTAGGCATCTCCTGTTTTTGGGGACCCTCTGGGAAGGACTGGGCTGCTGCTTTAGCCTTTTTCCAAAGGGTATTCTGGTATTTGACCATAAGGGCCTGATAATTTGCTATTATGATGCTCAGTGTGGCAAAGGCAAAGGTTCTCTTTCCCATGAGGTCCACTTTCATCGATACCTTATCTGCGGGGGCAGATGTTTAAGCACCTTAGACCTATTATGGGCTGTCTTTATCATAACTGAATCAGCCTCAGGTTGGCCTGTGAAAAGGACTTTCCTGAGGGGGCCTAGTATAGCTTGTCTGCTTTTCTGAGCATGGCAGGGATTAAAAAGCTGCTGATGCCTCAAAGAAAACTTACTAATATTTAGGTATGATTCAGCTTGCATTCCATATATATATATATATATATATATATATATATATATATATTCTATAGATTTTTCCTCCCCATTATCTAATACTAAGGTAATTTCCATGAATACATAATTTTTATCCCTTGGAGTTCATCTGCCTCTATAGCAGACTCCCTACTTCACGTCATAATCCTCTTTTGTGACATCACAATCTGCTGCCATGGGAGTACCTGTAATGTCACAAGCAGTGCATTATAACCTCTGGTACAGAGAAAACAACAGGAACAGATGAAACTCTTCAGGAGAAAAGATCTTGTTTTCATGCAAACAACCTCAGTGATAAATAATGGTGAGGAGGAATACATAACTAATGTGAAATACGAGCTGGACTGTGTCTAAATATTATGTTTTGTGAAAGTTCTAATGGTGTCAGCTGCTCTTTGAGACTGGTCTGTGCCAGACAGCCAGGCTGGCATCCTCTAGCACAGCCAATAGAGTAGGAATGACAAGATCTGAAGAATCTAGTAGCTCCAGAAACTCTACTAAGTTTCTCCTAGTGATGTATTGTTCCTCAGCATCAAACCCCATTGCAGTTTGGAGTTGCTTCATCTTAAAGATGAAGGAAGGGTCTTCAGGAGGGGACCTCAAGGTATACAACGTAGAGTCCTCACTACTGGTGGAAATGGTGGTGCCTGAACTGTCAGATCGTCTCCCATCCATATCTTCCTCCTCCTCCTCTTCTTCTTGTGGAAGGTCAGGGTTATATTCCTGATCCTCGTCGATGGGCCCTGCAGGCTGCAAGGAAGAAAGCGAGGAAGTCGATGCCCTGGAGTGTGCAGGACATGTCAACGGAGCAGGTGTCGATGCGGGGGCTGGCCTGAGAGGCCCCATCTTCGAGCCTGGTGTAGGGGAGGCGGTATAACATGCTGTATTATCTCCACAAAGGGAGGAGCACTGTCTGCACATCGATGGTGGCCTGCACTGCAGAGGCGCCTTGTGACGCTGACGGGGCAGAATGGAGCCCTGACATCAACAGGCTATTGCTGGCCATAGACGGCCCAGCGGAACTCACTGCCAGCCGACCTTGAGGGTTTTGAGGTCTGAGCAGCAGGGCTTGTGGCGCCTACTGAGGTGTCATCAGCCCTAACGTTGACTGCCTTTCGTCGGTGATGAGAGGTCTGGCGGAACTCACTGCCAGAAGATGACACGGCAGCAGTTGGTGCCAAGTGTAGCAGCAACCAGGACCTTAATGGGTGGGAGGATTTATCCTTACTCCACTCCTTCTCCCAGTCTTCATGCTTTCCTGGAGACTTCACTTGGGCCTTGAGACTGGGAGACCAAGGAATAAGCTGGCGACACGGCGGAGCTCCTCGCCTGGAGTTCTCTCTCCATTATGGCTACCTGCTGCTCGAGGAGGAAGTTCTGCAGGGCTTTTTGATGATGTCACCAGGTAGCTTAAACTTCAGGCAGAGCTCACAGGCCTTAATGTTGTAGGCCTCTCCAAGACAGCACACACAGACACAGTGGTCATCGCTGGAGTGGATTTTTTTCACAGCACTCGCAGTAATGAAAGAGTTTAGTGGAATCGTTGTTGACATACACAATGATGGCAATCACTTTAAAATAAAGTGATAGCTACTAGGGTGAAAAAAGAATAAAACTCAGGAAAATCAAGAATTTAGCAGTTGACTGTAGCAGCAGTGTCTCCGTGGAGTCCGGTGAGTATGATTTGATGGCAGGAAAAATCTGAAGCGGGGGCGGCTCATGTTTATATACAAGAGGATGTCAACATCAAGATGTCATCTTGCATGGCCCCTGGCAGAGTGCGGTAAAAGTTTCCATATGGTCCTAGTGCCTGGCGGCTATTGTCCTATAGGTGTGGCCTGAAGAAAGAGATATCCTCAAAGAAGATAAACACCACGTGCTGACAACATGGATAGCACAAGCAACTGCCTTACCTCTGTATGGAATTTGTTATCACACAAATACAGGGACGTATTGATCGGTTTGAATGGCTCAAAGTCAATGTTCACTTTCTTTTCTTTTCCTTCTTCTGTTACTATTGTCCCACAATAAACGACCAGACCATTTGGAGGTACTGCAAAAGCATACAACACAAATCCTGAAGCATGATCAGTCGTTAAGGGACTAGAAAGAGAACATTTCCAGCATACATAAAGTCAGAAAAGCCCCAGGTGGTTTTTTTTTTTTTTTTTGTGTGTGTGTGTTCCAGTCATCCTTTTTATCGTTATACAGATTACAGATGCAGTAGTAAGGATAAACACTTCACCACAAGACACAGGCTACTGAATAAATCATGAAATGGATTTCATTACTGGTTATCCATTTTTGGGAAACAAGACCCAACTTGTGCAGCTGTGGTAGCATTTATGTACATGACTAAGGTCACACAAGCTAGACTGACCAGTTCTTCCTGGCATTTTATAAACCAAGTTTCTGCACTTTGAAAAATTTTGCAGCTGACATTCACAGGGGGTTGACAGATGAGTGCAGGGAAAGGGTCATTTTAAAACAGTTCATTCTGTGAATAGGTACAGAAAGTGACTTAATAGAATGCAGTCCTGGATGACACCTGCCCACCTGTCCCAAGAGGTCTTGGTACTGCCACCAATCCAGAGGTAGTAAAGGTATGAAGTCATTAGTGCACAGAGATGCCACCGTTACTGGGCATTTGAGAAGGCACACTATTTCACGGAGTTTTACCTCACAACCCCAGGATTCAGCCCTCAACCATGAAAATAAGCAGAATACAACCTCACTGGTGCTGCCAAAAGCGTACAGAGGATTACAAGGAGAAGTACAGTCCGGTTCATATGCTGGAAAGTAGGGATCTATAAATCCATAGTCAGATATTCGGAGCAATTACTTTTATGAAACTGGATTATAACTACTTTTTCAACAAGCCCAACAAACTCCTTAGGAGCAGCATATAGTTGATATTTACTGAAAACGAATGGAGTGTTAAGACTACCAGTTTTTTTTAGTTTTGTTAAATTATGCTTTTTCCACCCTGGCTGTCAGTGCAGTAGTACGGCTGCTGCTCACATCACACTGGCGACTCAGATGGGGAGGACCGAGCATCTCAGCCTTTTCAGGGAGGGAGTACAGCAGACTCCACGGCAATACTGCCACCTGGGGGGCCACAAGTGGCAGTGCAGCCGGAGCAGCTTATGGGATGAAAGGTACTGATTAGGCCATGTGCAGCCATGCTTCAACATATGCAGGCACACATGGTGCCATCTTGATCACTTACTGAATTTATGGGAGCAACAAACAACAAAACCCCAGGTAATGTGCCGGACAGTGCCTCTTCTCCTACCACGTGCTTCAGACTAGACAAATGACCTCTCACGCTAGAGGGGGTGGCTGAACAAAGTCCCACTCCCCCACCCCGAAGAAGCCACAAAGCAGAAGCTGCACTGTGGCAACCTAGGTTAAAATAAGTGCCAGAGAAGGAATGGGAAAGGGCTGCAAGTCAGGGCAGTTTGTTTCCTTCCTCAGCCATGGCTACTATCAGCCTCATTCAGCAATGGCCCAGCCCTGTCACTTGTCCCCCAGTGGGTTCCCACTGCATGCCCAGCTCTCAGGTGAGCGTCGATACATCACACAGTGCATGCGGAGCTGACACTGAGAGCCACGAAATAAAAACATGCCTGAAAAGAACCAGAATTCACGTTAAGGAAACTGTATTTCTTATTGCGTATTCATGAATCAAGCAGAACCATGTATGACTAAGCCTAGATTAGGGCAGCAAAGGCCTGTCATGGAATAAAAGGATTATGGATACTGAGATGGAGTCTCACTCAGATTTCTCTGGAGTTTGGTACTGGTCACAGAATTGACATACTCTCTTTAAACATCCTCAGCCTGTGTTTCCAGACAGAAATGAAGCAAGCCTGAAAATGTTTCCTAGGTCTTGCAGATTTACTTATGCCACTGTCCTGGACAGTCCTGGACAAGGATGGCATGAAACCTTCTCCCTTCTCTGTCCCTGACAAGTATGGCACTGAACCTTGCCCTTTCTCTGTCCCTGACAGAGAACTTGCAGATTTACTTTAGCCACTTGTCCTGGACAAGCACTGTACTCAATATTTTCATTTCTCTGCCGCTGCCAGAGGGCAAAGGCATGGACAGATTTAATATAAGACAACGGCAGATTGAACTTTCTGACCCAGCTTTGTAAAAAGTGGCTAATGCATGCAACCACATAATTCTTACCCTTGAACAGAGGCTATTACCTTTATTGTAGAATTTAAGCCTCTGCTGTACTGATGTAATAGCTTCCAACACAGACTGACGGGTCACTTGTGATTTGATGTTAGACGCCAAGCCCAACTCATCTTCCAGCATCCTTGCCAGTTGTGAGATCTGGTCTTTGGGAGGAATGATGAGGGATATCATGCTGGTGCCATTGCTGGAAGAAAACAGTTACTATTGAGCTGGAAAGGTTACTGGCTTGAGTAAGGGCATCCTGGTACTACAATTCTGACAATATAAAAACAGTCTATTATACTATCATGAAAAATGATGTGAATTTTTATCACCTCCTAAGGCTGCATGTGAGCATGAACAAGAAAAGGTCTTAAAGTTTGCCTTCTCTCCTGCCAGCTCAGTGGGCAAACCATGTATTGCTTTTTTTCTTCTCAGTACAGCTCTAGCCTGAAAGGGGAACATAAGTTTACCCCAGAGCAATTTTCCAGGGCCAGCAGGTCCTAAGAAAACCACACAGAAATAAATTGTTTGCCTTACGTTTCATGAAAAATGAATGTTAAATGGCTGATCCCGACATCCCAATTAGGAACTACACCATCTAGAGAATCGGCAGCAGGGGTTTTATCAGTACCAGACAGTGAGCTGGGTTTCTGCAGCACTTAGCAAGGCTCTGCTGCCACAGGGAAAATGTAATATTTAAAACAGAATTCCACTTATAAGTTGGATATTTCTTGTGCTTACCTCCCCTTATTCTTAAATACAATCTACACTTTATTATGGTGAAATGGTCTGCAATGGACAATCATTTCTCTAACAACCAATTGTAATGGCACAATCAGAGAATTACCTGCATTTATGTGCTTTACCAAGAAAAAGCCAACTCATTTATAAGAAGGTCCTGGCCAAGACAGTCAAAATCTTAAAACATCTACAGTGACGTACATACAGAAAAAGAAGCTGACATGTTACAAAGTGAAAAACAGGGCCATATTTTTTTTTTTATTTTGTTTGTTTTGCAACTTTTGACCAGAAAGACTCACTAAGTCAAGGCTTGTTTCACGGGATATCTTGGGTGCACAGGGGGTTAAGTGACTTTATCATGGAGCACAGGCGGCTAAGTGACTTGCTCATGGTCACACTTTATGCAGGTGGTGGCTGTGGGATTCAAACCCAGTTCTCCAAATTTGCAACTCAGTGCTCTTAATCACTACGCTATACTGCTTCCCATAAGAAAAAATTACTCACCATAGTAGTGTTTCTTCCCAATGAATCCCTCACTATACTTACACTGCATTCAGTTATCTCGGCCAAGAGTGGTGCCCTGAAGACAGAGCCTATGCAAATTTTCAAATCTGGAATGTAGGTTCAAACTCTGCAGACATGCTCCACTCTGGCCATTGCTCAGATCTGTTTCCAAGCCTGAGTGAAACAGCAACTAGTAAAACTAGCCAAAAGGCTACCAAAAAATTTCAAAAACATTTTTAAACATTTTAAAGAACACCAAACCAATTGAAAGACTAGAAAAAAAATGTGTTATATAAACCTTAACAATAAACTTATAATTGTAGGAACTGCAACAGTAATGTTCAAGCAACCTCAATGAAAAAGAACCAATTCTTGTGTAAACGTATTTCAGGTTCTGGCAGGGAGGCAGGGTTAGGGAGTGTAAACACAGTGGGGGATCCCTTAAGAAGAAACAACATTACTACAACGAGTAATTTTCTTCTTCTAACTCCAGGAATCCATCACTCAGATGTTTAAACTTTATGCAGAATATGTAGCAGCACCTTGGGAGGTTAGGTAAAGAACCTAGTTAGGAAACAGGTTCTGCAAGACAGCAGTAAAAAAGCTGGCAACCCTTCAGTACCGTATGTCCACACAGTAGTGCTTTGTGAAGGTGTGTACTGTTTTCCAAATAGCTGCTTTGCAAATGTCTAACAATGGGGTGATCCTGAGGATGCCACCAAGGCAGCGGTATCCCTAGTAGAGTATGCTCTTAAGCTTCTTCGTGGCAGTTTCCCAGCTTTTTCATAGCAGAACTGAATGCAAGGGGCCATCCATCAAGAGATGGATCTTTCTGTAGTTGGTTTGCATTTGCCAATTTCACCATAAGTAACGAAAAGCGGCGTACTCTGGAACCTGACATCTTTTGTCCAATCCATGTAGAAAGTCAATACTTGCCTTAGGTCCAGGCTGTGCAACTTTTCCTCATCTGGACTAGAATGCTCTGGTTAGAGTACAGGGAGGGTCACTGACAAATTCAATTGAAATACAGATACCACTTTAGGAAGGAATTTTCTGTTGGTTTTAAGAACTACTTTTTTTCCTGTGGAGAATTATGTAATTTGGCTCTGTGCAGAGGGCTTGTAGTTCACTTACCTTCCTAGCAGAGGTCACTGCAACCAGGAATATAGCTTTCCATGTGACATACTCAGGTCAGCAATCTCCATAGGTTTGAAAGGAGCCTCCATGTGCTGGGTAAGGCATACAGTATGCTAAGGTCCCAGGGTGGGACAGGGCCCCTCACTTGTGGGTACACATGATTCTAGGCCTTTAAAAAACCTTTTGAATATGGGTTGTGAGGCCAAAGACTTTTCCTTGCCAGCTGATATGTACGCTGATACTACTGCTAAGTGCACCTTTAAGGGGCCATAGTACGGCCTAAGAACTGCAGCTGTACTAGGTATTGCAGTACTACAGGCTAAGAATTCCAGGAAAGGAAACAGCCCTAAATGGCTAAATCTGAGACTTAAAAAAAAACAAATAAAGCTAAAAAATAGAATGTATAAATAAATGAGACAGAAAAAGATCAGCCTACCTGAATATAGGGAACAGGCAAGAAAAGTAAAGAAATTAATTAAAAAAACAAAATCAGCTTTGGAGGAGAATTTGGCATTAAATAGCAAGGATAATTATAAAAATGTTTTCTCATACATAAACAATAAAAGAGGAAATTAACAGTGTATAGGCCCCGTTAAGGTTATAAACGGGGAAATATTAAATGAAACTGATATGGCCAATGTACAAAAAAACAACTTTAGAACAGTGTTTAATCCCAAAGGAAATCCTCTAGTCATCCAAACTCAGAATATTTTGATAAAAGACCAAATAAAAATAGACATTAAAGACATTACCACCAGATTATTAAAATTAAATAAAAACAAATCCCCAGGACCTGATGACATACACCCAAGAGTTATTTCAGAAGTGGCTGTGGAGATAGCCCAACCATTAACATTTATATTCAAGTTAACCCTTGACAAGGGAGAAATGGTCAAAAAATGGAAAGGCCGGCCTGGTGGCGCTGAGGGTTGAGGCACTGGATGCCACGCCGACGACCCGAGTTCAACAGCGAGTTCGGGTGTCAGGGGTCGGCAGGGAGGGAGATGGATCGAGTGTCTGCTGGGCTGTTCTCCTCTCCCGGAGGGAGGGTATGGGAATCGCTCGGTGCTCTGGCAGCCCCTGGTGGAGACCTGGGGTGCCCAGTCTCTGAAGCTGCCTTATAGGCGTGGCTGACACAGGCAGGGTTGCCGTGCACCAGCGTCAGATGTGCACCATGAGCGGGGAGGCCTACAGGAGGAGAGAAATATCTCTCCAGTTGGAGTTAGGTGGCCAGCCCTGCCAATGCCACCGTCACACGCCCTTCGCCCCACCACTGCCCCTGCGGTCTCCCAGGTTGGCGTCTCCTGACCCAGGGAACTGTGACGAACTTGAAGATGGCGGGGGAACACAGCGGGCGGTAGAGCGAGTCAGCGAGAATAGTGGCCTGAGAGAGTTCCGAGCTGGAGGTCCTGAAAGAAAGCTGTAAAAAAAAAAAATAAAAATAAAAAAATGGAAAAAAGCTCATGTGATCCTGATCTTCCAAAAAGGAAAAAAGGACTCCCCCCGAGAACTATAGATCTGTGAGCCTGACATCAGTCTTAGGAAAAGTGTTGGAAGGAGTAATTAAGGACCAAATTCTCTTCCATCAACAACTACACAACCAATTAGATTCGCGACATGGGTTTACAAAAGCTACATCATGTCAGACAAACCTTCTCCACTTCTATGACAGAGTGAGTAGGGCATTGGACCTGGGAAATTCAGTGGACGTGGTCCAGCTGGACTTCTCCAAGGCATCTGATAAACTTCTACATTAGGAACTAATAGCTTCATTAGTCACATTAAAAATATATAATAATATTATAAACTGGATTTCATTGTGGCTGGACAACAGAAGATAAGAGGGTGATAATAATTGGAGTCCTATCCGAATGGCTAACAGTAACAAGCGGGATCCCTCAGATATCCATGTTGGGATCCTGTCTTTACAATATATATCTACATTATGGATAACAAAGTTTGCTGATCACTGTCGAGTGGGGGCAGTTGTAAATACAGTACAGAATCATTTAAATCTTCAGGATACTTTAAACTACATTGAAGATTGAATAAACAAGCACAAATTAAAATTAAATGGAAATAAGCGCATAGTGATGCATATGGAAAACAAAAATCTGGAAACAAAATATACCATAATCAATGAAGTACTCAAAGCATCATTAGATGAATGAGACTTGGGAATAGTAGTAAAAAATGACCTGACTTTTAGCTCACATTGTGATCATGTTGTGAAAAGGCAAATGCTACACAGAAATGTATACGAAGACATACTGCCAGCAGGAGAGGAGCGTCCAGATGCCCTTGTATGGATCGTTGGTGAGAACGCAGTTAGAGTACTGCTCACAGGTCTGGGCACCATACGAAAAAGGGAATGTGGTGAAATTAGAGACGGTCCAGAGAAGGGCAACAAGAGCAGTTCAGGGCTTGGGAGGTATGACCTACGAGGATAGGATGTGTGACTTAAATTTGTACTCACTAACATACAGAAGATGGAGGGGGGACATGATCTTGGTATACAGAGCTTTTCATGATAACAATCTATTAAAAAATCTAGGTCTAGAACTTGAACAAAAAATATATAACACAAGGACACATGAATTACAACTAAATCAAAATAGATGGAGACTACAGAAACGGAAATATTGGTTTAGCCAAAGGGTGGTCCTTCTTGGAACTCCCTGCCAAAGGAAGTGGTGGAGAGTCCCACTACGGAAATTTTCAAAGTTAGGTTGGATGCTTTTAGCCATAACAAATCTAGGGATATATACAAGTACTAGTTAGAAATATTATCAGGACTGAGCAAGCAAAAATGGACGAAAGTCTAAAAAATGCTTTGTATCTACTATGAGACAGGTGACCCTGCCTCTCTCGGTTTTAGTTTTCTGGGGGCACAACAGTAACATAACCTTTGTCACTTAGAGGAATAAGCTTTTCTGGTAGCAGGTTTCCTTGAAAGCTTAAGCAACTTCAGGACTTCTTCCGAGAGGTCCAATCCTGAAATTCTAACTCCTCAAGAATCATGTCCTCAGGCAGAGGGTTCTGGGATTCGGGAACGTTATTCTGCCGTAGGACAAAGTCAACTGATTGTGGCTTTTGTGGCAGGCTGGTTGGATTTTTGTCAGACAGGACAAAGAGCATCGAGTGCCAGGCCTATAGGCCCAGTCTGGTACTATCATGATCACTTTCACAAGTTCCCTCCTGTGTTTCAGGAGTGCTTTCTGAATGAGTGGAAATGGCGGGAAGGCATACAGAAACTCTTAGTGCTGAGCCCTCTATGTGAGGAAACACCACTGGAAAGTAAAAAAACACTGAGTTTTTAATTAACAGGTGGTTTGAATGTCCATTTTTAAATCAAATACACTTAATTTAATAAAATAAATGGCGCAGTTCCCTTCAGATGGGAACCACGTTGTGCTGTGGCCTTCTCTAGTGCCTGGCAATTAACTGAAACTGCAGAAACTGCAAAAGTTCACCAAAAGTTAATACATTTAAACTACATGTCTAACTAATGCAGCATTATAGAATACTGACTAATAAACTTAAAAATAGAAAATAACAAATGTCTCTAGACCTGAGGTTCCAGAGCTGACTTCCGGGCGACAACAAATATGACATTAGGGGCTAGAGTGGAGTGTGACTGGAGTGCGACTGCAGTGCAGAATTTGAACCTTAGTTCTAAATTCCATCATTTGCATAAGGTTCTGTCTCCAGGGTCTCACTCTCTGCCAGTAAGATGTTTGTGTAAAGCATCAGTGAGGGATTTCTGAGTTCAGAAGTTACAAATTATTGCCATAATCAGTATTTTGATTTTTTTGGCACAAATATTGTGACAGTCAAAATCAGATAATAGTATTCGCTACTAGGGGTGGGCGAAAGGGCCGAAATTCGGCTTGCAAATTCACAGTCACTGAATTTGCAGAGTTGTTACCATGAAAGTTGCTGCTTTTTCAGTGAAAATTTACTTGCAAAGTGGTCACTTCACCAAAAACAAAACAAACAAAAAAGGCCACTTTGCTGTAATAAAATGCTGCAATTTCAGGGAAACTAAAGTTCCTACGGTACACAGAAAGTCTGCAAAGGTGAATTTTGACCACTTCAGCGGAGTTTAAATTTGCAACATCTCTATCTGCTACCCATGGGTCCCCGACAGTGCCCCCCCCCAACACAGTGCCCCATCAGCTTACATAAGCCAACAGAGATACACCTGCCTTCATACCCTGCACCTCCCTCCACTCAGGGCTACTCCTCATTCTCATGGATTCCTGCCCATATACCCTCTCCCACACCTCTCCCTCCTGTACCCATTTCATGCCTCCCTCTCCCACTCCTCACCCTTGTGGGCTCACATCCGCATTCTCCTTCCTCCATCTCCTACTTTTCACCCTAGTAGGTTCATGTCCACATTCCTTGCCTCCCTGTCACACTTAGGTTCATATCTACATTTCCTGCCTCCATCTTCCACTCATGACTACTGTAGGTTCCTGTCCACATTTCCTGTCAACCACTCCCACTACTCACCCTCGAGCACCCTCCAGGTTTTTGATGAGTTTCTTGATCTTCCAGATCTCAACATCTGTGTCGGCTGCACTTGAATCATCCACCATCTTTGTGGGACTCCTGCTTGCTGGGCAGCGTCACTATAGGGAGAAAAAGAAAAGCTGTTTATAAAGGCAGCCAAACAGAACACTAAGGGTTATACCAATGTACCTTTCAACTATTTGTAAAGATTCCCACCAGTTCTGTTTCCTCCCGACACTCCTGTGAGATACCTGCCCTAATGCACCCACTGGCACTTGTGATGTGCCCCACTCAACAAAGAGGTTTACAATCTGTCTGAAAGCTGAACCATTTCCCATCTGTTGACACTGCCCAAACCAAATAGGCAGCCGTGTGCCACATAACTATTCTGGTTGTAGTTCTCCATGCTGTCCCATTGGCCCAAACTCCATACTGCTGCATGTAGTTAGCTCCCTCTGCGAACTAGTGTATGCCAAGCCAGCCCCCTCTCTGTACCACTGCATGCTGAGCTAATTCACTTTCCATTCGGGTGCACTCCAAGCCTCTTCACCTTCGTGCATGCAGCGTCAGCCCCCTATTTGTATCAGTGTACGAGCGCTCACTGTCCGCTCACTCTGTACCGGTGCCAGTGACAGTGCTTGAGGGTTTAAAACATTGATCAAATTGGACCCACTGGTGTAAAGAAATGTGGGTCTAAAGAGGAACCTACTGGGTCAAAACATAATAAATTACAAATGTTTGTGTTGCTTGCACGCATGTGCAAGAAACACATTGCGTCAGTAGCTAAGGAGCATGATACAATGCATAAAATTGACCATGTCACCGCATGATCAACTGTTTTGGTGCATTACAGGCTACAAAACAGCTGACTGCGTGGTGTCCCCATGGTGACGGCTTCCCCTCGGCCTCTGACAGTCCCCAGGAAGCCAATGAAAGCTGCCGCCCGCCATTCAGTGTGCCTTCCTGGTGAAACATTTCAATAAATAAATTAAAATAAAAGCCGATGGGATGCCCAATCCGTGTCGGCATAACCCCCTTTCCAGTTCATTTGCTAACAGGGTAGCCCAATCCCCGTCAGCATAATGCACCTCCTCCCCATTTATTGTTTACCGAGGGGGGTGCCCAATCCCCCTCGGCTCATGCGTCCCCCCCCAGCACACTGTATGGCCAATGGGGGTGCCCAATCTGCATCAGTTCCATTGCCCCCCCCAACAAACTTCCATGTACCACGCTGGGAGCCCACCCAGCATGGCAAAAGTGTCCTTGGCCCACGGGGTGCCCAATCCCCTGTCGATTCCACTGTCACCCCTCCAAATAAACTTCCTGGTGCCCCGCTGGGAGCCCAGCCCAGCATGGCAAAGTCCCCGTCTTTTAAAAAAAAAAAACCTAGAAGAAAAAAGGGTCCTTGTTGATTCTCTTACCCCTCCCCAACCCGGCCCCCTGCATACTCCACCTCCGCACACCCCCATCTCACCCCATACTTACCTCTGGAGCCTGGCGCGATGATCTTCTGTGGACCAGGAACACATCTGCTTTCTTCAAAGCCGACCGTGAGCTGAAGAAATGCCAGTAAGCTATATAATGGCATAAATAGGGTTTTTTTCAACTTTGGTGCATATCTTGGCGATTTTTGGGAATTCTTTCATCAAATTTTCAACATGGGGTTCTTGGGACCCCACCTCATGAACTCAGTCACTGTCATTTTATTATTCGGTCCCAAAAGGTAATTCGCAGTCACTGCGCGGAACCACCTTTCGGGACCGAGTAACGAAACAACAGTGTCACAGTTCATGAGATAGCCCCCCAGAAACCCTATGTTGAAAATTTGGTGAAAAAATTCCCACAAATGACTGTTTTACGAATGTGCATTACACAGTTCCTACGCACGCTCGTAACTTTGAGCATTTTTAATATTTTCACTCCAGATTTTCAACATTGCTATTTTACCACACCTCCTTATGAACAGTACAGCTGTCATTTTTCACATCTCCCCAGAAATGTGTTTTTGCACCTGTAGTGCACAATGGCGTGGCCAGTGTGTGAAATCAGTGTGTGGGACAGATTAAGAAAAAAAAAAATTGAGAGACTGTTCATGAGGTTGGCCCCCAAAAACCGTATGTTGAAAATCTGGTGAAAAAATTCCCACAAATGACTGTTTTACGAGCGTGCATTGTGCAGTTCTTACGCAAGCTCATAACTCCGAGCATTTTTAATATTTTCACTCCAGATTTTCAACACTGCCATTTTACCACACCTCCTTATGAACAGTACAGCTGTCATTTTCCACATCTTGCTTGAAATGTGTTTTCACACATGTAGCGCACAGTGGTGTGGTCAGTGTGTGAAATCAATGTTCGGGACGCATTAAGAAAATCAGAGTGACACTGTTCATGAGCAGAGGTCTTAAACTGGCTATGTTGAAAATTTGGTGACAAACGTCCATAAAGTGACTATGTTATAAGTGTGCATCGTGCAATTTCCACGCACCCTCGTAAGTTCATGAATTCGTAATATTTTCAGTCCAGATTTTCAACACTGCCATTTTTCCACACCTCCTTATGAACAGTACAGCTGTCATTTTTCACACTCTGGCCGAAATGTGTTTCACACTTCCGGCGCAGAATAGCGCAGTTGCTGTGGGAAATCAGTGTTCAGGACAGATTAAAAAAATTTACAGTGACACTGTTCAAGAGCAGAGGTCCCAAAAATGCCTATGTTGAAAATCTGCTGTAAAATACCCCCAAACTAATTACATTACGGGTGTGTGTTGTGCAGTTTCTACGCACACTTCTGACTTCACCAGTTTTTTTTTTATATTTTCACTCCAGATTTTCAACATTGCCATTTTTTACACCTCTACATGAACAGTAGTGTCATTTTTCACACCTGTTCGAAATGTGCTTTGCACCTGTGGTGCCAAGTGGCACAGTCACTGTGCAAAATCACCATTCGGCTAACAAACTGACAGTGTCACTGTTCATGCGGTGGGGTCACTAAAAGCCCATGTTGAAAACTTGGAGTAAAAATACCAAGAAACAGCCAGGGTGTTAAGGGTTTTCGACCATAACACCCTACCCTGTAGGGACTGACAGGCGTCAGGGGCGTGATTTGAGATTGTCGACAGTAATGCTCATGCCATTCAACCCCCACCCTGCAGCCAATGGCAGGCATCGAGGTACGCCTTGGATCCTTTGGCCCCAAAGTTCACCCCATTCTCCTATACTGCACCCATTTCAGTGTATTTCCTTATGGAATGAGGTGAGTGTAAAGCCTGAACACTCCAAAGTACACCTCGACACTTGTAAGTGTCTGCAGGGTAGGGTGAGGTGAAATGTCATGACGGTTATGGGCGACAACCCAAAGGCACACCCCAATGCATGTCCATCTCTGCAGGGTAGGGGTGAAATTGGCGTCAGTTCAATACTTCACTGCCATTCCTATACTGCATCTGTTTAACTCTTGCACTTCCAATGTTAATGACAGCAAGCAACAGTTGGCATTGACAAATGCTTGTTAACAGTTTGAACTCCTTTCCTTTAGATATTATACAGTAGGTGCATCAATTCGGCCCCACTGGCAAAGGAAAGAGGGTTCATTTCTGGGCAGTGTGCACCTTTTGCCCAGTTGGTGTATGTTAGTGCTGTTCCGTACTGGCGCATAAGCGCACACTGTCCACTTGCACTCCACTTGTGCACAAGCGCTCAGTCAGCTCACTCTATATACTGGTGCATGCCAAGTCAGCCCCCTCTCTGTACTGGTCCATGCCAAGTCAGCCCCTTCTCTGTACTGGTTCACACCGAGCCAGCCTTCTCTCTGTACTTGTGCAAGCAGCATCATCCCCTTCAGTCCCCACTGGTTCATGAACAGTACAAGTGCATGCAGAGTCTGCCATCTTCTGCACTAGTGCACAAGCACCCTTTCCATACCAGTCCTTGCTGTCGTCAAGGCACACATCAGGAAGCATAGGAAAACCAGGAACAGTTTCAAAATTCACAAATAGTGTTTTATTTTTCTCAATAACAGTAAAACAAAAAAATAAAAATTATTCAGTATAACTATTTACAAAAAACTAAGTACTTCTGGGGGTATCTTCTTAATTCGAAGTTTCAGTCTCTTAGTCTCTCACTCTCCTTGTCTCTGTAGCAAAAGCATTGCTGCTCTTTTATAAGTCTGTCTGGGAACTCGTTAAGAGAGCCTGCTTCTCACAGAATGCTATTGTTAGTTTCATTCCTTGCAGGTACAACAAAAAAACATAGTGACCCAGAACTGACCTCTTGTTTACAGTTCTGCAAAACGCTTAAAAAAATGCATCTCAGGTTAACCCCTTGAGTTCCAAACAGCTTTTTGCAACTATTTCAACAGTAAAACTACATACAGTTTTAAACAAAGGGATCCCATTATCACATACAGTTTTACACAGAGATTCACATATATTTTTATAGCCGCAGATATGCAAGGGGGAAGAAAAAACAGAAACAGAAAGGGATGGCACAGAGATAGCAAGAGGCAGAGAATTGCGAAACTGGAGTGATCAGTTCCTATGTCTCACAAGAAAATTTGGTTGCACAACCAGACAGACAAGGAGAGGATAGAACAGACCCTTGCGTTAAAACTCTTTCTGCATAACAAATGGGGCAGGGCCTTATCCAACCCTGTCATACTTGCCAAGACAGTCCCCTTCTCATTCCGATGCACTCAAGAGTCAGCCACCTCTCCACACCGACACATGCTCAGTCAGCCCCCTCTCCACACTGGTGGATGCCCAGTCAGCCCCATCTCAGCACACATCGAGTCAGAGCACTCTCCATATTGGCATGCCCACACAATTGGAAGTAAATACAGGTTGCTCACCTGTAACAGGAGTTCTAGGAATGGTATATGTTGTTCATCCACACTTATTGGCAGGTTCCTTGCCACTTTAAATCTTGCCGGAAGGTCTTCAAGCTGGCTCCTCCCACCCACCCGGGTGGTAAAACTCTCGGCTCCGCCACATGACGCCAGATCTGGCCCGCTGGAAGCTCAGGTTGTTACGAGGTCAGTCGAGGACAGATGTAGGATGAACAACTATACCATTCCTAGAACTCCTGTTACAGGTGAGTAACCTGTATTTCTAGGACATGGATATGTTGTTCATCCACACTTATTGGCAGACTCCTAGCAGTTCTCCGGGAGGAGGGAGGCAAGGCACACCCTACTTCTATAGGGAATAAAGACTGAGAACCGAGGCCCCAAAACCAGCATCCCGGGCGTGACTCAAGGTGATGTGGTAATGGGTAATAAAGGTGTGCTGACTTCCAGGTAGCAGCCCTGCAGATTTCCTGGATAGGGACATCCTGGAAGCAGCCACCGATGCAGCAGTATGACGGGTAGAATGAGCTCTTATCCCTCTGGGAGGCTCCATGCCCGCCAACTTATAGCAGCGATCTATGCAGGAGGTGACCCACCTGCCTATCATCTGCTTGGCTGCAGGTCTGCCAGGTGCGGCTTCAGCGTAGGTGACAAACAGCTGGCGAACCTCTCCCCGAATTTCAGCCGTGCGCTCCTTATAATAAGCGAGCGCCCTTCTAGGGTCCAGAGTATGGAGCCTATATTCGGCCTCCGAGGTGTGATTGGGGTAGAACACCGGCAGAGTCAGCACCTGGTTAAGGTGAAACTCCGACACCACCTTTGGAAGGAATTTGGGTGGCGCAGGACAACCTGTCCTGTGGAAGACCAGGTAAGGAGACTGATGCAAAGCGCCTGGAGCTCTCCCATCCTTCTGGCTGACGTGATAGCCACCAAGAAGGCGGTCTTCCACGACAGGTGAGAGAGATCACACCGTGCATTGGTTCAATGGCTTGCCCATGAGCTTTGCCAGTATCAGCAGTAAATCCCACGGAGGTGGAGGTTCTCGCACCGAGGGGAAATGTGATCAAGGCCTTGAAAAAGCGCCAGACCATCTTTTCTCGCCACTAACTGCCCTCGCCCGCGCCTGCGTAAGCAGAGATGGCTGCCAGGTGCACCTTTAGGGTCGCTCTACCTAAGCCTTGACTAGAAAGGGACCATAAATAGTCCAAAATGCTTGCCACAGAACAGGAGGAAGGGTCCAAGCCCTTGCCCTGACACCAAATGGAGAATCTCTTCCATTTGAAGGCGTAGCATTTTCTGGTCGACTCCTTACGGGACGCCTCAACAACATTGAGGACCTTGTCGGAAAGACCCAAGGCCTGGAACTCTAGCCGCTCAGGAACCAGGCCGTCAGGTGCAGGGATTGAAGGTCCGGATGGAACACCTTCCCGATTGACTGACAGCAGGTCCGGCGAGCTGGAAGCTGCCTCGGAGCCTGGAGCTGAGGCTGAGGAGATCTGGTACCAGAACTGGCGGGGCCAGTCTGGGGCTATCAGAATCACCTGCGCCTTGTCCCTCCTTGCCTTGAGAAGCACCTTATGAATCAAGGAAATGGAAAAGGCATAAAGAGGCCCGGGGTCCAGAGCCTCGAGAAGGCAGCCCTGCAGCGAGCCCTGCTGAGGGGGCGGCATGAAAAGCCTCAGCTCGTCTCTCCTGGAGGCAAACAGGTCCACCTGAGGTGTGCCCCAGGAGAACAGATCTTGTACTACCTCCAGCAGGAGAGACCACTCGTGAGATGCAGCCCCTATCCGGCTCAGGGCATCGGCCAGGGTGTTGGAGGCTCCTGCCACATGAATGGCTAGGAGATCCGCCTCCAGGCTGCGCATGAGTGACCAAATGTGGAGAGCTTCCTTGCATAGAAGCATGGAGCGCGTCCCGCCCTGGCGGTTCAGGTAGTACATGGTCGTGGTATTGTCCGTCTGGACTCGGACCACTTGACCCCAGAGAAACGGAGCAAAGGCGGTGAGAGCTAGGTGGACTGCTCGGAGCTCCAGCAGGTTGATGTGGCATCGGGACTCCCGGGGACCAGAGGCCGTGCACTCGGTGTTCCCCCAGATGGGCACCCCAACCCATCAGAGAGACATCGGTCGATAGAGAGACCGTCGGCTCGGGCGGACAAATGGGATGCCCTCCTGCAGATGAGATGGAACGGTCCACCACCGGAGAGCGTTCCACATCTCCTGGGTCACCATCACTAGCTGGTCCAATGGATCGCAGCGTTGTGACCACTGGCTGGCCAGTCCCCACTGAAGGGGGCGCATGTGCCAGCGTGCCCAATGGACTACGCTGGTACAGGCCGTCATGAGACCCAGGAGGCGAGGAAGTCCCGGGCAGGGCGCGATTGCCCAACCAGAAATGATCGGGCAAGGAGGTAAGAACTGCCCTGTCCGCGGAGCCGTGTTTGCGCTCAAGAGAGTCGAGCTCTGCCCGATAAACAGAATCACCTGCTTCGGCTCGAGTTCCGACTTGGCCTCGTTGATGAGAAGGCCGACTTGAGAGCAAACCTGGAGGGCCAGATCTCTGGACCGCTCCACCTCCTGTCTGGAGGGGGCTGCTATCAGCCAATCGTCCAGATAAGGGTACACCCGGACCCTCTGGCGCCGCAGAAAAGCTGTCACCACTCGAATGCATTTGGTGAAGACCCTGGGAGCTGGAGACAGGCCGAAGGGCATGGCTCAGAACTCGAAGAGGGATCCCTCTGCTCAGCGAAGGAGATCTCCGATGTGGCGGGAGCCCGGATAGGGGCGTGAAGCAGCGTCCTGCAAGTCCAGAAGCAGAACCACTGCCGTGTTCCAGAGATGGTATTATCTGCACCAGAGTGACCATCCTGAAGGTTCGAGACCTTAGGAACTTGTTCAGGGTCGTGTAGGTCGAGAATGGGTGCCAGCCCCCGTCCGCTTCGGAACCAGGGTACCTGGACACGAACCCTGGAGTCTGAAGGGGGTCCTTACCTCCTCGATCACCTCCTTGTGAGAGGAGAGCGATGTCGGCTCGGCGAGCCGAGTGAGGCTGGACCCGAGGTGCGATGGCTCTGAAGGGCGGGCCTGCTCGAATTCTAGAGGCAGGCCTTTCCCTACCACTCAGAACCCACCTGTCCGTGGTAAATAGCGGACCAGGCGAAGGAAGGTGTTGGAGCCGCCCCCACGGGGAACCAGGGGCAAGGTGACGGGATGGGGCGACACCACAGCCCGTCACTGTGCAGGCTTGGCGGAGGGACCGCCGAGGGACCTCCTGGGCTTTTCCTCCCTGCTTCCTGTTGGAGGAAGCCGACGGCTTGGGTTTGGGATGCCAGCTCACTGTCAGCCTCTGACGTTGCTGGCCTGGCAGGCTGCCGGGCGTGAAGGACGCCTAAAGGCTTAGGCTGTGGCTTGAGGCCTTGTCCCTTTGGATGGAAGAGACCCGAGTCCAAGGTAGCATTGGACTTTTGATCCTCTGCAGGTGACCTTCCACCCCAGGGCCGAAGAGGTCAGTCCCAAAAGGGAACATCCGCCAACTTGTGCTGGGTATCCGAGGTAAAGTGGATATCCTCAGCCAAGCCCGATGACGTGATAGCACCGCGCGCACGCCACCGACCTGGCACATGAGTCCCCAAAGTCCAAAGCAGTCTGAGCTGCTGTTTGGCCACTGTTCTGTCCTGGTCCCGCACCTGCCTGACCGTAGTCTGCAGATCCACTGGGAAGATGAGGGACGACCTCATCCAGGAAGCCCAACAGGCATGTGAAAATGTGCCATGAGGACGGCTCTAACTAGCCTGACGAAGGCTTAGAGAGGACGCAGCATAGACTTTTCGCCCGCATAATCCAATTTCTTGATTCCTTGTCGGGAGGTTTGTCCACATCCTTGGCGTTCGTCGCACGCTGAAAACGCTGTCGGTAACCAATCCCTCCGCAGAGGGTGTTCAAAACCGACAGGGAACCGTAGGGATCAGATACTTCCTGGCCATCCTGGCCAGGGCGAGGGCAGGAAGCAGGCGCCAAAGCTCCAAGGCCGACCCACTATGGCCTCGCCACCGGAAAGGCCTCCGTGGAGAATCCTCGGTCCAGAATCTCCGTGAGGGGATACCTGGCCCTGCTTAGAAACGGGTTCAAGCTTTATCCCGGTGGACTCCGAGATGAGCCGAAGCAACCCTAAGAAGGACGAAGGGCTATCGTCCACTGACTGTCCTCCCGAGGACTCCAAGTTGAATCGCTTGGAGAAAAGGGAGGAATCATCCTCGGACTCGGAAGAGTCCTCAAAGAGCTGCCTCGGGCCTGAGCCACCCTCCACCTGCCGAGGTTTATCGGGAGTGAGGGTGACAGACAACCTATGGAGCAAACCCAAAGCCAACCGAGAATTCTTGGTCGGAGCCCCAACTAATGGCTGTGGAGGCGGAGGTTCCACCAGAATCGGTGGGGCAGCTGGAATTGGCCGAACAACCGGCCTGGGAACAGGCTCCTCGGCTACAACGAGGGGTTTCGCCGCCCGTGACAGCCACTTAATGGTCAAGACGACTGGGTCGGCTTATTCTCGTCAAAGGAGCTGTTGCCACATGAGTTCCTCTCACTCCGCGCAATTGCGCGCGGGCTTCCCTCGTCCGAGGAGGGGAACAGCGGCGGCGCCGCTGCCGTGGAAAGCGAGATCCGCCTATGACGGCGGGATCGGCTGGGATCGCTGAGGATGTCCGGAGACCGAGATCGAGAGTCTCGACCAGGCCGAGGGGAAGGCGAGGAGAAGTGTCGGAATCGGCACTGGCTCGGACGATCCCACTGAAGGCCCGAACCGGAGGCACAGACGAGCCGACGGATCCTCACCCACCGGGGCACTGGGGGATTCTCAGCTTCTCCAGCCGACAACCCGTCTAACGGATCGAGAAAAATCTCGACCGCGTCGACGGGAGTCTCGGTCAACTGGCCTGACGGGGACACCGTGAAGCCAGTGGCGAGCTGAGGGGTCGACCGAAGTCGACTGTCGACAAGAAGGGGAGGGGGATCTTTCCCGCTTCCAAGAGCGTCAACGGTGAGACTTACTTTTGCTCTTTTGACCTGGAAAGGTCCAGAAGAGTTGGACCTCACCTTCGTTGAGAGGGTCAGACAAAGCTCCTTGAAAGAAGTCGAGCAAGGCACCGAGAGAGCGGACAAATGCCGCAGCCGAGGTAGAAGCGGCCACGCGTCCTCCTCTTCGAGGGCAATCATCTGCTCGAGCTGATCCGGCCGAGCCTGCCGCCGTCAGACACCGCCAACCGGCCTCTTTAGATTTAACGGTGGAATTCTTTTCTCGGGCGCCCTAGTTGTAATCGCGCACGGTTCGCGATCGAGGTTGAAAAGGACGAGCACAAGTCGCAGGCCTGCGGGTCGTGCTCAAGGCCCAAGCAGTAGACGCACGTGGAGTGCGGATCCATCCTAGACATCTTCTGCCCGCAAGGGCACCTCCGGAAACTGGGAGTCGATTTGTCCATCGCAGCCGCGACGGAGAGAAGACCGAAGTCTTTTTAGCAAAAACTTTTTGATTTCGAACTTTCGAAGAATTAGGAACCAGTCTTATACGCAGAGCGTTAAGGAGGGAACCTGAGCTTCCAAGCGGTAAGGAAGATCTCGCGTCATGGGGCGGAGCAGAGAGTTTTACCACCCGGGTGGGTGGGAGGAGCCAGCTTGAAGACCTTCCGGCAAGATTTAAAGCGGCAAGGAACCTGCCAATAAGTGTGGATGAACAACATATCCATGTCCCTAGAACCTTAGTTTTTTCCCTTTTGAAAGAAATGCTTCCTCCTTACATTTCCCCATAGGTCAACTGCAATTGGCAGTACTAGGATGGCCTTCAAGTGACAGAGAAAACTAATGGGACACATAACACCATCAGACCAGTACTGTCAGCTGTTGATATCCTGTTAAAAAAAGCCATCTTTTTGAAAACAGTTATTAAAACATTATACTGATGGGACAGAATGGACATTCAGATGGAATTCCATAACTTAGGGCCTACCACAAAGAAAGATCCACTCCCAACCAAGCCTTGACATCAGAAAAGAAGCTGCTGCCCAGTAGAAAGCAGCAGCATTGGTTGCAGCCGGCTGTCAGCAGGTCAAGGAGTTAGAAAGGCCCGAATCTATTAAGGGCCTTAAAACAGAAGAAGAATCAAACCCAATCCGCCATCTCACAAATAACCACTGCAGGGACAATAGAATTGGAGTTATGCACTCATCTTTTAGTAACAGTCATCAAATGCAGGGTTTTCTCTGAAGCATTTATGCATGAGGGTGACTCCATCTTTTAATTTAGAGGCCCCATTCCTTTGGCAACACCCCCATGCTTCCACCAAGTTTAAAGCAGAGCCCCGGTCCTCAATATTGCTACAATCGCAGAATTCAGAGAAACTCAAAAAACAGTAAAGGAAAGGTGACAAAGCTACAAAGAAACTCGTGGAAAGAAAAAGAAAAGCAAAAGGACTCAAAGAAAGGAATGAGAAGAAAAATCAAAGATCAGAGACAGGGACCATATGAATCCCGTTGTGTTGCTTTACAAATTCATCCATTCTTTCAAAATGTTCTGAGGGAAACCCGAAACATACAGCTGCCTTCCACTGAAGTGGAGGATGATAGTAGGTCACAAATCCTTAGAGACCTTGGATCACACCTTGGTCAAGGGAGCCAACCTGATTATATTTCTTTGATGATAAAAAATCACTCCTGATGACGGTCAATGCCCGAGTTTCAAGTGTCAGTTATTTATTCAGGGAGACTCCCAGTTTATGCACAACCTACCTAGCCTTGAATGAAACCCCCGGCGACAATGGATAAGCTAAGGGTGCCAGTGTGGCTCAGTTGGTAGCACATCCACCTCTGGACCAGAAGGTTGTGGGTTCCAGTCCTAACACTGGGACTGGGCTCATACCTAAAACGCTGGCTCCTGACTGCAGTATTGGGGGTGCTGTGCTTCTGGGGTGACTGTGCTGCCCTTCAGATGAGATGTTAAACTGAGGTCCCTTCTACCCATCTTGGTGCAGTTCCTGGAGGATGTCCAGGTGGAAGAAAAAGAACCAAAGGCACTTTTCACAAAGTAGGGGACTTTCCCAGTGTCCTGGCTAGCATTTCCCTTCCCATAAAACCAGTTCATGCAATTGTCCAAGGCTGTCTTTACATAGGCTTGCTTATTAAAATGACTTTGAAGCTAACAACTCCATTACTAAATGCAATTTTTGGCTTGTGAGGCAGTAAGTAGACCTATTCTGCTTCCATATATCCTTACAAGATAATTTCAGGTAAGAAGGGTCCACTAGCATAGTATCAACAGAGTTTCGTCCGGATTCAGCTTCAGCCAACTGACAGCCATCCGACTGTGGATCTCAGCTAATCCTCTCCCTAGAACCCCCCAGGTCGCACCGGGAGACAAGCAACTTGTTGTTCAGTGTGACTTCCTGGTAAAACATTTCAATAAATAAAACAAAAACTATCAGTCACTGGAGCATGTGGAGGAGCTGTGGGATAACAGATGGACCAGATACAGAACTTCAGATTCAACACACAATTTTTGTGTGATGTTTATTTAAAACACAGAGGATAACCTTAAGCAATGGCATATCCTGTCTTCAACATATCAGTTTGCAGCAACAGACTATGCATGTCCTTCCTCTGCATTTAGTCAGCACCTACTAACCCAATGATCTACTAATCCATCTTTGCTGTGGAAAATGAACTATCCCCTATGTTGGTCTTGTGTGTTAGAGTGATGGGCGACCAAACAAAAACCAAAACCAAGCTAAAGACAAATAACTTCACTGCAGAAGCACTGCAGCAAGGGGTACCCCAAAGGGCACTGGCAATAAAACCAAGTTTCAACGAAACACAACATCACACATACCCCAACGATGCAAAGCATCATGGGATGTATATGCAAATCACCATGACATTTTAGACTGGTTCAGCTTATAGCTGGTATGCATGGTGCCAAAGGGCCTCTCAAACAATCAGTAATTTACATGCATTTAGACAACACGGCGAGGGATTTCTGCTATCTCTACCCCAGTAACTTACTTTTTAATATAGTCCCCCTAGTAACTTTTTACCTTTATCAGAAACACCTAGTGCTGTGGCATTTTCAATATTTACAGGTTTCATACACATAAGGCATAAACATCAAGGTATTTTATGACATAGTGCTATTGCATACTAAATTTAACAACAAGGAACACAGCCTGTTTTACATCAGCTTGGAGATCACCACAATAACCTCCCCGTACGAGGACCTGAGAGGAAAAAGGAAAATTAAAGAGGACACTATAGCATAGTCAAGTAAGGGGGGGGGGCGCCCATAGCTGGCCAACCTTATGAACTAGAAATTGTAAAGGATAGATTAGGCTAAGAAATAGAAGAACTGCTGCAACAGATTTAACAAAAGGTCAGTCCTCAAGAGTGGCAGTATCTCCCTGTCACAGAGCCCCCTGGCTTTGAACAAACATAAGGTACAGCTGAGTGACATCGTCATAGCAATAAACACTCAGGCCTATTTTTTCAGATCCCTACTCCAAGCAGTAACATACACAACACAAAGAGCAACAGGGAAAGACAGACTCTTGCAGAATACTGCAGTCAGTTCCACGTGGAGATCATGAAAAACCCCCCATGACTACCAACTGCAAGTGATCCAAAAGGAGTGCCCTATATGTTACACATTTCTATATTTTACATAGAAATACAGAACAAGAAAGAAAAAGCAAATCCATTAAGTCTGTCCTGGTGCCATATGATGTAGTACTCACTCTTCCTCTTAGAGCATTTGCATGAAAATGAGATTTTATTCTCTTCCCCTTCACCCCATGATGTATTTGGAAACAAGCTGACACCAGTTCAGTATGACTTTCCTGATAAAACTTTTGAAATAAATCCCAGAGTTCATCTGCTCCTATTGCTCATGAGTTTTGGTTACGTTTTACAGTTTCAGAAGTCAGCTAAGAAGTGTCTGCCTTATTTGCTAAGTACTTTTAACACTGATTTAAAACTGAAGCCCTAAATGTGGGTGATGGTAGCAAGCTGGCAGCTGGAAGGCCTGGGGAGGGGGTACAGGTTGGGGAGTGAGGCCCACTTTAAAGGGGGGGGTGTATCTCAAGAATGGGAGCAATACAGGAGGGTTAGAGACTAAGCTACGAAGGATATCAGGTTTTAAACAGCCGGTATCATGTTGCATGAATGCATTTTCTTTTTAATATGACCCAGGCAGGTTTGGAAGATTCTCGGGCGGGTGGGGGGAGCAGGCTAGCTATGCACCTCCTGCACCACAACCCACCAACCATTCAGTTTTTTTTCCTCCAATCAGCGTGACTCGCAGCTGCACACTGCTCCGCCACAGAAAACATATGGTCACTCCCCCATGCCCTTCCTGTCTCCTCCCTGCCCTTACGTGCTTTAAAGCATGTGCAGAATATCTGTGACTGACATCTGAAAGCGGCAGTAGCTGCAGCATGCACCTCAGTTTTGGCACCTTCACCGACAGTCATCTCATTATGGCGTCAGGAGCAAGCTGCAAGCAAGACAGGTGGGTGGTGGCAGCAGACGGACCATGCAGACAGAGGTGGGTGCGATGAGAATGGGTGGCGAGTTACAGCTACCACATCCTAGGGGAGGCTGCTGTTCCTGTCCTCAGAGGAGAACACTACTCTCGTCCTTTGGTCCCTAGTGTTATCCATGGTCCAGCACCCCTGATGGTACCCCCACCTCGCAGACAGCAACTTACATGTAGGTACATGTACTAATCTTAGGGCGAAGACATTTAATGTATAGGCATAAGTGTCAGGATCTATGTTCTATTATGCTCCATTATGTTTTACTGATACAAATTATGTTTTACTGACATACTAGCCATAAGAGATGCTTTTTGCTCCGTTTTGCTATATCTCTATAAGTGAGGCAACAGTGCTATCTTTAGTAATTGTGCACCATTGCAACTGACCTTGGAGAAGAGTAATGCCATTGTATTGTTATCTATGCCAGCTATGCAACTTTTTACAGTAGTTAGGACAGTTACTCAGACCACCTGTTTTTGTTCAATTATATGCATTTTAGGTATTTTCCTTAGCCGTTACTATAGTAACTATCAGGGTATAAGACCCTGTGTAACACATAGCTTCTCTAAGAAGAGAGAAACTGTCTGTATTGCCTAGGTAAGAACACCTGTATTCTCCCAGTGTTTACACTGTGCAGGTAGTAAGTCTGTATGATCTATTCTGTAGTAAATTTAATTTATTACATGAGTACCACTTGTCTGTTGTCTCTTCCTTTTGTACCGTTCCACCAAGAACCTGACAGGGGAAATTATTACCCACTTACATTTTGGTGACTGTGTGCACGTGGAATGTGCAAGGGAAGATTCACATTCAAGTGTTTTTGAATGTCTAGTAGTGTAGTGTGATTTTCGTCTACTTGGACCTACTCGTGCTTACAGTGGCACTGGTTGTGGCAGACCAGGGTATGAAATTTGTGAAAAAAAAAGTACATGTCCACTTGGGCATGTGATTAGAAAATGTACATGCCCAAGCAACTATTTACATGCCGCCCCTTAGTTTACGTTATTTTAACTGTCATCTTCACTGGACCAAGCACTTTCGGTTCATCACATTCACTAGTCCTGGCAGAAGCAGCATGCCGTGACTGTGTTCTGGAATCATAAGCTTTGGTAGTGGGCCTACTTTTGCCATTTTCCCACCATAGTGATATAGCACCTTCAGGGTTATATTCACTGAGCTGGGGAGGTCCATTGAGACTTACAGACATGAGGTCGTGTAGGGTGTCTGGACGTAATCCAACCCTCCAATCATTTTTTATTCTTCCCATTCGAGAGAAGCCTCGTTCTGTAGCAGCAGTGTGAACAGGAATCAGGAGAATGATCTTAACAACAGCCAGCACATTTCGAAATTGTTGATCCTGTATATCCACAAGAATCACTTTCTGCCACAATTTCAGAGACTTACAATTTTCAACAGACAGCAAGTGGAGTACATGCTTTTTTAAATCTAGCCACTCCAGCAGTACCAAAGTTGCATCAACTCCTCGTGACTCTAGGAGCACTTTATAGTGATAAACAATTGTCTGAATTGCCTGATCTCCATATGCTTGAAGTGCCTCTGTGGATGTTGGCCAGGACTTAAAATTTAAAGTTCTTGCAGCTAGTAGCACTTCATTGGTCGTGAAAGACTGAAAGCGAGATGCAATGTGCTGTGATGTTTTCTGAAGAATGCTTTTAATCTCTGAAATTGTGGCTTTTACAATGTCTGATGGAGAACCGGATCTGTGTCTGCTAGTTTCATTAGTTAAGTCAGCACTGTTGTACTGAGTTAGATTTTCATTTACAGATGTAAGTGTTATGCGGTAAAGAGTTTCGTGATTCGAGAGACCATTTACTTTCTGAATTGTGCTTTCTATTCTGCTGTGAACTTTTTCAACAGTGGCATCCTCTTGCTGAAAGCAGAGACTAAGGGCAGATAAATAACCAAAAAATACTTTCAGAAAGTTCATGTACATGACACATTTTAAAGTCTTAAGCACTTTAAGTATTGCCAGTGCTTTCTGGCCATGATCTTGCTTGTTTGTCAGTGATATATGTTCAAGATGAGGCACTAATGCAGCCCAGTTCCTCTCAAGGGCAGAAATGGCCCGTTCTCTGTGTGCAAGCCACCTAGTGCCACCAGTGTTAACTGGTCGGACTACATTAATACTTAAAAGGGTTCCTGTTTCCTGTAGGCCTTTCCAACTTTTTGGTGACCTATGGTAAAATGGGTAAATGTTCAGCAGAAGTTGTTCTACCGACTTGTAAAAGGGACAGTCTTTGAAAGAATCCTTTACAGCAAGCTCTAAACGATGTGCACAGCAGTGTATGTCAATGAGGTGTGGGCACTCTTGTTTTATTCGAGTAAGGACACCCGAGGTGGATCCGAACATGACAGGAGCACCATCAGATGCTGCACTGATCAGCTTTTGTTTCCAACCACCATCCTTTAGACCATCCTCATTCTCTAATGCATCGATGACGACATTTAAAATGCTTTCAGCATCAGGAACACTAACTGGTTTCAGTGCAAGAAACCTTGTAACTGGCAGGCCATTGTCAAAAACACGCATGTAAATGCCCTCCTCCTCTGTCACACTTATCTGTGCATGAATCTAGAAGAAAAGAAAAGTAATCATTGTCTTCTAAAAGACGAGCAGTAGTATTTTGAATATCTTGAGCAATGTATTGAATAAAGACACAATATTGCTTGTCACTACTGTACCTTTGACCCATAACATCATCTCCGTGATTTCTTTTTTGTAAATCTACTAACCCAGGAAAATCCCTGAACGGCCTTTCAGTCCTAGCAACATAATATGCAGTACAGAACAGTTTAGTAATTTGGTCCATTTCTTTTTGTTCCATTAATTGTATGGACTTCTCTATTGGTCTTTCTCCAACTTTTGTTTTGTGTGCTATGTATGCCCTCTCAGCATTTTTGTGCACTACCAACACTTCATGTGCTGAGATAATGTGTAGTCTATAAGTACTGCATCCAGTTCTAAAATTACTTTTGCTTTGGCTTTTATCATAATTCTGACACCATGTACAGAACATGACACATTTACCTGTGTCATACATAAGCCACTGCCTGCCCCTTTTTCCATGATTCCTGAAATTTTCTAACTTTTTGGGCCTTAACTGGGTTTTTTCTACAAGCAGTAACACTTGAGGAAACATCAGTGGTCACAGCAGTTTGACTGTCTGGGCAAGGAGGTGGTGGCATTACAGTAGCGGAAGTGCTTGTGGTGGTACTGCTAGTGCTTGCTGCTGGGGAATCCTCAGCTCCCACTGAGTCATCACTATGCTTTCTCTTAAATCCAAATGTAAAAAGACTCGTGGTGTCTGACTGGCTGCTTGTGACTATGGCACCAGACAGTTGTGCAGAGTAGACTGGTGGCACTATGTGGCTTGCACACTTCACAGACTAAGAGAATCTAACTGTCCAAGCTAGTGTAACCCCCTTGTGAATGGGGGTTCGTGAACACTTTCTCGGAGCTCGTTTTATGCTCCATGCCTGGTCAGTAGTCGGCATAAACACCGCTTAAATGGGGAACAGTTGAGCGCTCCTAAAAGCCTCCGTAAGCTGTCCCTTTAAGGGCTGCCTGTTGCAGCCGTAAGTAACTAAAATGAAGGGGGACTGTGTGGTTGTATGCCCGAGTCCCACCCGGGACACTGAAAGAATGACTCCCCTCTGCCATCGCTAGTGGTGCAGAGGGAGTTCTCTTGGGGGATGCGATTGTTTGATGGAAACGATGTAAAATAATAATGATAATGTGGTTGTTCTAACCTGTCTTCCTTTGCAGTAAGGACTGTTTGATTGCCTCCCCCATTTTGCTCCAGAGCTGCTGAATTGGGCCAATCAGTACCTCGGGACCCTACAGAATCGGCTGACCAATAGATGGACTGCTTGTATTTTGGGAAAGGCATTATGGGCTATGGCGCTTTTTCACACCACTGAGGGCAGGAGGAAATGACTGGCATGGTCAGCCAGCCAATAGAAGCGGGTAGCGCCCGAACTGAAGGAAGAGCCCCTGGCTGTTGTGGGCAGATGCGTTGTGGCTGAGGTGAGGAGAGGAGCTCTGTGCTTCTGCGCTGTGGGAGTGTTCGCGCGGGAAGCACGTGAAGGCCTGAAGCGGCCGTTTTTGCCCCTCATGAGAATTCAGACTAAATCCGCCGGCGTGCAGTCAGAGGAGGCTGGTGCCAGCCCAGCTACCTACCAGGCTCAACCTGAAGGGACTGGAGAGAACTGCTGAGTCGCGCTCGGTCAGCCTGTAATGTTGAAACTGCCATTCGCTGTTTGAGTTCTTCTGCAATTTGTGACGGTTTGAAAGCAGCTGCCTGGTATGGTACCCCTCTGTTGTTGCCATATAAATGTGTGAGAAGGCTGGTGAAGTTTGCTGGCCTCCTGGCAGCGCTGAAGGAATCGTTATTTGCTGGGGTTGTGAGTACTGATTCAGGGTAGCTCCCGCAGAGTGTGTACACAGTGGTTTCAGTGCATTGTTATACTGCTGACTGCCTAATTAAACTTTCCTCCTATTCTGACCTGCTCAGGACTGTAATGTTTATCTGTGTTAAGGGCCCCAACCAGCTGCCATGTTTGGACTAGCCGTTAGGGCTTGGGTACCCAGGGACAGTAAATTCAAGGGTTAGGCCTGTGCACAGAGCCCTAGGTAGCTAATATTAGTATAAGCTAATTAACCCGATTTTTCCTCACTCTTCCTTGTTATTCCCCCTTTAATAAATCAGATTATCGTGTTACAATTACATCCTGGCTGGTTTGTGCATCCCTGGTGAACTGCTGCATAGTGACTGTGACATAATTGTACCTTACTTTACAGGGGGTCCCCGGAGTGTGCGGAGAGATACTACCCGGGGGGGTAAGTGTACTGGTGAAAAGAATTGTTGGTACACAGTGTGAGCCACTAGTGGGACAAAAAGGGGGTTGCAGTAACCCAGAGGGCTGTAACCGAGGCGGTCTCGACCGTTCTAACCCCAATCTCTGGGTGGAGGCACCCGATAACGGATCTGGGCCCCTCACCCTGTCTCAGTGGAGGCAGGCAGGGGTAGTAGCCCTAATGGTAGCGCCCCCTAGGGGTTACAAATTGGAGGCACCGCTGGGATCACCGTCCCCTAGTGGCCAAGTGGGGAAGCACACAAGAAATGGAAAAAATGGAAGGGGATATGCTGGGAAAAATTAAACTGGGACCCATCGAGACCATGGTACACAGACAGATGGGGTGGGGTGAAGCTGAAGAGCTAGACTCCCAGAAGATTGTGTTCTTGTTAGATGTGCCTTTGGGAACCCCAACTGTTGACATCATTTCTGCTGCAGAGCGAGTAAAATGTTTGGGCAAAGTGGAGGTAAAAGGGCGTATGGCTGATTTGCTTGACCAGACGCTGCAGGTGTTACTTCTATGCAGTGTGGCCATCAACCCTGAGAAGGTACCTCCTGTGATTTATCCGGAGGGTGCTTCACAGGGATGGAGGCTAATTCATATTCGAAGTGGGTCAGTCACTCCTGGGGTCTCCTCAAATGAACAGTTTTAAAGACAAACTGCTTAAATTGTTGGCTGTGAGGAGAACTACCCAGGAGTTGCTACAAGCCTTAGATTTATCCAGTGATGCTACCCTCAGGGCTCCCCTGGCACTTCCCTTGCCCACCTAAGAGTTCTGTGCTGGCTTCCTGCCCCTGGTGGTCCCACCCATACAGCTCGATTCTTACCGTAAGCTAAAGCTTTTCTCTGGCACCGTGCCGGTGCCCCCAGGGGAGGATGACCTGGAGGCTTGGATGGACTATGCCACCCCTTTAGTCCAGGAATGGCAATGTTCTGAGGGGGAGAAAAGGAAGAGGCTGATGGAGAGCTTGAGGGGCCCTGCTTTAGAAGCTATTAGATTCTTCCAGGCCACCCATCCGGAAGCCACTGCTGCAAAGTATCTCTCTGCTTTAGAAGGGGTTTTTGGGAGTACCGAGACTGGTGAAGACTTATTATGGAAATTCAGGTCTGCTAAACAGTGGAGAAATGAGAAACTGTCCGCTTTTGTCACTAGAGTGGAGCGGGCCTTGCAGAAGGCCTATAGAAAAGGGGGAATCACTGCCGCAGCCCTGAATCAGGTCCGGTCAGAACATGTTCTAAAGTCTGCCAGATTTTTAGTGTGATGCTGCTGAAACTTGTTACAGGATCGGGCGGGCCACCCGCCTGAATATTGTCAATTAATGAGGAAATTAGGAAGTGGAGACTGATGAAGAGGGTGGGAGCTATGTGGGGCGGTGACACTTAGTGGGACCCTGAGCCTAACACCCCGAGGAGACCGGGTCTGTCCGGAGGGTCTGAGGGGTCCCCAGATTTTCCAGGTACTGTGGGAATGCGAGTTATTTCCTCCTCACTCACGAGAGAGGAGTTGAGGGCCGAGGTCAGGAATTTACGGAACTGGTGAGGGACTTGAAGCAATCTACCATGTACCCTATTAGGACCGGGGCCCCTGAGTCTGGTAGAAGCCCGAGCCCTGGCCAAAGAGAGCTCTCTCACCCCTCTCAGAGCCCCCCACAGATAAGGCGCCCTCCGCAGAATAGTGACCCCGGGACCCCAAGTTCTGTTATCGTTGAGGGGAAGATGGGCATTTCCAACCCCAGTGCCAGAGGCCCAAGAATTTAAGGAAAGTTAACAACAGACTGATCGCCCGACATCGCCAGGCCCAGTCTCAGGCTCCCAGGAAAAGTTTTGTGACTCAGGCCCATGCCCAGGTGACTATCAATGCTGTGGCCCCCAACTGGTCTGATGTGGTCGGGCCTTCAATGAAGACCCCGGTGCGGGTAAATGGAATTCCCACTCGAGCTGTATTAGACAGTGGCTCTCAGGTAAACATCATGTTTCAGGACTGGTACCAGGCACACTTACCTGAGGTGCCCCTGCAACCTTTAAATGATCTACGTGTGAGGGGGTTGAGCGACAAGGCCTATCTGTATTTGGAGTACATTCGAGTCTGGTTATCTTTTTCTGCAACTGTGGCTGAAATGGATGAGCAGGTGGAAACCCTAGTTTTAGTTTGCCCACCCACTGGACTGTATGATGGGGTGCCTCTGTTGATTGGGACGAATGCGCATATGTTCGGACGATTGGCCCAATTGTGTTCTGAAAAACAAGAATTCCAGACTGCGCGAGCTTTAAGCATACCTGCTGTGATTCAACGGGCAAGTGCCACTCAGAAGAAGGTTAGTCCAGAGGAACCTGAAGACCCGGTGGGTGTGGTGTGGAAAAAGGATCTGGCCCCGGTGATACTTGCCCCGAATGCCCAATGTGTCCTGCATGGAGAAGTACGACTGAAAACCGATGTTAAGAATAAGTTGATGATGTTGGATGCGCCTGTGGAGGGAAGATTACCTGAGGGACTGTTGGTCAAAGCCAGCATCTTGCCGGCTAGAGCTCATGCCTATGTTAAGAGGGTGATGGTTCAAGTGCATAATGTGTCCAACAGGGAGGTTCAAATAAAAAGAGGGTGCACCTTGGCCAGCGTACATTGTGCAGATACTGCAGTACTGCCAAACCGAAAGGGTTCCAGGACAGATGATAGAGTTACTCCTGATTTGTTCAACTTTGGTGACTCCCCACTGCCAGTTGAGTGGAAACAAAGGGTCAGTGACAGGCTTGCCAATAGAGACCAGGTTTTCTCCCTGAAAGAGTGGGATGTGGGATGTGTACAAGGGGCTGAGCATCACATTCGGCTACATGATGAAAGGCCTTTCCGAGAGAGATCCCGGCGCCTGGTCCCCGCTGATATAGATGATGTAAGGCGGCATCTACAAGAAATGTTGGCTGCTGGTGTAATACAAGAGTCCAGGAGCCCCTATGCCTCCCCCATAGTAGTAGTAGTAAGGAAAAAGAATGGGGCAGTTTGGATGTGTGTAGACTATCGCACTTTGAATCGGTGGACCATTCTGGACCAGTATACCATGCCATGCATACAGGATGCATTGGATTGTTTAAATGGTAGCAAATGGTTCTCTGTGTTGGATCTTCGCAGTGGATACTACCAGATCCCGATGGCCCCAGACGACCGGGAGAAGACTGCCTTCATTTGCCCCCTGGGCTTCTATGAGTTTGTCCGGATGCCTCAAGGGATCTCGGGTGCCCCAGCCACTTTTCAGCGCCTGATGGGACGGGCTGTGGGGGACATGAATCTACTCGAATGTCTGGTCTATTTAGATGACGTCATAGTGTTTGATCGATCGTTGGAAGAGCACGAGCAACGATTATTCAAGGTCTTGGATCGGTTGGAGGATTTCGGCCTCAAGCTGTCTATTGACAAGTGTCAATTCTTCCAGACTTCTGTAAAATACGTGGGCCACATAGTGTCCACTAAGGGCATAGAGACTGACCCTAGCAAAGTGGAGGCTTTGACCACTTGGCCTCAGCCCAGGAATTTGAAAGAGGTGCAACGATTCCTGGGGTTTTGTGGATACTATAGGCGGTTTGTTAAGGACTATTCTTGAGTGATTCGCCCCCTCCTCAACCTCACTCAGGGGTATCTGCCTACGCACAAAAAGTATAAGAAGGCTGTGCGCTCGGAGACAGAAAAGAAGTATTTCCAGCTGAATGATATGTTTGGGGATCGTTGGACTGCTGAGTGTGAGGAAGCCTTTTATGACATCATATATCAACTTACTCATGCCCCAGTGTTGGCCTATGCTGATCCGGCCAAGCCGTACATTCTTCATACTGATGCCAGTCTACAGGGATTGGGGGCTGTGTTATACCAGGAGCACTCGAATGGTCTGAGACCTGTAGCATTTGCCAGCAGAAGCCTGACTCCTTCAGAAAAAAAAATTATCCAGTGCACAAACTAGAGTTCCTGGCTCTGAAGTGGGCCATTGTTGATCAGTTTCATGACTATTTGTATGGTGCCAAGATATTGGTAAAGACTGATAACAATCCTCTGACGTATGTACAGACCTCTGCCAAGTTGGATGCCACAGGCCATAGGTGGCTCTCCGCCTTGGCCACCTATGACTATGCTGTTGAATACAGGGCAGGCCTAAACCATATAGATGCGGTTGCTCTCTCTCGGAGGCCTATGCCACAAACTGATTGGGTCAGGTTATCCGAACCTGACATAAGAGCCCTTTGCCAGAAATTTGACAAAGAGGAACAGGTGTCTCCTGACGGGGTGGACTGCATGGTGGATTGTTTGGGACTGTCCAAAAATTGCATACCGACTGCCTATTGTCACTTCTCTGCACTAGACACTGGCTCATTGCCACAGTTTAACAATGATAGTCTCCAACAGGCTCAATCCCGCGCGACCCCATGATCAAATCAGCTTTAGAAGCCCTCTGTGCAGGGAATGACGTGTCCAAGTTACGTTCCACTGATCTAAGGACTGCCTTGTTGTATAAGGAAGGGCCCAAATTGAAACTGATTAACCAACTAATATACAGAGAGACTGTGAATAAGGAAGGCTGGGTAGACAAACAACAACAGGTGCTGCCCTTAGCTTTTAGAGAATTGGTCTTGGGGTCCTTGCATAATCAAATGGGGCACCTCGGCATAGACCGGACTCTTGATCTAGTATGGGTTCGATTTTACTGGCCCGAAAATAAGTACGGATGTAGAGCAATATGTCAAGACCTGTAGTCGCTGTTTGCAAAGAAAAGCTTTACCCCAGAGAGCTGCTCCCCTGGTCAACATTACCACTAGTGCCCCTATGGAACTGGTCTGTATTGATTTCTTGAGTTTAGAGCCCGATCTGAAAAGTGTCAGCAACATATTGGTGGTCACTGACCATTTTACCCGGTACGCACAGGCTTTCCCCCGACTAAGGATCAGAAAGCAACCACGGTGGATAAGATACTTGTTGAGAACTTTTTCGTCCACTATGGGGCCCCGCAGCTGATCCATTCTGACCAGGGAAGGGTCTTTGAGAGTCGTTTGGTTAAAGAGATGCTATCCTTGTGGGGGGTACGAAAGTCAAGAACCACCCCCTATCATCCACAGGGAGATCCTCAGCCTGAAAGGTTTAACCGCACCTTGCTTGACATGTTGGGCACATTGCAACCAAAAGATAAACCGAGATGGAGCCAGCAGATTAGCACCTTAGTTCACGCTTATAATTGTACTAAAAGTGATGCCACAGGATTTTCCCTGTACCGACTGATGTTTGGGAGAGAGGCTAGACTGCCAGTTGATGTGTGTTTTGGGGTTTCCCCTGATGGAGTGCAAGCAGAGAACCATCTACAATATGTACAGAAATTAAAGGCCCAATTAAACAATGCCTACCAACTGGCCCAGACTATGGCGGCTAAACGAAACCTGGCCAACAAAGAACGATACGATAAGAAAGTAAAAGCAATGGAGTTAAAAGAAGGGGACAGAGTGTTATTGAGGAATCTGGGACTACATGGAAAACATAAAATTGCTGACAGATGGCATCACCTCCCTCACATTGTTGTGGGAAAATTGACAGATCTGCCTGTATATAAAGTGTGGCCTGAAAACAATTCTAAAGATGTGAAAACTATGCACAGAAATCATCTGCTGCCAATCGGACAAGTCCTGATTGAAGCTCAATCTTCAAATGCTCCCCCCTCCAGGCCTATGACTAGGTCTGCTACCAGGAAAGGCATCAAACCCGTTGATTCCTCAGCAGGCCAACCAAAAGGGCCTCGCCCAAGGTCTGCAAAGGGAAGTGAGCAACCAGTGATGTCAGAGGATGACGAAGACGATACTGAATACTATCCCTCTTATGAATTGAGCCAGTTATTTCGGGGCAATCCCCTTGTTAACTCTGGAGTTGAGGTTGGGCGTCCTGGACTGCCTGGGCCCCCAGCCTTGTCTCCAGGACCAATGCTTCCAGACCTTGAATCGGGTGGCAATAATATCCAGGAGGTGGGATCCTTGAGCATGGCCGAACTGTCTGGCCTGGCTGAATTGTCTGACTTTTCAGAGGAAGAGAGTGAGATGGGGAACAAGCAAGTGATATGCCCGAACTGGAAGAATATTTTGAATGCCCTGATGGTTCCTCACCTGTTCCTAGACAGCCCCCAGCTGAGCCCAGTGGGGTGAGTCCGGGGATAGAAGGTCAGGCCCCCAATAGTACTACAAGTGCTGAGCTCTTTTCCCCCATAGAGATTCCCGTCACTAATGTCAAGGAGACTGAAGTGGAATCAGGGCCTGTTTCAAGGTCCCTCGAAACCCCTAGGTGATCCGGCTGAGAAATACGTCCGGTAATAAAGTTGAGTTATGAGTCTCTGGGTCAGCCGGTGGACTTGCCCTTGAATGTGGTCCACAAAGGGGTGTATGTGTCCCCGAGTTCCTTGCCTAAGCTAGCCTTGGGGGGATGACTCCAGACTGGTGGTATTACCCTTTGAGTGTGATGCCCTTGCTTTAGGTAATCTATCCATAACTGCAAGGGAGGGGTTTCCCCCAGTCCGGGGTTAAGGGCAGGAATTAACGACCTGAGTTAAGAAATGGGAGCAAGGGTTTGAGTCTATAAGGTTGTATAAACCATAGTACTTTGTAAAATGTAATATTCATGTATGTGATACTACTTATGGTATAGTGTTAACCAAGGTATTTGCCTTACAGGATTCAAGGGTAACTACTTGGCGCAGACGCCAAGTTTTTCCAGGTCAGGAAGGGTGTAACCCCCTTGTGAATGGGGGTTCATGAACGCTTTCTCGGAGCTCGTTTTATGCTCCATGCCTGGTCAGTAATCGGCATAAACACCGCTTAAATGGAGAACAGTTGAGCGCTCCTAAAAGCCTCCATAAGCTGTCCCTTTAAGGGCTGCCTGTTGCAGCCGTAAGTAACTAAAATGAAGGGGGACTGTGTGGTTGTATGCCCGAGTCCTGCCCGGGACACTGAAAGAATGACTCCCATCTGCCATCGCTAGTGGTGCAGAGGGAGTTCTCTTGGGGGATGTGATTGTTTGATGGAAATGATGTAAAATAATAATGATAATGTGGTTGTTCTAACCTGTCTTCCTTTGCAGTAAGGACTGTTTGATTCCCTCCCCCATTTTGCTCCAGAACTGCTGAATTGGGCCAATCAGTACCTCGGGACCCTACAGAGTCGGCTGACCAATAGAGGGACTGCTTGTATTTTGGGAAAGGCATTATGGGCTATGGCGCTTTTTCGACCACTGAGGGCAGGAGAAATGACTGGCATGTTCAGCCAGCCAATAGAAGCGGTAGCGCCTGAACTGAAGGAAGAGCCCCTGGCTGTTGTGGGTAGATGCGTTGTGGCTGAGGTGAGGAGGAGCTTTGTGCTTCGGCGCTGTGGGAGTGTTCGTAAGGGAAGCGCTGCGGAAGGCCTGAAGGCCGCTTTTGCCCTCAGAGAATTCACTAAATCCGGGCGTTGGCGGTCGGAGGAGGGCTGGTGCCAGCTCAGCTACCTACCAGGCTCAACCTGAAGGGACTGGACAGAATTGCTGAGTCGCTACCGGTCTGCCTGTAATGTTGAAACTGCCATTCGCTGTTTGAGTTCTTCTGCAATTTCCAGACGGTTTGAAAGCAGCTGCCTGGTATGGTACCCTCTGTTGTTGCCATATAAATGTGTGAGAAGGCTGGTGAAGTTTGGGCTCCATCCTGGCAGCGTTGAAGGAATCGTTATTTGCTGGGGTTGTGAGTACTGATTCAGGGTAGCTCCTGCAGAGGTGTGTACACAGTGGTTTCCAGTGCATTGTTATACTGCTGACTGCCTAATTAAACTTTCCTCCTATTCTGACCTGCTCAGGACTGTAATGTTTATCTGTGTTAAGGGCCCCAACCAGCTGCCACGTTTGGACTAGCCGTTAGGGCTTGGGTACCCAGGGACAGCAAATTCAAGGGTTAGGCCTGTGCACAGAGCCCTAGGTAGCTAATATTAGTATAAGCTAATTAACCTGATTTTCCCCCCCTCTTCCTTGTTATTCCCCCTTTAATAAATCAGATTATCGTGTTACAACTACATCCTTGCTGGTTTGTGCATCCCTGGTGAACTGCTGCATAGTGACTGTGACATAATTGTACCTTACTTTACAGGGGGTCCCCGGAGTGTGCAGAGAGATACTACCCGGAGGGTAAGTGTACTGGTGAAAAGAATTGTTGGTACACAGTGTGAGCCACTAGTGGGACAAAAAGGCGGTTGCAGTAACCCAGAGGGCTGTAACCGAGGCGGTCTCGACCGTTCTAACCCCAACCTCTGGGTGGAGGCACCCGACAACGGATCTGGGCCCCTCACCTTGTCTCAGTGGAGGCAGGCAGGGGTAGAAGCCCTAAGGGTAGCGCCCCCTAGGGGTTACACTAGGAGAATGTTTTTTAATGTGTTGATGTTGCTGAACACTTCAACTTGTCTGTAAAGTTGTTAATAAACACTACAACAAGAAAAAATACCGTGTGTGTTGTTGTGTGATGTCTCTTTACTTTGACAATAATAAATAGATGCAACAAGAAAAAGTGTGTATTGTCCAATTTATTAACTGTGCAGGTGATGACGGGTGTTTTTTTGCTCACAGATGGACAGTTGCCCAGCCCTTTATGGCTTCAAACAGATTTAATTGTCCCCTTTTAGAATTTAGGTGGTCCAATTCCTTCCAAGTAGCTTTTAAAACTTTATTTTAGAAAAGGTGTGTGAATGTGATGACGCTTCACAGTAACTAGCTTACAACAACGCTTTTAACTTAAATGAGCTTAGTTTCCGCTGTACTTTTAACAACGTATAATAACTCTGATCAGATCCCTGTTGTGTTGGACCCTGTAATTAGATAGGCAGAGTACTAGACGGTAGAGTTAGAGAAGTCCGACCACAGAGTAGCTCGTAGACGTTCTTTGTAAAATGCAGATCCCTACCTGTTGTCTGTATATTTTTACGTTCGCTTGCGTGCATGCACAAGGAACGTATTGGGAGAGTAGCACACTTAGAGGTGTGCCTCTACCACCCAATGCACTGCTCAGTTGAGCAGGTGTGGCGATCCTGCACCAATGGGTGCAGCAGCTCTATGACAGCGGTGGTCTTAACTTCAAAACCGCGCCGCATACTGAGCGCCGCCGCCTTGCATCACGCGGCGACGCCCCGCCGCACGTCCAGCCACGCCCACAAAGTTGCAGTTATGCTGGGAGCTCACTCCCAGCGTGGCAAACATTGTTTGCCGACGGGGTGCCCAATCCCGCCGGCTCCACGACCCCCAAAGCAGATACTGCTGCCACGCTGGGGAGCGCACCGCGTGGCAAACCCGTTGTTCGTTGCGGCGGTGCCCAATCCCCGTCGGCTCCTCGGCCCACACATCTTCTGCCACGCTGGAGCCCACCCCAGCGTGGCAAATGTCCTCGTAGTCTTTTTTCTTTTTAACCTGCAAAACAAAACGGTCCCGCCGCCTCCTCCCAGCCCCTCCCACAACCCGCACCCACCCACTGCGCACCCAGCCTCCCCACACCCCATCCCATACTTACCTCCGGACTCCAGCGTGACGATCTTCGTGGACCAAGAACACGCCTGCACTCTTCAAAGCCGACCGCCGAACTGAGGAAATGCCGTAAGCTGTATAATGGGCCAAATAGGGGGTTCAACTTATTATATACTCAGTCATTTTTTGACCTTTTTATCATTGTTGTTTGAGACTCCTTCATGAAGGATGTCGACTGTCATGGCGTTAGCCAATCAAGGGTGATTTCGCAGGCACTGCGCACTCACTGCGCGAAATCACCCTTCGGCCTAGGATAACACCATGACAGTGACATCATTCATGAGAAGGGGTCCCAAAAACCCCATGTTGAGAATTTGGTGCAAAAAGTCCAAAAAATGACTGTTTTACAAGCGTGCGTTGCGCAGTTCCTACGCAGACTCGTAAGTTCGCGAATTTTCAATATTTTCACTCCAGCTTTTCAACATTGCCATTTTATCACACCTTCTTATGAGTTATACAGCTGTCATTTTTCACATCTCACCTAAACGTGTTTCCTACTCATGTAGCGCATACAATGGCGCAGTCGGTGCGTAAATCAATGTATGGAACACATTAAGAAAAATCACAGTGACACTGTTCATGGGCAGAGGTCTTAAAATAGCTATGTTGAAAATTTGGTGAAAAAATTCCTTAAAATGACTGTTTTATGAGTCTGCGTTGCGCAGTTTCTACGCACGCTCGTAAGTTTGCGAATTTTCAATATTTTTCACTCCAGATTTTCAACATTGCAATTTTACCACACCTCCTTATGAGCACTGCAGCTGTCATTTTTCACATCTTGTCCAAAACTTGTTTCCGCCCATGTAGCGCACAATGGCACAGTCGGTGTGCGAACTCAGTGTATGGGACACAGTAAGAAAATCACAGTGACACTGTTCATTAGCACAGGTTTTAAAATGGCAATGTTGAAAATCTGGTCAAACAATTCCTAAAAATGACTGTTTTACGAGCGTGCGTTGCACAGTTCCCACGTACGTTCGTAGGTTTGCCAATTTTCAATATTTCCACTCCAGATTTTCAACATTGCCATTTTACCACACTTCCTTATGAGCAGTACAGCTGTCATTTTTCACATCCTGCCCAAAACGTGTTTCCGCCTATGTAGCGCACAATGGGGGTAACAAACAGGTCATGCTGACAATTTATTGTGCAAATACCAGCAATCACACAGGGCATTAGGGTAAAGCTCCATACATGCCAAACACCACTGCAAATACCTGCAAGCGAATGTTCGGCATTGACAAATGCTTGTTTAGTTAGAAGTTAGGGGAAGTCCACTCCTAGTTGCTCAGCTTGTAAAAAAACAACTGATCCTTGTTGTATTTAGATTTTAGTTGTAGTCCACACAGTAGCTAAAGAGCTTTAATAGATTTTTTTTTATAACTAGTCCCTGGATTTACATTTAGTTAGTCCTCCAGACTCCACAGTCACTCACTCAGTATTTGTTAGTAAACACAGTAGCCTGTAAAAAAGCTTTAATATATTTTTTTTTATAGCTGATCACTGGATTTACATTTATTTTACTCCAAACACTCATAAAGTAGCTTGTAAAGAAAGCTTTAATAGATTTTTTTTTTATAACTGATCCCTGGATTTACATTTAGTTTAGTCCACACTCAGCAAGTAGCCTGTAAAAAAAATTAATAAATAAACTGATCCTGGTTGTTTCTGTATTTAGTCCAGATTTTAGTTAGTCCCTCCACACACGCAGTAGCTAGCTAGTAGAAAATATATAACAGTAGATTTATAATTGATCATCATCCATGGATCCAGAATATACATTTAAATTAGTGCAGAGAAGCTTGTAAATGAATGCAGCTTTCTTTACAGACTGGGTGAGCTGACTGAGCAGCACTGAGCTCCTTTATTTCAAAGCGACTGCAGGCAGTACTAGTCTGACTGTCTATACCGTCTCTGTTACAAATCCAAAGGCCAGCCCAGTACAGATTACTTTTTAATTACTTTGCTGGTTATATAGTGCATTTAGACTAGTCTGAGTTTTTAACTTTAGTCTCTGCAGTGCTTCACCACAAGCCTGCATTCAGTGTCCCCTCTCCCCCGATATTACAGACTGCTGCTGCCACTGGTTTTTATCAGCTCGCCTAGAAAACTAACAGAAATAGCAGAGCAGCTGAGCAGACTGATTAATTTGAATAGATTTGTTTGCTTTGCTTTTATTTTCTGTTTGGTGCCTGGTTTTCTTTCTTTCACAATAAACTTTTTACCTGCTGAATTGTCTCCTCTCCTTTGTACCTCTCCCTAACTTAATATTCCTTCCATTCCCTTCTTTCTGCAGTTTAATCCCCCAGATTTCCTTTCTGTTCTGACTGGAGAGAGAGAGACCCACGTAGTCTCACACACAGAGACACACTCCTCTCCTCCCCCGCTGCTTCGATTTACTTATAATCCCCAGACCCCCTCCTTTGCAGTCCCGTTTTTCTGGGGGAGTGGTTAAAGAGAAATTTAGCTCTTAAAAGAGCTTTTGGTTATTTATTTTGCTGATCGCGATCGTTCAGGTTGGCAGGCAGCTGCTCAGCACGACCTGTCTCCACGAATGCAAGCTAAGGAATGGCACGCTATGCTGGGTCCTCGCGTCACGCTGTCTGGAGGGGGCGGGCGAATACTCCACATAAGGGCACCTATTGGTGCATATGCTTTTGTAGCCCACCTCCAACAGTGACTGAGGGACACATGAAGACTTGACTGGCTGATCTGTGTGCCAGTCAATTGTAATGGGGCACATTAGCCTGCTCTGAATGTACTCCTCCAACTTGTTCCCTCTGTGTGTGTTGCAGACAAGCAGTCAGCTGACATCCAGATGAGCAGACTCGTGATCGGCTCTAGAGATGTCAGCTCTGCGTCTGCGCTACTCTGCTGGCTCCCCTACCCCCAAGGAAAGTGAGAGGACTTGAAAAAAAAAAATGGCAAGACGGCAAGGTCTGGGGATGTCAGCTCTGCATCTGCGCTACTCTGCTGGCTCCCCTGCCCCCAAAGTGAGAGGACTTTGAAAAAAAAATAAATAAATAAACGGCATGATGGCAAGGTCTGGGGAGAGAAAAAAAAAAAAACGGAACAAAACGGAACTCTGCTGAAATACTTTAGGTGCCCAAAGGGGCAGGCACTAAGCAGCTGTAGGTGTCCTGAAGCAAAAGTGCCTTCCCTGGGGCACCTAAAGTATAGGAATTTCGCACCCTGTGGCAGACCCACACAGTCTTGGTCGTGGGTATGGCAGACCCACATCAGACCCCTTACACTCCCTTTGCGAGTGACAACATACCCCCTGGCATGACCGATCAACCCGTTGTGGACCGGAAAGCGGTAGGCGACGGCACCAGGGTATTTTACCAGGTTTCCAAACTGCTTATTTGTTTGTCTACCCCTTATTTGTTATGTCAGATCTGTGCACAGAACTGAGACTCGATATCTCAAACTACCTCATATCCCATGGCAAATGGACAGATTTCGTGCTGGACACAAAATCTGCAGACAAACCACTGCTGCTAATTTCTGGTCAATACCTCAAGTCCAAACAAACAACCCAAAAATATAACCTCAAAGGCCTTTTGGTTGCAGCTCTACATACCGCTGTTGAGAATCTCACAGCGAGGTGTGCCTCCCTTGAACTGCAAAATGCATCTCTAAAAAACAGAGATGGGCTTGCAGGCATTGGAGTTACAGAAAAAGGAAAGGAAACTAGCGGAGGAGAAACAGTCACTCCGTGATGCTAATTCCAGACTGCTGCACTGTACTGCTCAAGACAGTGAGCGAGAGTTATGTTTGTTAAGAAATGATTAAGAAAGGCTGAAATGTGGTAAGAAACAGTTAGCACATTTAAATGACATTTTGTGTGATACAAATGAGACTTTGAGAGATGAGAATGCTGAGTTGAAAGAAGATTACAAGTGTGTGAGTTGGATAAAGAGCTTAGGGAAAACGTCGAATTGGGCACTGAGTGTTGCAGAGAGAGGTTGAGAGAGGTATTGAGCAGGGCACTGCAAATGTCTGTCATAAGAAATGTAGACAAAAGATGGGGAAATTGCACCATCAATGGGAGGTACTTGCTGGCCATGAACGGGTTTCAGTATACGCCTATTGAGATGACGTCATCCACTGATGACAACTCTGACTTTGATGACGAGGTATGCCACGTCACACATAAGTCCAACCCCCATGGTGGAGCAACTTCTGCTTCCCATTCACAAGATGGCACCAATGTTGGCATGCACACAGTCTCGCCACATCCATGTAAACATGGCGGATGCCACATACAACACCAAGATGACGGCCCCCATGACACAGGCGGAGGGCCTGTAATCTGTGATGCACCTCCACTCGCTCCTCTTACAAGGGCCGATGAGTCGGAGATTTGCAGCATGATTAATGAGGCGATTAGTCGGATCACTGTCCCGGAGGATCAAAAGAAGGCAATCAGGGACGAAACAGAAAAGATGCTAAAAAAGGGTCCATCACCCAGGAGCTCACGTACAAGGCGTTGTGTTCGTTGATGCGCAGCAGAGGCTGCACTTCACATGGCCATGCAACAAACTGAACTGGGTGCGACTACGCATACTTCCAAACCACTACAAGTCGCTCATTCTGTCCAGCAAATTGCACAGAGTATCGAATAGATTGACCCAACCGACAATCTCAGTTGCCACTTGGAGAAAGTGCGCTCCTTTTGTGAGAAGCTCCCTTTCCAACCCAAGTACCAGGTTCAAGTCTTGCAACAAACAGTCCCTCCAACCCTCTGGGCTAAGCTCTCGGAGACAGTGCGGAGTGCTGAAAACCTCACCTTTGATGAAATTGCAGCTGCACTCGTATGTGCAAACTCCCTGAGAATTGTGGGAATGCACTTGGCCTACAAAGTCAAGCAAGGCGCAAAGGAAAGCCCAGCCGCCTACCACCAATGGTTGTGGCTTGCGTACAAAACTGGTAAAGCCCTAGCAGACAAGCACTTTGATGTAGATCAAATTGAATACAAAGATCTGTACATCCAGAACATGTGCCCAGCCTTGCGTGAGAAGGTCGAGCTTAATGTTTTCCCGAACATTGACAAGTTTGAGGATATCCTCACTAAGACGGAACGGGCCTATCAGTTCTATCTCCATACCCTTTCTTCTGGCAAATCCAACAAGGTAGCTGCAGTACAGCCTACCCCAGACACCCCCACCCACTACGCGGTGGAGGGAAGCAACCAGAAAAATTCTACATCTTCTGATAACAAACAGTCACATGGGGGGAACGGAACTACAGATACAACAGGAATAGGGACAACGGAGGCAGTTGGAAAAATCCAAACGTTCAACAAAACAACCAGAACCAATACCAAAACAGTCCTCGCTATCGACAGATCAGAGAAGAGAACAAAACCCTCTGCAAGCTGTTGGAGGAAATTCGTGCAGAAAGGGGAAACGCATCTGCACGAACTACAGCTGCACTAGCCCCGGGTGTCAAGTCATCGAGCAGCCGAGGAGAGGTTGCGTTGGTTACTGGCCAGGCTGACGCAACATCCAAGGCAGAACCACCCGTGCAGGCCATCACTGCACCTGTGACGTCACAAGTACACTTGTACCCAGTGCAAGATATACAGGAGGCCTTGAAAGAACCTGCAGGCCTTCGTTTTCAGGAACAAGAAGACGATGCCGATTCTGAATACACAGATTGGCAATTACAGGCTTCAGTCCGGATTGTGAGTAACCTGACACAAACAGATGGCCTTGTGTAAAGGCCACGGTCAGGGGCCGCCAACTTACCATGCTTCTGGACACCGGAGCAGCCATGTCAGTCCTCCATGACGAAGACCCAGTCTCATTTGACTGGTCTACCAGCTGGAAGACAAGTGCACAGGGTGTAGATGGTACCCAGCTACACACCTAATGATCTATTCCTCTACCTGTGGTGGTAGGCCACCTCAGGACTAATTTTGCTTTTGACCTCATGGTTCTACATCATCACCCCAGCATTCTGGGAATGGACTTCTTAGCATGACATGGCTGTGTAGTGGATCTAGCCAACAGGCTACTCATTCAGATCAAAGGACACTGTCACCATCCCAGACTCGCACGCGGTGGCAGCTATCTCCCATAACAATAAGGAGTATGACGTCATAGCTCTGTTCAGAAGTCATGACCTGTTTTCTGAACTTGCACCTTTGCTGCAAAAACACCTTTACGTGTTTGCCACTAACAAACACGACTGTGGTAGAATGCACACTACTACTGAAATCACAGGGCCTGACCCAGTGAGGCAGAAGCAGTATCCATTTCCTGCCTGAAGCTTTACCATCACTTAGGGAAACCATCCAATCACTGCTTCAATAAGGAGTGATTAGGACGTGTGTCTCTACTGTCAATTCACCTATTTGATCCGTTAAGAAACCAAATGGGGCCTGGAGACTCACAATTGACTATAGGAAACTTAATCAGGTTACTCCTAGCTGCACTCCAACAGTAGCATCAGCACCTGACAAAAAGTGGTTCACAACTCTTGATATTTCTAACGGGTTTTGGTCACTCCCATTAGCACAGGGAAGCCAATACAAATTTGCTTTCATCTTTGAGGGATGTCAATACACCTGGATGTGCCTCCCCCAGGGGTTTCACAACAGCCCCTTCCTCTTCCATCTCCACATGATGGATGCTCTGCAGGGTTTCTCTATACCCCAGTGCCTCCTGCAGTTCATGGATGACTTGCTTCTAGCAACCATCATGAAAGAGGGCCATCTGGCCCTTCTAGATTAACTTTTGTCTCTCCTCTAGAGAGCAGGCCTCAAGCGCAACCCCTCCAAGGCACAAGTGTGCGAGATAGAGGTCATCTTCCTTGGTCTACGCAATACAGACCAAGCCAGGAGCCCAGCTGTCAAAAAGATCTAGGGCTTGCAAGATCTGCCACTTCCTACTAGCCTGGCAACACTCAAGACACTTTTTAGGAAAGGTAAACTACTCCAGAGATTTTATCCCTGGCTTTGCCTTGAAGGCTGCTCCGTTGTATGAACTTCTGAAAAAGGATGTCCGATAGACATGGGGCCCCACTCACACTGATGCTGTGACACAGCTCAAACAGGCCTTAGCCTCAGTCCCAGCACTGAGCAATCCTAACCCAGATCTTCCATTCCATTTGTAAACTGCTACATTTGATGTGACCATTTATTTATTTATTTAGTTAGTTTTTGTTGACCAGGTAAGTGCACTAGACAAATTCTGCCTATTTTCAGGCACAACCCAGTGGAGGGGGATACAGATGAATGCCAACTGACCTTGAACTAGATTAAGCTGATGGTGGCATTCTTACTGAATGGGGGGAAATTTGGCCAGGGCACTGGGGTACTTCCCCTACTCTCCAGCAGGGGGACTTGCTGTTGGGTGTGTGGACTGCTTTCAGTTTGGAGCTGGCAACCGAGGAGAATGGTCGTGTTTTGGGGCCGGAGCTACAGCCTTAAATTTCAATAGTGCCTATGGGGTCTGTTTGTGAGCAGCCTTTGGCGGCTGCGAGAGACGTCGGAATTGAGCCTTTGGATAATTCTAATACTGGCTTAATCATTTCTGACTTTCCTGCTTTCGTTGCCCCTCTGGCAACCTTAGAGCCTGTTTTGGAGACAAATGGAGAGGCACTGGTGCAAGGCACCGTTCAGGAGAATGCAGCAACTTTTCCTTCTGGAGTGGATTCGGACTAGCAACCCCTGTCAGGCTCTACCGCAGCTGCTGTCACACCTCACATAGCGCCTCAGCTGTTTCAGGCTGACGGCGCTGACGTGGCAGCAAGAATGCGGAAGTCGTTTCGGCTTTCCTCCGAGGATACTTCACTTGGATCGGAGAGTTGGTCAAAGGAGGACTCTCTGCTGACTTCAGGGTGGATACAGACGTCCAATGGAAGATGGGTGCCTGACCCTGACTGGATTTCGTTTTCCTCAGGTGAGCAATCTGAACCTCACTTGCATGTACCATTAGTGACTGATTCCACCTCTCTAGAGCCGGAAAAATTTCTGTCTAGCCCTTCTAGGCTTTCCAATGCACCCGAGAATGAACGTCCTAACAGTCCACCGCCTGCTTCTTCACAGGCTGAGGACTCTTCGCATTCCCCTAAACTGAACAGGGGTCAGACTAGCCCAACTTTCTCAGTCCTCTTTAAAAACAATAAGGTGGACCAAGCTACTAGATGGAATGCTGTCCGTCTTCGCTACAGGGGAGGTTTACAAGATCACCCTGACAGACAATATGTGGTGGAACAATTACTGAAAGACTCCATGGGGTTTATTGCATCTGATATTTATGCTTTAAATCAACATCAGGGGAGAGGACACTTCTGATGTTAGTTTCCCGACATTTTCAGGACTTGATAGTTTTTGGAGAAAATACGAGACTCCTAGGTTTTCACCATTGTGGGCTCCTTTTTGGACCATTCCACTGACCAAGCCCCTATTTAAAACTATTAATATTATGTTTCGCAATGAGGGGGTTAATGTTAGCAACATTCATTTTTGGTTAGAAAAGAAATGCCAGGTTTTAGGCCCACCTTCTGCAATAATTGATTCAGAATGCATTTAGACAGGTAGCTGGTGTTTTAAAGTCAAACTGCAGCTGTTAGGTGATGAGGTTCAGCATATCCCTAATAGCTTTTTCCTTGGGAAAGACAGGGGTGTGGTGTTCTACCCAGGGCAGCCTAAGGCCTGTTATAAGTGTGGGGTTGTAGACACCTTGGTAGCACCTGTGACAGGGTTCTTTGTGCTTTATGTGGTGATTATGATCACACTAGCAACGTTTGTAGGAACGTGCATAAATGTAACTTGTATGAAGAACATGGCCATGCATACCACCAGTGTCCCTGGGCTGAGCAAAACCAACAAGGAGGTCTCAATAAGGATGATTTAGTGTCTGAGGCTCAGGATCGTCATCGGCCTCCTCAGCCTGATCTACCCCCCCCCTTCTCCTCCACCACATGCCTCTCCACCCTCTGCAGATGATGCTTCAGGCCCAGGTCAAGAAGCCACTGTCTGTGAACCCTCTACACCTGTTTTTTCTTCTGATGGTCCTAGCACGTCTGCTATGAGTGGCACTGATCTCATTATGCCCCCCCCCACCGCTAGTGCTAGTGACTCTGTTAAACGTGTTACTAGGTCCTCTAGTAAGGTTACTGTATCTCCTGCACCTGTCGTAACTATGAATTCTTTTGATGTTTTAAGGGACATTGATGGGGGTTTAGATTCTGATACTTCTTCCATTTCGGGAGTGGTTTCAGAAATGGAATGTGAGGATGATGCAGTTAGGCCTATGGATTTAAAGAAAAAGACTGGAAAGAAGCGGAAAAAGGATAAGGAACCAGGTTGAATTTGCTTTCTTTTTGTCTCTTTTATTTTCCTCTGGCTTTCTTATCCTTGGTCTCTTGTAACACTTGTAGCATTAAGAAGGCTGCAAGGCATCGGGCTTGGTTTCGGTATTTTTTCAACCCAGACTTCTGACATTATGTTTCTACAAAAGACCAGGCTCACCGCTTTGCATGATATTGTGCAATCAAAAAAACTGTGGCCCTGCGGCCCTTCTTTCTGGTCTTTTGGGCCTGACACGGCAGATGGCATGGGTATTTTATTCTGCACATCTGAACTTCAGGTCCATCGTTTTTTAGATTTAGTTCCTGGGAAAGCCATGCTTCTAGATTGTACTTTTCATGTTTTTTTTTTTACATCTCATTAGTACTTATGCTCCACAGAGCAAGAGTTCTAGAATAGATTTGTTTAATCAGATTAAGCCCTTTCTATTTACAACTCATTCCATTATATGGGGGGGGGGGTGATAAGAACTGTAGTTTGGACATTAAGGTGACAAATAATGTTCAAAAGAAAATTTACTGTGATACCCATGCTCTGAAAGCTATCTTAGACACAGCTCAGTTATTGGATGCCTACAGACTGTTACATAAAACTGGAAGGGATACGTATAGAAGAAGTGCTTTTTCCACAACAATAGATTATTTTTTTCTTTCTAAACATTTACATGTAGCACAGGCACTAATGAATTCACTGACCATAATATATTAAGTTGTAACTTGGGTATGGGGGTGTTCTGCCTAGTTTTCCTTCTGTCCCTAAACGATGGAAATTGAATTCCTCTATATTAACACAAGAAACAACAGAATTTCTAGTCGTTAGATGTTTTCTTTTTAGAAAATCAGTCATGGTAATGTATGAGGATTGGGGTAGTTGGTGGATGGACACCAAAACTGCTCTTAAAACTCTTTTTTTGAAACTGGGAAAGCATACAGGAAATAATAAGTATATTTTATATTTGGGTCATAGAGACCAATTATACAAATTACTGTCTCTTCCTAATGTTTGCGACTGTAGGATTCAGTCTCAGATAAATGTGGTAAAAGAGAAAATGAGAGCTTATCATTATTCTAGGGCAGCTTTCTTGACTGCTGAGTTTAAATTTGGAACTTTACCCCAACCATTTTCTGACCCTTTTGAGGCTTGTAAATTCCGAACAAAACATAAAGTTATGGAGGGCCTTTGTGATGCTCTTGGAGTTCTTAGAAGTACTGATGTGGAATTGTTGGTAGTTCTTAAAGATGCCTTACAAGCCTCTTTAGGGTCGAATTTCGTTCCGGATTTTGCCTGGGATCAAGTAGTGGACTGTGCTACCCCTTATCTCTCCTCTGCTGTTTCTACTGCAATTAGTGATTCACTTACGCTTTCAGAAATTCTTGAGGCTATCTCAGGTTTAAGGGATGGGGTCTCACCAGGTGAGGATGGACTGACGAATGAATTTTTTAAGATCTTTAAATGTGATCTTGGTGAGATTTTGGTACACATATTTAATGATATGTTACTTTCTGGGCGGCTCCCTCAGGGTTTTTCCAATGCTATTATGATTTATCTTTTAAAGGGGGGCGATACGCGTCAGCTTTCAAATTGGCGGCCTATCAGCCTCTTAAATACCGATTACAAAATTCTGGCTTCTGTGTTATGTAAGCAGATGCAGAAGGCAGCTGTAAAACTCATACACCCTGTTCAGACTTGTTCTGTTCGTGGGAGAAACATACAACAAAATTTGGGTTTATTACACAATATTTTTGAGTACGGCAGTCAAAGTAGGTTGGGAGGTTTTGTGCTAGCACTAGATCAGGCTAAGGCTTTTGATAGCGTATCCCATGATTTTTTGTTTGAAGTGTTGTCTAAATATGGAATTCCTACCATTTTACTAAATTGGATTAAATTGTTATATCATCAGGCTTATATTTTTCCCTCCATTGAAAAATTATTGGGGGATCCTGTGTTATTACGGAGAGGGGTTAGGCAGGGGTGTCCACTTAGCCCGTTGCTCTATGTTTTTTGTCTTGACCCCCTGTTACGGGTCATTTTGCATGACGTAAATATTGTTGGTTTATCCCCTCATATAGCTATACCTGCGCAGAAATTATCGGCTTATGCTGATGATGTATGTCTTTTGGTCTTGGATGCTTCTTCTGGCCTCCACGCCTTGCAGCATTTTGATGTTTTTGCCTGTTTTTCCAGTGTTAGCCTTAATTATGGAAAGAGTAAGGCACTTCAAGTTGGTGTTGGGATGCGTATAGCTACAATTGCTGGCACTGAAGTGGTGAAAGGGCACTGTAGGATTTTGGGTGTTATTTTGGAGAAGGAGATCTGGCTTTTCTTAACTGGGATGAAAAACTGCAGGTGGGGGATCAAAAGGTGTCCCGGTGGAAATCTTGGGCTTTTGGTAAATTGAAGAGGGTTCAGATTGTGAAGCAGTTTGTGTTACTACTTTTCTTATATATTGCTCATATTTTCCCTGTCCCTTGTACACTGGAAACAAGGCTTTATAGTAGTTTTTTCAAATGATCTGGGGAAGTCGGCTGAATCCAGTTAAAAGGGATTTTACTTATTTATCAGTTAAACAAGGGGGACTTGGCATGATTAATCCTGTTGTTTTTTTTTCATTTTTTCAATTTTTGGTCCTTCCTCTGGTACGCATACTGCTTGGGGCAAGTGGACTAGGGGTCTTTTTCAAAATTTTTTAGATAACTGGGTAACTGTGGTTCCTAAAATTGCTGAGCCTATTTCTGTTCCAAGCTTTGCATCTGCAACAGTTAGGAAATTAAAAATATGGGGCTTTGGCAAAGCTGAGTATGCAACTTGGTCTAGGAAAATGTTACATGTTAATATTATGTCTAAAACTTATGCTCCCAGAGTTGATTTCCCTAACTGTCTTCCTACCAGGTTAGAGTCCGCTTTGAAGCTTTTACGAGATAAACGGATCCCACGGCATATGTGGGATGTGCAATGGCTGAGTTGCCATGGTTGGCTTGGAGTTAAGGGGAATTGGAAGCATAAACCTTTAACAGAGCACCAGTGTCTAAGATCCGAATGCATAGGGCAGGATGAAACTTTGGAATATTTTTATATCCTCTGTCCATATGCACAAGATTTCTGGAGGTTTTGTGCCCTTAAATGGAAGTGGGGTCCTATAAAGCATGTTCAGTACAAATGTTTAGTTTTGGGGGACTATACTGGGTTTTATAGGTGGTACAATCCTAGTACACTGAATGTTATTTTTGCCTGCCTGAAATATCATCTCTGGAAGGTCCGCTGCAAATTTTCACTGCAACATGTTACTACTTTACCTTCTGTTTTATTAGCTAGTGTTGAAGCATCTTTAAGGCAACTTATGCAAAAAGAACATGCAGTTTTTGATAGGGGTACATTTTCTGATTTATGAAGACATGTGTCCTGGTTGGACTGATTTCCTTTTTGGACTGCTGAATTTTATTTATTCTTTGTGTTACATTTAGAAGAGATATGTATGCCTGATTTTTTTTTGTTCTTTCTTCTGAAATTGTTTATATTTTTGTGATTCCTACCTGATGTTATGTTTTCTTATACCAATAAAAAAATTCCCCTACTCTTTTCGAGAAATAGAAACATAGAAATTGATGGCAGATAAGGACCGCAAGGCCCATCCAGTCTGCCCATTTGTTTTTCTACCCTATAAATGTGCCATCGGCCTTTGCTCTGTCAGTGGTCTATCTATTCATAGTCATTTGTATTGCTCCCTTATGCCTATCCCATGCCTGTTTGAAGCCCTGCACTGTATTCATAGCCACCACTCTCTTGTGGTAGTCATTCCATGCATCCACCATCCTTTCTGTGAAAAAGAATTTCTCACATTCCCCTTAATCGCCCCCTAATCTCATGCTGTGTCCTCTGTCCTGCTATTTTTCTTATATTTAAACATGTTAGACTCTTTCACCTTGTTAACGCCTCTAAGATGTTTGAATGCCTCGATCATATCACCTCTCCTCCTTTGCTCAAGGGTATACATATTGAACTCTGTTAATCTGTCCTCATATGTCTTCTGATGCAGTCCTGCACCATTTTGGTGCCCTTCTCTGACTGCCTCAATTTGGTTAATGTCCTTGTGAAGGTGTGGCCTCCAATACTGCATGCAGTACTCCAGATGGGGCCTACCAGTGTCTTGTAAAGAGGGATTATTACCTCCCTCTTATGACTTGTGATACCCCTACTAATACAACCCTAACACCCCTAGCCTTACCTACTGCTTCAGAGGTCTGTTTGATGATTTCAGGTCATCAGTGATGATGATGCCCAAGTCTCTTCTTCCTTTGTGACTGCTAGCAACTCCTCCCAGCCTATAGGTGGCTCTCAGGGTTTCTTCCCTATGTGCATGATTTTGCACTTCTTTGCATTAAATCCCAGTTGCCACTCTTCTGACCATTTTGCTAATTTATCCAGATCTCTTCTCATTCTGCCCACCCCATCTGGATCATCTACTCTATTGCAGATCTTGGTGTCATCTGCAAACAGACAAGCCTTACCCTCTAGTCCATCTGCAAGGTCACTAATGAAGATGTTGAAGAGGACTGGCCCCAGGACTGATCCCTGAGGTACCCCACTTGTGACTTGCATCTCTTCTGACTGTATACCATTTACCACCACTCTGTTTTCTGCCCGTCAACCAGTTTGCCACCCAGTTGACCAACTTCTGACCCACCCGAGCCTACCCAGCTTATTTATCAATCTTCACGTGGAACAGTGTCAAAAGCTTTGCGAAGTCAAGGTAGGCGACATCAACTGCTCCTCCTTGGTCCACCACTCTGGTTACCCAGTCAAAGAAATCTATGAGATTAGTTTGACAGGACCTTCCTTTGTAAACCCATGCTGTCTTGGATCCTGTGCCCCTATGGATTCCAGGTGTTGCACTATCCTTTCCTTAAGGAGTGCTCCATAATCTTGCCCACTACTGAGGTAAGACTGACCGGTCTGTAGTTCCTCGCCTCCTCCCTGCTACCACTCTTGTGGAGCAGGATCACATGAGCCCTCTCCAGTCTTCTGAGACCTCTCCTGTGCTCAGAGACTCACTCAAACAGTTCTGCTAATGGCTCTGCTAGTTCCACCTTTAGCTCCTATGCACCCTGGGATGTATGCCATCAGGTCCCATTGCCTTATCCACCCTGAGCTTAGCAAGCTCTTGTAGGACCCTTTCTTTTGTGAAGGAGTAGTGCTCACCTCCTCCCCCTGTGTCCATGATGCTGAGCTGTGGGCCCTGCCCTACCTTCTCTTCAGTAAATACTGAGCAAAAGTATCTATTTAGGATAGATGCCTTTACAGGGTCCTCCTCCTCACATGCTCCCTTTTCTCCATTAAGCTTAGCAATACCCACTCTGGACTTTCTCCTTTCACTAATGTATCTATAGAAAGCCTTGTCACCTTATTTTACTGTTCGTGCTAGTTTTTCCTCAGTTTGGGACTTTGCCTGCCTTACTGCCTTTACTGCTTCCCTTAGGGCAGTTTGGTATGCCTCCCTATCTTCATCCCACTGTGTTCCCTTATATTTCCTGAAGGCCAGCCTTTTGACTCTGACCTTTTCTGCCACTGTATTTGAGAACCAAAGTGGTTTCTTCTTCTTTTGCACTTCCTTTTCTGTCTAACACAATGGATGTTGCTTCAAGTATTGCATCCTTAATGCTTGCCCACTTTGCCTGTACCCCTCACCTGTGTTTCTTTTTGCCAGGGCTAGCTTAACTCTGTTGGCCATCTTATCAAAGTCAGCTCTCTGAAGTCCCATATTTTGCCTTGGAATGGGATGATTTAGATGTAGTAGCCAAATTGAACCATACCATGTGATGGTCACTGGCCCCAGGTAACCTTCTACCTGGAGATCTGTGATCCCTTCCTTGTTAGTCAGTACTAGATCTAGGATAGCCCTGTCTCTGTGGGTTGCTGTACCAGTTGTTTGAGGCCCTCCCTGCAGGGAATCCACTATATGGCTAGTTCTGGCAGATGTTCCTGCTGGTATTGACCAATCTGTATCCGGCATGTTGAAGCTCCCATTATCAGAACCTCCCTTTAGCTGTCATGTTTTGTATATCTTCTAACAGTAATGTGCCTATGTCCTCCCCTGGTCTGGGGGCTGTAGACAACCCCAGTTCTTATGGCTGTCCCATTTCCTGTTTCCAGGTGACCCACAGTTCTTCTGGCTCCTTATGTGTATTCTGAATTTCTGTAGCTTTGATATTTTCATTGATATACAGGGCCACCTCCCCCTTTAGCACCTCGGTCTCTTCTGAACAATACATAGCCAGGTACTGAAGTCTCCCAGGTGTGGTTACTGGTAAACCACGTCTCACTAATTGCTACTATGTCCAGTTTAGCCTCTGACATTGCCTGCAGGTCTGGGATCTTATTTCCCAGGCTGTGAGCATTTGTTACATGATTTTCCATTGGCCAGATTTGTGTGTGTTAATTGTTGGGTGAGGTTTGGCATTACCCTGTGCGTCAGATGGGAGACAAACCTTTTTCTTACCTGGTGATGCAAATGAACTGCAAACATGCTGAATCCCTTGTTCGACCACTCAGCTGAGGGGAGGGGTGTTTTCCCATTCGACGATGGGGTGCTGCACCCCTCTCCCCATTTGCTAGTTTAAATATTCTGCAAAGACGCCAAACTTCTGCCCCAATGCACTGACTCCTCCTTAGTCAGATGCAGTCCATCAAATTTAAAGAACTTTCGCCCAGAACTGTTGCTAGTTCCCTACAAATCGGTGTCCTTTTCCTGGCACCAGCCCTCAAGCCACGTGTGGTTTAGCTCCCCTATCTCCCTTTTCTGACCTTCCGCCCATCTGCTCCTCTTCCAGACTGGCAGGATCTCAGAGAAGGAGATGCTGGACGAAATAGATGATAGTTTGTCACCCAGCCTGGTCAGGTGTTCCTTGGTCTCCACAACTGACCGGGCTGGACGAGATCATTAGTCCCTATGTGTACTAGGACATCAATGTTTTCTCCTGCTTTGTGAACAATTTTAGCAATGCGTCAGTGTCTCCATGTTGATGTACCTGGGAGACATCTGACCATGACCCCTGGCTGAGATGGTATCAACTCCCGAATCATGGAGTCTCCTATGATCAGAAGTTTTTGGATTCCTTTTGCTTTTTTGTTTTGGTTCCTGATTTGGGTGAGTTGTGTTGTGCTAGCTCCTGTGCTGCAGTGTCCTGTTTGCAGTGTCTTCTGCCTCTTTGTTTGATTTCAGAGATAGAGGCAGATATCTGTTTGTAGTGTTTATATGTTTTTGGAGGCAATATGTTGGAGAGTAGAGAGTGATGGGGCACCTGATTTGCCCCTCTAACCACCTGCCAACCTCCTGGACCAACTACCCTCTCGGGTCGAGGTTTTTCTGTTGGATGCTGGGGAAATGATGGGTGGTTCTTATAATGCATTTCCTCTTGAATATGAAATTTGAGGCATGCAATCTCTGCCCATGCTGCCCAGAGCTGAGCCTAAGATTCCAAAGGCCCAGCATGTAGGACAGTGTCCTAAATCCTGTAAGACTGTCCTTCTGAAAATTGTTCCACAGTACCTGCAGTTAATGATATCCATTCCAGATAAGTTGCTGGGTTTATAACCTAGTCAGAGTAATTAGAAGGGGGAAAAAATGCAAGTAATGGTTTGATTGTGTTTTGTTTAACTTGTTATAACAACAAGTTAAATTACTAGCGCCCCTGTAAATGAGCTCACCTTGTGGAGGCCCCACTGATCCACCATGGGATCATTAACATCCACCTGAACTACCATATGGGACCTTGGTTTAACGTCTCATCCGAAAGACGGCACCTCAGGAATGCAGCACCCCCCCCATGCTGCACTACAGTGTCAATATTAGAATTTTTAACCCATGTGCCAGATGTGGGGGTAGAACCCACAGCCTTCTGATCTCCCGGCCTCAAAGGCGAGTGTGCTACCTTCTGAGCCACTGACACTGCCATGTCTGCAGTGCTGGCACAAAAGTAAAATGGGTATTTCAGGCCCATTGCCTATGCTTCTCAGATGCTGTCCCCAGTACAGAGAAAGTATAGTTTCTGTGAAAGAACACTCTTGGCAACCTACTGGGCTGTCAAACATTTCTTGTACATCATTGGGTATGCACCTATCATCTTGCATACCTGCCACACTCCAACCAACTTTCAGACAAGGTAAAAGATGGTTCAGTTTCTAATACCAGACTCACCCACTGGTCTTTGATTTTGCAGGACAGGAACATTAAAGTACTACCTGCAAAAATGCCATCCATCCTAGCTCATGGTATACTCTTCACAGGTAAGCCCGACAACTGTGCACTCCAACCTCCTGACATACCCAAGCCGGGACTATTGTTACTGGCTATACCAGATGTTTTAGAGGATACCACCATGTATCGAGTCTTCACAGACGGCTCCGCCTCCTATGTGGAGGGGGAACAGATAGCAGGATTTGGGGTGTTCATAGTCTATCCAGATGGCGATTTCATGTGCATTGCTAGGAAATGTACTGTCATTTCCTCACAGTATGCCGAACTGGCAGCTGTGGCCTGTGCTCTAGAGGTTATGCCCCATGGTGCATGGTGCTAAGGGTTGCAGACTCAAACTGGGTCTGCTCCTCCCTTACTGAGTTTCTACCATTTTGGGAGAAAAATAACTTCACATCTTCTGATGGCACACTTGTCATATACAGTGATTTGTTTGTGTATACACACACTCACCCAACAATTTACTCAAAAACTGTACATTCACAAGGTTAAGGCCCACTGCAAAACTGACCCTTACCATGAATTAAACAGCCAAACAGATTCGCTTGCTAAAGCAGGCGCCCAAGGGAGGAGACATCGTCAATGACTCACCCAGTAGCTGTGGCAGCCGTTTTCCTTGCTGCCAACACCAGGCAGAAACCGCAACCAGAACCACCACTGGAACTTTCTGCTGCATAGAAATCTGACCCAGAGCTAAAAAATGTGCTCAAATACCTGGACAAAAGAACTGAACAGAAACTACCTACTGGTAGTCCATACAAAAGACATTCTGACAACATACTTTTTTTTTTAATTTATTCAGGATTCAGATAGTACCTTTGAGTCAAAGACTCGTTTACAAAGGTTCCATGTCACAAAAATTGACAGTACAGTATCAAGGAAGACATACAATGCAGGAAACTATAACAGCTAGATACATTGGCAAGAGTACAAAAGTAGGCTAGGTACATGGAAAAATGTACAGTGTTAGGCTCACAATCAGGACCATAGAAACTTTGGGTGATACGTATAGGTGATAAGTACAGAGTAAGACGGGGGGGGGGAGCTAGCTAGAGGCCGCTGTCATTGAGGGGGAGGATCAGGAAACAGATTCAGAACAATTACCTATCTCATGATCAGAAACTGATCTGGTACAGGAAGGACGATACAGGTCACAAACTGTGGGCTGTACCACACCCCCACTGGTGGACACCAGGGGGAAGATAATACCATCCAGAGACTTAAAACCATCGTCTGGTGGCCTGGTATGAACAAGGATGTAGAGCTCTATGTGGACAACTGCAGTGTGTGCCCAGAACAATCCAATTTTGGTGAAAACAAACGCCACATTATTGCCACAAAGGCACTCTGGATCATGGAATACGATGCAAATTTATTTCATTGGCCCACTAACTCCAGCAAGAACAAGTATGCAGTTGTCACAGATTTGTTTTCCAAGTCGGTTGAGGTATTCCCTACTCGGAATAACACGGCAAAGACAACTGCCAAGATCCTGGTGGATCAACTGTTCTCCAGGTGGGGCCTACCCCTTAAGGTAGACTCAGACTAGGGAACAAGTTGTACAGCTGAGCTGATGAAGGAGACACTCCAAATGCTTGGAGTAGATCAGAAATGTCATATTCCATATATCTTCAATCCTCAGGCCAGGTAGAAAGAGCAAATAGAAGAATCAAACAGATGTTATGCAAATTCATCAAAGACAATCCCAAAGATTGGGATTCCCTCTTGCCACTACTGCTGACGGCAATTGGGGGCACTCCTGCAGCAACTACTCAGTGTACACTATACAAGGTTATGACTGGTAGAGCCATGAGATTACTTGAGCACCTGTTGATTGACCTCCACACACCTACAGCAGATAGGGTATCTGTGGACAAATACACTGAAAAACTTTGTGATGACATCATGAAAACACATTTGCTCACTGCAAATCATATGGGTAAAGCCCAGCAACAAGCACAAGCCCATTTTGATAAGCATGCCAAAGAAGTCAACTGACAAGTTGGAGATCAAGTCATGCTTCTCCAATACAGACCACCAGCTCACTCATTTACCAGCAAATGGGAAGGCTCATTACCCATTATTAACAAACTCAGTCCTGCTGTTTATCAGGTGAGAGGTCAACATCAAAAATAGACCACTGACAAGTGGTTCCATGCTAATCAGCTCAAGTTGTACAAATGTGTACTAATTACTTTTCCCAACCCTCTTATGGCAGAATAGTATTCCTCACTTAACAGTCCTCTTCTGTCTCTTTCAGATACACTGGCAAGATGGCTATCTTACACCTCCTCATCCTGGTGGGACTACTTTCTTTGACTTACTCTCAAGACAAACCCCTTACGACTGAACACAGACAACGCATATCACATCTGCTTCAGAACCTTGAACATTCAGCTAAAGAGGTACCCATCTCCAGCCCCCAGGGAGTATGTATAGACAGACATCCCTAACAAATTGATTATTGTTAAGGAAGGCTCAGACGCCTACCTTAATGCCATGGTTGTCACCCCTGACAAGTCCACATTGCAGATACAATGGGAAACTGATCACAATGGTTACACACTTCCTGTAGCACATTTGTCTAAAGGAACTTTTCACGGATGGTCCAACACAGGGATTGCACCAAACGGTACACTCTCTATTCATCAAGCCACTTCTAGACACACTGGTCCCTACAACTTAACTGCCTTAATAGATCCTACCTTTTGTGACCATCTCACCTCTGAGGAGTCACAAGCTTTCTGTCTTCACAACTATATAGCTACTGAAGCAATGTTCCTTTCTGTGGTCCCACCCACTGAAGAAGAACTGACTGAATGTCCCCTTCAGGAGCCTGGTCCTCCTAGTGGTCAGACCACCACTTCACTTCCAGGAGCTTTGATTAACAATGTTCAACTTATGCATGTTCCAGTTATTTTTAATCTTACTCATTGGAATATGACTGAGTTTGGTCTCTGTCACACAACCAACACTTCTAAATGTTTCAGTATGATGCTTCTAGACATTGTAGCTGCTTACCAAACTCGCACAAATGATCCAGTCAGTGGACCTCATGCCACTGAACACTTAGGAGTTTTTAGACCCGTACCTAATGCTAAGAGTAAACCACACACTAGGCGTGATACTGCAGATGTCACCGGTGCAGCAGGCACCGTCTCTGTCCTTTTTGGTTCAGGAATGTCAATCTGGAATAGAGCAGATACAGCTGCTTTTAAAGCACAAACACAACTTTCAACAAGCTATTAAAAATGATGTGTTACCACCACTGTTACATGGTGTAGATGGTTTAAGTAAGAAAGAACGTTTTACCATTTATAACGTGCAAGAAATTGCAAAAGGGTCCGATGACACTAGAAACAAAATTAATTAATTGATTTTTCAAAATAACAAGGAGGCTGACAAGCAATATATTGCCCGTGAACATTTATGCTCTGCCTATGGTTCTTATGTAATTGCCACTGTTAACAATCTCTTCAGGGATTTGGAAACAAGACTCATTCCAGATATTATTCATGCTAGGACAATGTCTAAATAGTATGGTCCTCACTGCAAATCTACTGCACGCATTACACTGTGTATGTCAAACAATGTTAATATTTCTATTATCTACTGCTAGAAATCTTGACTATGTCTCATGTTATCCAAACCAAGCACCATGATATTTTACTAAATGCTGTACAATTCATGACAACCTGTTCATTACTTTCACTGTGTCACTACCTCGCTTTGATCCACAAACTTCTGTCTTTGACAAACTGGCTGCTATAATTCCATTGGACATCTTGATGAGAACATTTACCGAGAACGAACTGACTTGCCTTCTGTGCTTGTTTATCATGCTGTCCTACAAGCTTGGGTCGCACCACATACCAACTGCTGCACCAAGAAGAAAAAATTACTCACCGCAGTAATCTTCTTTCTTCCAAGGGGTCCTTTAACATCAGTAACTTTTTTGTACTTAGCTGGCTAGGTGCAACTGCTCCGGAGGTGTGCCTTTAAGAGATATTTAAATGAGCGTAAGGCCAAGCCAATCAAAAGACAGGAGGGGGTGTGAGCTGAGTGAGAGCTGTTGAATGCTTCAGAATTTTTTCAAGGAAAAACGAGGGCAAATGCCCCGAAAAAGAATCAACAGGATTCAAAAAACATGCAAATGTCCACAAAAGAGGAAATAGAAACAACAGCAACACAAGCTAAAAACTCATCAATAAGAAACTCCAAATTTGGTAAAATGTGACATAAGAGCCCTTCTCCGACAGGTGAACCGGGGAGGAAGTGTGGATGCTTAATGATGCTAAAGGACTCCTTGGAAGAAAAAAAAGATTACTGCAGTGAGTAATTTTTTCTTCTTACCCCAGGAGTCCTTTAGCATCAGTAACTTTTTTGCAGACTACCCAGCTGTACCTAGTGGGAGGTGGGCAGAGAACCTACTTAGGAAAGAGGCTCTGCAGAACCGCCCTGCCAAATCTGGCATCAGATCTGGTCTGCACATCCAATCTGTAGTGTGTCACAAAGGTGTGCACAGATTTCCAGGTAGCTGCTTTGCAGACATCTACTAGGAGAATGTCCCTTGCTACTGCAAGCAAGGCTGCAGTGCCCCTGGTGGAATGGGTCCTGAGCCCCACTGGAGGTTGTTGACCAGCTTTCTCATAGCAGAATCTAATACAAGAGACCAACCAACAAGAAACAGTTCTCTTGGTAGCTGGTCTTCCTCTGCCTACATCCCCGTAGGTGAGGAACAACTGAGTGGAAGAGCCTCTGGACTGTCCAGTATGCTCTAGGTAGTGAAAGATGGCTCTTTTGACATCCAAGCTGTGGAGCTTTTGCTCGCCAGGAATGGATGGCTCAATAAAGAAGACAGGCGCAGTAAATGACTGGTTCAAGTGAAACTCTGAAACCATCTATGGCAGAAATTTCCTATTTGTCCTGAGCTCAACTTTATCATTGTGAGGGATGATGTAATTCAGCTCAATGCACAGGGCCTGTAGCTCTAAAATCCTCCTGGCAGACGTAATGGCTACCAGGAAGACGGTCCTCCAAGTTACAGACTTGATGTGGGCCATAGACATAGGTTCGAAAGGTGGATTCATGAGCCCATCTATGCAAAGGTTCAGGCTCCAAGGAGGAACAGGCTCCCTGGTTGGAGGCTGGAGGTGCAAGAGGCCTTTGAAAAACTGTTTAAAAATGCTGTGGGGAAAAAACTGATTTCTTCTTTCCCACTGAAAGGTAGGCTGAAAATACCACCAGGTGTAGCTTGAGTGAAGATGGTTTCAAGCCTGATGCCTGTAGGTGTACCAGGTAGTCTAGCAGCTGAGGGTCTGAAGCTGATAGGGGTTCGACCTTATCGCTCTTGCACCAGAGGGAAAACCGTTTCCATTTGGCTGCATAAGTCTTCTTAGTGTTCGTTTTTTTTAGCCATCCTCAGTATCTTAAGCACCTGTTCAGAGTACTGTGAGGATGGAAACTCTAACTCCTCAAGAACCAGGCCTTGAGGTGAAGAGAGTGTTTGTCTGGGTACTGCACTCCCGTCTGAGGAAGGGTCAGCAGGGAGTGAGTCTGAGGGAGGCGAATGGGCCTGCTGCAGGACACTGAGAGAAGGAGAGGGTACCAGGCTTGCCTTGGCCAATCTGGAGCCACTAGAATCATCGATGCAGGCTGCTGTCTGAGTTTCAGCAAAACCCTGAATATCAGGGGAAAGGGAGGAAATGCATATAGGAACCTTCCTGACCAGTCCAGGATCAGGGCATCCAGAGCAAGTGTTCCAAGAACTGGGGGCCTGCAACAGTACTGAGGAAGCTGAAAATTGAGAGGAGAGGCAAACAGATCCACGTCTAGTGTGCCCCACTGCCTGAACACTGTGGCTAGTACTTGTTTGATCAGTGTCCATTCGCTCTGACCTTAACTGATGTGGCTTAAGAGCATCTGCCAGAGTATTGAGTTTGCCTGGGAGGTGAATAGCTGAGAGGCTGACTCCCAGCTAGAATGCTAGAAACCAGAGCTTCAGAGTTTCCAAACAGAGTATTCCTGATCTGGTACCACCCTACTTGTCTATGGAAAACACTGCAGTGGTGGTGTTCGTTCGAATTTGAACCGCCTGCCCTTCTATGCTGGGAGCGAAAGCTTTGAGAGCTATTAAGACTGATCTGAGTTCCAAAAGATTTATGTGCAACTGTGACTCTTCAGGAGTCCAGTTGCCACTTACTGAGGCACTATCTAAATGAGCTCCCCAGCCCAAAAGGGAGGCATCTGTGGTGATAACCTTTGTGGGAAGAGAAGCTTGAAAGGGAACCCCTGCCTGCAAATTTGCAGGGTTCTTTCACCACAGCAGGTTTTGGAGGAACTGCTCCGACACAGGTATCAGTTTTGAAAATTTGTTGCTTCTCTGAGACCAGCAAACTCTGAGGTAGGCTTGCAGGAGTCTCATCATGTACCTGACCCCTGGGACTACTGCAGTCATAGAAGCCATATGTCCCAGAAGTTTGAGGAAATGACTGGCTGGTCTTGACTGTCCCTGGGTGAAAGAATCTGCCACTGAAAGGAATTCTTTCTCATGGGAGGAAAGCATATCCCTTCTGAGTGTCCAGCTGGGCCCCTATGAAAGTGAGCAGCTGGGTGGGTTCCGGGTGAGATTTCTTTAGATTTACCAGGAAACCGAGTGCATTCTGTGAGGGAAAGAGATTCCGTGACCTGGCAAGAAGACTTTGCTACTATGAGCCAGTCGTCCGGATAGGGGTAGAGAGCGACACCCAGTCTCCTGAGATGTGCTGCTACCACTGCTAGACACTTGGTAAAGACTCTTGGGGCTGAGGAAAGACCAAAGGGCATTGCGGTGAACTGATAGTGACCGGAAGGAAGTTTGAACCTGAGAAACTTCCTGTGAGATCTCCTCATGGGTATGTGGAAGCAGGCGTCCTTTAAGTCAAGGGAGGCTAGCCAGTCTCCCTGCTGTAAGGACTGTATGACCAGTGACAGAGTGACCATTCTGAATTTGGGTTTTTTTCAGATGTTTGTTTAAATATCTGAGATCTAAGATATGTCGCCACTCCCTAGTTTTCTTTTGTGTCAGAAAATACCTGGAGTAGAGACCCTTGCCTTTCTCATGGGTGGGGGCCCTCTCCACTGCTTGTAAAGCCAGAAGGTTTTGTACCTCCATTTCCAACAGCAGTTTATGTGTTGGGGACAGAGATCTTGACACCTGGGTATGCTTGAGGTCTGGCAGCTGCTTGAACTGTAATGACAGACCCTTCTCCACTATCTCTAGCACCCACTTGTCCGACGTGATGAGGGACCAGTGCTGAAGATAGTGAGAGAGTCTGCCTCCAACCGGAAACAGGAAGGCGACCTGGACACTCACATCAGAACTTAGACTGAGAGGCAGATGGCTGGGTAGAGGCGGTTCTTCTTTGGCCCCTTCTGCCCCTGCCTCTGAAAGACCCCCTGTACTGGCTAAAGTCACACTGGGGATAGGGACTGTAAGGCCTGGGAACAAAACTTCTGCCCTCACCGCCCCTTGGACGGGATCTCTGAGAGGTGGCGGGTTTAGGTTTGGATGACTGGCCCTGCCAGAAGGCCGTGTACTCATCGACTTTTTTCATGTAGTCAGTGGTTCTGTAATCAAACAACACATTTTGATCACAGGGAAAATCCAAGGCCTTGTTCTGAGTGTCTGTGATCAGGCTGGTTATTCTAAGCCAGGCGAAGCGTCTCAGAGAGGATGGCATGGGCCATCGCCCTAGAGGCTGCTTCACTGTTGTCATCTGCCATGTGGAATTGGTACATAGTAGCTTCCACAGCAGTTTTTGACGTATCCACCAGCTCCTACACCACAGAATCTGATCCATTGCGGGCGATAGCCTTGACAGATTTCCAAAGGCTTTCTGATATTTGTCTGTGAATGCCATGTAAGAAGAAAGCCTGAGTAGCTGGTGGGAAGCTGTGGCATACATTTTCTTTGCTATAAAGTCAATTTTCTTGGAATCCTTGTCAGGGGGAGAGGGCGACAAGAAGACTCCAGCTTTCTCACAAGCTGCCTTCTGCACTATACTTTCATGACTAGGGTGTGCAGACAGGAACTCGGTACCATTTTTAGACAATTTATATTTTCTCTCAAGCCACTTATCAACCCCTGATGCTGAAGTGGGGTGTTGAAGCACCTTCATGGTATTTTTCCTAAATGCATTATAGACAGGGACGACCAGGGTCTTTGAGGATGAAAGACCCTTCATCTCCCTATAATCTTCGTCTTCATCGACATCCTGGATGGACTCCTGCGTAGGGAGGTCCAGGGTATCCAGCATATTTTGTATAAATGTAAACACAGAGGAAGGATCCTCGTGGTCACCCGGGAGATCCCCAAGGTGAGGGTCCAGGGACTCGTGGGGCTCAAGGCCCTCAAAATCCATGTCGGGGCATCATAAAATTGATCATCTGCGTCACCCTCACAGTCTACAGAAGAGAGAACTGTGGAAGAGTGCTTGCCAGTCCCAGTAAATCGAGGACCCATCTTTTGAAGGGTCTGAAACAGTTGTCATGCTTTTTCCATATCTTGCACTGACGGAAGAACCTGCACGGTTTGTAAGTGTTTTGTTTTTTCTGTATGCTTTAAGCTGCCTGTAGTCTCGCTATTGGCTTTCCCAGGAGCAACGGGAGCATATCTGTCTTGACAGAGTTTCTTTTTAGCCACTTCATTAGAGGCTTGATCAAGCTTCCTTTTTTCGTCACTCATTATTTTTCAGTTTGTGAGGAACTTCATCTTAAATTGGAAGCTTTATTTTTTTGGCTTGGATCTGGAGGGTTTCTCAGCACCTCTGCTTTTGGTTATTAGTGCTTTTGAATGGCTCCTCATCGGAAGCCTTTGATTTATCCTCAGCCTTAATAATCAAAGGTTTGTCTGCTATGTTTGCCAATTTAAGCAAAGCAAACCAGTTCTGGGCCTACAAACTGAGTGCAGGTTTATGTCCTGCCCCAGTTAAACTCTGTCTATTACTAGTGCCTTTTTTTTTTGGCTGTAAAACTGGGATCTATACCAGTGCCAATCTTAATAGAAACCCAGTAATACTCAACTGCACACAGGTGGCTGCTGGTCCCTTACGGACTGTCCTGAGACAGATGATACCAAGGTCCAGTAATATAACAAAAAAGGTTTCCTCATAATTGCCAATCTAGAGAGAAAACCCCCAGGCACTGTTTAAATTTGAAATCTGCTGCAGGTGTCTTACAGTAAACCCCACGAGGTCTGAGGTAAAAAAGATGGCAACGGTCCCTAATTCGACAGTTCCCACAAGAATTTGCCCCAAAAATGAAGAAAGCTGTCGAAAATAAGCACCCGCGATAAAATTAGGCTTTAAACTAAATAGTCATGGTAAAAATAAAGTCAAAATAGCACCATCGTGCTAAAAATAAAAAAATCTGCACAGCGCTAATGAAAAAGTAAAACTTTCACTCAGCACACTAAAGGAAATAATTTAAGAGGAAAACTTTACCCAGATAAGCATTAGGAGGTTGTCAACAAGGAAAGTTGGGAGACACCTCAGAAGCAATATTGCTCAGTCCAGCGGAGAAAAAATTCTGAAGCATTCAACAGTTTTCACTCAGCTCACACCCCTCCTGTCTTTTGATTGGCTTGGCCCTACGCTAATTTAAATATCTCTTAAAGGCACACCTCCGGGGCACTTGCACCTAGCCAGCTAAGTGCAAAAAAGTTACTAATGCTAAAGGACTCCAGGGGTAAGAAGGGATATTATTACCTATGCTGCTGTGATGTATTTGACATTGTTAAACCTGTTTGAGTCTAGTCTCTGGAACACTTGGACTGGTCCTTTACCTTGGGCAATGATCTGCTGTCCAACCTGACTGAACAATCTTCGCAAGCTGTATCTTCAGCACCCACTGCTGAAACAGCAGCATCCCGAAGCTACCTGGAGGAGGTATATCGCTTCACAACACAGCTCACCAACCAGTCCTACATGTCTACAACGGAGAGTACCGATAGGCAGTACTGTGTAGTGACAAATTATGCTTCATTTGCTTTTGGTGCCAAAACCTGTTCTATTAATTTTCCTAACTTCTGTTTTACAACACAGCTTAAAACTTTCATTGGTCACACTGTGATCACTACTGTTCCTATCCCTGAACCAGATGTTATTGATACTGATCCACAATACTTGCTTGCCTTGTCTCAATATTTACCTGTCTTTAACGTGCAAATAGACTCTTTGACCCTTTCTTTGAAATCCCTTTTAGCTAGAAAGGATTCACATCTTATCTATTTTAGCAACAATATTTCTAAAGCTGGTGATGTTTTTAATACCCCCACCTCAAACTACCGCCTGATCTCTCTCCTCCCACCTCTCGCTAAACTACAAGAGCACCTTGTGCTCATCCAACTTACCTCCTTTCTTGCAGACTCAAACTTCTTCACGGTGTTCCAGTCTGGGTTTAGAAAGTGATGCTCTACCACCTCCTCCCTGACAAGGCTCACAGACACCATGCTATCTGGTATGGACAGAGGGCAGATTACCTCAGCCATCTTCGTCGACCTTGCGAAAGCATTCGACACCGTCTCACATCCCCTACTGCTCTCGTGCCTCTCTGAAGCAGGGCTCTCTGTGGTTGCCACTAACTGGTTCAGCACCTACCTCACAGACAGAACACAATCTGTTAAGAGTTCCTGACACCATATGCACCCCCCTTCCCATAACTACCGGTGTCCCCCAAGGGTCGGTTCTCGGTCCCATTCTGTTCTCCATTTTCCTAAACGACCTGCCACTCATCTGCTCTACTTCTTCGATCCACAAGTATGCAGATGATACCGTACTTTTCTCCTCAGGCACCTTCCCGGAAGCGGCAGTGTCTAACCTCCAAGCTGATTTCGATAAAGTTCAGCACTGGTTCAGCTCTCACCAGCTCTCCTTCAATGCTAAAAAAACAGTCACCATGACCTTCGGCACAAGAAAACATCTGTCCAGGCTCCCCTCCCTACCCTATTTCTGTACCCTGGACGGACAAAAACTTGAGGGTGTCACCTCTTTCCAATACTTAGGGGTTTGGCTCGACCGGTATCTATCTTTTTCTGACCACATTGACGCTATCTCAAAAAAACTGCACCCCAAGCTCGGTGCCCTGTACAGGAACCGTAGTAGCCTCCCCCTAACAGTGCACTGTGAACTAGTCCAGAAAATGATACTACCCTCTTTCGACTACTGTGACATTGTCTACAGTGCCGCTCCAAAGTCCACCTTGGCAAAACTAGACACCCTTTTCAATGCTTTCTGCCACTTTGCTCTCGATGCCCCTCCCCACACACATCACTGCGACCTCTACCGGTCCCTGGCACTACCATCCCTCCAAAACCACCGCATTATGGACTGTGATAAATTTGTCTCTAAGTTCTGGCTTGGTGCACTCCCATCATACCTTTCCACCATACTCTCAACTACCCCCACCCCTACTCATGCCCTTAGATCCCTTGACTCCCACCAATTATTAATCTCTCGATGGAGGACCACTGTTGGCCAAGCAGCCTTCTCTCACAGCTTCCCTAAGCTCTGGAATGACCTCCCCCTGCAAATTCGCAACTCCTCCACTGCCCACTCTCTCTCTACCGCCCTGGCAAATTACCACATGGTAAACTGCTCCTGCACCTGACTCCGTCAAGCGCATCGCTGCTCTCCCCCCTTTGCCTGACCAGCAGCACATAATTACTGCTACGCAAGCTGGTTTATTGGTCCAACCTATGCACTTATTGCCATGTGCTTCTTGTGTGTCTACGTCTGTGTGGTTAGCCCTTGCATTACTTGTATTCCTTGTTAGCCCTTGTATCACTTACTTCAGTGCTAAGCATAACTGTATCTGTAACCAAGTTGCTACCATGATCTCGCCTGTAACGAATATAAAATGTAACCTATGCTGCTGTTTATATACTGTTTAGATGTACTTCACTAGATAACCTGCATGTTATCCTTTCCTCTGTACCCCCTCCCCCCAGGTCGCACCGGGAGATGAACATTTTATTGCTCAATGTGCCTTTCCTGGTGAAACATTTCAATAAATAAATACACTTATTTATAATGGTGATTTAAGCACTGTTTTTCCCAATACTTATCTTGAATTAACTTTTTAATCTTTTGTTATTATCTAAGCATTTTTGATTGTTTTTCTGATATTAACTCTGCAACGTACACTTAGACAACATTGTGAACAACCTGAATTCCTTTACAAGGTTCATGCCTCAGGCTTGTAAACAACGGCTTCTATAGTTCCATCCCACTACTTTTCTGTGGATGTTGCTTTTTCTTTTGAAGGCAACGGGGGGGGGAGATGTTATCTATGGTCCAGCACCCCAATGGTGCCCCCACCTCGTGGACAACTTATATGTAGCTATATGTACTAACCTTAGGGTAAAGACACTTATCGTATAAGCATAAGTGTCAGGATCTGTTCTATTATGCTTCACTATGTTTTACTGATACATATTATGTTTTACTGACATATTAGCCATGAGAGATGCTTTTTTGCTCTGTTTTGCTGTATCTCTATAAGTAACAAAGAAACACAGAATTTGATGCCAGATAAGGACCGCTTGACCGACCTAGTCTGCCAACAGTGCCATCTTTAGTAATTGTGCACCATTTCAACTGACCTTGGAGAAGAGTAATGCCATTGTATTGTTATCCATGCCAGTTATGCAACTTTTTACAGTAGTTAGGACAGTTACTCAGACCACCTGTTTTTGTCCAATTATATTTATCCTCCTTAGCCGTTGCTATAGTAATTATCAGGGTATAAGACCCTTTGTAACACGTAGCTTCTCTGAGGAGAGAGAGAGAGAGACTGTCTGCATTGCCTAGGTAAGGAAACCTGTATTCTCCCAGTGTTTACACCGTGCTGCTAGTAAGTCTGTATTATCTATTCTGTAATAAATCTCATTTATTACATGTGTACCATTTGTCTGTTGTCTCTTCCTTTTGTACCATTCCACCAAGAACCTGACAGGAGAATTTATTACCCACTTACTGTACACTGGTGTGATCTAGGGGTTGGGTGGCAGGTGCACGGTACTCATCCCTGCCCCGCTCAGCATGCGGGACTAAACAGCTTGGGAGGGAGCGGGTGGAGTTGTGGGCACTGTGCCTGCCCCTTGTCCATGCTGCTGTCTCTGCAGCTCTGCTCCAACTCCTGGTCCATGTTACTTGTGTTGCTTGCATGGCTCGGTCCGATGGCCTTGTCCCTGTCAGCTCTGCTTCTCTTCATTTGGCTTTCTGGCAGTCTATGTCCTTGTTGTGTGAATTGATTCCACTGTACAAGACATTAGTGAAGCCACACCTGGAGTACAGTGTCCAGTTCTGGAGGCCTCACCCACGTAAGGATATAGACAGGGTGGAGACAGTTCAGAGGAGGGCATCCAAGATGGTACAGGGTTTACATCACAAGTCCTACAAGGACAGGCTGAAGGATTTAAATATGTACTCTGTGGAGGAGAGGAGAGGAGCGGAGATACAATGGAAAACACTATTTTTCAGAGGAAGAGATGTTCCAGGACTAGGGGTCATGGGATGAAATTGGGAGGGTAGGAGGTTCAGAGGTAACGTGAAGAAGCATTTCTTCATGAAAAGGGTGGTGGATAAGTGGAACGCCCTGCCAGAGGAGGTGGTGGGGTCTGAAATGATTACCAGATTCAAGAATGCACAAGACAGGCATTGGGGATTCTAGCAGTTGGGGGAAGGGGACAACCCAGTCCAAGAGAAGCTTGAAGAGGCAAAAATACATATGCAATTGGGCATACTAGGTGGGCCAAAGGCTCTTATCTGCCTTTAGTATCTATGCAGTATGTTATTTCGGCTCAGCCTTTTGTATGCTGGTAGCCTGACCCTCTGTCCCTGCTTTGAGGCTGCCTCATTCCTGTGTCGGTGGGTTCAGCTCCAGCTCACCGCACCTCATGTGGCTCTCTGATGCTCTCTGGCCTTGCTGCCTCCTCTGTCAGGTCAGCTCAGTCCAGCTAGTCACATTACAAGTGAACGGCTTTCTCAGTGGGCTTTGCTGGTACTCACTACTCCCTCCGAACAACCCTCATCATCCCACAGTAATACCCAAATCACACAAAAAGGCAAAGAGTCCTGGACTTATAAGTACTGTATTCTTTTCATATGAATTTACAATGTTGGAGGTGTGGGCCGCGCCGTGGTAGTGTATTCTGTCTGTGAGTTATGTTATGACTTGAGCAATTAAACAAAAGGAACAGCACTCCAGGACACAGAAATTCAAGCAAAAAGTTAGATGCAAGAATGCTTAAATCTCATGTGATTGGAGCAGTACACACACAATCTTCAAATAAAAGTACTGATTTTAAGACCAGAAGAGCTGGTTCAGTGTGCAGTGCAGCACACTGTTAACAGGGCGTATGTAAGCTTTTCTCAAGCAAATGGTACCACAAATCGTATAAATGGTGTGAATCCCAGTCCCTGAATAAAGGTAAAAGCAGCAGTATTTGTTAGTTGGCAGTACGTGTCATCAAAGGTTGAGAGATATGATGAGATGAGGAGAGGGTTCTGGCTGGTACTCTATTCTGGCAAAGGAAGCATGGGTGGGGTGGGAGGAGGTTTTCAGTGGTTCTGGAAAAGGGGACAAGGGTGGGGATGGTGTGGCACAGAGATGGGTGTGTGTCTGTTGGGGGAGTACTGAAACAGATGAAGTCAAGACAGAACTGATTTTAATGAAAGATTTTATTTAAGTTACAATATTTATAGATATACATTTAAGCATTTTTAGTTTTGCTAATCAAATCAAGGCATGTGACATTCTTTTTCACAACTGATTAGCACTTCCACGTGCAAAACTGATAATTTTCCGAGCTTATTTGAAACTCCGCATAATACCATTACTTAGATAAAAATGACAATAAGACAAAACCTGGCAACAAAACTTTACTTGTTCTACCAAACAAAATGGGGTCTCTTCCCACAACATAATATTTAAGGTACTTTTCTTATTGTTGCTGGTGAAGATAAGAACAGACAGACAGTAGGGTTTTGGTCCCACATCTCTCCTCAGCATTGCTTGGGGGGAGGCAAAAATCCAAGAGATCGACTCAGGTACCAACCATGTAACATTACTAGGGAAGGGTCACCCTTTAACAGTGACATTACTGGTGGGAAGCACACGACAGTCAGGTTGCATTATTGTCTCCATCCCCAGCATAACGAAGGGGGGGGGGGGATCAAATGCACCCCACCCCGAAGTTCTCCTACAATTGAGTATGAGAAGGAAGTTAGACCAGGGGGGGCCCCCAACTCTCAATTGTTGACACTGTGGGAAGGGGGATAGAAAGGCAGGACTGACCACCCCCTGTAACTCCCACTTACTTGGGGGGAGGGTGCAGGTAGACTAGCGAATGTAGGCACTCTCCATCCTAGACACTGCTGCAGCTCTGACAGCCATATTTTGGTCCCTTTTGTCTGCACAATATTAAGATGTTAGGTTTACAGCTCCTTAATCTATGGCTCCTGTGAGTTTGTGTAACTCCTTGATCTTAAACACTCCTGGGTTCAAACAGGTGCATCTGGCTACCACACAATCCCTCCGGGAAAAGTCTAGTGGGTTTGGATCCACTCAGCCCAAGAGTGATTACATACCACTGCTGGGTTTGGATACCCCCTCAATCTCTGACACAGCCATGTGGTTACACTGAAGTTTATTTATTTAAAATTTGATGACCAGGAAAGGCACACTGAGCCAAGGCTCATTTCCAGGTGCGACTGAAGTTTAGGTACCCCTGACCCAAACTCTGCTTGGCAGGTATACGCTTGGGATTGGGTCTCCCTGCTGGAATGGTACACTGGAAGGTTTGGGGTCCCCCCCGTTCCAGACACTGCTGGGAGGGCTGAATGATGGGTTTGGGTATCCTCCACCCCTGACACTCCTGGGAGGGCAGACTGATGGGTTTGGGTACCCCCTCTTTCCAAGATCAGGGGCCCAAACTGGTACTGGCCCACCAGCCAAACGTTGGCAGATTTTATATTGGGCTAGTAAGGTTTTCCTCTAAGTAGCCCTACAGGCATATACTGAAAAAAGTAATACTTCAATAAGAACCCCAGATGGGCCAGTGGAAAAAAGTCTGTGGGACTAGTGGATTTTCCCAGTCACTATTTCTTGTGGCTGCAAAACTTACTTTCAATCCCTGCAGACATCGCTGTTGGAGTAGACTGGTAGGACTGGATACCCCCTCTTTCCCCAGACACTGCTGGGAAGGTAAACAGGTAGGTTCGGGTACAGTATGGTTGCGTAAGAACTTACCGTAACAGTAGATTTGAGTGTATCTCTCACAGCAGGTCATTACATGTGGGATATCAGCTGCAGGCATCATTTCTTCCTGATGACTTTCTCAGCAGTTGACCCTGGGACCTCCCCCAGCACCACTACATGGTGTTCACCTGGCAGGTATAAAAGGGGGAGGTCCCAGCTACTCTTCCGTACTTTTCTATCCTGGCGATCACATGTGTAAACACATCTCAGGCTTCCGATGGGAACCAAGGAGGGAAATCAAGGCAACAGCTTGTGGAGTCGTGAAGGACAAGAGCAAGGAACCATCCTGAAGCAACAGCAAGGGGGAAGGAGGGCATGGGCTGCATGACCTGCTGCAAGAGATACTCTCAAAGATCTATTGTTACGGTAAATTATTATGCAACCATACTAACTTCTTTGGGGCAATCTCTTGCAGCAAGTCATTACGTGTGGGAAGATTCCCAAGCAGTTATTATACCCAGTGGGAGGACGAAGCGAATCATGAAGGCTTAGGACAGTAGGCCTTGTAGGACAGCCTGTCCAAAAACAGTTCACCTCTTGGAAGTGATGTCTAGACTGTAATGCTTGGTGAAGGTATGTACGGTAGATCATGTGGCGGCTTTGCAAATTACCAAGGCTGAAACATCCTGGGAACACACCGTAGAGGCAGCCATACCTCTGGTAGAATATGTTTTTAAACTCCTATGAGAGGTTTTTCGTATTTAGTCTAAATGAAGGTAATACAGTTGGCCAACCATGTGGACAAGCACTGCTTTGAAACACTAATGCCCTAGTTTCCAGGGGCCAAAGAAACAAAAAGTTGCTCGATTTTTCGCAACTGAAGTGTGCAGAAGGTAAATGCTCAATGTTCTGTGCACATTGAGAGTATGAAGCAGGGCTTCCCCTGGATTCTGAGGCTCCACAAAGTACACTAGTAATTGAATTATCTGATTTAAAGTAAATTCAGAAACAACCTTTGACAAGAACGCTCGGTTAGTGCATAAAGAAACATGGTAGTTATGACATTGTAAGTCTGCAGGTTTGCATGTTAGTGCGTGAAACTCTGAGACACATCTGCCAGACATAATGGCAACTAAAAACACAGTTTTCCATGAAAGATAAAGGAAGCGTAGGATTCAGCGGGCTCAAATGGACTCAGTCAATTTTTCAAGCACAAAATTCAAATCCCAGACAGGGACTGGGTCCCGGATATGAGAATGTAGGTGCAGGATACCTTTTAAAAATGTTCGAATCAAAGGTTACTAGGACAAAGGAATGTTGTCCACAGGTAAATGAAATGCGGCAATGGCCGAAAGGTGGACTTTCACAGAGGAATATTTCAGTCCACCTTCCAACAAGGAAAGCAAATAATGTAAGATGCACTGAGGGGAACACTCATAAGGATCTAAGTCCAGTGTAGATGCCCAAATAGAGAAGTGTTTCCACATCAGGGAATAGGAAGACTGAGTAGATGGCTTCCTAGCTGCTCGGAGAACTTCTGCCACCTTTGGGGACACCCAGAAGCACAAGAGTACTACGTCCTCAGGAGCCGGGCATGCAGGTGGAAGGAGCAAAGGTCCGGGTGTAACAGGGAACTTTGTGCCTGGGAAAGTAAAGCCCAGCAAACTGGCAGAGATATTGGCTCCAGTTCCGGGAGCTGTAGAAGTAGAGGTAACCAAATCTGTCTTGACCAGAATGGCGCTATGAGAAACAAAAGACCCCCCGTCCTGAAACAGTTTGAGTAGTACTTTCTAAACGAGCGGAAAGGATAGGAAAGCGTAAAGAAATCTTCCTGTCCAGGAAAGAAACTATGCATCCCACTGCACAGTTCCAGGACCTTGCATGAGAGAGCAGTAAAGCTGCAGTTTTGTGGACAGGCAAATAGGTCCAGTTCTGGTCAGGCCCCCAAGTGAAAGATGTCATTTAGAACATCAGATAAGATTTCCCACTTGTGGGCCTGGGCAGTGGACTTTCTCAGGGTATCCGCCAGGGTGTTGGTCACTACTGGGATGCGTACTGCCAGAAGATGAATATTTCTCTGGATCGTCCAATACCACACCCTCATGGATTCTCAGCAGAGAGGGTATAAATGGGTGCCTCCTTGTTTGTTTAGGTAGTGAGCTACCGTAGAATTGTCTGATTGCACTTGCAGGCAACCTGGGAAGAAGTGAGTCTCGAGTGCCTGTAATGCACAGAGAACTACCCTCAGTTCCAAGACACTTATGTAGAGGCGGGCCTCTACTGACATCCAAGATCCTTGTGACCTGATATGCAGGAGATGAGCACCCCACCCTGTCACAGAGGCGTCTCTAGTCAGAATGAGCCTTGGGACAGGAGATCGAAATGGCATGCCTCGCATTAGATTGTCTCTGGTCTTGCACCATTGTAGAGAGAAGACATCAGGACCGAGGCACCAAAATCATCCCTTTTCTGGTCCTACTGGACTCTGAGGGATCACTGAAGGACCCTCATATTTAACCTAGCATTGGGGACCGTCAGTATTGTGGCCACTATATGTCCCAGGAGGCAGACGTAGTCTTGTGCGGATACTAATCTGCTGGCCACTAATCTGCGTGCCGAGCTATGGGCAGATATGCCTTCCCCATGGAGGTGTCTAACACGGCTCCAATATACTGGAGGCATTGTGAAGGGTCCATTTTGGACTTCGGATAGTTTATCACAATCCCCACTTAGGCAAACAACTGTAGGGTTCCAGAAAGTGAGTGAGACAGCTGTTGGCTGGAGGATGCTTTCAGGTGCCAGTCTTCCACATAGGGAAAAACATAGAGGCCTTCCCTGCAGAGGGCCGCTGCTACCACCGCTAGGCATTTTGAAAATACCCTCAGAGCCGAGAAAGTCCGAAAGGGAGGGCCCTGAATTGGTAATAACGACCCTGGAACATGAAACAGAGAAACCGTCTATGAGCATTATGATATGGAGGTATGCATCCTTCATATCCAAGAAGCACAGCCAATCTCCCATGTTCAGCAAAGGCAGAAGTGTCAGAAGAGACACCATCCAGAACTTTTGGTAAGTGATGTAGAGGTTGAGGCACCTCAGATCCAAAATGGGGCCTAAATCCCACGTCCATTTGGGAACCAGAAAAAAGTGGGAGTAAAATTCTGCACCCTTCTAAGAAAGGGGAACTGGTTCTATGGACTTTTCGAAAAAAAGGCATCTATCTCGGTCCGCAGGACCAATGTGTGGTCTGGGGGGCAGTGAGAGACCTGGGGTGGTAAAGGAATAAAGGAAGAGGTATCTCTGTGAACTCCAGTGTGTGTCCTGTCTTGATCAGTTGCAGGAGCCATTGGTTGGAAGAGCTAGCTTGCCACCTTTGCAGGTGCAGGGAAACCTGCTCCCGACAGTCGTGGGTAGGGTCTCCAATCCAATGACCGGAGGAAGACCTTCAGGCGGAAGGCTGGCCCTGCTGGAGGGCAGCAGGGATGTACTGGGGTTTCTGAGCATTTCTAGGACCTGGAGATTGTAACTGAGGTTCTCTTATTGGCAGGTTGCCTTTGAGCTGAGGGATGGCCCTTGCATGGGTGTCCCCTCGAGGTGCCCTTGAAGGCTGTTTTGGCTTTTGGATGGTAAAGGGTCCGCACCAATTGAAGGGTATGACCGGAGTCCTGTAAATCTTTCAAGATATCGTGGGTCTGTGGACCAAACAGCTGAACTCCTTTAAAGGGAGCATTCAGAATAGATTGCTGTATGTCCTGTGAAAATCCTGACACCCTGAGCCAGGTTGTCATCTGAGACTGACTCCTGCTGAGCATGCACAAGCCGTAGTATCAATGGCATAATAAGTGGCCCTCAGCAGGTGACGGCATACTGCTGCCGCAGTAGACAGTTTCACCATCATGTCCTCCTGGACAGAACCCACCGGGAGGGACTGGACTGTTGCCTGGGAGGGAGCAGAGACTGGCGCCGACCCCTCTGGGGGGGGGGTGTTAAGTCAAGTCCAGGACTGCATTTACCAGAGCCTGGACATCTATCATAGCCATCTGTCCAGTGGAAGTAGTCGTGGCTGACTGGGCAGAGCATATTGGAACCACTAATGGAATAGGATTAGGCAGGTGAAGCAAACGTGTAGCAGTCGATGAGCGGTGTATATTGGACCCTAGGGTCATCGACGAGGGCACCAGCATTAAGCCCTGTACGGTAAGGCCAGTTGTCGATGATGGGATTGTCGATGGGCCTGAAGTCCCTGCCATCAATGACAGAACTGTCGGAGTGCCAAGAATCGTCGTCGACAATAGGATCGTCGATGGGCCATAAGGCAAGGTCGATGATAACAGAATAGCTGACAAGCCTGAAGCCATCGTCGGACGATGGCTAGACAGCACAGAAGGGGGAAGCAGCTTTGGAAGATGCAGAATCACCCCAGTTCCCACCGTCAAAGGACAAGCCATAGACGAGGGAAGAGAGGAGCCCACAATCATCGACGGTGTAGAGGACGTGGGCTAGGGGCAACCTTCTCAATACTCACTTTGTGTATAGATTTCATAGACAAGAGAGTGGCAGAAACATGCTTAGTCTTTGATGCATGTTTCTTACCAGAACCCTGTGCCATCAAAGTGGAGGGGTCCTCCGAAAAGCAATGAGACCTCGAGAAGGATGCCAATGATTCTCTGGTTGAGGAGAACTGCTGCTGCTCCAGGAGGGCAACCTTCTGCTCCATGAGGAACTCATGGAGCTGCTGAAGCTTTAGGTGTTTTGTGGCCCTGTTGAACCAGTTGCAGAAGACACACTCCCTAGAGTTGTATTCTGGACCAAGGCAATGAACACAGACTCTGTGGAGATCTTCCTTAGCGAGTCTGTGGTCACAGGATCACCATTGGAATAAGGGATCCAAAGACATTAGTAAATTAACTTATTAAAGTGAAAGTTTGGTCAGTAGACTCTTCGTTGATAACAGAAAATCAGGAGCTCCAAAGGAGGATTTGTTGCATGCAGGTCGCAGTTGAAAAGAACTGAGGAGTAGTTGGGACCTCCCCCTTTTATACCTGCCAGATGAACACCACGTGGTGGTGCTGTGGGGGGTCCCAGGGTCGACTGCTGAGAAAGTCATCCGGAGGAAATGACGCCTGCAGCTGATATCCCACATGTAATGATCTGCTGCAAAAGATTGCCTTGAAGAAGCTCCCTCTGTAACAGAAACTGGTGGTGGGGTAGGTAAATTAGCAGGTTTAGGTAGCCTCTGTCCTGGCGCTACTGGGAGAGTAAACTAGTGGGATTGGGTACTCCCTCTGTTAAGACACTGCTGGGGGAGAGTAGAGAATCCAGGTGATCTGGACTCTCCACTCACCACCCATCAATGCACCCTTTATCATTCCCTTGCCTTCCCCTCACTAGACAACCGACGCCTTGCCCATTGTACCAAGTTTATGTCTAAGTTTTGGTTCGCCTCTCTTCCACCCTACCGCTCCTCCCCTATTAACATCCCTCCCCCACTTCTCACTCGCTCAGATCTCATGATACACACACTCTCGCTATCCCTCGCCATGCAACCTCAGCAGGCCTGTCCACATTTTCGTACCGCTTCCCCAAACTATGGAAACGACTACCACCTCAAATTAGACATTGCTTCTCCCGCACTCCCTCTCTACCGCCCTGCACAACTACCTCTCCAAACAGCTCCTGCTTTTACCATGTTCTATCCTCCCCTTCACACCTCACTCGTACCTATCCCGACCCCCTCCCCTACACTGCCTTATTCTGTTCCTCCCTAATTTTTCTAATTCCTACTGGTAGCACTTATTTATTTTTATCTTTATCATTATCCTTATCCCTCTTTCTCTGCTGTACCTCATCTTAATCGTGCCTCCTCCCTCAAGACTCACGTTTCCTACCCATACCTGACTGCTGCTTATCTGATGTGATTACTTACCTGTACCCCCTAAAATGTTGCTGTATTGTACATTATGTTACTGCTGTTTATACTGTCACCTATTGTATGTATTGTGCTGTATGTCTACTTCCCCATGTTTCCCCTCCCCCCAGGATGCACCAGAGACCAGCAATTTAATGCTCAGTGTGTCTTTCCTGGTGAAACTTTTCAATAAATAAATAAGATACTGTAGCACTCCGGACTCCCCGGCTCACTTGTGCAGTGTTTAAAAAAGAAACAGCATTTACGTCAACATTGTGACGGTGACGGTCCCACGCTTCACCATACTGCCTCCGACACTATCCAACTGTTCCAGTACGAAATGTACATGATGCAACTTTTCATAAATAATAAACACTTTGTAGTTGAGAAACATGCACTGCTTTGCTCCGGAAAGGTGTTCGTGTGACTGACTTTTCGAAACATGCATACGATTCCCGTTTCTGCAGTTATTGGAGGTGAGTTTGTATTTATTTGTATTTCAGTTTGGCGTACATGACTTTTGTTTTCGTTGAGGGGCTCCGCACCCCCACCCCCGGTTATGCAGTGAGTGACACAGTAACTCCAAGTAAGTTTGTAATTCCTTTTATAATTACTGGGTTGTGATTTTTTCCATTGAAAAAGTCATGTATTAAATACCATAATACCTGAGTAGGTATTATGGTATTGAGTGGATATAACAAATCCTCTGAAATGTTACATCCAGCAATCCAGAATACTCTAGGCTCCATACATAAGCGATTGCACTTCCTCTGTGGAAATAAACACAACACAATAATTATATAAAACTAAATATGGGGTGCAGTGTGTTTAACTCGAATTTAACACACACACACACCCTCATTGTTGGATGGCTGCCATAAACCTTATGTGCCATCCAACAATCCCACAGCGTCAGCACTCAAACACACGCGCCCCGCATTTTATCCTATATTTATTTCAGTACCACACAGTATAGGTAAACAGGTGCAGCAAGTGAACTGCACTCTGAAACCCCCTTCACGCAGGAGCGCTAGTACCATATATCTCCTAAGATAAAATGTGGCACGGGGTGGGGCGGTATCTCCCTTCAAGGGGACCAAGACAGATGCGTACAATTTGCAGATGCTAACAAGTACCGGGGTCATCTTCTCAGAGATTCTGCTACCCGCCTGTACACAGGCGGTTAGTGCAGCAACACACGCCACCCCCCCTTCTATCAGGGAGACACCCCTAGATTGCGGAAGGCAATCCGCGGGCACCCACAAGCCAGCACACAGCTCTTACAATTCAGAAAACTGGGTTCCTGGCTGCAAGGCGGCAACCCTTCCCAAGAGGCAGCGAGCGGGCAGGTACAACAGTCCAGCCCTGCTCCCCCCCTCCTCTGTCACCGCATGCAGATATAGCACTTACGTAACTGGTCCCTGGATATCAATTTTTGGCATAGCTATGTTAAGTGATCACACACAGATGGACGACCTGGTCAGGTAACGATCACTCGCAGCATTCAAATCTGTTTATCAATATACATGGCTGAGTTTGTCACCCCCCCCCCGCCTCCAACTCAAACAGGTGATACTGAACGACTCCAGCCAGTTGAGCATGCAAACATGTAAGTTATACGGTAACTGGAACGCGGGGCCACTTAGTCACGGGATAGGAGACATGGCAACGCCTCTTTAGTCACGGAATAGGAGACATGGAACAAGTGCAATTAAAAGTATAAGTATATATAGAATAGTGGATGGGTGAACATCCACAACAAGGCTGTGTTTCCATCGAGGGAGTTCATGACATCACAGAGACCTCCAGAGCGCAGCTCGAGAGGTCTATCTGATGTCATCAACTGCCCGAGATGGGACCGCAGCCTTAGTTGTGGATGTTCACCCATCCACTGTTTTATATAGTATATGGGTTTTTTTTTTTGTTTACATTGTTTTTTTTCGTTACTTGCTGTATGCACGTGCTGCTCCTGTTCCGTCTGGTGCTCCTGCTCGCTTATGTTCCCGCTCCATGTGGCTTGTCAGTTTCTCCTCTGCACATCGCTCAGTTTTAAAATCGTGGAGAAAACCCCAGTGTGTTCAGAAAGGGAGCCATGTATGGCTCTCCGTGTCCTGACTCCCGACTTCAAAGTCGATGGCTCGGCTGCTCAGCGCTCGCTAAATCGCGCCGCCATGTTTTTTGTTTTTTTTCTAGAGAGCCACGTCTGAGCCAATCAGGTGGAAGGTCAAGGGTAAAAAGTTGTTGTACTATCGATGTGACGTCAGAACGATAGTACAACTTTTTTGACCTTAGAACTGTACTACAACAAGATTTCAGCAGTTGCTGAAATCCATGCACAATAAGCAGTACCCATATAGTATAAAACAATAATAGTGCGGGAAGGTAGTACATAGGACCCGGGGTGGGGGGGCGGAGCGCCGCCACAGAAAAAATAAACAACTATATTTATAAAACTACTTGGTTAAATAATAATAATAGTGCAGGAGCGTAGTACTTAGGACCGGGGGTGGGGGCGAACGCCATAGAAGAAATAAACAAGTATAATTATAAAAGTATTTGCAAACAGGCTAAATAATAATAATAACAGTGCGGGAACGTAGTACATGGGACTGGGGCGGGGCGGGGGTGGAGCGCCCCACAGAATTACTGGCGATAGTGGAGAGAACTCGAACACCCGATCTTGCGTAGCGCACATGCGACCTGACTCGCACGACTTGCGCAATGTGTAAGCGTTACGCTACGCAACTCGCAAAGTAAAGAGAGCTCGTCAATGAGCTTACGGTGGCAAGGGGCACACGTCAAGTTTCTGTTATTGAGGGCTGTGCCCCCCCCTTTCTTAATAGGAAACATGTTTACTTGTAATACTCCCCCTTTTTTCTTTCTGTTTTTGCCAGTTAGTAGTTTTTTCAGCGTGATCGACAATATGCATAGTTTTTTTAGCGTGAGCGAGAAGACAGTTAACGTTATGACGTAACATATTACGTAATTCTTGCGCAGCATCGCTTACGCATTAAACATAGCCCTAAGAATGGTCAGACACACGCCACTATTTCCTAATTACCAATCTAAAGTAAATGTAGAAAATACGAAATAAGCGGCGTTTCATTAGGGAGACAGTATAGCGCAGTGGTTTAAGGCTCTGAGCTACAAATCTGGAGACCTGGATTTGAATCCCACAGCCCCCACTCGCATACTGCATGACCCTGAGCATGCCAACTTCTCTGTGCTTCCAGTTTGCACCTGTAAACAAGCTTTCAGCTTAGTGTCTCACCTGGTTAAACTGGAAAAAAATATTCATTAAGTATGGTCTCTGCTTCGTTTATTTATGGTCTGGTTGCGTGTACAATGTGCATAGTGTGTATAGCCTCTCAGCTGCTTTGTCAATCGCTCGCGCAGCGCTACGAGACATATTACCGAGCAGTCTCTAAAAGCAGCGCCGCAAAGCGAGCTGGCCGGAGTCGTTCAGTAACGCACTCAAACATATAAAATTATCAACGGAGCACTCCCTCGGCAGAGCACAAATCACGGGCCATAGTGTAGTAAGACCTGTTGTTTATTAATATACATGGCCGGGTTCGTCACTCTGTTTCGGCTGGTGGCAGAGTCACCCCAAGGCAAACAAACTAAAAAAACTGCCAACACTCACTGCTTAAGACTCGCTAGGCAGAGCGCAAATCACGGCGTGACGTAACCTCCACGTCACAACGTAACTATACACACATTTACCGTAGCATCTCGTTACAGAAGGGACGGTGGGCTGAAGTTTATTTATTTAGTTTTTGCTGACCGGGTACGTGCACTAGATGTTCCCACATAACTCCCTTTAGGCTCCGACTGCAGCGTTTCTCCTTGCTTCTCACGCTCGTTCTCGGACTCCCACAACAAGAGATTCTCAACAGCAGCAAAACTCTGAGAAAACCTGCTCCGCCGGCTTTCCTTCCGCATATGTTGCAATCGCCTCAGATGGGGACACGCCGACGTCATTTGCGGCGCTAACTGCAAGCATTGGCTAGCATTGACCGGGAATACGACATGCTCTGCTATTGGTGGGCGAAGGGGTTGCCTTGTGGTTCCGGTGTGTATGTCGGGAGTTTCAGTTTTTTAGACGCGCTACAGTCCATCAGTCCTTGTGTTTGGTTCGGGCACGTGTCGCCCGCTCTCCGTTAGCGTCAGTGTTGGGTGCTGAGGTAGCAGTTTTTAGTGGGTTTAGTTTTTGATGAGATAAGAAAACTCTATGAAAAGCAGATTATGTGTTTGCCCGAAGGCCTACAGAGCCAAGTTACACAAACACTTTGCAGGCGATGACTCACACACATACACAAAACAGCACATTTCTTAGTTGTCCCCATGAAGAGGTAGCGGCTTGGGGACAACAGGCAGATATCAGTCGTCCTCGCCTGCACCCTAGCTGGTGATATGCTTACATCTCAGATCGTCTATAATGGTCGTAGTTCTGTCCATCACCGTAAGCATAAATTCCCTAGCGACTGGAGTGTCACACACGATAGTCACTGAGCAAATTAACTTACCACCCTCGACTTTATTGACAGTGTTATCGTGCCCCAATGTCAAAACACAAATTGTTGATATGTCCCTACTTTAAGAACAAAAAGCACTTTTTGTACAGAGCACATGTGACAGACTGTCTTAAAACTTCAAGGCCTGGATTTTTCAAAGGGGTTGAGCATGGCGGGACAGAGTTGAACCGGTGCAACCCCGCATTGCCCCCTGGTGGGACATTGGAAAGGCTCCCAGGTGCAGCGCAAATTCCGATGTGCCGGGGGGGGGCAATATAATTGTATACGGCGCAGATGCAGGGGGTGTGCCCATGCATATGCAGCACATCCTGATATTCAGCCCATGATGTGTGACGCATATGCTGGCGCAACCCTGCATTGCACCGCATAGGGGGGCTCAAAGTTGAGCCCGTGAATCGGAGGAACAACTGGCCACCCACAAGTGGGCTGCTGTATTGCAGGGCGCAACACAGCAGCCGCCAGCCGTGGCTGCCCACCCATCCAGAACACAGTCCACAAGCATCCATAACACCCTGCTGGTCTAGTGGTACCCCTGCCCATTGCCATGATCGCGGTAAAGCTCTGTGAAACAACTCCCTGGTGAGCCAGTGGTACCTCCCACCCACACAAAACCCTTGTTTCTCGCCCCATCATCGGCGGTCGCCAAATGTCAGGTACAGTATGGGCTGTACATCCATTGGTCCACAGTGGACTAATGGCTTGTAGGCATACTGTACTAGACAGTCCCAAATATGTGAATGACTTCACATATTTGGGACTGTGTAGTACAGTATGCCCTGCAAGCCCATACTGTACCTGTCATTCAGTGGTGGTGGCGCGGGCGGTTGCAGCCGCCTGCCAATGACGGGGTGAGCAAGGGTTCTGTGTGGGTGGGGGTGCCACTGGATCACCAGGGAATTGTTTACAGAGCTTTACCGCGATCGCGCAATGGGCAGGGGGGATACCACTAGACTACCAGGGCTTAATATTACAGTAATGTACTGATGATCGGGGACATGGGGGGGGGGTTCCACTGGACTACCAGGGATTACTATTACAGTAAGGTACCAGCGATCGTGGCAACGGGAGAGAGGGGAGTACCACTGGATCACCAGGGCTTTTATTCACAGGAACGACTGACGAGCGTGGCAACGTGAGGGAGGGGAGTACCACTGGATCACCAGGGCTTTTATTCACAGGAACGACTGACGAGCGTAGCAACGGGAGGGAAGGTGGTGCCACTGGTTCACCAGGGAATCACTATACAGAGAATTACCATGACTGGGGACACGGAAGGGGCCGGGTACCACTAAACTACCAGGGAATTGCTTTAGGGCATTTTACTGCGATCGCGGCTACGGGGCAGGGGATGCCCTAGGATCCCCACTGTGCACACGTCATGCTGTGCAGGGCGCCAGGCGCAATTTGCCGAGCTGCCCTGCACAAGGCATGCAAATGGAGCCATAATGACATGCAAATGGCCCCATTTGCACCTTGCATATAATATGGCCTCATTTGCATACCCTCTGCTGAATATCACAGGTGATGCGCCCAGCGCAACTGCGCTAGGCTGGCGCATCCCCGTGCTCCCTATCTGTTGCTTGTGTTGGTGCAGTGCCACCGCGCGTGCACAGTGCCACTGCGCTGTGCGTGGTCCGTGCCATATTCAATCGTGCTGCGCTATGGCGCATCACCATTGAGAATCGTCTGGTCCTGGCCCCAGCACATCCCAGTTGCGCTGCGCCCAGGCTTGTGCCACTGCCAGGCGTAGTCTAAATATCCAGGCCCTAGAGTCCAACGACAGTTTCCTCGTCTATGTGCCAGCATTGTGTACTGATGTCCTTCAACCCTTCAATGTCAGCGTAAATAAGATTTTCAAAGATTTACTAAAAAGAGAATTTACAAGCTGGTATACAATTAGTAGCAGGAGGTGCGGAGAATCTTAAGTGCTGACCTCCATCTGCTGAATTTAAAGGAGCACCATGCGAGATGGCTTGAAAACAGCTTCAATCAATTGAAGTGCAGGCATGATGACATCACCAGAGGTTTCGAACAGGCAGGAATATGTGGAGCACATGAGAACTGCCTGAGTACAGTCTAAGCAGACTACTCGTAAGTACTGTACCTTTTGTATTTGATATTGGGGAACTGGTTGTTGGGTTCGGGACTCTAATTAGTACTCATTCTGCTTCCTGCTTCTGTTTATTTCAGATGACGCCGCATGATAAAAGCAGACAAGCAGATGAGGATTTTATCCGAAGCAGTATGTTGCTGTTGAAAAGTCTAATTATTTTTAACTTTTTTTCTGGGTTGTTGTGTTTTTTTTTCTGGGTTGTTGAAACTGGCTTGCTGTGAAATTAAAAAGAAATAAAAGTTACAGCACTATCACAATAATCAATGCATCATGCGTCTCATGTCAATTGTAGGTAATGCCACTGATAATATTAGCGAACCGTTTATATTAGCTCTTCCCTTCATGTCAGCTAATATCGCTAATCTAAACAGAGCACTAATATTACATTCTATACAGTATATTCCTCTGTCTCTACCTCTTAACTGACGCATATAAGAGCAGTGTTCAGGGTGGATCACAGCAGGTGTATAGGGGGCTGAGTTGGCTCAGAAATTAAAACTGTAGGCCGGGGTCTGGGGTCCGCCTATGCTCAGAAATTTTTAAAATTTGGTGCATTTTGAGGTCATTTCAAACAATTTGCAGCCCTGCTATCCCGCCCCATGCCCAGTAAGTTGCACCTTGCCCTCCCCAGAGTCCCCACTGTCCAGTATGTTGAACTACCCTTCCCATAGCATCATGAGCTGGCTAGACTTGAAAGGCACAGTATCCAGCCTGATATGTTGGCTGTGTATGTAACCCCTTGGTGGCACTATCCTATAGGCTACTACCCCTGCCTGTGGGAATATGCACAGGTTGAGGTGCCTCAGTTCTGTGAACGGGTGCCTCCACCCAGAGGAATGATACTGGGGTAGCGTGACTGCTTTGGTATAGCCCTCCGGGATGCTATAACCATCCACCAACCCTTCTAGTGGCCTAAACAGTAATACCATGGAACAATTTGCATACCTGGATAACAGTAAGGAAATGCTCACACCCCTTGCACTTACTACCACGGCTGGATCGGCTGCAGTTGTCCTGGAGACCCCCTGGAAAATAAGATCAGAAATACACAATGCAAAACTCAGTCTCTCTTAAGCCCAGCCAACCACCCTCATTACACAAGAAGCTCTGACAACTATTCTCTGTCTGTTCCCCGCTGTCCCACTGCCCAAGGCCAGCGGTCTTTTGCAGGTAGAGCTCCTAAAATGTTTAACTCCCAGGGCAGCGAACTCACCAACTTAGGCACCCTCTGCTCATTCAAACACAAGCTATGTCAAACGCTTGTGTCCAGAGCCACCTGGGACTGTTTCTCCTAACCTCCCTGGTAGTCGCTTCTGTTCTTCGAACCTCTCTACTATCACCACCTCTGCCCGCCACCACCCTCCCCTCCCCATATCTACCTCTGCCTCTCTCCCTAGCCCTGGTCCACCACCTTCCTCTCTTAACTTCGTTCAACTCCCTTCCTCTCTCCCTTTTCTAATCTGCTCACCCCACCCACTGTTGCACTTGTTCCCCGATCCTTGCCTCCCACCCACCTCTCCTTCTACCTCCCTTCCAGTTACCCCTCTACACCCACTCTCTCTTCCACTTTCCTTTGCTACCTGGCACAATTGGCAGCAACTCAGTTTTTCCACACTACCTTTCCCTTTGACAATGCCCTTCTGGCAGCTTTAATTCATGTAAATGTTATTTGTTGTGACACATCATTCTTAAATGTATGCCAGATTGTGTTGTTCTAACTGTTATTTATATTACCTGTAGCTTTTAGACCATGTATACCCTGTACTGAATTTTGTATTCAAACTGCTTGCCTGCTAATCTCACACAAACTGTACTTCTATTCTTTGTATACTGACGTGGAACCTTTGTAAAAGAGCCATTGGCTCAAAGGTATTTATCCGAAATTCTAATAAATAAAACCTTTCACTGTGACACAACTAATAATATGCACACTAGCCAGGTTAAACATGAAACAGATGATCAAGTTTATTCAGGGGAAGTGAACAAGGAAGGGGCATGAATTTAGTCAAAAGACTGGCACTCTGATTTACTTTAGGTGATTCACTATGCACTGTAAGTCCCTGATAATGAGTCTTGCAACCCTGGATACCCAGATCTTACACAGGCTAGCCTGAAGTGTTGCCTGGGGTGGCCAGCATTGCAGCTGTTGTTGGTCCCTTTAGGAAGAAAAACAGCATGTGCACAACCAAAATATTTGTAATCCCAAGCTGGATGGCTCGGTCCGTTAGCAATAACCCAAAACAGATCAATCAGATGGCACAATGATTTGTAACAGTTGTTGCAGAGAGCTACCCTGGTTTGTACTTATACAACCCAGACCAGGATGTAGGACAGGCGAGATGAAGACCTCATGGTGTTGATTCAGTGGGCCAAGGGGAGCAGGGCCTACACGACTCACCTGCTGGTGGTCGCTACCTGTTCAGTGGTGTTGAGCAGGAGGCCGAATCCCCAAGCTGGGCTTTCACCGAGATGATCTGTGGAATGCTGGCAAGGGCTTGGGCCGAGGAGGCAAGGCCCAAGTGGGATGAACAGTTCTGTGAGAGTTCATGATTTTCTGCTGGAAAGTCTCCAGCTGGCATAACAGGATTCACTGTGGGGAACCAAATCGCGACCCACGAAACACATTCAGCACACTTAAATCAGCTATTTCTCTAAGCAACAGTTTGGGATTTAGTCCATTTGCTAATTTCAGCTTTACTGCGCAAACCTTTCAACCCGAGACTAGCTTCTCTCATTCAGGCAGGCCGACCGCTTTTGAAGCACGTCTTCGGTCCCACTTGCAAGTAGCACTAACACACTTTCTTTCCTCTGCTGCAGGTCTAAGCCAGCAATCGGAACAGTCAGACTTCTGCAATAGGCAATTTCCTTAGGCCACAGCATGTGGCAGGCAGGCCAACAGAGACTTCCTGCCGATTCTCCTATGCTCCTCCTAGGAACAGCTGCTCAACCGCTCAAGCTGTTCACTCTCCAGCTTTCACTCATGACTGACATACTACTTCAGGCAATTCTGGGTATTTCCCTGTAATCTACAAGGTTCGATTGGCTGAGGAAACTGTCTGTCACAGAAAGGGCTCCCCCTCCAGATCCATTTAGGCAGCAAACACCTAGAACTACAAATACTACAGAATTGCTTTCCATACAGTCCCTGGGTACAGTCTCCATTTTAGGTCCCTGAGATTCGATTGGTCCAGTACTGGCAGTATAGAACCAAAATGGTGGCTCCTATTCAAAAGCTCAAGCTGCAAATGAAAGCAGGTTAGACAAACTCCTTTTTCATTATTACTCTAACAGATATTCAGTAAATAACTACACTTCCTAACAGGGCTCCCTCTGCACTAACAGCGACTGCAGAATGGAGTAATGTATCAGGCTGTCTGGCTGGTCGTGAGCCTTAATTACTCGGACCCAGCCCAGACTGATTTCCAAAACACAGGCTAGACTCTTTCTTAAAGAGACAGGCATGGAGGCTTACTAAGGTACTCTCATGCAGACAAATAAAACTACTGCAGACAGGACACCAGCCTGACAGTGGGCACTTAGGAGGCCCAGGATGACATTTTAGTAAAGCCCAATTTGTAGGAGGGGGTTACATGTATATAAAGTGATTCAGTAAATGTGAGGTGAAGGATATGGAAGCAGCATTGATGTAATGAAAAAATAAAGCTCATAGAGATTTGAAAGCTCATTTCAGGGCCAGGTTGTTTTTACAGGCCCGGAAGAAAAGAGAACTCATTAAATGTAACATTCCACTGATATGTAACAGGTCATTAGTACTATTCATTTGATATTGCTAAAAAGTCTTTCTTGGGGCACTTTATCGGTAAGTGGTGGTGCAGCATGGACAGTTTGTCCTTTACTTGCTACCTGCCCAATTGAAATGTAGAAAGAAATTCTTGCAGAAAAGTTAATATTCTACTTTGCCTTTGCCCGACCTAAGAAATATGTAGACAGTCTACTCTGTCACACAGACAAGCCAGTTGAGTCACCAGATACCCACAGTTGTGATTGGGTGGGCATCCATGGCACTCCAGACATTACCTCATGGGTTTTAGCCCACCTGATAGGCTAGTGATGCACATGACCCCAGGATCAAATTTCTAGTATATCCAGGTCCCAGAAACCCCTGCTCTCCTGTTTTGAATCGTGCATCTGATCAGGCAACAAGCACACCAGGGATCCCTGTCTGCTCCACACAAAGGTAGGCTTTTGAGCTTATAATGATATAATCTGAAGTTTAATCTGGAAAAAAAGCAAGCGATGTGTTGTTTCTTCTTGCCCAGTATGGGACTATTTATAAAAAAATATGTAAAAGAATAGGTATAAGAGCACGTTTATCTAGACTGCAGGCCTTCGTTTTGTCTGAACTCTGCAAAGATTTAGAGGTTAAAATCGTTCTAGAATGCCTTTTCAGCATTACATCGTACTCGATCCAGTCCTCTAAGCTTCGTTTTTGCAGTGCTCTTTTTAGAGTTTGGCTTAGGGATGTCGCAGATGCCGCGATAGTGTGTTGTTATAAGGGGAATGCTAAGATTCATGTCTTCAAGTTAAGAGTTGTATTACCCGCTTAGGGGTTGTTTTATGGTTGTTTGTTATTGTTTCTTGCTGGTTCAGTTGAGGAGAGTGACCCTCAGTCCGGCCTTCGGGCCTACGGGAGCCTCTGGGGCCTCACGCCTCCCACGTGGACTCCCTGTTCCCCTCCCGGTCCTCCTTCCCACCGCGTCTCACCAGCCAGGCGTTTTTTCCCCTCAACCCCTCCCGGAGGCTCTTCCTGGCAACGTCTCCCTCCCCCTGGGCTGCGCGGACCGTTGTGGCTCGGTTTCGAGCGCGGTCCACCTCCCTAGGTCCACGCGCCTGGATCACGCGTTGCGCGTTGTAGGCTTCTTGGCCTACCGTTCCCATGTGTTTCCTTGCTCCTCCCCCGAGCTCACCGGGATATGCCAATGCCTTCTTACCTTCCCCTAGGCCGCTTCAGCCTCCACTCGGCCTGGGAAGGTGGAATCGCCCTCGCGTTCACGGGGCCTCCTTCGGGGGCCGGCACGCCAAGAAGGAGGGCTTCTGTGAGTGCTCCTAAGGGCCCAGTGTCCTGTCTTCGACGGCTGCTTCCTTCTGGCAGCCTCTGTGCCACGGCCTTCTCCCCTCCGTTCGTGATAGCGGGACCAGGGGAGAGGGAGCTACGGGCATTCTCCATTTAGGCCCAATACCCTAAGGGGAACTACTTCATCGAGGGCTCGGCATTGTAAGGCCCCTCAGAGCAGGGCAGCACCGCGGGTCTTCCCCCACAATACGCAGCGGGAGCATGGATCCCCCAGGCCTCACAACACCGCCCCTGGGCCTCTCCCACAGCGACCCAGGCGTTGAGACCTTCCCCCCCAAGGGACAGTTACAATCAGGGCCCAGCCCAAACCCGCACCTGAAGGGTCCCTCCCACAGCGACCCCTCCGGTTTGTGGTCCCACCAGAAACACAGGTCCTCGTCTCTTCTTTCTCTTGGGTCCCTCCCACAGCGACCCGGGCGTTAAGATCTTGCGCTCTCGGGACCACCAACTCAGCTGTGCCATGGATCCCTCTATAGCGAGCCATGCGCACTTGGTCCTGCAGGAGACCCGCCCGATAGAGACAGCGCTTTATCCCACGCTTGCGGGGTCCCTCCCACAGCGCCCCCACACTCTGGATAGCCCCCCCAAAGAAACATGATACAGACTCAGTCAATAGCTTGTCTTCCTTACTGAATCAATAGGGGACAAAAGGATCCCCGCAGGGCATTGCACCAGCTCTAATCTAAGGCCTGCTTTCTTCTCTCTCGCCAGATGGTAAAAGCCAAGAAGTGTTCTGCTTGCAACGCTACCCTCCTACCCCAAACCCCAGGGCCCCTCTGCTCCACCTGTCTACTCGACGACGACTCGTCCATGGAGCAAACTCCCCCCATGGGACCCATCAATCCGGGGCCCAGTGGCTCCACATGGATGGACCCTGGCTCCCTCTTGATTCAAAATCAGCAGGCCGCGGTCGCTATGATGGAAAGCCAGCAGAACTTCATGCTGAAAATAATGGAAAAGCTTGAATCCCTCACTCAGCACAGAATCATACCGGCGACTCCGGAACCAGACAAGGCAGGGGGGCAACCGGAGGAGCATCCGGATCGCGAGGACACCCTACCAGAGAATCCCCGCTAGGACGCTGATGAGGATAAGGACATCCCAGAGGAAGAGGATGGGGTAGAATCTGACGAAGAGGATACGGAACCTCCGACTACACCGTCCCTCACTTCGAAGTTGTGTTCATTTGACACGGTCCCAGGTCTCATGAAGATTGTCAAAGCCACTATGGGGTTCGACATCGAGGAGAGTAAGCCCGAGTCGAAACTCGACCCCATGATACAGCTGAAAGTGTCGAACCCGGAGACCTTCGCAGTATGCCCAGCTATTGAGGATGTCTTCAATAAAGAGTGGCAGTCCACGGAACCAGGCAGAATGTCGAACAAGAAGAACCTGGACAGAATGTACCCGGTTCAAGAAGAAAAATCTGGTACCTGGTGCAAAGCCCCCACCATCGACCCTCAGGTGGCGGCCCTCAGCAAGAAAACAGTTTTACCATGCGGAGCAATAGCTCTCAAAGATCCTATGGACAAGAAAGTGGAGGACATGCTCAAGAAGGCATTCGAGATCGAGGGCACCGCAGCAAAAGCAGCCACTACTGCCATCTACACAGCCCGAGCACAAATCCGTTGGCTCGAAGAACTTCAGGAACAAGCCAACCCGAAGTCCAGGGAGGCAGAACTCTTAGAATGCACCTTAGATGCGGCAAAATACCTCGCCAACATGGCAGTAGACACTCTGCGCCTACACGCCAGGGCCACAGCTATCACTAATTGTGCCCAGAGAGCATTGTGGCTGAAATTGTGGGACGCTGACAATGAATCTAAGACTCTATTGCAAAATTTACCTCTGAGGAGGAAGTATGTGTTTGGGGAAGGGCTACAGGATTATCTAAAACAAAAGGAGGAGGGTAGAGACCTCCTTAAGAGTAAAACCAGATACAACTACCTCCCCTCATCGAGGCGGAGATTTCGGGGTGGGAACAGGCTATACCAACCCCACAGGGACACGGCACAGCAAAATAGTTCCTTTCGAGGCAGAGGTACATCCCACAGTTTCCGTAGTCCATACCCACAGGCCTATCAACCGTCCTCCTTCAGAGCCCATGGCCAAAAATTTGGGGGACGAGGTAGAAGTTACAGGGGAAGGCAGCAGTGACTACGCCCCCACGACCGTTCACAGTCAGGGTCCCTACCCTCCAGTGGGGCAAAGGCTGTCATTATTCACACACCATTGGTTCAACACAGCCTCGGACAGGTGGGTCCAAGAGGTGGTTGCAGGGGGGTACTCCATAGATCTGTCCCACCCCCAAATCCCCCACAGATTTGTATCCTCCCCCATAGCCAAAAGAAAGACGACCCCCACCAAATCCAGTGCATCTTGTTGGAACTAATTCGGAACAGGGCCATCCAGCCCGTCCCCGTGCATGAACAAAAGCTAGGGGTCTACTCAATATTCTTCCTCGTGCCCAAGAAGTAAGGAGAACTCCGACCTATTCTAGACTTAAAACACCTCAACCAACATGTGGTGTGCCACAGATTCAAAATGGAGACCATACGATCAACTCTACGCAGTCTCCGGTGGCTACTACCTGACGTCCATAGATTTAAAGGATGCATATCTTCACATCCCTATCATTCAAAGATACAGGTAATTCCTCCGATTCCACATCTTGGGCCACCATTACCAGTACCAGGCCTTACCTTTCGGCCTCACTTCGGCCCCGAGAGTCTTCACCAAGGTCTCCATAGTCCTGGTGGCCAGGCTCAGGGAGCAGGGGCTGGACATCATACCCTACTTGGATGACTGGCTCATTCGAGCACGTTCCAAGGAGCAGGCACTACAGGACACAGTGACCGCCTTACAGGCACTCGAGGAGCATGGTTGGGTGGTCAACCGGGAAAAGAGTCATCTTGTTCCCACGCAGCAGATCGAGCATCTGGGAGCGCTGATCAACTCGGCCCATGGATGGGCAAAACCGTCCCCTTCGAGGGTCATCAACCTGATAACCCTGGCCCGTCAAATGAAAGCCCGCCACCAGACAACCATGGGACGCATAGCCCAGTTGTTAGATGCATGGCATCATGCATAGAATCCATACCCTGGGCCAGGTGGCATGCGACCGCTTCAGACATACGTCCTCACTCGGGAGCACTGAGCGAACACAACCTGCAGGTCACTGTCCGCTACCACCATCAGTGAGACTCTCACTAGCATGGTGGACGGTGGAATCGAACCTTACCAGGAGTCCCCTGGAGGCCTCCCTACATGGCCACTGTAGAGGCAGACGACTGCCCTGTCCGGTTGGGAGCATGCCTGGGAGATTCAACAGCCCAGGGCCTATGGTCTCCAGTGGAGTCCAAACTGTCCATCAACGTCCTGGAGATGAGGGCTGTATACCATGCGCTCAAGACCTTCAAGCCCCTCGTACGCGGCCAGTCGGTCCTGATACGCTCCGACAATCGGGTCACAGTGGCCTACATCGCAAAACAAGGCAGTACCAGGAGCAGAGCCATGCTGAGGGAGGCGACGTCAGTCCTCAGTTGGGCTCAATCCAACCTCAGCCATCTAGGCGCAGTACACCTTGCAGGAAAACTCAATGTACGCGCGGATTGGCTCAGCAGACAACAGTTGCATCCCGATCTGTTTCAAATGATCCAAAGAACATGGGGACCCGTAACCATAGATCTCATGGCAACATGGGAGAACACACAGGTCAAGGATTATTACTCGCGTTTCAGGGAGGGTCACTCCCAGGGAACTGACGCCCTATCCCAACCATGGTGTCGGAAACATGCATACGTGTTCCCACCCCTCCCCCTAATTCCCCAGGTACTAGCCAAGATACGGGCATCGCGTTGCACCATCATCCTAGTGGCCCCCTACTGGCCACGAAGGACATGGTTTGCCACAGTTCGCGAGATGTCCCTAGCCAGCCTCAGGTTGCCTCACCGAGCAGACATGCTTTCACAGGGCCCAGTAGTCCACCCAGCCCCGCGGACACTGAAGCTCACGGCCTGGCTCCTGAAAGGAGGAGACTAATGGAGGCAGGCTACCATGACTCCGTCATTAGTACCATATTACAGTCCAGGCGGACTTCCACTACCTCCACTTACGGTAGACAATGGTCTATATTCTCAAAGTGGTGTCAAGAAAGAGGTAAGGTACCCGAGCAGACAGACATGGCTACCATCCTGCTATTCCTACAACAGGGAGTGGACAAGGGCCTAGCCCACTCTTCCCTCAGAGTACAACTGTCCGTTATGGGGCCGCCACGGGGCCCATCGGGGGTACAGCCCGGGAGCACACCCCGACGCCCTGCGTTTCTTGAAAGCGGTGGAGATACTCCGACCAAAAATGCGACCAACCGTCGCATCTTGGGATCTCCCGCTAGTCCTCGATTCCCTCAGCTCAGCACCCTACGAGCCGCTTCATGAAGTGGACCTGTTCTGGGTCGGCCTCAAGACATGCTTTCTGGTGGCCATCTGCTCGGCCAGACGGATCGGAGAACTAGGGGCTCTATCGTGCACAGAACCCTACACCGTTTTCACCCCTCAAGTGGTCCGATTACAAACTGTTCCAGCTTTCCAGCCCAAGGTGCCCACTGCCTTCCATAGGGAACAGCCCATTGAGCTGCCCACCTTCCCGGCAGACGCACAGCAGGGCACTCGGTTGGTGCCGCATCACCTAGATGTCGGATCCACCCTCTCTGTCTACATAACCAGAACGCGGCCCCTCCGTAAGACAGAAAGATTGTCGTGGCAAAGGGACAAAGGCAAGGCAAATCAGCCTCCAAGTCCACGATCGCCGGTTGGCTAAGGAGAACTGTTCAGAATGCTTACCTAGCAAAACAAATGATACCCCCTCAGGGTATCAAGGCTCATTCCACCAGGGCAGTCGCCCCATCCTGGGCGGAAAGGGCCAATGTGTCCTCCGAGGACATATGCAGGGCAGCTACTTGGAGCTCCCCGCACACGTTCGCCAGACACTACAGACTCGAACACCTGCATGCCATACAGCCCACGTCGCCACACAGATCCTCCCTAGCGGCAACTTCATCCTCTCACCATAGACCACTCTGTTCCCTCTTGGGTACTACACTGCTTCTTATCTACCCATGAGGAATGTCTGGAGTGCCATGGATGCCCAACCAATCACAATGGGTGTTTACTCACCTGGTAAAGGTGATTGTGTTGGTTGGCATCCATGGCACTCCAAGGCCCTCCCTTCAGAGTGCTCAGAGTGACCAGGACTGAAAGTCCATTTAATCATCACCAGGCTTAGGAGGGGAACAACTGCAGTGAGGGTTCACAGTCGGTCCTTATGGGATCGAGATTAGATTGTAAATAATAGGGATAATAAAATTCGGCCTATGGGCCACTGAGACTACGTTGTAGCTAGCATCATTTTTTCATACCATCATTGTTTGGTCTTCCTTGCATTGTTTTTCCTCTTGCACTTTACTAACCTTGATTTCAGCTATGGAAGATTCGAACTGGAGAGCAGGGGTTTCTGGGACCTGGATATACTAGAAATTTGATCTTGGGGTCATGTGCATCACTAGCGTATCAGGTGGGCTAAAACCCATGAGGAAATGTCTGGAGTGCCATGGATGCCAACCAACACAATCACCTTTACCAGGTGAGTAAACACCCATTTTCTTGGGGCATTTTATTTATAGTAAAAGAGGCACTGGTGCAGCACTGATCAGCAGAGCGTGCAAAGGTGTTAAAAAGGCATCAGACATGTAAGCAATTAATAAAAGAAAGAATCAGACATTCAGGAGATCTAATCCAACATTTAATAAATTTGTTAAAAAAAAAATTCCCCTCACAATCTCTGATTGCTCTAGTAAGATCCAGGTTCAAATCCCCAAACTGCCCTTTATTCAGGGATATTGTTTAAAAACAGAATGCACACCAGTAAGTTATTGGCAAACCCAAAATGGGTGTTTCAGAGCACTCCTACAGTAAACTTCTGTCAGAAAGACCCCCTCCCCAATGCCAAAGCTATTGGACACCATAAAACATGCCAGGTCAGACAGAACACCAGGAGGAAGGAGCTACTGGTATAACTAAAACTTCTCTAATGGGACTATTTTGCTTTCTTTCCCTCCACCCTCCACCCTAAACCAGTTCTACTTTTATAGACATTGAACAACACTGGCCCCAGCACCAAACACTTCAGGATCCCACTGGTTACCTCTCTGGTGCCAGAAAACTCTCCCCCAACCACCCTCTGGGTTCTTTCCCTCAGCCAGCTTTCCACCCATCTTTTCCCAAACGAGATCCACCAGCTTCCTGATCAACCTTCTGTGGGGGACAGAGTCAAAGGCCTTGCTGAAATCAAGACAGAGGATGTCTACAGCTTGGCCTCTGTCTACCGTCTTAGTGACACAGTCAAAGAGTCAGATTCATTTGACACGATCCACCCCCCCCCCATGAACCCATGCTGCCTCGCATCCTGGAGACCATGCTCCTCTATAGATATTCCACCGACCTTTCCTTTAGTATGGGCTCCATGAGCTTGCCCACAATGGAGGTCAGACTGACCGGTCTGTAATTCCCTTGGTCGTCCTTGGGACCGCTTTTGTGGAGGGGCACTACGTGCTGTTCTGCAGTCCTGCGGTACCATGCCTGATTCTAGTGAACTATTAAATAGGTCTGCTAGTGGCCCTGCCAGCTCCTCAGCCAGTTCCTTTGGTACCCTTGGATGTACTCTGTCCAGGCCTGGTGATCTGTCCACCTTCAATGCCAGCAGCGCCTCTCTCACTCTAGCCTCCACTATCACTAAATCTATGCCTCCCCCTGCTCTTTTCCCTCCTGAAGGCACTGGTCCGTTCTCCCTGGTGAAGACGGAACAAAAGTATTCATTTAGTATCTCTGCTTTTCCCCATTATCCTCCACACACTCCACCCATTTTTAAGCCTAACAATCCATTCCTTCTTGTCCCTTTTCTCACTTATATAGTGAAAGAAAGCCTTCTCCCCTTCTTAATTCCTTCAGCTATCTGCAGCTCCTTCTGTGCTTTTGCTCACCAGACTTCCTTACTTGCCTCCCTATCCAACCTTAGATCCAGAAGCAAATGATTTGATAACTTTTATTAGATCAACATACATGTAACAAAAAGAACAAAGTGCTTTAGCTTTCGGACCAACGGGTCCTTGAAGAACTTGTTGGTCCGAAAGCTAAAGCACTTTGTTGTTTTTGTTACATCTATGTTGGTCCAATAAAAGGTATCAAATCATTTTCTTCTGGGTCTTTTCTTACAAGGACCAATATGGCAGAGACTAAATCTGTATGTTAGCCAACTAACTCTGTATGTTGAGCCTACTCTCAAACTGGATGGCTGCAACTAAACAACCGACTTCAGTATCAAACCTGCATCACAGCCAAGAAAATAATGATGGGCAGTGCCTCCCCCCAGTGTCTGCTCCCTTCTTAAGACCAGAGTAATCAACTGCAACACCAGGAGCTCAAAACCACAACTACTGCAAATCCCTCATTGTCCTACTACTCAAGGTCAAAGGTCATTTTCATACAGAGCACCCAGCTGGCTCAATAATCTTACCAGTGACATCACTGCGTCACCAACTCTGGGCGCCTTCAAGAAGAAGCTCTGTCACTCCTTCGTTGCATCTAGCACCTGTGATTGAGTTAGCTGAGCAACTGTCATTTCTGCAGCTGCCCCTAACCTCCACTGCCCATGCTGACCCCGCTCCTAGCACTTCTTTATTCTTTATTTCTTCCCAAGTTCAACTTTTACACTCAAAATACTCTGTCCTGACAAAGCCCACTAGGCTGCTATACTCTGTTCCACCCCATCCTCTCTCTTTCCCCTCACCTATGTTTTAATACACCTTCTATTGTGATTGTACTATTGTCACGTAATTGTGGAAACCAAGTTGTTATAACCATTTGGCATCATGATTATTTTACTCTGTAATTTCATAAACTGTATTGTCTGTTGTTGTGATGTGGAACCTTTGTAAAAGAGCCTTGGCTCAAAGGTACTTTTGTAATCCTAGACTTGAATAAATAAAAAAAAATAAAATAAACAACCTTATGTAATTTTCCCTATCCACCTCTCTCTTGGACTTCCTGGATTTTCTATAGGCCAACCTCTTTTCCCCACTGCCTGGGCAACCCCAGAACTGAACCAGTTGAGCGCTTTGGTCCTTGTGTTCTTCTCTCTGAGCCTAACGCACTCATCTGTGGCAACCAAAATTCCTTCCTTAATGATGGACCGCTTTTGGTCCACCCCATATATGCTCTGATGCCTGCCAGATGGCTCCTTAGCACTTTGCCTATTTTCATGAAGTCTGCCCTCCTGAAATCCAAGATTTTGGTCTCAGTTTGGATGCTTTCCCTGCCCATATCCAACTGGAACCACACTGTGCAATGGTCATTTCCACCCAGTGGCTCCCTGACCATTATTTCCTGTACATGCTCCCCATTTGTGAGCACCAGATCAAGTATTGTCAGTGATGCCCGGAGTCAGGAACCCACTCTGCAGTCCTTCCAAGATCACCCGACTCCTAGCACATGTTGTGGAGGGTATGTTCCAGTCCACCTTGGGCAGGTTGAAGTCCCCCATAATTACCACATCTCCTTTCCTCACAGCTTCTAACATTTGTGAGCTCAGTTCCCTGTCCCTCTCCTCATCCTGACTGGGTGGTCTGTAAACCACCCCCAACCTCAACCTTCTCCCTCTATTGCATCTTAACTGAACCCATAATGCCTCCATCTCCCCTTCCTCAGACTCCTCCCTCGTGCAAGTTATTCCCTTCCTGATATAAATTGCCACCCCTCCCCACTTCCCGACTACCCTGTCCCTCCTGTATAGTTTATATCCAGGGATTGCAAGGTCCCAGTCATGGTGTGATGTTGCCCAAGTCTTGGTTACTGCAGCTATGTCCACCCTCTTGTTTGTTAATAGTGCCTGCAGGTCATCCATCTTTTTTCCAAGACTCCACGCATTCAGAGAAACCAAGCTCCACCTGGAATCTGACCTTCCTTCTCTTTCCTCTAGTCTTCCATTCACATTTATCCCCTCCATATGCACCCCTCCATGTAACCTTGTTATGTGTTCCTCACCCCCCTCCACCCTTTACTGTGTTCTCGCTCCTTCCACCTCCTCCCTCCAGACCTCTTCCATCACTGTGGGGGGGATCACTGACTTCCTCCTCTCAGAGTCTGTGGGCCTGCATACCTGCTGCCCCCCCAGTAGTTTAAATTAAGTGCAGTCATTATGTATTCCCCCCGTTTGTCCCAGAGTACCCTCAAACCCTCCCTACTGAGGTGTAGCCTGTCTGGTGAAAACAGTGCTTTGTTTGACCAGGTCTCCTGCCAGTCCCCAATACAGATAAACATCTCCTCCCTGCACCATTTCCACAGCCAGTTATTAAAATCCTCTATTCTTCTTTTCCTGGTTATGCTGGTATCACATCTGAGAAGGCCAGAGAACTTCCTTCCTCCCTGCAAATCTTCCCCAACTCCCTGAACCTACTTTGCACCACCTCAACCTCCTCCCCAGTTAAGTTGTTGGTTCCCAAATGTATAACTAAATTAGGTTTTCCTCCAGCCTCCCTTACCATTTCCCTTATTCTTGGGCCCACCTTCCCCGCTGTCATCCCTCGCATACAAACCACCCTCCTGCTTGCAGTTGGGTCCCCTTTCTTTCCCCAGTGAATACTCCTAAATATGGAGTCCCCTATGATTGCCACCTTTCCTTCCCCCTGTACCTGTGCTCCCAGTACTTCCTTTCTTACCTTTGGTACTAGCTGCTTCCCCACCTAACTGCTCTCTCTGCACCCATATCCACAATTTATCCCCTTAACTGTTTTTCCATTTCCCACTCTGCCCCTCCCCTTCTGACTATCTGTATCTGCTTTGTTTTCCCTCCCCTCTTCTTACCTTTTCTCTCCCTCCCCCATCCTCCACTCCGTTTTGCCTGCCTCCTCTTCCCTCCCCACCCTAATTAGTTCCATCTCCCCTCCACTCCCACTCTCAGCCCTAGCTCAACTTGACCTCCTACCTCACACCTCCTGCTGCCCCCTCCCTCTTTCCAGACAGTGGTGTAAATCCATTCAATAAAGGCACCCCTTTTATTTATTGAATTATAGAGTCTACCCATCCGTCCCACCCAATACAGTTGCTTTTCATTTTCCTTATCTGGTAAAAAAATTGTTAAATATCCACCACCAGGTATCATTATAGTATCGAGTCTTAAAATTGTAGTACAGGAGGCAGTATATTGAGAACAGAGTTCCAGGTGATATCAAGGATATCTGCATCCTTACTTATATGATCCATCAGTCTTTCTATACATAAAGTAGATTTAAAGTTTATACACCATTTATTGTGATTGAATTCCCGGTAGCTTGACAGAGTTCTAATTTTTCAGTATCATTCTTCTTTTTGTTGTCATCGAAGCTAATGCTGTTATCTTTGTAACCCCCACTCCTCCCCTTTACAGGCATGACATAGAGGATAGTGTATGGCCTCTCATACACAACATGGCAATTCTTCACCCAAGTGTTTTCTATGACAGCTGATGACCTCGAGAGCGAAGCTCGAGAGGTCCCTCTGCCGGTATTGGAAACATGAGGGGGAAGAGTTGCCGAGTTGTATGGGAAGCCATACACTGTTCTATATAGTGTACGGTGCCCCAAAACAGAATCACTTACATGTTTTAGCCAGCATTTGTCACCGGAGATCCACACTCCTGGTCTCTCCAGCCTGCTGGCCAGCTCGAGTGCAGGACTCACCAAACGCCCCCTGTCCTATGAACGGCGCTGGTGGGGGCAGTTGCAGTGTGATGTCTTCACCAACGCAGAACAAAAAATCGTTCTGCATTAGTGAGGACATCACTATTAAAGCAGAACAACTTTTTGCGGTGTATGGATTTCCATACACAACTGCATTCCACCATACACTATAACAGCAATAAACACAAAGGCATTGCCCCCTGGCTTTAGGGCAACACCTGGCTCGGGCATCTTGGAGGTTGAGGGAGGGGTACAAAACATTTCTGTTTTACCCCGAGTCCAGGGGAAGAGTTACCTGGGCTATGGTGTGTCACACGTGTCTGAGGGAGCACCAAAAATGTCACAGGTCACAGAAAGATGGAATGTCCTCAACAGGAATGGGATTGTATTGTATGGCTTTATTTCTGACAAGGTGTCCATCAGAAAATGCGAGAACTTTTGCAGGTACAGAACACATAGAACACAGAAATCCTCTATAGGTACAGAACATGTTACAAGAACATTTTCTTTTGAGCTTCCATCCCCTTCTTCTGGGGCAAATGGACAACAGGGGCATCAGTGATACCCAGGACTGCCTGAACACACATCGCAATGGGCAGATCCAAAGCACATTTGTAGACAGCACAGACCATGGACTCTGTAGAGTCCTGAAAGTTACCTGCGGGCACACAGTTCCAACCCAGTGGGAGCACATTGTTTCCTCCTATCATTAACTTTCAATAGAACTGGGTGAACTAAGTTGCCACCTCAACACTTGTAAGCAGATTGGGTCCCTCTGCAACCTGGATTGAGTGGTCAGCTCTACTCAGCCAAAACCAGACTTCCTCTGAAATTACATTATTACATTTTCTCAGGCACTGCAGCCTCTGAAGATGTTCCAAGTTGCACATTTGCATTAGTCACCAGAGTACTCACTTGAACATCTTAACGCAATTGTGTGCTAGGCACCAGTGTACTCTCATAAACGGTAAATGCACCTGTGTGCTAGGCACCAGTGTACCCACAGTGAACATTAAGTTATGTTCCCACAGAACTAACATTTCTCACAAAACTGTAGGGGTCCTCTTCCATGGAACCCACCCACAGTAAAACACTTAGGAAAGTCACTTAAGTAACACACAGGAGCCCCAGGCTGTAGGCCTTTCTGAAGTCCAGGACTACAAGTGACAAAAATACAAGGTAATTAACATTTTACAAGGCTAGAGCACTGACGTAAAACACACACAGTCTATTCCGGGCAGCACTTTAGGAGAAGTGAACTGGTGCGGGGAATGCCCCAACAGCTACTCACTGATACCAATCCAGAATGACAAATTCATGAAGAAATTTACACCCTTGGGGCACTGCAACAGATGGTCGCCACCACAGCCCAGCGCTCAGACCACTTACTGACACACTAGGGTGAAGAAAAAACACAGGAGAGGCTCTCTTTCTGGAAGCTGGGCTGCCAGCTGGCAGGGCACCAACTGCTCTGCACAAACTACAAACTCTATCTCATTCTGACTACGAGTCAAAAACTGCAGCTCTTAGAGCAAGGAAGTTAAACAAAAAAAGCAAAAAAGGAATCCAAAAAACTTCTGATCATAGGAGACTCCATGATTCGGGGAGTCGAAACCCATCTCCAGCCAGGGGTATTGGTCAGATGTCTCCCAGGTACATCGGTGTGGAGAGACACTGACCGCATTGCTAAAATTGTTCACAAAGCAGGAGAAAATATTGACGTCCTGGTACACATAGGGACTAATGATCTTGCCAGCCGGTCAGTTGTGGAGACCAAGGAACACCTGACCAGGCTGGGTGACAAACTATCATCCATTTCATCAGACATCTCCTTCTCTGAGATCCTGCCAGTCTGGGGGGGGGCAGGTGGACAGAAGGTCAGTGAAGGGGAGACAGGGGAGCTAAACATGTGACTCAAGGGCTGGTGCCAGAAAAAGGACACCAATTTGTAGGGAACTGGCAACAGTTCTGGGAGCGAAAGTTCTTTAAATTTGATGGACTGCATCTGACTAAGGAGGAGTCAGTGCATTGGGGCAGAAGTTTGATGTCTTTGCAGAATATTTAAACTAAATGGAGAGAGGGTGCAGCACCCCATCGTCCGAATGGGAAGAACACCTCCCCTCAGCTAGTGGTCAAACAGGGATTCAGCATGTTTGCAGTTCATTTGCATCACCAGGTAAGAAAAAAGGTCCGTCTCCCCATACGACGCACAGGAGAAATGCCAAACTTTACCCAACAACTAACACACCAGAATCTGGCCAATGGAAAATCATGTACACAAATGCTCACAGCCTGGGAAATAAGATCCAAGACCTGCAGTCAATAATGACAGAGGCTAAACTGGACATAGTAGCAATTAGTGAGACATGGTTTACCAGTAACCACACTTGGGAGACTTCAGTACCTGGCTATGTACTGTTCAGAAGAGACTGAGGTGCAAAAGGATGGGGGGTGGAGTGGCCCTGTATGTCAATGAAAATATCAAAGCTACAGAAATTCAGAATACACATAAGGAGCCAGAAGAACTGTGGGTCACCCTGGAAACAGGAAATGGGACAGCCATAAGAACTGGGGTTGTCTACAGGCCCCAGACCGGGGAGGACATAGACACATTACTGTTAGAAGAGATACAAAACATGACAGCTAAAGGGGAGGTTCTGATAATGGGAGACTTCAACATGCCAGATACAGATTGGTCAATACCAGCAGGAATATCTGCCAGAACTAAACACATGGTGGGTTCCCTGCAGGGGGAGGGCCTCAAACAACTGGTACAACAACCCACAAGAGACAGGGCTATCCTAGATCTAGTACTGACTAACAGGGAAAGGATCACAGATCTCCAGGTAGAAGGTCACCTGGGGGCCAGTGACCATCACATGGTATGGTTCCATTTGGCCACTACATCTAAATCATCCCATTCCAAGGCAAAAATGTGGGACTTCAGAGGAGCTGACTTTGGTAAGATGGCCAACAGAGTTAAGCTAGCCCTGGCAAAAATAAACACAGGGGAGAGGGTACAGGCAAAATGGGCAAGCATTAAGGATGCAATACTTGAAGCAACATCCCATTGTGTTAGAGAGAAAAGGAAGTGCAAAAGAAGAAGGAAACCACTTTGGTTCTCAAATACAGTAGCAGAAAGGTCAGAGCCAAGGAAACAGCGCTGAGGAAATATAAAGGGAACACAGCGGGATGAAGATAGGGAGACATACCAAACTGCCCTAAGGAAGCAGGGAAGGCAGTAAGGCAGGCAAAGTCCCAAACTGAGAAACACTAGCACGAACAGTAAAAGAAGGTGACAAAACTTTCTATAGATACATTAGTGAAAGGAGAAAGTCCAGAGGGTATTGCTAAGCTCAAAGGAGAAAAGGGGACATGTGAGAGGAGGCCACTGTAAGGCATCTATCTTAAATAGATACTTTGCTCAGTATTTACTTAAGAGAAGGTAGGGCAGGGCCCACAGCTCAGCACCATGGACACGGGGGGAAGGAGGTGACCACTAATTCCTTCACAAAAGAAAGGGTCCTACAAGAGTTCGCTAAGCTCAGGGTGGACAAAGCAATGGGACCTGATGGCATACATCCCAGGGTACTTAAGGAGCCAAGGGTGGAACTAGCAGAGCCATTATCAGAACTGTTTAGTGAGTCTTTGAGCACAGGAGAGGTCCCAGAAGACTGGAGAAGGGCTCATGATCCCGCTCTCACAAGGTGGTGAGCAGGGAGGAGGCAGGGAACTACAGACCAGTCTTACCTCAGTAGTGAGCAAGATTATGGGCACTCCTTAAGGAAAGGATAGTGCAACACCTGAAATCCATAGAGGCAGGGATCCAAGACAACATGGGTTTACAAAGGAAGGTCCTGTCAAACTAATCTCATAGATTTCTTTGACTGGGTAACCAGAGTGGTGGACCAAGGGGGCAGTTGATGTCACCTACCTTGACTTCAGCAAACCTTCGACTCATGTTCCACATAGAAGATTGATAAATAAGCTGGGTAGGCTCGGGGTGGGTCAGAAGTTGGTCAACTGGGTGGCAAACTGGTTGATGGGCTAAAAACAGAGAGTGGTGGTAAATGGTATACAGTCAGAAGAGATGCAAGTTACAAGTGGGGTACCTCAGGGATAAGTCCTGGGGCCTGTCCTCTTCAATATCTTCATTAGTGACATTGCAGATGGACTAGAGGGTAAGGCTTGTCTGTTTGCAGATGACACGAGATCTGCAACAGAGTAGATGATCCAGATGGGGTGGGCAGAATGAGAAGAGATCTGGATAAACTAGCAAAATGGTCAGAAGAGTGGCAACTGGGACTTAATGCAAAAGTAGTGAGATCATGCACATAGGAAGAGAAACCATGAAGCCACCTATAGTCTGGGAGGAGTTGCTGGCAGTCACAAAGGAAGAAAGAGACTTGGGCATCATCATCTCTGATGACCTGAAATCATCCAAGCAGACCTCTAAAGCAGTAGGTAAGGCTAGGGGATGTTAGGGTGTAGTTAGTTGGGTATCACAAGTCGTAAGAGGGAGGTAATCCTCTTTGCAAGACACTAGTTAGACCCCATCTGGAGTACTGCGTGCAGTACTGAGCCACACCTTCACAAGGACATTAACCAAATTGAGGCAGTCCAGAGAAGGGCAACCAGAATGGTGCAGAGACTGCATCAGAAGACGTATGAGGACAGATTAACGGAGCTCAATATGTATTCCCTTAAGCAAAGGAGGGAGAGAGGTGATATGATCGAAACATTCAAATACCTTAAGGGCATTAACAAGGTGGAAGAGTCTAACATGTTTAAATATAAGAAAAATAGCAGGACAAGAGGACACAGAATGAGACTGGAGGCAGGCCGATTAAGGGGAAATGTGAGGAAATTCTTTTTCACAGAAAGTGTGGTGGATGCATGGAATGGCCTACCTCAGGAAGTGGTGGCTGACTATAGTGCAGGGCTTCAAACAGGCATGGGATAGGCATAAGGGAGCAATACAGATGAGTATGAATAGATAGGCCATTGACAGAGCAAAGCCAATGGCACATTTATAAGGTAGAAAAAGAAATGTGCAGACTGGATGGGCCTTGCAGTCCTTATCTGCCATCATCTTCTATGTTCCTATGCTGCTGTGGGAGTTTTAAATTCTAAACAGCACTCTCTGGCTCAGCAGAGACTGGGCAAAGAAGGCTTAACTGCATAACTGAGATTTTCACCCTTGTGCTGCCTAAACTATGCTAAAGGGGTTTTAGTAACCCCAGTATAAAGTTTTGTTAAAAACACACATAAACAGTGATGTTATAACTATATAAGGTTCATGGCCTGTGGCCCTTAGAAGCCCAATAAAACCACACTATACCAGATATTACTTTAAATTAGTTGTAATTTATTAATGCCAAAATTAGCCCTAATACAATTAAAGCTAAACAGCTGATGGCTGACTACCATCAGGGTTATAGATATACAGAGACATTTAAGCAATATTACCCCTTCTCTGGGTGTTTCAAGCATCTATGGCAGCTGTCTTCAGCTCTTTTCCTCTCGAAACACACTGGGCATACAATCTAAGTCTGATATTTATACAGTAATTGTTGACAAGAAATGGAAAGGAGGAAATTTCATAATATTGAGACATCCTGGCCATAAATGGCTATCCTTGTTGACTAATATAAAGATTTCATTTAACATTGACCAGGAGGGTTGTATTAGTTGTCACAACCACAAGGGAAGCATCATAGCAACTGGAAACACTTTATCCAGGAAGGCAGAAAGACAAGTTTGATAAGATAAAAGTATAAGCATTCATCAATGTTACCAAGTAACATAAATACAACCTAAGATAGGGAAATCGACAGGACTGGACAGGACCTTAATGCTTGGCCATTCTACACGTACTACTTTTGTTTCTGTTTACGGCTATTTGTATTAGTTACATTAAGTTCAACAGGATCTTCTTTCTTGCACAAGAGAATATCTTTATACAAACGATTCTGCTTTGCCCAGTAAGTCTGCACTGATCAAGACATTCTGCTCTAAACAAAACATGTGCTCTTTAACCCAATTCTGGCTGGTACCCTCTGCAATAAGCACTCTTTTAGTCACTGCTTTACGTTACTTTAACACTTTGGTCAAATTCTCTTGCATTTGCTAGTATTCTGCTATAATATCACAGTCCCCACTTGGGGGGGCACGGGAGAGAAAAACCCTCTAAGGGGGTTCCACCCCCCCCCGGCATAAACACTTGATTAATGTACACAGGTTAGTATAAACATAAAGATCTTGTAAAATTAAACATTTTGGTTTTACTCTATTAACTTCATGTTAATATTTCACCCTACATAATTATTTAAATCACTACAGTGCATGCGACAATTTTTAAAGCTTGGATAACTGAGTCATTCATAGAAAAACAGTTTATAATGTATTACATCACAGTATTATTGATTGCATGAAAAACCTTTTTAAAACTGGTTTATAGCATACAGATAGTTAAGGTAACCATGAAAGGAGTCTTATTCTGAAGTTGGCACAGGGGTAATCACAGATTGAACAAAAATGGAATGGTTTGTTTGTGACAAAACAAACTAGGTATGTCAATACCACAAATGACATGTATGAAAAATAGTAAATGTTCGATATCACATGACAGTGCAGAAAACAATTGAATATAATGTACAACAGAACATAACAGTGATTATCGATGAAAAATAGTCCACAAAGTCCACATTGAGAGTGGATAAGGCATGTGACAGCAGCGTACATTTTGCTTGATTGAAGAATCTGTTGATAATGTCTCTTGACAGACAGGTCATTATAAAACGTGTATGACCAGTTTAGAAAGTTTATATGTGTAACAGTCCATAAAGTTCATGACTAACAGTCCATAAAGTTTATATGAGTAACCACAAACTGGCATAGTTGCAGGCAAAATGTAATTTGCAGAAAGGTGGTAACCCCACAAGGCACATGGGGCTATGCAGATGTTGATTTAAAAACAAAACACCAGCACAGTAAGAAAGTCAGTGTTTAGGTTGCTGGCTGTTGGATGGCTGAATTTGCAGAGGCCTTGGCAGGGGGTGCATTAGATTGTGCACCGAGTCTTTCAGTGAAGTAGCCACACACACTGGCATAGCGTTTGTGTTGTGGAAGTGGATCGCACCCCTGCACAAAGATTAACAGTCCATAAGAGAACAAGTGACAATCTATAATAGAACAATTAAAAACACAGTTCATAACTGAACACTCAGTTTGTACAAAGTGCCAGCCAAGCTTGGAAAACACCAGCAGTGAAGAAATGGATGTCTTGCTTGAAGATAAATTGAAGTTTACTTGCTGAAGTCAGGGGATTGCCCCTACCCCAGGATTGGCTTCATAATAATTAATTGTAGAGTGTGAATTGGCTGGACCATTTTCAGTTTATTTAAATATTTACAAATAGGTGTAATTTTGCTGGAAACATTACATTTGCAAAGGTAATAATAGCCTGTTTCATGTAGTAGTCTGTATATGGAACCACTCAGGCAGGAAGATGGTGATGACATTGAAGTTGTGGCAGCTGTTTTCTTTTCAGGAAAAAGCTGAATATTTTTGCAGCTTAGATGAAAGTGTTACTGCTTTTCTATGTGATGTTATGTGTGCCACACCGTTCAAACCTGCAAATTTGCAAAACTTTGTTAGAACACATAGTTAAGAAGACACACTCAGTTTGTATGAAAAGGAAAAATGCAGAGGTTATTAGCAATGTTTTTGATTAATGTGTGGTGTGACATAACCCAAGTTTCCGGCAATGGAAAAAGAAAAAGGTATTGGCGTTGGCCATGCCCTCGGAGGGTCATGTCGAGGTACAGTAAGGAGGAAATGCCATTTGGCCATCTGTGAATACAGCCTGTTTCCAGGTCTCAGAAGAGGTAGTGATAGTAATGAAAACATAGTTTCACTGCCTATGTGTTGCAGTTTTGGCCTAGTGTAGGCAAGTCTTATGAAATAAGAGTGCAGTAGCATGCACTTTAAACCTTTAACTTATGGCTGTATGCCATTTATACCATGTAATACTGGGGTAAACACATCTTGGCCTATACCTGTGACAGTGCCTGTTGCACTTGTGAAGTTTGAAAATGGGGGTCCTTCTGTGTGTTGGACAAAAGGTATAAAATAGTGTGGGGCCCTGCTACTGGGTCTCAAGTATGTGTCTAGTATGCTTCAAGGATGTTTAGGAACGTGACACTATGAAAACTAGAAATGCTGGTACAGAAGCAGATTATGAATTCTGTCATATTGTAATTGGATAGAAGTAAAGGGTACCTGGGAGTGGTGGTACAAGCAGACCACTAGTTGGTCTGGGTTGCCACGTTTCACTATTGGGGAAACAACAGTTGGAAGCATGGTAGTGCTAGCAATTAAATAAAGTGCCCAGTTTGGTGATGGCCAGGGGCAATGGAAAATTGTGGGCATGATTTTTGCACTATTTCCGTCATTTGAGGGCCCCCCCATGACCACAGCGTGATATTGTACATACCAGGTTTTCAGTGGGAGGCAGGCTACTTTCTTTTGTTCCCTGCTCCCTGCTGCAGCGTGGTTCAGCATCCTGCGGCTCCTCCCTGCTAGCATGTGCCTTATTCCACCCCCGAGGTTGTTCCACCCTGCCCATGGATGTCACAAAAGGGACGGAACACCTCGAGGAACTTTAAACTTTCGCGCTGTTCTTACTTGTATGTCCCCCCCCTCAGGTTCACATAAGCTGTTTAAATGCGGCTGGTTTGGAGGGGGGACAGGTACTTCACCTGAGCCACAGGAGCGAGGAGGGAGGGAGCGAGTGAGCGAGACAGACAGACCACACATCAGTGGAACGAGGAGCTAGGAGCAAGCAGCAAGCAAGACACAAGGAGCGGGTTGTGCTGTGTCAGCGGGCGTGAGGAAAGAAGCTACCTCACATTTGTGAGAAACTCACAAAGGGGCTGTGCATCACTTTTTTTGCTGCTGCAGTTGAAGCACTTGGCTGGGGGGGGCTGAAAGCTGAATCTCTGGTAGCCTTGATTTGACCTGCCTACTTGCCCACCTTGCCAAGTCCACTGCTTTTGACTTTGTGCCTGCTAATTTGTCCTGCCTGCATCCAGCCATCTAAGGAACTGAAGGACTGCCCAGAGTGCCTGCCTGAACCTGGTAAGGTAAGACTGTTTAGTTGACTAGTTTAGCATGTGGAGTGAGAGGCACAGGAAGAGTTTGGGGAGGGCATAGTAGAGGGAAAAAATATAGAATGATGTATTTTACTGCTTGTGTTTTTTTTTGTTCTACATGGGGCTGGGGGGCAGATCAGTTTCCTGTGGTCAGTCATTCATTGTGGTCAGGCCAACTGATACATATGCAATAAAAAAAAAAAATTGTTCTGGCCACAGGAGATGGTGGCAGACAGGCATGCTGGCCCAGAACAATTTTTTTCTGCATGTATACCAGTCCACCAGGTCTGTGCCATGCTCCTTTCACTTGCTGTTGATGGTCAGTGGAGGGTCGGGCCTGGCAGACTTGGTAGACATGCAGAAAAAAACTGTTCTGGCCTCGGGTGATGGTAGGCATGGGGCAGACGTGCAGGCCGGCCTAGCACAATTTGTTTCTGCATGTATACCAGTCCGCCAGATCCATGCTAAGCTCCTTTCGCTTGCTGTTGGTCGGTGGAGGGTTGGGCCTGGCAGACTTGGTAGACATGCAGAAAAAAAATTGTTCTGGCCTTGGGTGATGGTGGGCATGGGGCAGACGTGCAGCGAAAGGAGCTTGGCATGGACCTGTCGGACTGGTATACATGTGTGTATAGATTTATTTAATTTTAATACAAAGGGAGAGCAATACATTAATTACATAATTTCATAGATATATACATAAAAATGTAGTAATATTCAGTCATTAAAAATGCGTCCTCAAAAAAGTCATCATTGTACATTTCCAGTCGAGCTCGCAAGCATGTCCGCACCACAAGCAAAGCATCCACAGTTCTCAAGGGAAGAAGCCAAAGAACGCCATGTTTCATATTGCATCCAAGCCAAGGATCGAGTAAAGATGTATCCAGAAGATCTTTATGAGGATGGAGGCCACTTGTTCTGCCTATTTTGCTGCTACATGATCGACTTTCTCCGTAAGCATACCATTGACATCCATATGAAGTCGCAGAGACACCTGGACCGGAAAGCAGAAATAAAAGAAATGAAGGTAAAGGCACTGTTCTATTCCTTTATCAATTTTGCGTTTATTGCTTTTTCTTGTTTTCCCCATCCCCTACTACTAGCTGTCCCTCTACTCAGAGTCCTGTCCATTCACTACCCTCATGATCAGGCTTAACCCCCTTGGGCTGGGCTGCCGAGGGGGCTTTCCACTCCCTAAAAGACATTGTAGACAAGACCTGGATTACCCCCCAGGTCAGGGTCATGAGACTGGGACCCTCCCATGGGGCACTGGTGGTAGGAGGCAGAGGAACGAGTTGAGCCATCTTGTTGGGGGCTGGTATTTTGTTTTTTTTTCCTGGGGGGCGTGGACGTTCAATGATGTCCAGCGTCCGCCCTGCGCCTCTGAATATTCAGGCATCTGTCGCTGCAGTACCACCAGCCTCTGCCAGGGTCCATCAAGCACTGGACACACTTCCCTCCCTCCCCTCGGAGAAGGACAGCATTCCTCTGGACACTCCATCCTTCTCCCTCTGGCCAGCCCTCCACCCTGGGTCTGTTCCCGAATCTGGGTCACTGGTGTCACAAGCAGAAATCCAACCGCTGCACCAGTGGGCTGGCCAGGATGTGCAATCCTGCTTACCCCGCCCTCGACATCAGGGCTTCCTGAACCTAGGCTGCTGGCATGGCCTGCGGTAAGGCAAGGTGCCTCGGCCTTCTGTGCCACCAGGCTGGCTCAAACTGTTCTGTTCCACCTGCTTAGTATTTTGCTTTTCTTTACGTGCTTGTTTTGGAATGTTAGACTAGCGACTATGCACAAACTACAAAAAAATAAGTTATCTAAATTATGTTTTTGTGTCTTCCAGGTTCTGCCAGTCGTCAGAGACAACAAGCTCTCACAACATGTCTTGCCAGAGCAATGGCGTCCTCATTGGAACGAAGAGGGTTTGTGCTGGACTTTGTTCAATGTCTGACATGAGCAGATATTCCTCTGGAAAAGGCTCCAGCTTTTCAAGAGTTTCTTCAGAAATACACCAAACAAGGAGGAACACTTCCCGGACCAGCACAACTGCGCAGTACATATCTACAAGAACTACGCCTAGAACATGAAACTAACGTAAAGAAAGAAGTGGAGGATGCCAACATTTTTGTCTATCTGGATGAAACCACAGACTCCTGTGGACACAGCATGTTAGCAGTTTTGGCTCAGCCTTTGAATAAAGTTGGAAAACAGCCCATTCTGAATGGTGTGGAGTTCCTGCAGCGTGTTAACCATTCAACAATATCACAGACTCTACTGAAAGTTTTAAATGCCAACTCTGTGAACTTCGACAAAGTACTTGCAGTTGTTTCAGACAGTGCAAGTTATATGCACAAAGCATTTGGTTCAGTTCTCTCTGGAGTACTACCAAATGCTGTGCATGTGACCTGTGTGGCACATCTTCTCAATCTTATTCTTGAAATCTGGGCAGACACCTTACAAAATCTGAACAGCGTGGTGGCTTGTTAAGAAGGTGCTGTCCAGAGCCAATGTGCCACCACCAGTTCCTGTCTTTTATGGAGTCGAAAGATAATGTGACTCCAAAGATGCCGGTTTATTCGGTCCTGACAAGATGGTGCTCGTGGGTCAATGCTGTGGACTATTTAGCTGATACATGCCAATCATTGCTGAATTTCTACAAAGAGAAACATCTGGTGCAGCGACCCTCAAAAGGTTGAAGGACCTGCTGAAGGACAAATTAACAGAGTTGATGACGCAAGCAACATTTATCAAAGAACATTCGGTAGAGTTGGTTAGACTCATTGAAGAGCTACAGTCCAACTCCAAGCCACATGGGCATAACATTTATTCAAAATTGCAAACTGTTCATTTCTTTTTAGACTTTTGCACAACAGCTGGTGCTCAGGAGTACAGGCCCCAGACTGTGGAATGGTTATCCAGATGCCCAGTACAGGAACATGAGGCCTGTACCACTATTTTTCAGACTCTGACGCTGCAGAGCAGTGATAAGATGGCAAACATTTTAAGCCACCACCCCTCCTTGAACATCTTTGAAGTAGCAAGTGTCTTCGATCCCCAGCAGCTACCAACAGTGGAGAAGAATAAAGCTAACTACACTGAACTGATCCCTGGACTTTTCACGGTCTCTAGCATGGAATGGCATGCATACATGGCTGTAGCCCAGACAATTCCATCAGACTTCATCCAGTCAGAATGGCGGGAGGCACAGCATGTTGCACTGCCAGAGCTCGCTGCCATTGCCAAGCAATACATCTGGCTTCCAGTGAGCACAGCCAATATAGAACAAACATTTTCAGTGTACTCAGCCCTGCTGAAGGACAACCAATAGACTTTAATAGAGGACAACGTAAAACTGCTTTTAATGTTGAAGTACAATAAAAATATATAGAGATTTTTGAGGGTGGTTTCTGAGTGGCACTGAAAGGAGAGTGCGTGTGAGTGTACGTATGGAATAATATCATAGTATCAGCAATTTGTAGGAAATTAATATTTAACATTTTTTTAATGATATATATTGCTGGCCTTTATAGTCTAGATAAATTGTTAAATAATAAAGTTTGGGCATTCTTAGGAAACTGATACTCTGAATTATTTTCAATGATGTAATTGATTGCCATATATAGCGTTCATTAAAGTTTGGTTATTTTGCATTATGTCTTGTTTTTTTTTGGTGTTGTACCAAAAATGATCTATCTGGAAACTGCAAATAGGACATCAAGGGCCCTGCAATTTCCCCATAATAAATCTGAAAAATCCCCGCAATTTGGCCATGATTTTTCCACAATTTTCCAGTGCCCCTGGCGATGGCACATAACATGGAGGAAAGAAGCAGCATATTTGGGTTGCTGTTCGGAGGCTTTAGACCATTATTAGCTTGTAAAAAGAAACAACTAATTTGTTTCTAAGTTGTTGTATATCCCCCCATATCAGGTTGACAGCTTATCCTGTAATACACTCCCCACCAGGCCTGTTACACCAAAATTATGTCGGAGGTGTCTTGGGGTGGAACATCCCTGAATGTGGAGTAGATTTTTGGGCTTCTACTTGATAAGCTGCTACTACACATTATAAATCCTAAACATATCTGTAATGACACAATGACCATATTGGGCATAGTGCACCACTATATATGTATATATATACTGTACATATATAATACACACGTACATACATACATGTATATATAACAAAGGTAGTGAACATTTTTAAAACAGAATTTTAGAGATTACAGACTAGCAGTGTCAGTGGCTCAGTAGGTAGCACACTCGCCTCTGAGGCCGGGATATCAGAGGGCTGTGGGTTCAGTTCCCACATCTGGCACTTGGGTTAATATCCCAATACTGACACTGTAGTGCAGCATGAGAGGGGTGCTGCACTTCTGAGGTGCCGTCTTTTGGATGAGACGTTAAACCAAGGTCCCATCTGCCTGGACTGGTGGTTGTTCAGGTGGATGTTAAAGATCCCATGGCACTTATCGAAAAGAGTAGGGGAATTTCCCCAGTGTCCTGGCCAAATTTCCCTCATTCACTAAAAATAATACCACCAACAGCTTAATCGGTTCAAATTCAGTTGCTTACCATCTGTATCCTCCCTCCCCCCGGTCGCCCCTGAAAAAGGGACTTCTAGGCCCAGTGGGCTTACTGGGTCAACAAAATTCAACAAAACAAAACAAACAGTCAGGTCCCTGCATGTTTCTGGCTTTGATGTAGGCCTTGTAAGGGTTGTGGTTGAAGGATGTGTGCATGCAGTTTATCGGGCATCTCGTGAGATGAGTTGCAGAGGGTGGGTATGCCATTAAGTGTTTGTGTTGAAAGAGAATTATTTTTTTTTTACATCCCACCTCTCAGTGTTTGTGGGTTTGAAAAAGACAAAAAGGGGCCTGGCTTGCCAGGCAGTATGGATGGGACTGGCATGGCCTTTTCAGGATACGCCATCTGGAACCATAAATAAATGAGGTAAAGTTCTTCTGTGTTTGGAAAGGCAGATATTTCTTATTGTCCAGTGGAAGTCTGTTGCATTGTCCTGTACAGGGTCTTTGGTGAAAGAGGCAGCTCGGTCAGTGTAGTAATGGAAGGATTGTGCTTTAGGTTGACCAATGCCGGCAGAGGCCAGGTAACAAATTAGTACATTTTCACTAAACTTTTCTCTAACAGTTTTTTTTTTCTTTAGATGTCAGATCACACTTAATTGACAGTAGGGTTGTGGACATTTTAACCACAAATGTGCGGGCAATGTTATTAGCCAGTCAGTCATCACCTTAAGAAGTGTACACTGGATAGGTGGTAATGGGGTGGCCCCATTGCCATCCTCAGTTAATATATTTTTCAAATGATACAATTATATTGCAATCTGCTTAATAAGTATAACTTTATACATTACTGGAAGGTTGGAGTCTCTCTTCCCTAAGATAAAAACAACAAAAAAAGGTTGTCTCTGCGAGAGGTTAGTATTGATTTTAAAAATTCTTCTGCAGTAGGGTTATGTAGATGTGTGCCTTCGGCAACCCCTAAACAGGGGTAGGTGTTTCTTGTGGCTTCTAGCCACATTTTGATGGATTTCTGAAAATAAAATGAGATTATTTTCTAGAGCAAGAGGAGCCAAGTGTCCTTGGGTACCTTGTCCTAAACATTAGAATATGTCTTTTGAGCTCATAAAAGATCCGGATTAACTCTATGCCAATAGTTGGTTTTATGTCATTGTATTTAAATTTTGGAATGAAAGTTCATACAGGTCCATCTTGAAAATGAGGTTCTTTCCCAATGATGTATTACTATTACTACCTGTCTAAAAATAAAAATTTCTACTACATAATAGTTTTATATTATGGCATAATGTACATACATATACAGTATTTGCAGAATGTATTCATAAAAAAAATGGTAACATAAAAAGATTAAAATTTTTGGACCTGAAACAAAAGGTTATCATTGGTAAACATAGTTGATATTTTTCAAAACAGCTGTAATATTTTGTGACAGTATACTGTATAGCAAACTTTATTAAAATAAACGGCTCATTTGAAATGCTGGAAGTGTTGAGCAACCCCCATTGATAGCATGGGAGTCACGTGATGCTGTGCATGAACAAAGAGAGCAGTGTGGAAACTAAACCACTGTGAAGGAAGGTATTGGGCTTGGTGTTAGATTAGCCAGTAGGTTTTGGCTGCAAGCCCAGAAGAAAATGTCTGTCCTATTTTGCTTGGACAGAGTGCAAGTACTGTAAAAATTACAAGAAAAAAAATTGAATTTTAGGTCTCACACATGGTGTGTTTTCATGAAAACATACATTTTAGGTTGACATTGGTGCTTTAAGTAGGGACACACATCAAGTTTGAACTGGTAGTGACAGAGAATTTTGAAACACAGGAAGGTCAAGTAACTTGCCAAAGGTCACACAGTGTGCAAGCAAGGATCGCTGGGACTCAACCCCAGCTGTTTCTGTAGTGTCCTTGTACACTACACATATTGAAGTGTTTTTTTAATCTGCTGGCTGAGGCAATGCACTAAGAAACAATGCCTTACACAACTTGTATTATTAGATTGGCTTATTATTTGACACCAATTTGCTGAAGTAATGGCCATATTTTGATTAGAAAGCTCTAAAAGTGTTTTAGATATTTGCTGTTTACTGTCTATCTTGCAACAAGCTACAACTAACTTAAACCAAAAAATGTATATATCTCCATGCCACAGCTTTCCAAAATAAAACTTTTCAAACACCTTTCAATCACTTTATAAAATAAAACATCATTATTTCTGTTTATTTGAAGCCAAACAAGATCTTATTTGAAAATACAGTACAACACACCATCTGTAAATGAAGACACATCTAGGAGACCATGGCACGTTGCCAAAATATGGCACTCGGCCATTTTGAAATATCTGTGATGAACATTTTATTTCTCTTTAGCAAAGAGTTTCTGGTTTTAACTAGAAGTATGATAACGCCATTCATAGCTGTTAACACATTACATTTTCACCTAGCAGTTGCTTGGTACATTGTCTGCAAACTACAAGTCTTTTCACACATTACAATCTATGACGTCATATTTCTTCACCCTCAAAGCCACCTGCTCCAATCAACAACCTACATATGAAAGTTCTTCAGTAACCCTATCCAGACAATACAAATCTTTTATAAAAAAAAACCTAATGAAAACAGTCAGATAAGAGGTACAGAAGCTTGTTACTTTTGTACCGTAACATGCTCTGCTCTGAAGGCAGTCAAGACTATCTTTAGAGCAACCTTGAGAACAGAACAGGACCACAGAACACAGATATATGCTGGAAAAATGAGAACAAAAGAAAGAAGGAAAGAGAGAAAGAGAGAGAACATTACTTTGTTCAGTGTGTGTGTACTGCAGAAATAAAGCAGACAAACTAAAGAAAACTTGTAGGAGCAGATACACAATATCTCATCCCCGTGACAAATGACTTTTAGGATAAGACACAAACCTATCCCTTGTCAAGGTATTTTCCTTCTTCTGTCCTGATACTCTGATCTAGGAGAACGACTGCAAAACCTTGATTACCTACAAATGCCGCAGCTATTAGCCAGAGTGCTGCAGATATTAACCCTTTCAAATCAGGTTTCCTTTTGGTCATTTCAGGAACCTGCCAAACCAAGTCTTTTTCCAGAACTGTGGTTTGCAGTTTAACAGTACACATTTGGGATTTGGATGCTTTTTTAAAGTAGGGAAGGATGCTATTAAAGCAAGAAACAGTGCTGTGGCCAACAGACCCTGTAGAGAGTGGGTCTGTGCAGTCTAAAATCTGTAGCAGCACTGGGTACTGGGTTGAAATCCAGCTGGTAGAGGTCTCCAGTACCTGGGTTTGGGATAAAATGTTTCAGCCACCAGGAGGCAAGGGAACTTGAAATTGAGACAAAAAAAGCCTCACAGCTGCGCAGATAGTGAACTTCGGGGGGGGGCTCTCAAGTCAACCTGTCTGTAGTCACACCTACTGTGTATGCATCCACAGTGGTTGAACAAACAGATGGTTGGGCAGTCTGTACTCAACGCAGTCCTGGAACTCAAAACTGCTATTGAACAAGGTGAGGCAAAATCAACCTTGCCCAATGCAATATTACATAATAAGTGCAGTATTACACAGACGTTTTTCTTTTTCTAAATGTTGATTATCTAACATCACTTGGGCAGCCACCGCTTTCCTAGTGAAGGCAGCTTGAACTGTGAAAACCAGCATTTGCTGTTGTCCTGTTAATGCTTTGAGCTGTTCTAATAATTTCTCCTTTTCAACTTTAACAGTGTATACTTTCTCTTTCCACTGACCTGCTATCCAGCAGACACAAAATACAAGGCCGTTTACACCCTGTTTGTTTGACAAACATTTCTCTATAATACATCACTCTACATGGCCCAGAGCCTGTTACCAAGGGTCCTTGAACCCTCTGCATGCACTTAATTAATTCCTGGACACATTTACATTTTCTCCACAGACCTTAACCTGTAGGTTCAACTTCCAGTCGAACGCTTAGAGCTTGTTAAACACAAGCCCAGCAGTTAGGTTATGACCCTTACCTGTGCGGACCCTATTTAGGCTAATTATGTCTTACTGGATCTACCGGAACCAAACCACCTCCTGGCTTAGACTGGCCAAATCAGTAAAGTTTTGTTAAAAACACACATAAACAGTGATGTTATAACTACAGGAGGTTTGTGGCCTGTGGCCCTTAGTAGCCCAACAAAACCACACTATACCAAATGTCACTTTAAATTAGTTGTAATTTATTAATGTCAAAATAAGCCTTAACACAAATGAATCTAAACAACTGATGGCCCACTACCATCAGGGCTATCTAAATACAATTAAAATCTAAACAGCTGATGGCCCATTATCATCAGGGCTATAGATGTACAGAGAAATGTAAACAATATTACCTCTTCTCTGGGTATTTCAAGCATAAAATCTCGGCTAGCTCTCACCATCTAGCTACCTGGATTTTGGGCTTGGATGTCTCGTGGGCAGAGTGACTAGAACAGGCACCCCACAGGGGTTGGTACAGCTACTTATGCCGGTGGACCACTCCTCCTACTCACTCAGATCACAGGTCCCCGGGTTGCTAAGAGTTCCTCCCACCCGCACCCTCATGGGGGACAGGCACTTCGCTGCAAGTGTTCCTAGAATCTGGAACTCCTTTCCTGAGTGTGTTAGGTCGGCCCCCCCCCACTATAGTTTCCGTAGACACCTGTGGGGTGTCCTAAAGCTGGCCTCAGCGTGTGTCTGTCCCAAACCCCCATAGAGCTATGTCCTCTCTCAGCAAGGCCCCAGTGCTTTGCAAACACGCACTTGGCCAGCCCAGACAAACCTATCCTCTCTTGGCACTTGATTGAGATACTACTTGTTCACACCTGGCACTTGACCGAGTCATAATGTTGTCCTTTTTGTAATTCATAATTTTGTCCATTTCGCTAAATCACCTGTGACTCTGCTCTTCCGCACAACTGTCTGAAACTGGATGTAAATCAACCAGAGAATCTGTTTTACCTCACACTGTCTGAAAGGTAGAAAGACAAGTTTAATAACATAAAAGCAAAAGAATTCATTAATGTTACCAAGTAACATAAATACAACATTAGATATAGAAATCGACGGGACTGGACAGGACCTTAATGCTTGGCCATTCTACATGTACCACTTTTGTTTCTGTTTATGGCTATTTGTATTAGTTACATTAAGTTCAACAGGACCTTCTTTCTTGCACAAGAGAATATCTTTGTACAAACAATTCTGCTTTGCCCAGCAAGTTTGCAGTGATCAAGACATTCTGCTCTAAACAAAACATGTGCTTTTTAACCCAATTATTGCTGGTACCCTCTGCAATAAGCACTCTGCTTTTAGTCACCACTTTACATTACTTTAACACTTTTAATAGTCCAGGTGATAATGGTATTTTTTATAAGATTTTTTCCAATTTCAGGTGTACCTTTTGCCATCATTCAGAAATCTTTTTACAGTCCCATAGTAAGTGGAAATGATAATTTTTTTTATTACTGTTACAGTTATGCCAACAGTTTATTTCGATATACACCACTCGTGAGGTTACCCATGGTCAAACAGTACTCGTGAAAATAAATTGTTTATTCCACAGGTCCATGTTGTGTATTTCGTTTATGCAGTCGGCAGGGACCTTGTATTAGTGTATTTTTTTGTAATTATGTTTTGCTGTTGTTTTTCAAATTTTAGTAGTTGTGTGGGTTTTGTTTATGATATAGTGCTGTTATGCTTTTAGGGGGTGCCGATGCCATGGCCACTGCCATGGAGACTACAACATGACTTTCAACATTGTGCACTTATACCCTCAAAACAAAGCCGCCTTAAAAACAATTATAAACTGTCTCAGGAAGTTGCTAGTACTTCTCCAACTCTGCTCAGGGAATGTTGAACTTAACCCTGGCCCACCCCTCCTGCTTGGAGCCCCATCGGACCTCTCACAAGTTAAGGGCCTTAGTTTCCTGCACATGAATGTTTGCAGCTTGCTAAAAAAATTTGACATAGTCCAGACTTGGGTATTACACACAGTACCTGACATAGTTATGATTTCGGAGACATGTCTCTCGAGCCATATCCCTGACAAAACGGTCAATATACATGAATATAACCTGTTCAGATGTGACAGACCTGCTAGGAGAGGTGGAGTCGCTATCTATGCCAAGATCAAATACCATGTCTCAGACATTGTTCGGACCTCCCTACCCAAGGAATTTGAATGTCTTGCCCTTAAGTTAACCATTTCACCTGAAGTAGCCCTCTTAATATCTGCCTGTTATAGGCCACCCTCTGCGACGCTTGACATTCTAGAACACCTACACTCCATACTGGATAAGGTGAACCTAGAAAGCATAATAATGGGAGATTTCAATCTGAACTGGAACGATGCTTGCGCTAACAAGATTAAAGAGTTCTGCGATGTACACGGGTTAACCCAGATGATTCCGGAGAACACCTGACCAAACAAGAAAAACCCCAGCCACAGTACCCTACTGGATCTTATGCTTGTCAGTAAGCCTCACAACATCACCCATACAGGAGTTTTTCACAGTGACTTCAGTGATCACTGCGCCACTGCCTGTATTCGGCAGTCCCATAACAGGCTGTCTACTTCTACCTTCAAGCTAAAAAGAAGCCTTAAAAAACTTCTGCCAGACCACCTTCCTGACAGACCTTGGTAACATCAACTGGCAGAATTTCTATCTGGCCTCCTTAGTTACTGAGGCTTTCAATATTTTCCAAAACCTACTAGTGGGACTGATAAATAAACATGATCCACTTAGGAGGATCAAAATAAGGAAAAGGTCCCCTGACTGGTTCATGCCTTCCTTGAAGAAAGCCCTCTGGGACAGGGAAGTACTGTGGAAAAGAGCCAGGAAAACAAAGTTAGAAGCCAACTGGCTTGCCTTTCCGGTGGCTAAGAATGCCTGCACCAAGTTAATAAAGGCAGAAAAATCACGTTATTTCCTGACCAGCCTTGAAGAAAATAAAAATTGCTCTGCCAATTTTTGGAACATTCTTAAAGAGGTTGAAGGTCACTCGCCAGCCTCCCTCCTGCCTGCTAGAATAGTGGCAGGTAACATTTCTTACATGACCAGAGCTGACATTCTTGAACAACTCAACAATCATTTTGCCACAGCAGGCCTTGCTTTCGATGATTCGCCCCTCAGCAAGCTAAATGTCCACTGCAATGCCACTGATGGCTTATCGTCTGACATTGCCACAAACCCGAGACACTCCTCCTTCTGCTTTCAACCAGTTACATTCAAACAGGTGGAGGACCTTCTAATATCTCTGGACACAAAAAAGTGTGGAGGGTGCTGATCTTATAGAACCATTTTTCTTGAAAACAGGCTTTTACCATCTGACTACCCTAATCACCCACCTATTTAATAGTTCCCTGATTCAGGGTGAATTACCTCCTCTTTGGAAAACAGTGCACGTCATTCTCCTTTTTGAGTCTGGAGATCCAGCTGACCTGAACAACTACCGTCCTATTTCGCTGCTTCCTACCCTGTCAAAAATCCTGGAGAAAATTGTCAATTACCAACTTAGGGATTATTTAGAATCCGAGAACCTCCTGAACCCAGCCCAATCAGGTTTTAGGCACAAGCACAGCACTATAACTGCCCTCGCCAAAGTCTCTAATGTCTGGCAAAATGCTTTGGATAAAAAAAACACGTCTATGCCCTCTTTCTGGACCTTAGTAAGGCCTTTGATACTGTGGATCATAGCTTTCTGCTTAACGTCCTGAACAGCTTCGGTCTAGACACTACTGCCCTAAAATGGTTTGAATGTTATCTCTCCAACAGACTGCAACAGATTAAAGCTCAAGGGGAACTGTCTCTGCTTAAAACCCTTCCACGGGGTGTGCCACAAGGCTCCATCCTGGGCCCCATCCTATTTCTTTTATACATAAATCATATCGACTCTCACATACGCTCAGGCTACACACATCTATTCGCCGATGATACAGTTCTCTACACTATTAACTCATCCCTGGACATCGCTCACAACGAGCTACAACACGACTTGGTCACTCTCCAACACAATTTACAATTTAAAGCACAAGCTACTGCTTAATGCAAAAAAAAACTAAGGCAATGATCTTATCTCCACTTGCCACTCATACCCAGGGGCCACCATCAAACTGCCTGATTTACCCCCTATTAGGTGAACCTCTGGAAATAGTGGATACGTTTAAGTACCTGGGTGTCTGGTTGGATAACCGGCTTAATTTTGAGGTACATCTGAATGAGCTATCAAAAGCTAAGAATGTCTAACTATCTTTTATCGATAAGACACCTCCTCACATTAGGAAGCCAGAAAGACACTGGTCCTTACAACTTTTATTCCTCTGCTCGATTATGCAGACATTCTTTAGAGCCACTGTTCAAATCAGACATTATGTAAATTAGACACCCTCTATCACCGTGCCTTGCGGTTTATTCTGGATATGTCCAGTCATACCCAACACTGCTTGCTCTACCAAAAGCTTGCCTGGCCACCTCTGACATTGAGGAGGCAAAAAAAATGCCCTCCTCTGGTTCTAAAGGGCCTTAACCAATAAGCTATCAGGTTATATCTCTGCTCTCTTTGTACACGTAACAAGAGCGTATGGCCTAAGAAGCACATCCGTTGTATCCTTCAAGGTGCCAAGAATAAGGTCCCAGTATGGTAAGGTTTCTATCAATTTCTTCTTCCCTTCCCTTCGGAACAACATGCAAAAGACACTAAGGTTCTCATCCCTGCTGGGTCCCCATACCTTTAAGCTGTCTATCACATGCATCCTGATGGTCATATGTACGTGCCACAGGTGATTCTCCTACTGGCCTCCCTGCCCTGCTTTCCATTTACTTAGTACTTACTTACAACTCCAGCACTTCTCTGCACATCTCCCTCTGTATACTTTTCTTACCCCCGGCCCTTACTATGTTTGTGTCATCTCTCCCGCTAGTGTTGACATCCTCCTCCTGAAATCCCCCTCCCCCCTTCCTTCCCCGCAAAGGGTTGACCCTCCTGGTTGGTCCTTTCATGCCTTCTTGTTCTATTGTTAATATAATCTTCTTACCACACCCTGTTACTTCTATTGCTTTGTTTAGTATCCACCCCAGACGTTGGTGTACCCTTAATTTAATTTAACAATCTGCACACTCAGTATTATCCGATGTTGTTGTTGCTATTTTTTTTACTGTATGTACCAACTTGCGCTAAGTGTCTAATTGTATTATTCCTTGCTCTGTTCCCTTCTGCCAGGACCATCTTGAAAATGAGCTTGCTGAATGATAACTCTGCCTGGTTAAATGAAGTTTTGACTGATTGATTGATTGTTGTTCCCCATTCCACTAACTGCTATTCCCCTCTTTTTTCTTCTCTTTTGATTAAGTTTTTATTTTTTACTTCCTTTACTCAATATGTTCTTGTCTTAACTCATGTTACATAATCTTATATGATCCGCTATGTAATGTTTAGTTGTTGTGCTGTTTTATTTCTCCTTTTCCCCATGTGTACACTGTACTTGCTTTGTTTTGCGTACAAAGGACCTCCTTGCAAATCAGCTTGCTCAGTGGATTGTATCCCTTCATAATAAACTTGAACTTGAACATTACGTGGGCATGATGTGTTAGTGCTGCCTCTGATTGGTGGAGGAGTGGCTTGCTGGAAAAAATTTGAAAAAATGGCGGCTCAATGTAGTGAGTCACTGAGCTGTTGTATCTGGCATCGGCTGCACCTAGTCACAGACTGAGCCTGTAGTTAGTAATTTCGGCCGCAGCTTATTCACTGTCCTGAAGTTTTTACTACGGGCGCTCCCCTGTCATTTGCCAGGATTTTTTAAATGTAGACTGGCAGTCCCGAAACAGCACACTACAGGACGCTGGGGTGAAGTGACAATTTCAGGATGATCCTGTAATTTCTGGTACGGGTGGCAATCCTACTAGTAACCGCTGTGAATTTTCACCTTTAGCCTGTTGGAAGGCTTCCTTACAAAAAATGCTTTTTTTGTGTTAGGAGCGAGTGAGGGGAATGTTGGGTTGGCAGCCTGGTGAGACGGAGTGAAGTGTCAACTGGACCAGGAGAACTGCTGTTATTGTTCAGAGCGGTCCCTGCTTCAGTGAATATGATGGTTTGGACATAAAAAACAAAGGTTTTTCTTGTTTATTGGGCTTTTAGAGAGAATGAATAGGATGAGCACGCTGGGTCAGTTGTTCTGTTATACCAAAGCTAGCAGGCGAATGCTGCTTTATATCTGAGGCATGGGTTAGCGTATTTCACAAGGAGTATAACTGAAAGGTTTACGTTTTTTTTGTTTTGTTGTTGCTGTATAATGGAGCCGGGATTTCGGGGTAGGGAAGTTGTGGTGTTGGTACCTTGGCTGAGCCATTTTGAAATATGGCAATCTGGGGAACAGGCATGTAGTGTCACTAGCACACCAAGAGCAGCTGAGAGAGACAGTGAATTTGAAAGTAAAATAAATGTAGTGCCGGTTGGCTGGGGAGGGAAGGGGCTGATGACATGTCAACTGTGTAGATAGACATCTGATGATGTGTTTAGTATGTCTATAAATGTGAAATTCCACATTCATACAAATAGTAGACACATCATCAGACGTTTATTTATTTATTTAGCTTTTGTTAACCAGGTGAGCATGCTAGGCAGTCAAGTGCCTATTTTCAGGTGCGACCTGGGAGAATTACAGGTACAGGCAAGGACAATACAGCAAGGATATCGGCAACTATTAGTGGAGATTTATCTCCACACCCAGAGCTTGCGTTAACCCCCTACTGAAGTCCCCAAATGGGACTTTTGAGGACTGTGAAGCACAAAAATAAAAGTAGTGCTTCAGCACAGATCCTGTATATAGAAAGGTTTGCACAGATATCCTTAGCAGAAAAAGTATCAGATAATGCCACTCCAGAAATTTCTGACCTCAAGATTTGCTGGTTTGACCACCAACATTTGAAGCACAGGGTCAAACTGACTCCTACTTTACTAGTACTAATGCAAGCCCTAACACCTATTGCATAATTAAGTTTATTTGGTGTTATGTGTAACCCCCCCCCTACAAAATGGGGTTCCTATAATGTCTTCCTGGGCTTGCCTAATGCCCGTTGTCAGGATGGTGTCCTGTGTCCGCAGTAGTTTAAATATGTCTGCATGACAGCGCTATAGAAAGCCTCCATGCCTGTCTCTTTAAGAGATTCATTATGCCGTGTTAGAAATTAGTCTGGGCTTGGTCTGAGTAGTTTAAGGCTTGTGACCAGCCAGACAAGTGGTATTTCTGCTCCATTCTGCAGTAGCTGTATGCGCAGAGGGAGCCCTTTTAGGAGCTGTGATTCTTTCTGGTTTATCTGCTTTAATAATAATAATGTAGGAGTTGATCTAACCTGCCTTCCATTGTAGTTTGAACTTTTGCATAGGAGCCACCATTTTGGTTCTGAACTGCCAGAACTGGACCAATCGAACGTCAGGAGACTTAAAATGGAGACTGTCTTGAGGTTTTGTGGGACTGAATTTTAGTAGGAATTGTAGTTTTCAAGGTTTGGCACCTAAATGGACCTGGAGGGGGAGCCTTTTCTGTGATACTTCCATCAGCCAACCAAACCTTTTGGATGACTGGGAAAGCCCAGAGCTGCCTGCAGCAGTGAGGCAGTCAAGAGTTGGAGTTTGGAGAGTGAACAGCTCGAGTGCTCCTGCGAGGTAGCACGGGGAATCGGTGGGAATGCTGTGTCTGGCCTGCCTGCCACCATCTTCCAGTGTGAAGAAGTCTGTGAGTGTATAATTGGGCTTCATTCCGATAACCTTGCTTGAGACCTGAAACTTGAAGAGAAAGTGAGTGAACGCTGTCTGTGTGTGGATCAAAGACTTGTTCCAGAAGCGATCGGCCTGTCAGGTACCGAAGTGAGCCTCAGAATGAAAGGTTTGCGCAGAAACCCTGCTGAATTGCAACCGGAATTTATCCGATCTGTGGCTGATAGCTGTGTTGCTTATAAGTGTGTTAAATGTGCAGTGTGGGTCGCAATCTGGTTCCCCACTATTGTTTGTATTATGCTAGCTGAAAGCTGCTCCAGCACTCGCTATGGACTAAATCCAAACTGCTTGCTCTGTCTGGGCCCTGCCATCTCAGCCTAAACTGCCACTCCCACCGCAGATACTCTTCCGACAAAAGACCTGCTCGGGGATGCGGCTCCCTGCTCAACACCATCGAACAGGTAGCGACCACCACAGTGAGTTGTGTGGGCCCTGCTTCCCCTGGCAATCAAGTACAACATCCAGAGTTTTTTTTCTCATCAGTCCTGCCTCCTGGTCTGGGTAGCGCAAGTACTAAACAGGGTAGCTCCCTGTAACAAAGCTGAAATCACTGTGTGTCATGTGATTTGTTTAGGTTATTACAATGAACTGAGCCATCTGGCTCCGGATTGCAAATTCTGGGTTGATGTGCATGCTAATTATTTTCTTTCCTAAGGGCCCCAACAGCAGCTGCAACGCTGACCTACCCTGGGCAACGCTTCAGGCTAGCTTGCTTAACAACTGGGTACCCAGGGTGTATGACTGTAGAAAAGGGACTCCCTGTGCATGCATGTTCAGCCGGAATTATTCAGATCTAATGATCACCTGCTAGATTTCTGCCACACCCTTGTTCAAATCCCCCTGAATAAATCAGATTTTGTTCTTATTGCATTTAACCTGGCTAGTGTGTACCTTCTTGGAGGGGATATTGTACTGCTATTGAACTGTTGCATTACAGGCCTTATTTTAAGGGGAGTTTCCAGGGCAGTTCCAGCTGATCCAGCTAAAGTGGTAAGTGCACAGAATGTGGGTTCAGAACTGCTGTCATATGGTATATGTGATTATTTATCTGTTGATCTGTTTAGGCCACTAGAAGGGTCGGTGGGGGGTTATAGCATCCCGGAGGGCTGTACCAACAGCAGTTACGCTACCCCAAAACCATTCCTCCAGGTGGAGGCACCCGTTCACCGAGCTTAAGCCCCTCAACCTGTGCCTAGTCACGAAGGCAGGGGTAGTAGCCCATAGGATAGCGCCACCTAGGGGTTACATATGTAGGCATGGTCTGTTATTTCGAATGGAATTGTTTTTCGCATATGTGTAAATAATTTATGTATTTAAAAGTTTTACCAGGAAAGTTATACAGATCAGTGAATGCTTGTTTCCAGATGCGTCCTGGGGGAGAGTGGACATGGAAAATCATATTAGCCTGGATTTGTATTTTCTTCCACTTATTATCCCATTTAATTTCTAACTCTTGTTCCCATTTTTTTTGTGTCCTATTCAGGAATTAACTTTTTTCAATTTGATTCTAAGAAAAGATTCATAAAACTATGCCATTTTGCTGATTTTTTTTGTTTCTTTCAAGTAAAGTTATTACCTCAAAAAAAATTATTGTGTTCTCTTATCAAGGTTTTAGTTTTAATATACGTGTGGAATGTATTTTTTAAAGTGAAGTATTTTACCCAGAATTTTTTTAATTGATTATTCATACACCCTTTTTCAGATTCTTTCCAATTCATTACATTACTGTTTTCAACAAAGTCTATCCAGTTTTTTTAATTCTTTTGCATACGCATATATTTCATCAGTATCCTTCACAGCTGGAACCCCCTTCCTACAGTCCAGCTACCAACTTGCAGCTGGACACCCCCTACCCAGTGTTGTATTTACTGTGTGGCTTGCCAGGGCTTGGCCCCGGTAGCTCTGAAGTGAGCCCCAGTAGCTCACACATCACTGCCATTGACTTATAATGGGAATGGGGCACGATTTAAAGATAGGACCCTTGTGGGCCCGCCTAGCTCACAAAGCGTAATTCCAGCACTGTCCCTACCTAAAGCACAGACCAGCTCTGTATCCCCATCCCCTAGCTGGAAAGCCTCCTTTCCACAGACCAGCCCCCTCTCCAAACATACTAGCTGTACAATATATGGCTTCCAAGCCACTAGTGGGAGCTCTAGCTCTGTATTTGGTTAACCCCATCTAGTTTAATGACTCATCTAGAGATAGTTAATCTAGGAAGCCAGATAGTATCTTCCTTCCTGTGCTAATGACCGAAGTGTTTGGCTGTACATGCTGTGTATGAGCTCTTTAGGAATAAAGAATCGTTCTGCAATCAGAAACCCCTGTTTTGGTCATTTATTACAAACAGAAACACTAGCTGTGCACCCCCCGGAACCATCCCATACACACCCTTGCAGCTGATCCCCCAGAAGAGACTGGCAGTGAGTCACCCACACAAAGCTGAAACCCCTCATTCCATGGAACAGCTACCACCCCACAGCTGGACTCTCTCCCATAGAAACACAGCAGATAAGGACCGCAAGGCCTATCCAGTCTGCCTATTTTTCTACCTTATGAATGTGCCATAGGCCTTTACTCTGTCAATGGCCTATATATTCATACTCATCTGCATTGCTCCCTTATGCCTAGCCCATGCCTGTTTGAAGCCCTGCACTGTATTCATATCCACCACTTCCTGAGGTATGTCATTCCATGCAGCCACCACCCTTTCTGTGAAAAATAACTTCCTCACATTACCCCTTAATTGGCCTCCCTCTAATCTCATGCTGTGTCCTCTTGTCCTGCTATTTTTCTTATATTGAAACATGTTCGACTCTTTCACCTTGTTAATGCCCTTAAGATGTTTGAATGTTTAGATCATATCACCTCTCTCCCTTCTTTGCTCTATGGTATACTGTCCTCATGTTTTCTGATGCAGTCCCTGCACCATTTTGGTTTCCCTTCTCTAGACTGCCTCCGTTTTGTTAATGTCCTTGTGCAGGTGTGGCCTCCAGTACTGCATGCAGTACTCCAGATGGGGTCTAACCAGTGTCTTATAAAGAGGGATTATTACCTCCCTCTTGCGACTTGCAATACCCCTACTAATACACCTCAACATCCCTCTAGCCTTATCTACTGCTTTAGTGGTCTGCTTGGATGATTTCAGGTCATCTGTGATGATGATGCCCAAGTCTCTTTCTTCCCTTGTGATTGCCAGCAACTCCCCTCCCAACCTATAGCTGGCTTCAGGGTTTCTCTTCCCTATGTGCATGATCTTGCACTTCTTTGCGTTAAACCTCAGTTGCCACTCTTCCGACCATTTTGCCAGTTTATCCAGATCTCTTCTCATTCTGCCCACCCCATCTGGATCATTTACTCTGTTGCAGATCTTGGTGTCATCTGCAAGCAGATAAACCTTACCCTCCAGTCCATCTGCAATGGCACTGGTGAAGATACTGAAGAGGACTGACCCTAGAGGTGCCCCACTTGTGACTTGCATCTCTTCTGACTTTATAGTTTACCGCCACTCTGTTTTCTGCCTGCGAACCAGTTTGCCACCCAGCTGACCAACTTCTGATCCACCCCAAGCCTACCCAGCTGATTAATCAATACTCTATGTGGAACAGTATCGAACGCTTTGCTGAAGTCAAGGTAGGCAACATCAACTGCACCCCCTTGGCCCACCACTCTGGTTACCCAGTCAAAGAAATCTATGAGATTAGTTTGACAGGACCTTCCTATTGTAAACCCATGCTGTCTTGGATTTTGTGCCCCTATGGATTCCAGGTGTTGCACAATCCTTTCCTTAAGGAGTGCCTTCATAATCTTGCCCACTACTAAGGTAAGACTGACTGGTCTGTAATTCCTTGCCTCCTCCCTGCTACCACTCTCGTGGAGCAGGATCACATGAGCCCTTTTCCAGTCTACTGGGACCTCTCCTGTGCTCAGAGACTCACTAAACAGTTCTGATAATGGCTCTGCTAGTTCCACCCTTAGCTCCTTTAGTACCCTAGGATGTGTGCCATCAGGTCCCATTGCTTTGTTCACCCTGAGCTTAGCGAGCTCTTGTAGGACCCTTTCTTTTGTGAAGGGACTAGTGCACACCTCCCTCCCTTGTGTCCATGGTGCTGAGCTGTGGGCCCTGCCCTACCTTCTCCTCAGTAAATACTGAGCAGAAGTATCCATTTAGGATAGATACTTTTCCCCCGTCCTCCTCCACACACTCCCCCTTATCCCCTTTGATCTTAGCAATATCCTCTCTGGAATTTCTCCTTTCACTAACGTATGTATAGAAGGTCTTGACCCATTCTTTTACTATTCATGCTAGTGTTTCCTTGGTTTGGGCCTTTGCCTACCCTCCCTTAGGGAATTTTGGTATGTCTCCCTATCTTCGTCCCGCTGCCTTTCCTTATATTTCCTGAAGGCCAGCCTTTTGGCTCTGATCTTTTCTGCTACTGTTTTTTGAGAACCAAAGTGGTTTCCTCCTTTTTTTGCTCTTGCTTTTCTCTCTTACACAATGGGATGTTGCTTCAAGTATTGCATCCTTTACACTTGCCCACTTTGCCTGTACCCCTCACCTGTATTTCTTCTTGCTAGGGCTAGCTTAACTCTGTTGGCCATCTTATCAAAGTCAGCTCCTCTAAAGTCCCATATGTTTGCCTTGGAATGGGATGATTTAGTTCTAGTGGCCAAACTGAACCATATCATGTGATGGTCACAGACCCCCAGTTGACCTTCTACCAGGAAATCTGTGATCCTTTCCCCTCCCCACTTCCAAAGATTAGCTGCCCCCTTTTGAGAGAGAGCTGGGGCAGGGAAGATGTAGTACAATAGCACAGTGACAGAACCGCTGCTGTGGTGACACCCAGAAGATACAGTACAAAAGCTGCCAGCTGCTGCGGTAAATGCCCATAACCTGCTGACCGGACCAACCTCCGGGGTAGACCAAGTGTGCTCAGCTGGCAGCCACGAACATGACTGTTTTCTTAATAATTTGATATAAAAACGCAGAGGAGACGGACCACGCCGAAACATCGTAGATGTCAATGGGCCATTTCCGGGTCTTGACATCCACAATATGGCGGCACGCTTTACATATTGATGCTAGGCAGCTGTACTGGGCGCTGCCATTCTAGTCGTTCTTCCAGTTTTGCGCTGTAAATACTGTATAGAAATGTGTAGTGAGTATGCTGACCTACTACATACATCATTGGTTCCAGTGAGTGCTGTGTGGAAGCCTATCTTTGTACTCACTGCACCGCAAAGACCATACACCCAACTGCCAATTTAATAAAATTCTCAGACGTGCCTGTCACTGAGTGGTGCTCGGAGTCCCACCCCACCCCCCACAGTGGCGAATCAGATACGCCGCCTGCAGGGACTTAATATGCAGACTCCAGAAGGGAACTTCTAGTAAACAAACAAGGCGGATAGCCAGCATGGTGCAACTGCAGCTGCTAGATAAGGAAAATACCCTCACTCCCAGGAAATGAAGTTGAACGAAGCATACATCTCCCATCGCCTGCTCAGTTCTTTCTCCTTTTAGAATCTTCTGTCCTCTTATGTATTCATTTTTGCATCCGCTTCTTTCTGTCTACCCTTTTCAGTCACCGACGCTGCTCTACAGAGTGCTGCAGTCCGGGTTGTGTTCTGTATAGCTGTCCTGCTGTGTAATTCTGTTCCGTTCAGTCGTTTAAGTTTTATATTAAACTATGTAGCAGGTGTCTCATGATTAAATTGGGACTTTGACCCGTACGGAACTTGGGGCCTCATTCTCAGTTGTGTGGGGGTAGGTGCAGTCTAGTCTTAGAATTACACTTGAAGCTGCTTTACAGGGGCCCATGGAGGTCCCATCCTTTAATCGAGCCCCACTTCCCATTATTAGTCAGTGGGATTGCTATGTGAGCTACAGGGGCTCACTTCAGAACTTTGGGGCAGAGCCCTGGCAAACCCCCTAGAATTCCATCACTGCCGGCAAGTTGTGCCACCACAATTTTCTGTGCATACAAATTTGGGGCATGTTGATAGTCGCAGAATAAATCATTTGTTCATATTGCTTGTGCCTGGTACAGTGTGGGTTAGTGACTGGGTTTGTGCCTGCTAAAATGTTGGTTAGTGGTTGGTGCCGAGTTGCATCAGCATGGCCAAGCTCCTTACATATCTCCTCAACCTCTCATTTTCCACAGGAACAGTCCCGCTAATTTGGAAATTGGCCTGCGTAATTCCCCTTTTAAAAACACGGTGACACCCCCTTGCCAGGCAATTATAGGCCCATCTCGCTCCTTCCAGCCCTTGCCAAACTACAAGAATCTATGGCCCACACCTGACTAGCTGACTACCTTGCAACAAACAACATCCTCTCATCCCATCAGTCTGGCTTCAGAAAACACCATTCCACAATTTCCTCCCTCCTACGCGTCACCAGCCATATCCAAACTGCCTCCGACCAAGGCTTCCTTACAGCAGCAGTATTTGTTGATTTAGCCAAATCATTTGACTCCATATCCCACCCTCTTCTCCTACAGAAGCTTGAGGCAGCTGGACTTGCCCCCATCACTGTAAGGTGGTTTCAATCTTATCTGTCCACCAGATTTCAATCTGTTAGAATCACTGATACCACATCCCCCCTCTCCCTAGCCTGGCGGGCATCTTCCTCTTCATTAACAACCTTCCATCCTCCTGCACCAGTCCATCAGTACACATGTATGCAGATGACACCATCCTCTTTACCGCCAGTCCCAACCTGCTTGAAGTCCAAGATACCCTACAAAGTGACTTCGACAACATTCAGCGCTGGTTCAGCCAAAACCAACTGAAACTAAACACCACCAAAACTGTTTCCGTGGTTTTCGGCTGTGCCCAGAAACTTAGCCGTACTACTACCCCCTCCCGATGGCTCCCCACTTGACCAAGTTACCAGATACAAGTACCTGGGCATTTGGCTGGACCCCCATCTGTCTTTTTCAGCTCACACTGAATCTGTTACCTCCAAGCTGTGCCCCAAACTTGGCCTCCTATACCAAAACAGGGACTCTCCCGTTATCTGCCAGACATGAAATTGTCTCTAAAATTCCTCCTCATACTGGATTATGCGGATGTGGTTTACAGTTCTGCCGCTGTAACCCCCCCCCCTTGCCAGGCTGGATACCCTTTTAAACTCATTTTGCCGCTTCGCTACAAATGCCCCCCACCACTGCGATCTTTACTCCTTCCTCGGACTAAGCCCCTATCTCACAGTCACTATATACATGCCCTCAGCCTTTTATCTAAGTACTAGTTTAACTTGCTCCCCTCCTATCTTGAGGACTGTCTATCCTCAGACTCCCTATCCCTCTGTGAACTCAGGCACAGAAATGAAAGATCCTTCACCCTGCCCCAACCCTCTTCCTCAGTGGGCAAAGCTGCTTTCTCCTACCGGCTTCCCTACTTGTGGAACAAACTTACTACTTACTTACCCTACTATCAGAAACTCACCCTCTCACTCTAGCTGCAAGCAACAGCTATGTCTCCTTCCTCCACCCTTATGCTGCTGCCACAACTGAGCTAAACCCACTACCTCTACTGACTTTACCTTCCTACAATCCCTCCGCAAACTTATTAAAGATTCATTATGTAGACCACTTACTATTGTATTGTTCACCTCTGGATATTCATCATGTCATGTTTTTTGCTCTCGTTGCTGTATTATATTGATTGTAATTAGCTGCTAGTGTTCTGTTAATTATTCTCTGTATTTATTGTTTGTATTTCCACTGCTCCCCCCTCCCCACACCTGGAATCGAGCATCGGGTCAGTGTGCCTTTCCCGATTACCAGATGTTTAAATAAAAAAGATAAATAAATAATGTCAGTTGCATGGCAATATGCTGTCACTAATGGACATGTTGCCTGGCGGTCAGTTGATGTTTTAGGGCAGACTAGGTGGACGAAGGTGTCCTTTTCTGCCAACAATGTCTACGTTTCTGTCACCTCCTTTCTGTTATTGCCTAGTGGGTCTGTGGCTCCAGAAGTTCATGTCTGGTCCTGGTGCTAATGTCCTAAACCACGTTGTGTCTGTGGTTGTCTAGTAGTAACCCCCCCCCAACCTTACTAAATCCAGTCCCAGTGGTTTTGCCATTCATTTGTGATGTGCTTCCCCACTCGTGATGGCACCTCTCAGTCACAGCACTATGCCCCTCTTTTACCACATACCAGTAGACGTTCTACTGGAGGGGTGATTGATCTCAAGAGGCTGTAACTGCTAGTATGGGGCTTCCACTTTTCTTAACACTTTTGTGACCATCACGCCTGCTGAGTGTAGCTCAAGAGGGTCACATATCATAAGAAAGTAGTGCTAAATGGTTGCAGCCCTTGTGTTTAAGAGTTGGGTCCCAGGCCTACCCAGTGGGTTGGAGGAATGATGCACTGGGTGCCTCACCTCCTGCCATGCCAGCAGCCCAGGTTTGGCTACAGATTTGGGTCACTCTGGGGCGTGCCAGGGGAGGGAGGATTGAGCATCTCTAGGACAGCTCTCCTACCATGGGGAGGGGGTTGACAGTAAACCACTGCTCATCTGCTGTTGGGAGGAATTTGGGTGGCAGCGCGGCGGGATTGTGCAGGAAGTGGGGGGCCCATGTGCAGGATGCTGGCAGCGGTTTCGTGAAGGCAGAGTACACACACTGTGCACACTTGGGAGAAAAAATGGAAACTCCTTGGCCAGAGGAAGACACCTGACCCCCCCCTCCCATAGGCTCCACACTGGCAACCTTACCATGCACTTTTGAGGAGGTCCTCTGGTAGGGGGCAAGCTGGAATGAGGTAAGCCCCAGAGAAGCTGGGTGACGGGTTGGGTGGGGGTTGGTCATATGCAGTTGACTAGGCAGCACAAAGGCGGGCAAATAACTGAAGGGAAAAAAAAAACAAAAAATACTGGGTCTTTTATTTGGATCATGTTTTGTGATGCAAATCAGGATAACGTGCTCATTGGAATGTATCGCCCAGATTTAAACTAAGGCAAAAATGGCTGGCAACATGTTCCTTCAGCCATTGGTACCCTAGGCTTATGTGAAGAGTCACATTTTTAGAATCCCTTTTGCAGGTGAGACGTTGTTTGCTTCTAAGTCAGATGAGATCCTAAAGCATAAAAACAAAAAGAATATTTCACTACCAGGTTTTTAAGCAGGAGTCTCTGATGGTTTTGAACACCAGTTGTTTAAGTTCACTTTTTTTTTGGTAGATTTATTTATGTGCCCATCCTGACGGACTATCTCAGTAGCAGTTACTCAGTGGTGGCTCTGCTGCCCTCCTGAAGCCCCCGACTCTGGTGCTCGCTGATCTCCGGAACCCCCCACCTCACCTGGCTACTCGATACCTCGGCTCTGAGCCCCCCGGGATAGGACCGCCAACTCCTCTGGCACTCTATCTACAATCTAGTGGAGTAACCGGAAAGGCAGAATGAGATCGGGAGCACCAGGTTGGATGGCCCGACATTGGGAATGGGGCCCCATCACTGAACCACACTGTCGTCTACTGGCATGGCAAGGGATTTTCTCTAGTTGTTTCCCCCAGGAGCGAGGACACGCAATGACGTCAGCATGGCTGCCCATAGATGTCCGCTGTGCTCCTCTCTCTTATCTGCTCCCCGCTAGTAGTACCTCCAATCTCTACCGGGGTCTCTACTGCGCCGGAGGCACCCAGTATCCCTCCCCAGGGAGAGCAGTTCATTGGATGCTTGATTCTCACCCTCCCCTGCAGACCCCCGGACTTGTTCCTGAACTCAGGTCGCCGGCGTGGTGCGAGGTGTGGTGTCCATCGTCTCAACCCTCAGCACCACCGGGCCGGCCCAAGATCACTTTTCTTGCAAGAATAATGAACTTGCTTGCAGCAGACACTGCTCCCACAACCTTCTAGGACAGCAGGTGTACAAAACATCTGAGGATACTGATGAAAACCTGGGTCGAGCCATATTAAGTGGAGTGATCCTTTTACTATTTTAAAGTGTAACAAAAAGTGTTATAGCAGACCAGTGGGGGGAAGGAGGTTATCATACAAGTTAAGAGATACAGGGCAATCTAAAACAGCATCAGAAAGTACAAGTCTAAATTTTCAACACTGTCATGCACTGCTGCTTTAACCAGTTCTTAATCCAATGTATTATATAGCGGTTAATCTAAGATTCAGTAGTTTTTCTCTTAGATAACTGTGGGGTACCTTATCAGCTGCTGTTGTGAAATTCAGTTATATATCAACAAGAGTATTTAAATCCCATAATTTATTGATATTTTCACATACTAAAGGTTGGTTCTGCACAATTTCCGTAGTGTGAAGTCATGTTGAATGTTGTCTTGTTATCAAACTATTGACAAGTGTTCCTCAATTTTGTCCTTTAAATGTGTTTCCAAAGTTTTGCTAAGGATTGAGGTTATACATATTGGTGTACTGCTTTTAGGACCAGCTTTTTGATCTACTAGGTTCTCATACTAGGTAGTAGAACAGTAGAAGGCTATCCGCCTATAATCACTGTTCTCCATATTAGTGGGCTAACTGTGTTTCATTATCCATAATCCAGATATCCAATAGTTTCTTAAAGATGGTAATGGAACTTGCTTCCACTATTTGCTAGCAAGCTATTCCATATTCTCCCTGATCTGTTCAAAAATGAAAAATGCCTGATATTTTTTCTACATGTATTCATCTTCACTTGTTTCTTGTGTCCCCTTAAACTGGTAGGATTATCTTGGATTGTTATTCCTATCTCATGCCTCAGACTAGAATCAATAATAAACTTATAGGTCATTAGATCACCTCTGATCCTCCTTTGCTTTAAGGTGAACAGCCCAGCTCTCCGCAATCTATATCTTATATATATTTTTTTTAATATTGGAGTGACTGTGGCATCCTTCCAGTCATCGCAGACATGTCCAGTGGTCAATAAGGAATTTAGTATTAATGTTAGAGATGTCCTAATATTAAGTCTGCCACTTCTTTACCATGTGTCAGTGTAGATTATCTGGACCTGGTGGCTTGGTCTTATTTAAAGATTCCAGTTTGTCCACTATGAATGACTAATTAATTAGTATAATATATGCATTCCCCCTTCACTCATATCCAAACTGAGTGGCTACATTCAATGAGGGTGGGCATGGCCCAGGGGAATCCTAAGTTTAGGGGTACTGGATGGAATGTTGTGCTTGCCAGTAGCAGCTTGCAAACAATTAAGCCAGTTCATTTCACCCATCTCGTTAATCAACACCACTGTGCTCTTGGTGCTGCAGATTGGACAGCCATACCCGCCACCATTAATATAGACATTGTTCTTTCCCTGTTTCACTCCAGACTGTCCAGTCTGGGACAATCACACCCTTCTCAGAAAATGTAGGGTCAAAACTCACTATCACCACTTGATCACCCCTGAAATCAATAATGTATACAAGTCCTGTGAATTTGTTAGGACACATTTCAAACTATCTCACTCCCTTCCTGATCTCCTCTTATACAGAGTTATCAGGAACTCCTGTGCAGAGAATGTCTACGCTGTGAAATCACAGTATTTCATGGCCAACCTTAATGCCTCTTTCAAGTTCTAGAAGGTAATTCACTCCCTCTTTGACCGTCCCAACCAGTCCACCTCTCCAGTCAGATAAATGGTTCACCAGTGTCTGACCCCTCTTCTGTTGCTGCTCACTTCAGGGAATTCTTCATCACTTCTGCTGTCCCTTCTACTCACCCTCCACTGCTTCACCTCATGTCCTCTCCCCTCAAGTAGCTTCCTGTTTTCCCAGTAGTACCCAGGAAACTCTGACTGCCCTTTACTATATTAACCTGCACAAATACAGCTCTGATGAGCGGGATCCTAAACTACTCCATATCTCCACTCCTCCCATTCTCCTCTGACTCACCTACTCTACCTCTTCTTCTCCCTTAGTGCTGTCCCTCAGTCCTGGAAATTGGCCACAGTTCTTCCACTCCACTGGGGAGGCCTTTCTTCCCCATGCAACTTTCGACCAATCTTCCTCCTCCCTTCCCTTGCTAAGCTGCAAGAGAAGCTTGTCCACACTAGACTGTCTGATTTCCTCTCCCCATACCAGTCTGGCTTCCAGAAGCATCGCTTCACTGTCTGCTCCCTACTGCACGTAACTGATGTTGTCTTCTCAGGGATGGATCTGGGGCACGTTACAACTGCCATTTTCATCGATCTGGCCAATGCCTTTCAGTCTGTGTCCCACTCACTCCCTCTGGATAAGCTGGGTTCTGGCCTCTCAGCTTCTGCTGTCGACTGGTCCAGCTCTAAGCTGTCGGGCTATCTGCAGTCAGTACAGGTTATTAGCAGCCTGTCTTCTCCACGTTCCACCCAGGTGGGGGTTCCACAGGGCTTCTTCCTGGGACCCATCTTGTTCTCCATTTTCCTTAATGACCATCGCTCAACTTGTGCTAACTCACATATCCACATCTATGCAGATGACACTGTCATCTACATCTCTGGTCCTTCCACTACTGTCATGGAGGGTCTGCTCCAGCAAGACTTCTACAATGTCCTGCGCTGGTTCCAATGAAACCAACTCTGAGTCCACACACACAAAAAAAAACTGTGCTCCTGATCTTTGGCACCAGCTGGAAACTGGGCAGATTCCCAACTCTGCCTGTCGTCTCCAACTTGGATGGCACCCCTCTAGAAATAGTTCAATTCTTTAAATACCTTGGTGTGTGGCTAAACAGCAAATTTGACTTCTCTGCCCACATTGATGCCATCCATGCCAAGCTCCACCCTAAACTTGGTGCCTTGTACCACAATAAAGACTTGCTGTCTCTGCAGGTTTGCTGCAAGCTTGTCACCAAAATGGTGCTCCTGGTCTTTGACTATGCAGATGTCTGTGGCGCTGCTCCCTCCACTTCCTGGCCATACTGGATCCCTTTGCAACTTCTGCTGCTGCCTTACTACCAACTACTTCTCTTGTATTCACCATTGTTCACTTTATTCTTCCTTATCCATCCTTCCTCTGCCCTCACATTGCCAGAACCACTGTGCCTCATTCATATCCAAATACTCGTTTGGGTCCCTTCCCTCTCATCACTCCTTCCCCTCATCCCCTATGCTTTCTACTCCCTCTGCTTCAGGGATCCTCGCACCTTCGCCATTCCTCATCCCTACTGGGCAGTCAGCCTTTTCCTATCATTTCCCATCACTATGAAACCAATTCCTCTCCTTCCTCTGCTTTACTGCCTCTCCTGGCTCCCTCAGGTATCAGCTGAAACTCCTCTCCTCCACTCCTGTTCCCCTTACCTGGCTGCTTCAGTTGCATGTGACTTATAACCCGGTGTAGGTTTCACTGAAACACCTTATATTGTTGCTTGCTCATTTTGTACCTACTCCTGTTTTGATTCATGTTCTCCGATTGCAGTTTATTGTAACTGTGAACTGTGTGCTATATATTTTGCATCTCCTGTTCCCTTCCCCGGGTTGCAGCTGGAAATGAGCACTGGCTCAGTTTGCCTTTCATAGTCAGCAGTTTTCAAATATGTAAATAAATACTAAGGTACTGCTGAAACAGGTTTACATATACATGGTAAATAACCACATGGCCACAGTGGCTGCTCTTGGCTTACCCTTTACTGAAGCACTGTGGGTACATGGGACAACAGCTGAATTAATTTTCTGGACACAGGGACTCAAAGAATGGTTCTAAGCAATTACGTTACTCTGCTGAGTAATGAACTGCATTATTGCAGCTACAAGTGTTTTCCAGGACTGTTCTGAGCTTTGTATCACTCCCAGTCAGTGTCTAAACTAAGTTGGAACGGTTACCTGGTCCCACCTTAGCTACCATACTGACTTAACAAACCCCTACTTGGTCTTTCAAAATTAATAGTGATCTGCTACTGATATGCTCACAGAACTGGTATGCTGGATCAAAGCACCCAAATATATTACAGGTAACTAGATTGGTGCCAACCTCTGACAATCTTTTCTTGTACCTTGCGGCACCTTCTGATGTTCCATGCCCCCAGCATTGAAGACATCTGCTAAAGCTCCTCAGCTGTGCTGTGGCCCATCACAGCCTGCCCTCCCAGGGGTTGCCCACACTGGCAGCCTCGATTAGCCGCCAGCATCCTGACTTGGGGGACCCTTCCCAACATGACAGGAAAACTCTCCTACCCTTTCATTGGAGTCCTCACTTTACTGACCCAGTTCCTGGTCACTCTTGCTCAGTCCAGCTTCATTCTTGTAAGCCAGATCGACAGCTGCACCAAATCCCTTTTCTCGGGCATCCCACTCGGGCACCAAAGGCCATCAGGCCACACACCTTGAGGGTGTGCCATTTGGGATCCTTGCTGTCTTTGGGAAACCCACATATCCCTTTGGGCATTACTGGACTCCCTCTAGGCTCTCTAATTTCTACTCTGGGGTGTCTGAGAATCAGGTGCCATCCCAGCATCTGCTAGGCACCGAATGTAATGCACCACCTCTGCCTGGACGCCAGGTTACGGACCTGTTGCCACCCTCCATACGAGGATGGCCATACAGACAGCGGTGTTCAAATCAAAACTTTTAGGACTTGCCCAGCCATGACTGTAGCTGAATTTTCACTTGTCCCTATTCATTACAGTAAAATTAGCTCTTTTTGTACTTGCCCGTCAAGGAAATTTACTTGCCCCGGACAGGGGTCAATAGGATTTGCACACCCCTGCATACAGAACTGCCATGCTTGAACCTGGCAAAGCATAAGCCCAGCCAGTCAGATGAGCTGCCCCCTTGCAAGTAACATGGTCATAACCCCACGCATCCAGCTAGTAGGCCCAGACATCACTGAACTGCCCTCCAGCAGATATCTGTAGCTCAGGCTGCCTAGCTGGCTCTTCGCTATCAGGCAAAGCTCCTGGCCCATGATGCCCTCCTCATCCCCAGGGCTGATCAGACCCCCGTAAACTCTTGCACCTCCACCACAAGGGCCTACCCGAAATCCTTCCGTGTTTTTTTTCCAGCCATGCAGGCTCTTTTATTCCTGCTTGGCTCTTCGCACGTCTACTGCCCAGTTCAAACCTAATGCCAAGGCACTGTTTCTGAAAGGGCACAGGCAGTAGTAAACAACTGCCCCAGGAGAAAAGAGGTAATGTTTCTACAGATCACTGGTAAGGCCCCATCTGGAATGCTGTGCCCAATTCTGGAGTCCCCACCTGAGGAAAAACAGAGACAGGCTGCAGATGGTGCAGTGTAGAGTAACCAAAATGATTTAGGGTTAACAGGGCAAACCCTGCGAGGATCGGCTGAGGTTACTGAACGTTGTGATGTAGACAGCCAGTTCAGAGTGAAATATCAATTTTTTTTATTACATATAAAAAATTTAATGGGAAGGTCAATTTGAGGAAACTACAGTCTGGCTGGAACTGACACTTCAAAACCCCCAAGGATAAGTTCAAAGGACAGAACATAGCTAAACTACAGATATCTAGGGTGCAATTATCTGGTCAATTTTGTTTTGATCCCAGGAGATGAAATTAGCCATTCAGGACGTCCTCGGGGAAATCCTTTGATCTGCACTAGATGTCTTGAGAAACAGGACACTGGCCAGTGTCATGAATAACCTTCCAGGAAACCAGCATTTCATCAAAGAGACCGTTGATGTGTAGATACCAAGCCCATACAGGATTAAAAAGTCAAATACACTTTTGCTTTAAATACAGTGACTTACATCAAAGAAACTTTTGATATGTATGTGTAGCAGAGCACAAACCGGTTTTGTCTGGTTAACCTGAGAAGAGAAAAGTCAGTGAGGTCACCTATTATGTTTTTTTATATTTTATTTGGACATTCTGTATTATAAAATATAGATTTTTGTTAGGTGACCTCAGAGAGAAGGCAGGCTCAAGACTCTTTTTAATCCTACTGCAAACCTTGAATCACACACAAGACAATATTTCTGACTAAGAGAAGAGAGACCATCAAAGCACTGAAGTAAGGACCTTAGACAAGACTAGTCTGAAGTTATTATTTGTAGAAATCTGCACTTTTAAACCTGTTTGTTTTAAGACTGTATGTGTGGGGATATTTTGTTCTGTAATATTTTTTCTGTTTTCCAATTTTGAAGTAAAGATATATTTTACAACGGAAACTGCCTGGAGTGCCGTGACATTTCTTTTTATTTAAGTGGAGCTTTTAAAGGTTACAGTTAACACTGTGTATGGGCTTATTGATATACCAAACTGGAAAACGGATAGAGTTCTCTAAAGTCTTGCATAGAGTTATAAGGGTTCATTTGAAAGACCTGGTTGGGTGACTGTAGGCAAAGATATCTGGCCCCCCGAAGACAGAATTATCTAAGCCCGATAATTGGGTACGCTAACAAGAGGTTATCAGTTTGAATCCCTCCAGAACTTGAGACTAAGGTGACTTGAACCCACAAAACAGACAAGAGGGTTACCTTGTTCTGTTCACAAATCATACGCTCAGAGGTTGGCACTTTGGGAGTAGAGGGCTGACTGGCTGAGCGAGTTTGTGACAGATTGGCTGGCAGCGGAGGCATAAAAAATTTGGTAGTATAAGCTTCATTGTACAGTGTGTCAGCTTGACACCGTTCAGCTCACATGGAAAAAAGAAAGGCAGTGTTTTATTTAAAAAGGAAACAGAACTATATCCCTTGACTTACAGTTAAGTTCCTACCCATTTTATTTTTTTTCTAAAGTGTCAGTCAGAATAGTATTAGTAGTGAAGGAAGAAGAAATTGGCTTCCGACTACAGCAGGCACACTGTAGATTTCTTAAAGCAGTTGTGCGGGGACAGGGGAGTCCCATTTGGGGTGAAAGCCAGTAAGCAGAACCTCACAGAGGCCCTGACGGTAGTAGATACCCAGAGCAGGGAGTCACAGACCGTGACTAACGGGGAGCAGACCTCGAGTGTGGCAGAACTAGCGGCCAGTGAGGGGTCCTGAGCCAATGAGGAGGACAGCAGGGCCACTGTCAATGAAGGGCCACAGCAGTAGGAGATGGTCACCAGTATCCTGAATCCAGAGGTACTCAAACTGCAAATTGAGTTGCGCAGGATGGAACTGGAGGCAGAGCGACAACAGAGGGAGGCAGACCGTGAGGCAGAGCAACAAGAGAGAGAGGTGGATCGTGAGGCAGAGCGACAACAGAGGGAGGCAGACCATGAGGAACGTGAGTGCCAGCAAGAGGCAGAGGAGAAGACAAAGCGAGAATGCAGAGAGGCAGAGGAGAAGAAGAGAGAGCGAGAATGCAGAGATGCAGAGGAGAGGAGCACCAGTGACAACATGAACTGGAGAAGCTACGACTCCAACCAGCGGCACCAGGGCAGGTAAGTGGCTTGGGTTTAACTGGGACTGCAGGACTGGGTTACAAATTGAACTCCAAATTAATAACTGAGTTTAAGGAAGGGAAAAACATGGACATCTTTTTAAATTCTTTTGAAAAAGTTTGTATTTAGGCTAAAATTCCTAGACAGTCCTGGAGCTTCCAGCTATCCCCGCTACTTACCGGAAAAGCTCGGGATGCACTGGGTCAAATGAACAATGAAGACAGTGACGGTTACAGCAAGTTAAAAGCTGCACTGTTAAAAAAGTTTGAATTAACTGCTGAATCATACAGAGCTAAATTCCGTAAGCTCAGAAGCCCTGATATGAGCTAGCCACGAAACAACGTCAGTTTTTAAAACACTGGTGGGAAGGAATTGAGGCAAACACTGTTGATAAAATTGAAAATGTGATTTTATTAGAACAGTTTTATTGGGCATGCCCAGCAGAATTAAAAACCTGGCTAGAGGACTGAGATCCAAAAACAGTGCAAGAGGCTGCTGAACTCTCGGACCACTATGCCAAGAGCAGACCTGCTCTGAGAGCGAACAGGGCGAGTGCGGCAGTGCAGAAAGGGAAAAGTGCGCCTTCAGGGCAGCTAAAACCCTCACTGCCTCCACCGAAACCAGTTAGCCCCAGGTTTCAAAGAAAAGATTTCTTTGAAGTAATAAATGTTTGTTGGTTATGTAAAGAAACTAAGCACATTGCCAGACAGTGTCCAAGAAGGGCAAGCAATAATATGCAAAGTAGTACCAGAAAGGAAGTGGGTTGTTTGTGTGTCCCTGGAAGCATGTCAGTGAACATGAGGGAACACATGCACCCAGTCATGGTAAATGGCATACAGACGCAGGGGTTAAGGGACACAGAGCATCCCTGACATTGGTAAAGGGGGATCTGGTACAGCCTGGTCAGCTCATACCCAATAAATACGTAACTATACAAGGGTTTACTGGCGAAGAGAAAACATTGCCACTCGCTAGTGTTCTCCTTGACTAGGGTGAAACAGGGGGAACTGTGCAACAGGTGGCTGTAGCAAACACATTAGCAGTGGATGTGATCCTGGGTAACAATCTCCAACAGAGGGTGGTATGTGCAGTTACCCGTAGCCAAGCGGCCAGGGAAAATTGTAGTTCCCTGAGCCCCTCAGAAGCCACTGGGGAAGATACTGAGAGGCTGGTTTCCCCAGCCTGTCTCCAGAGGGGGAGACTGATAAAAGAAGGTAGAAATTTCCCCAGTAGCAAGTAACTACATAGCTACAGAGGGTTACTCCGAAGAGGGAGGGATGACCTCTTGTCAGAGGGTTGGGATTGACAGTGATCCTGAGGGCCCTGACGCTAGTGCAAGGGACCCTAGTTTAGCGACTGAAGGGGACCTGTCCCATGCCTTGGGAAGGTGTGAGGTATTCGCAGCTGTTCAGAGGAGTGACCCTAGTTTAGAGAAGCTGAGGGCTTGGGCAGACTCAGACGGTGCAGAGGGAGGTGACGGCAGACATAAGGTTTACTGGGAAAATGGACTTGTGTATACACAGGCAGTACAGAGGGAGGGAGGGATGCTAGGCAGGCAGCCTGTCATTCCCCAGGGATATCGTGAGCAGTTGCTCAAGGTTGCCCATGATATTCCCTTGTCTGGTCATCTGGGAATCGCGCGCACAACGCAGTGGTTGGCCCCGAATTTCTACTGGCCTAACTTCACCCAGCAGGTGAAGGAGTATTGCAGATCTTGTCACCGGTGCCAAGAAATAGGGAAGGAGGGCAAGAAAACCAAAGCCACCCTGATCCCCTTGCCCATAGCAGAGGAGCCATTCCAGAGGGTGGGAATAGATATTGTGGAGCCTTTAAATACCCTCAGCTCCTCGGGGAAAAAGGTTAATTCTGACTGTGGTGGATTATGCCACCCGGCACCCAGAGGCAGTCGCCTATCCTCTCTGAGGACAGACAAAGTGGCAGATGCCTTGCTTGGGATTTTCTCCTGTGTTGGGTTTTCGCAGGAGGTAATCACTGATCGAGGGGGTTCCTTCATGTTAGACCTAATGAAATGTTTATGGAAGAAGTGTGGGGTGATGCAGAGATGCACAACACCATATCACCCACAAGCCAATGGACTTGTGGAACGATTCAATGGTACCCTAAAGTCAATGCTCCGGGCGTTTGCTGAACAGCATGGGAGGGACTGGGAGAAATACCTTCCCCACCTGTTGTTCGCATATAGGGAGATGCCCCAAGAGTCGACTGGATTTTCCGCCTTCGAACTCTTGTATGGACGCTGGGTACGTGGGCCCCTAGACTTGATCCGGGAGGCCTGGGAAGGCAAGCATGCCACCTAGGGAACTCCCATTGTGGATTACGTTCTACGGTTTAGGGAAAGACTGAAGGAGCTTATGGGGACAGCCCAGAACAACCTGGCAGCTGCCTAACAGAAACAAAAAGTATGGTACAACCGCAGAACCAGAGCTCGCTCATACATGGTGGGTCAGGAAGTCATGATCCTTATTCCGGTCCGGAAAGACAAGCTGCAAGCTGAGTGGGCAGGACCGTACAAAGTGGTTAGGAAGGTAAATGATGTGAACTACATTGTGGAGTTACCTGACCGTAGACAGACAGAAAGGATGTACCATGTTAACATGATGAAGCCATATGCAAATTAGGCTGACATGGTGTTCGCAGTGTGTAGTCATGGTGAGGGGATGGACGAAGGAGACCCCCTTCTGGACTTGCTGGAAGAAAGTAAGCGAGAGTCCTCTGTGGAGGCAGTTAAATTGTCTCCCCAGCTGAACTCAGACCAGAAAGTAAGGGAGGTTTTAGCAGACTTTGCCCCCTTGTTTAGCGCTAAACCTGGACTAACCCCCTTAGCGACACACGATGTAGGAGACAGGGACACAGACACTCATACGGCGGACAGCATATCGGGTGTCAGAGGCTGTCCAAAACGACATTAGGAGGCAAGTGGAGGATATGCTGGATTTAGGGTTAATCTAGAGATCCTACAGTCCCTGGGCCTCACCCGTAGTCCTTGTACCCAAGCCAGATGGCTCGACCCATTTCTGTGTGGACTGTCGTAGACTGAATGCAGTCACGACGTCAGATGCCCACCTGATGCCCCGGACGGACAAACTCCTGGACAAGTTGGGAGGGGCGACCTACCTTACGACCATTGACCTGACAAAGGGGTACTGGCAGCTAGAGTTGACGGACAGAGCTAGGGAGAGGTCGGCCTTCATCACTCTGATAGGCTTGAGTTCAAAGTAATGCCTTTCGAAATGAAGAACACCCCGGCCACTTTCCAAAGGTTGGTGAACCGGGTGTTAAATGGTGCTGAGGAGGCTTGCATGCACCTGGATGACACTGCCATCTTCAGTACCAGCTGGGAGGAACACCTTTCACACCTTAGGGAAGTGCTGGGCAGAATACAGAGGGCCGGGCTCACTGTCAAAGCCGAGAAGTGCCAGGTGGCCATGGGAGAAGTGGCATACCTCGAGCACGAGGTAGGCCAAGGACAGCTCTGTCCTAGCCAAATAAAGATAGAGGTGATCCAGGCGTGGCCCAAACCAAAAACCCAGAAGCAGGTCCAGAGCTTTCTAGGAACAACAGCGTACTACAGAAAGTTTGTACCTAATTACAGTGCCCTTGCTGCTCCCCTATCTGACCTGACAAAAAAAAATGCCAAGGAAAATCACCTGGGGCCCAGCCTGTGAGGAAGCCTTTACCAAACTGAAGGAGTCACTGTGCAGTGCTTCTGTTTTGACAAGTCCGGACTATAGCAAAACTTTTATAGTTCAGACAGATACCTCAGATGTGGGTATTGGGGCAGTACTAAGCCAGACATCCAGCGAAGGAAGGGAGGGACCACCCCATTGCCTACCTGAGTAAAAAAACTGCTTCCCAAGGAGCAAGTGTACTCCACTGTGGAAAAGGAGCGTCTTGCCATAGTGTGGACCCTAAAGAAGTTGGAGCCATAGTTGTATGGGCAGCCTTTTGTGGTGCAGACTGACCACAACCCCCTGGTTTGGCTGACGCAGATGGGGAAAAACAATGGCAGACTGCTCAGATGGAGTCTTGCTTTACAAGGGTATGATTTGAAAATCATACATAGGGCTGGAGCGAAGAATCAGAACTCAGATGGACTGATTAAGGTCTATAAGGAGTGAACTGATTTGGAAAGCTCATCCCATGTAGGAGAATAGAGTCCCCAAATTCAGTCTAGGTGAGGAGGAATTGTGACGTAGACAGCCAGTTCTGACTGAAATATCAATTTTTTTTATTACATATAAAAAATGTAATGGGAAGGTCAGTTTGAGGAAACTACAGTCTGGCTGGAACTGACACTTCAAACCCCTCAGGGATAAGTTCAAAGGACAGGACATAGCTAAACTGCAGATATCTGGGGTGCAATTATCTGGTCAATTTTGCTTTGATCCCAGGAGATAAAATTAGCCATTCAGGACGTCCTCAGGGAAATCCTTTGATCTGCACTAGATGTCCTGAGAAACAGGACACTTGCCAATGTCATGAATAACCTTCCAGGAAACCAGCATTTCATCAAAGAGACCTTTGATGTGTAGATACTAAGCCCAGATGGGATTAAAGAGTCAAACACACTTTTGCTTTGAATACAGTGACTTATATCGAAGAAACTTTTGATATGTATGTGTAACAGAGCACAAACCGGTTTTGTCTGGTTAACCTGAGAAGAGGAAAGTCAGTGAGGTCACCTATTATGTGTTTTTTATATTGTATTGGGACATCCTGTATTATAAAATATTGATTTTTGTTACACCAAGGCAGAGTTAGATGACTTTAGAGAGAAGGCAGGCTCAAGACTCTTTTTAAGCCTACTGCAAACCTTGAATCACACACAAGACAATATTTCTGACCGACAAAAGAGAGACCATCAAAGCACTGAAGTAAGGACCTTAGATAAGATTAGTCTAAAGTTATTATTTGTAGAAATCTGCACTTTTAAACCTGTTTGTTTTAAGACTGTATGTGTGGGGATATTTTGTTCTGTGATATTTTTTCTGTTTTCCAATCTTAAAGTAAAGATATATTTTACAATGGAAACTGCCTGGAGTGCCTTGACATTTCTTTTTATTTAAGTGGAGCTTTTAAAGGTTACAGTTAGCACTGTGTATGGGCTTATTGATATACCAAACTGGGAAACGGATAGAGTTCTCTAAAGTCTTGCATAGAGTTCTAAAGGTTCATTTGAAAGACCTGGTTGGGTACCCGTAGGCATAGATATCTGGCCCCCCGAAGACAGAATTATCTGAGCCTGATAGTTGGGGACGCTAACAATAGATTATCAGTTTGAATCCCTCCAGAACTTGAGACTAAGGTGACTTGAACCCACAAAACAGACAAGAGGGTTACCTTGTTTTGTTCACTGTCCACAAATCATACACTCAGAGGTTGGCACTTTGGGAGTACAGGGCTGACCGAGCTTGTGACAAACGTGTACTCACTGGAGGCCAGAAGGGAGAGGAGCAACATGATTTAGACTTTAGTGTTCCTGAATGAAATGAATAGGGTAAACTGCAAGGAACTATTTAGCAGGAATAGTGGGTCGAAAATACAGGGACATGAGTGGAAGCTGCTGCTGCTGGTGGTGTGGAAACTTGGGAGGAATGCAAGAACGTTTTATTTTATGTGGAGAATCTGGCTGAGCCATGGAACAGCTTCTGGCAGAGGTGGTGAGCGCAGCAACCATTAATGGGTTCATGCATGGCTGGGACAGAGAAACAACGAGGGGTAGGCGAGGGCAAGAACTCCATCTAGGCAGTAGATCAACGGTTAGGGTAGGGTTAAACTGGGCAGACTGGATGGAGCAATGGTCTTTTTTCCGCCAACATTCCGTATATTTCTGTTTATACCATACATTTTCAAATCTTAGGCTTTCAAATTAGTTATTTTAAGTTACTGTTTATTTTGATTTCACTGCTCTGTTAAGAATACCTGGTTAGAATGGTGGAACTGTACATAGCTCCATTCTGATGTCATCATGCATCACTGTGTGTAGACGCCTATCGGAAGTCAGTTGGTATGGGCTGTCCACCTCTGCTAGATGGGACAGATCATAACAGTCTGAGGGAAGTCTTAGGGTACACCCATCCTCAGACTCTGTCTTTATAATCTACCATTGTTGGTAGACAGGTCCCTGCTTTGCAGTGAACATTTTCCTCAGTAAGTGGATGTTTTTTTTTTCAGTCTTCCTGCAGCCTTCATTCAGCTCCAGTCTTCTAGCAGCAGCAAAATGGTATTTTGTTCAGTAGCAGCGAGCTCTTTTTTCTGGGGGGGGGGCGCTGAATTGCTGTGTACAGCAGCAGTTCAGTCTGTAGGTCAAGAAACCTGGACCAAGATTCACAATAAAGGGCAAAGTGCAGCGTAAAAGTTTGCATTGTACCTTGCTATTGCCCAGGGTGCAAAACCTGCTATTCACAATTGGATAGTTCACAGCTCTATCCGACTGTGAACGTATGCAGACGGGGCCAGCGCTGACCCAGGAAAAGCACTGGGAACCTCAGTAGTGCTAGCCTCCACAGTCAGCCAGGTGAATGGACTGCCAGCAAGAGCGCCACCGCACTAAGCCCCCATTAACAAAAACAGCCATGTAAATGAGCTCCTTGAGTATGCAGGGCACCAGAGGCTATTAACATGCCCATTATAGGCTCATTTGCATCGCATTAGTGTATGATTGCACCTCCCCCCAAACAGCCCAAGCCACACAGCCACATTCCCTGGGAGTCCAGTGTTGCCTTCATCCTCCCTGTACGCTGAACCTGTAGAAAAACAAAACCCTTTCCACAGTGTAGCGGTCCCTCCCCCCCAACCACAATCGCCGCACTGTATATGAAAACACCCCTTTTCCATATCCTGTAGTGTCCCTCTCCCCACCCAGATAACCAGTCGCCACTGTATATGAAAACTACCCTTTTCTGTAGCATAGTGTCCTACTCTCATCCCTCCACCACGATCGCCGCACTGTATGTGAAAACACCCCTTTTCCATAGCATAGTGGCCCTTCCCTACCCTGATCAATAATCACTGCACTGTATATGAAAATGCCCCTTTTCGGTATCATAGTGTCCCTCCCCCCACCCTGATCACAGATTGTGGTAGTTTATCCCCTTTTCTACATGTAGTGTCCCATCCACCTCCACGCACACTGATCACCGTATAATAAGATCATTTTCCATAGTGTAGTGGTCCCACCTCCGCTTCCCTGACCCCATGTAGCACTGGACACTGGACCCACCACCCCGTGATGGAGAGCCTGACTGCCCACGACCAGCCCGACCCACAGCGGTGACCAGCACAGCTCACCACTCACCATCAGAGCTAGCCACTGACTGATCTCTCAGTGATTGAGCATAGAGCACGCCCATTGACATCAGTGGGTCGTATTTATACAGGTGACTTCAGGTCATTGAGAGATCAGTCAGCGCCAGCTGTGGTGGGCTGTGCAGATCCCTGACTGTGTGTCAGGCTGAGGGGGGGTGCAGGGTGGTCGGACTCTCCATTACCAGGTGAGGAAGTTGGGGGGGTCCACTAGACTGCCAGGCAGTGTCCATTGCTACAAGGGGTCAGGGATTGAGGAGTGGGATGGGACCACTACACTATGGAAAATTATCTTATACGTGGATTGGTGTTCAGGGAGGGGGGGAACCCACTAAACTATGGAAAATGATCTTATTATACTAGCGAACCGTGTTCGGGGAAGGGGTGGGACACTACATTATGGAAAATACATGAGATGGTGGCCGTGCAGGGCTAGCCGACACACACGCTAGGATAACAGTGCATGGTATGGAGTTTTTAAACTCTGTCTGCATTAATGGTGCTTTAGTTATGTTATTTTGCTGTTTGTTGTTTTTGTCGTCCACTGTCTGTTTCATTCCTTCTAGTCCAAGTTAATTCTGACGCTATTAGTGTGAGAGAGCTAGGGAATTACAGTGAGGCAGTAAGATTAGGATTGTTTGCAAGCGTACAGTGTAATGTTTAGCTCGCTCCTGGATTGGCCCCTACCGCTGCGGGGATCCTGTTCAGCGTTTGGTGTTCTCATTTCCCTGGCCATTTTTGATGAGGTTGTGGGAGAATTCAAGAATGCATGGAACAGACATAAGGCAATTCTTGTGGGGGGTTAGAAAGAAACTGGCTGTTGGTTAATTAGGATCTGCAGCGAATCCTGTAGACAGGGAAATGGGCAGACTAGGTGGGTCAAGTGGTAGTTATCTGCCGACAAAGTCTATGTTTCTACTGGACGGTGGTATTTTCTCCACGCAAGGGGACCATGCAAATTGCCCTTACGCGAAGCAAATACTCTGAATATCAGGCTGCGATGATATCCAGGTTCACACCCATTTGCATGGTTTTGCCTTGCACGCCCCCTTCACTGTTAGCCCCAGAGCAAGTCCATTATGCCAGTGCAAAGAGTGTTTTTAAATATAAGAACATGGCGCAAAACCCAGTTTGCGAGGGCAGAAGGGGTTTTGCAGGGCAATCCTTTGACTATGTGGCCCCAAGATTCTAATCTAGATTTGTTTTGGCCCAGACACACTGCACACCTAGCCAGACACAAAAAGCAAAGTCATGGATACGTTTGTTTAGAAATTTTATAAACATCTTTTAGAACCAAGGCATTGTGCACTGAACATTGCAAATATCACATCAGACATTAAACAGACAACTCAAAGCATACAAATTAAACATGCAATTGGTCACTGCATCTAGACAGGCTGTTGTACTGGTTATAAAACACCATTCTAAAGCTTGAAAAAAAGGAAATAAATTAAATGTGGAGCTCCAAATCCAACCTGGTTCGGATCAGGCACACACTGGGGGTCAGGGAGCTGCACACCAATACCAAACCTAACCTGGTTCTGTAAAACAAAAACCAAAAATCAGCATAAAAACGAAACATATAGCATGTAGGCAAGCTATTTTAGTCCTTATCAAACACTTTTTTTATCACGACTTAAATGTGACTCTAAGGAGCTGTAAAACAATTACGTTTAAAAAATGGGCATCAGAAATCCCAGGCTCTGATTGGCTGATAGCCCTGACAAGGTGGGCGTCTATCAGGCAATAGAGCCCGGGCATTAAAAGTGCCAGCCTGGCACAGACCTAATCACACAGATCAGTATGCAAAAAGAACCCTCATTTCAAAATGCCGACATTTTTATTTGCTGCTTAGCGGGTGAGTTTGCAGCCTTCCCCTCCCTGAATCCAGCACTATGAGCCAGAATAAAGTAATAGCACATAGCAAAAAGTAAAGGCACAAATTCATAGTTACAGCGATCGCCTGCATTCACTGTCAAAGCTCAACAGGCATCAGGATACAGGCGATCTTTCTCTCTCTCTCCCTCCCCCAGGAAACCGTGCCGGCGGCTCAATTTCAACACGCAAGCCGGCAGGACACCCCGCCCTAACTAGTCAGAGTAGCAGACGGACCCCTCAAGGTTGCAGCCCACACACACCAACTTATTTCTTGGCAGCTACTAACTGTTTTCCTTAACAAAACAGATCCTTCATTCATACCTGATCATGCTGTTGCCCAACGCTCGAATGCGGCAGTAGCTAATGCCATTCTTTAAATTGACGGCACTACTGCTCCCATCCCCTCTAACTTAAAATTGTACCCCTCCTGTCTGCTTACAGGCCTATTTGTAACTCCTCCAGTTCCTTACCTCTACCGAGAAGCTACACCTAAAGTTGTGGCTCTGCTGCCTCACGCTGTATAGTTACTTCCAGGTTGACAGAGCGGCTTAACTGTAAGAATGGGGGTTAAAAAAATGGAGAGACCAGTAAGTTTGTTTTTGGCAGGGGTAGTCTTTTTTTGGAGAACTGGTAAAATCACTGAAGGGAGGAACCATTCTTTTAATGTACTGCCACCGTAACTGCAACTGTCCCCAACATAGCCAGTGTCCCGCTAGTCCTGGGTTTGCCTCCTGATTCACCTTGATGTTGAAAGAAGAAAAAGCATGACTGAAAAGGCTTCAGCATTTAAAAACATTAACGCTGCTTTGTTACCTCACGGCACACTACTATCCCTTCCCTCCCTGATCCCAAAGCAATCTTAGCATCTATTTGGGGGGGGGGGGGAACAGAGCGACTACACAATTAAAATGTACGCTGACTGTGCAATATCGCATCAAAATGAAGAGCAAATCCAATAAAAAAGACGTTAATGTACCCCTTTTAAAAGAGTTCATTGCATTTTTGTTCCACAGCCTGCTCTATCTCCGTGTCTGTGGGTGAGAGGATAACCACGACAACTAGATCCAGATCTAGAAAGAAAAGTCAGAAGCTCAAAAAAAGGTACTGTAATGCAGGTGTAGGAACTACTTTATTGCAGAATAAAAGAAATATCTAAATGTTTTAACATTTAAATATATAATATGCCTTTTAAACAAATACTTTACAGTACCCATTTCTAGCATAATAATACCCTCCGTGGTATTGGAATACCGGACCGCCCAGGGCGTAATGAGCCCTGGGCGGTCCGGTATTGCCTAACACCGCCCTACCATGGAGGGTATTATTGCTTACTTAAATGTAAAAACAGAACTGAAAATTAAACCTGGTTAGCACACAATCTTCAGCCATAACGTGAAATACAAAAAGCACAAATAAAGCATTTGTGCCAAACTGATATGATTGACCACCACTGACCCTTTATACATTTCCCCAGGTGGACTGTTAGAACGCACAGTCCAACGCCAGTGTTTGCAGCTACTAACAAACTAGACCAGGGGTTCTCAAATGGTGAGGCCAGCCTCCCTAGGGAGGCCCCAACCTGTTCCAGGGGAGGCTCAAGCAAGTTTGAAAAAGTACTGTATTTAAATTTTGAGTTTTATATATTTTGTGTGAAGAGATGAAGCAAACTGAAAGAGAATAATAATAGTAGGTGAATTTTATGTATTTATTTACTAATAGGTGACAAGGGATGGTGAATGAGCCAAGGCTCATTTAAGGTGTACCCGGGAAGGGTAGGAGTGAATACATTTAAAAGGTAACTGAAAACAATCAAGAAATATAGAATGAGCAATGGTGCAAATTAACGTGAACAATAAATTAATAATGAGTGGTGGTAATTGATCAATTTGTAAACTGATGGCAGAACAGCCCAATACAAGGGTTGAGCATAGAAGTGCTAAAAGCAATAGCAAGAAGGAGCAAAATAACCCTGAGAAGTTGTTAGGAGCAGAGAAGGGGAGGAGGCAAAGTGTGTAGGAAGGTTATTTCATATAGAGAGGAAACAGAGGAAGTAGTCTGACCCATGAAGGTACTGCAACAAAGGGTAACAATGGTTCAAGAATGAAAAAGCAGAGCAATTAGGCTGGTCTGTGTGTGGGGGGTTACAATAAGCTGAATAATAATATTTTAATTATTTGTTATTCAGATAAAACCTTGAGCACAGGAGCTCTTTCTCAAAAGTTCCAAGTCAGTATAAGACAAAGAAAATAAAAATCACACATGCCCCACAATGCAAAGCATCATAGGCTGCATATGCCAATCACCACAGAATGTTATGCTGGTCCAACTTTAAACAGAATTGCATGGTGCCGAAAAAGCCTCTCACACACGTTTGCAAAGGCTGCTAACAGAAGACATAGACACGTGTTTTGTCCTACCAGGACTCCTCAGTATGCCTCGTCTGTTTGACACCCCAGTGGAATGGATCAGCTACCCTTAAGGCAGTGTGCCTTGGATATATTGTGGTGAACCCATTAAAATAAAAAAAACTATTTAAAGACAAAAGAACCTCTGGCAAACACTGAGGCAAGGGTTACCCTAAAGGGCATTTGGCTGGGAGCCAGTTCAAGAAAATGCAAAATCACACATGCCCCCAAAATGCAAAGCATCATGGGCTGCATATGCAAATCACCACAGAATGTTATGCTGGTCCAACTTTAAGCAGAAGACAAAGAACTGAGTGTGAGCCAAGTACTCAAAGGGGTTTCAATCTATTTATGGTCTACTGCGCAAAGTACAGTACGTTATTTTTCTTTGGGGAGGCCCAAGATTATTTCAATTCGGGGGAGGCTCAAAATCTTTTTCATGGATTTGGGGAGGCTCACTGTGACAAAGTCTGAGAACTATTGAACTAGACTAAACAGTAAATCCTTACACTTTACAAACCAGCCCCCTTTGCACCTAACCGCTCGTATCATCGCCAAATAAAGCTAGACGCGAGTTACGTCCGCCGGCACGTATCGTGCTTGATCACGTGATAGGCAGACGTTGCCAGGGTCCCTTGCGCGAATGGGAAGTAGCCACGATCGTTCCGATACAGACCGAGGGATTTGTTTACAATGTGCAGTGATGTTCAAACCCTAAAGACTCAGAGTGACGGACTTTATAAGAAAAAGGACCACAGCTTTTTGTAAGTAAAACCGTAGTCGATGCTGCTGTGGTTTTTGCTAGCCGTATTTCCTCGGCATTGTTTAGAGTCATGAAATGCATTCATTCATGTTTGTTTTATGTCATTGGTTTTGCAGTGCCATTAACATGAGTTATGGAACAACCATGTATGTTAGCTGCCTGAACTTGGCTGTGCTGCTTTCTCTGATGTGCTTCTTCTCCTGTTTAAGTGACAGTAGTTCAGACCAAGTAAGTAAGACTTATTTTAAGTGGTAAGGCACAACGTGTTGTGAGGTACGAGTAGCAACCGTACACAGCAAATAACCTCATGCTGATCTTAGTAGGTGGTTGGATTGCCAAAAGATAGCTCCCCCGTGCCATACTTGCTATATTACAATGATTTAAAAAAAAAAATAGTGTTTTTAAACAAGCATTGGTCAGTGCCCCAATGTTTGCTTTTGTGTTTTTTATTAGTGAAATGGTTATGCTTAGTTCTTGACTAAGGGCACATTTATTTAAGTAAGTGTAACCACTACCACCTCTATTTCTCTTAGAACTGACACTGGGCCATATACAGGCATACTTGGGAGATGACACGCCAGTCCGTTGGGCAAATGGGTTTTCTAAACTGAAGCCATTTCATTTTATCAACCTGACTGGAATTACAAGGCAGACCCTTACCCCAACCCCTCGTGTCTAGGGGTTCAGTACAATTCAGTCTCCGAGAGGGAAGGGATCCGACCCTGTGGGTCACTTTATAATTGTAAACAGTACATTTAGCTGGTTACTGACCTTGTGATGGCTTGGGTTCGAACCTTTGGCAGCTGGAGACCGCCGACACGTATTAAACGTCACACTGTACCTCAGAATTCATTGTCCATTAGATTTTCCTTAATAGTGAAAAACATAGGGTTAGTGGACCACAGGCATGCAGTTCTTTTAAAAGATTTGCGTTCCACACAACTTTTGGATGCAAACTGGCAGATCATTTATTTTTTCATTTTAAAAGGTTCAAGCCATATTTTCCTCGAGGTAACATTTACATAAGTGCACTTTTAATGAGCTCTCTCGGTCAGACTACAACATTTGTTGTGGCACATCTTACTAAGGAAGGGGATTTGAACCTCCAACCATATCATGTTACTGGTGGCTAAACAGCTCATACACAACTAGCTTCCAACCCATAGCAGGGGGTCAGTTTATTGCTGATTTCCAACTCTATTTCCATCCAAAACTCTTCCTGAGTGACATACGAGTTTCTCTGTCATTGAGCAGCACTGAGAAAATGTTACTCCCACTTTCCTGAATTTCTACGAGAGAAACTGAAGAAATCCCTGCCAGTGGGGCCGGGAGTAACCTTTTCAACACTGTGGTGCATCTCTGTGTCGGGGGCTAGACCCAGTTCTTAAATATACCCCACATACATGTATAGTCTCTTAGGCTCCCCTGCACCCAGCCCAAACAAGAGGGCATTGGGGAGGAGGGACTACCTTTCAAATAGCTACATTGCAGGAGAAACAAACAGTTTGGACAGCCTTACCTAGTAGACATAAGAAAGCAAAAAGGATAAAAGCTGCCACCTTGTATCCCTCCATCGATCCAGCTGCCACCTAAATATCTGGGCCCCTCTGGCAACCACCATGACTCGTGCAAAGCTGAGGAGACGTCTCTCTCCTCCCGAACCTCTCCAGAATTGCTGCCCTTCTTTCTCATTCTGCCCCACCGGTGGGTAGTGGGAAACTGCTCCTTCTGCCATACTTCTGGTAGAGGGGCTAATGATCTCCTCCTACCACAGACCTTGCCAGCCTCAACATGCTGGGCCGCCTGATGCCACACTCAACCACTGAGCTGCTCCCTCATGCACATTCTTCTCATGACTCTCTCCCGACAGATTCCCAACTGCCACTCCCCTTGCGCCTGATAAGCTCAAAACTCCTACACGCGCACATGCTCAGCAGACGTGCACACACACTTGGTGTCTTAAGGCACCCTCAGTAACTCCCTGCAATGGCATAAGAATTTAAATGCTGAAGAAGTAAGTGGTAGGTTAGGTAGTGACCAGGCATGACCTGTTAAGAATAATGAAGTTGTGGGTTGGGGGGCCGGGGTTAGATTAGCTATAGTAAAATTGAGAGAGGTGAGAACTAACTTGCCTGGGGACATGAAAACAAACATTGTGGCAAGGGGGAGAGCCTTATTACCTTTTAATTTTTTTGTTCCTTACTTTCTATTTTTGCCCCAGTTTCTCTTCACTAATTTCCAGGCCCTATTTCCACCTGGCCAAGCTTTTCTGACTGCTGTAGTGGTCCTCCCGATAGTCTAACCCACTGCCACCCTGTGCTCGACAATTTCTCTGGAATTCTTACTGTAACCTACAACTTGTCTCCTGTGGGTGGGCCCCTCGTTTCCCATAGCTGGAAGAAGGATACTTCAGTGGACAGTCTAGGTCCAGGGGAGGAGCCAGCAAGGTGTGGGAGGGTCGTCAGGGCCCTACTGTGACATTGGGGTAACTTCATCTGCTTGGGGCTGCTGGGATAGTTTTTCCCCACTAAGCCCTCCTTTGTTCCTCACAAGGTGGTGTGGTCCTAAGGAGCAACTTGTTTGAATGCTTACTTGGGCTGTTAGAAGAGTAGGTGAGCCCCTCCTTACCTTTGGAACTCCTCTGCCGATCCCACTCTAGGCGTGTTATGCTTCTGCGTCACTCACCAGGTAAGCTGGTGTGTGGTGACAGAAGGCTGCTCCAGTAGTTCCTGCCTTCATGCTTCCTCCTCTTCATGGGCCACTAGGGGTGCAGTTGTGCAGCAGCAGAAGGAGGTGGTGTACCTGAAAATGGATGCTGGAACTCTGCTTTGCTGGCTGGCACCAGACATCCTGGGCTTAGAGTGTGAAGCCAAGTTCTCTGGATGGCAGTCAGTTGCACTACAGCTGCCCTAGCTGGCAAGGCTGAGGAGACTAATTTCTGCATTCCTCACTGGCTACTACTCTGACACACTTAAAGGGATCATTGACATCTTCCCAGCAAGTTTGCTTTGCAATTTTCAAGCAGGTATAAACAAGTGAAAGTAAGCATCTGACTGAATGCAACAGTCAGCATAACTTTGCTGCCAATTAACTTAGGTTAGTCACTTCTAGGTCCTGTAGTTTTCAGAATTCTTAGGTGGCACAAGTGTGCCTGTCCCCATGCTTAGGAGCAGCTAGAGCATCCTGCCATTGTAAAATAAACCTCTGCCACTTGATAGGGGATATGTGGACAATGAATTTGTTGATTTACTGATAGAAGTTTTTAAAGCAGCAGTATTTGTTAGTTGCCATGTAGTTTTTTTTTTTTTTTCCAGCAATAATGGTTTTTCTGCACAAAAAAATAATATACCCATTTCCCTTGTCTTTTTTTTTTATTTTGAAGTCCCCCCCCTCCCTTCCCCGTGGTAGGACTGTCCTCCCCACCCCAGTTGATTATCCAGATTGCTTCTGGGGGTCGTGTAGTGGCATGGTCAGCGAGAGAGCGGGCAGGGCTTTATGAAGCCTGCCCTCCCCACGCTTCCTGGTTTTCTCCCCATTGACCCCTGCTGCAAGGACACATCATCACATGCACGTTGAGGTGCTCAGATCCTGCAGAGTCACGGCCTCACTCTTTTTAAACCGCTTGTTAACCTGCACTACCACCAGGCCTCCACCCAGTGGCAGTTAGAGTCTGAGATGGCTGGCCACCCTTCCCCAGCAGAGAAAAGAGTCTCTGGGATGTTTGATCCTCTCCCACCCCACCAGCCCCTGGCAGCCTGTGCTCATTCCCAAGCACATGCTGACGGCATGTCAGGAGGTAAGGCATTCAGTGCCTTAGCCCTCCACGCCACTGGGCCGACAATAGGATTTTGAAGTTTTTCAAAGTTTCCACTCCCCTGCTATGCCTGCCACCAAACTTTAAATATTGTGGTACAGTGCTGTGTCGTAACAATCAGAAACATGGGGTAACCCAATCTTAATACATCCACAGTATGAGTCTAGTATGTGCATTCAACAGGTAACCTCAATGGAAGAGATTTTTAAAAGTTGTGAATGGTGGCCATGTTTAATGACTTGAGTAATTTTTACAGAATTAGCTATAAATGTGGTTTTACAAATATCTGAACAGATTGAAAAATGAAGTTTAATCTAAAAGCATCAGAAATGAATAAAAAAAAAAGTGCATGCTGGCATTTTTTGTGGAATAACCTGTACTGTTGCTTTAGGGTGTCTCATCTCCCTTTGTGTCTGTAGTCCTACTAAAGGTTTTGGAAGAACCCTGGCTGACCCCCTTCCACTGTGGAGCATTTCACAGTACATGACTACCTGAGATCAACTACGTTACAGTTAAAGTTTCAGAGATTTACACCTTAAAGTACAATGAGGATGAGTGGCCATTAGCATAGGAATAACTGTGGTGCCTATGCAACACTTGAGTCTTGGTATGCCTGATAGGCACGTACCAGGTCTGCACAGCTCCGCACTGATGAACAGGTGCACGGTGGCCAGCATTCATCACCCCCTGCCGCAGGGTGCCTTTCTGTGGCCCCTATCCCTGGTGTGCTGGTTCACTGGGGTGGATTGGATGACGCAGGCAGTTATCCAGTTGGGTGCCCAACCTGGTCCCCGAGTAGATCCCCCTGCCCCGCATATCTCCTGCTGCATGCGGAGCAGGGCAATGGGGGATGGTGCAAGTCCCGTATTTCCAAAAGCAAGGGATGAGTGCTCGAACTGCCACCTCCTAGCCCGCCTTTCGAGTGCCCGTTCTACCTGGTCTGACTTTAGCCGGCTGAAATTCATGGACATTGTGAGGACTGTCCAGACTTTGCGACCAACCAACTGTAGTTTGGATCCGGGCCCTACACCTACGTATTGGTATGTTGTATATATGTTATCTGCCCGATCCTTGCTGAAATTGTCTGGAGTTCCTTGGACCATTCCTTAAAAAAAACCTCCTTGGATCCAGACTGTCTAGCTAACTACAGACCTGTCTCTAACCTATCCTTTGTGGGTAAGGTTATTGAGAAGGTGGCTGCGTTGCAGTTGGATGACCATCTTACAACCCACAGTGTCTATGATGCGCTCCAATCTGGATTTAGGAAAAGACATAGCACCGAGACCGCCCTGGTCTGGGTTTTAAATGATCTTATTGCGACAGATCGAAAGACTTTTGCTATCTTTAGTCCTTCTCGATCCCTCAGCGGCATTTGTCACTGTGGACCATGGTGTGCTTTTGGAGTGTCTACGTCTTCTTTGCAGACTGTCTGGGACAGTCTTAAGCTGGTTTCGATCTTTCCTTACAGGCAGGTCACAGAAGGTTGTCACTGGAATTTATTCCTCTGATACCCTTCTCCTGTTCTGTGGGGTGCCGCCAGGCTCCATATTGGCATCCATGTTGTTCGCAGTGTATATGCTGCCATTAGGAGATATTGGGCGATACAGTTCAGGTTTTCACTGCTATGCAGACGATACCCAACTGTATATGTCATTTATTCCCGGACAGGGTGATGTGATCTCCGTACTTAACAACTGTCTAGCCGAGATCAGGAATTGGATGAGCACTAGCTGGCTGAGGTTAAATTCGGATAAGACCGAGGTGCTGGTTGTGGACCTGGGTCACCCTGAGGCAGGTCTTGGGGCTGGGCTTCCTTCAGGCCTGTGGCTTGACGGTATCCAGCTCATGACTTCACACTGGGTGCGTAACCTGGGCATTATATTTGACAGATTAATTCACATACCTGGAATGTGTAGTGTAGGGTTGTGACGCCCACTGGCTCACGCCAGAACCAGTGGCATGCAGCCCCACCGATCTGTCAGTCGGCGGGTGGAGGGACAGCAGGTGGGTGGGGTGCTGACGGGGGCGGGTGGGGCTCAGTGGGGGGGTACCATTAGACCACCAGGGATATTGGAAGTGTTTTTTTGTAATGATGCCCGCGATTGGGCAAACAGTGGTCCACTGGACCACCAGGGATATTGGACTTCTCTAGATGTTACAAATGCCCGCGATCGGGCAGATAGGGTCCACTGGACCACCAGGGCTATAGAACTGTTTTCTATTTTTGGACAGATGCCCGCGATCGGGCTGCAGGGGGCGTCGGTCCCCAACGGCTGCTGCCTGGCAGGGCGCAAGTTGTCGGGGATCGGCGCACCTGCATGCAAATGGGGCCATAATGATATGCAAATGGCCCCATGTGCACCTTGCATACATTATGGCCCTATTTGCATGTCAAGTTTTGAATATCGCGGTTGCTGTGCATGGCGCAGTGGAACTTGCGCTAGCGCATCTCCATGCTCCACTCTGGCCACTTTCACTGGTGCAGTGCCATTGCACCATGCACACTGGGGGTGGCCAGGGTGCAATATTCAAAACTGCTGAGCCATGGCAGCTCGCTTTGAATATCGGCTAGTCCACCCCGCGCAGCTGCTGATTCGCGCCAAGCTTGCGCCACAGCCTCGCGCAGTTTGAATATCTGGGCCATTATACCTGTGCTGAGCGAACTGCACTGGCTGCTGGTGCAGTGGCGGATCACCTTTTAAGGTCGGGTTACTGACCTATAAAGTCCTACATGAACAGGGACCCCGGTATCTGCAAGATCTCCTTATTCCCTACTGCCCCTCCCGCTCACTCCGATCCGCCGACGAGGGATTGCTAGAGATTCCCAGGGTTCGGTTAAAAAACATCTGGGGCACGTGTTTTTTCTTAATGCTGCCCCTACCCTGTGGAATTCTCTGCCTCGTTGGTTAAGGGAATGCCTGACCGTGTTGAGTTTCAAAACTTTCTTGTTTTACCAGGTTTTTTCTGAAGGCTTTTAACATTTTAAATGTATGTTTATTATTTGATCATACTGTTTGTTCAACTCATAGTGCAGCACCTTGATATCTGAAAGGCACTTAAGAAATAATTTTACTTACTTATTTTCCTGACCGGAGGGCTAGGATGGCAGGGCATGTTGTAAGTTCCTTCCTACTGTGGCCAGTGGGTGTCTTCTGTTTGGGGGGGGTGTAGAGGACATGGCAGGGTGTCTGCAGCTGTATCTTGCACCCTCTCTCCTAGCACCCTGCGCAGTAGTGAATGGTGTGGAGTGTGGACACACCCCCTGGACCGTCTGCACATGTAGCTGCACGCACAACCAGGGGCTTGACTGTAGAATGGGGTGTGTGCCCTTTCTGTGAATGCCGCTGGTGGTCCACAGGACCCCTGATAGCAGTATTGCAGTTTAAAGCCTTCCTTTGCACCACAGGCATTATGTCCCATGTGTATAGTGGCCAGTGCTTTTCCTTTTTCGATTGCAGCCACCATTAAAAAACATAATTTGCCTTTTTTGCATCACCTTATCATGGAGGGGAAGCCACTTTTTGGGCAAACCCCTCCATTTGGAGACAAATATCTGTTAAAAACATGCAGATCTGCCCTCAGTTTGGGGGGGGCTCATTTTTAAGATTTTGTCAAACAGAACTGGCCATTTTTGAAAATGGAAAAATTATCGTCCCTACTAAAGGATTTTGATTTTCAACAGAAATACATAATTACACATCCCTAATAATGAAAAGCATTGTAAGAAGTATGTACATAAAGTCCAGGAAAATGCCATCCAAGCCATGACCTGTGGGCTTCAGTGCAAAGGAAGGGATAACTGGGCAAATTACAAACTATGACTCCTAGAGTCACTGTACCCACTAAAGACATGTGTAACAAATAGGAAGAATGCACTCCAGAACATGTACAACTGAGCATGTATAACATTTTTGAAAGATTAAACAAGTTGCTAAATCTTGCATAACAATGAATAGACTGTTTATTTATTTATTTATTGAGAAATCGGAAATACTTTTGAGTCAAAGACTCATTTACAAAGGTTCCATATCACAAAAATTAGGTACATAACAGACTTTACATAACAATACGATGAGTACACAATCAGCAGTGAATACAAGGAGAGAGTGAAGGCTAACAATCAGAGACTAGGGTGAACTAGTACAGTCGGAGATATATGGTAATGCCTAGAGAAAGTCTTGGTTCTAGAGGCCTAGGAAGAGAGGCTAGTGGCAAAGGTTAGTGGGGAAGGGGAGAGGGTGGGGGTTAAGTAACAGTCACAGGTATTAGAGGTCTGGAGGTGGTGCCTAAGATGTGTTTTGAAAGGGCCAATTCTAATTTCATTTACAAGCCAGATTGGGAGGCTGTTCATGACACAGGGGGCTCTAAAGCTGAAGGACCTTTAGAATTGTGAGATCCAGCAGGATGGAACCGCAAGGAGTGGCTTGGCAGAATTTCAAGTGTGCATAAGCTTTGGAGCCAGGTGAGCTGGGGGGCAAGACTGGGGCGAGGCCGAGGGTGATTTGTTTAGCCATGAGGCAGGTGTGGAACTTGATCCTGTTGTCAAGGTTGAGCCAGTTGGTGGTGGTATAGAGGGAGCAAGTATGGGTGAGGCGAACACATCCCAGTATGAGGCAACATGCTTTATTTAGTGTGAAATGAAGTCTATGGAGGGCTGAGGAGCTAGCGGCACTATAAATAAGTATACCATAGTCAACCAGTGAGAGGACGGAGGAGGAGACGGTGAGCCTAAGGGCATCAGTGGTAAGGCAGTGCTTGAAGCAGTACAGAAGCCCCAGCCTAACATTAAGGGCATTAGACAGGAGAAGGATATGTTGGTGGAAGTTGAGCGCAGGGTCTAGAGTGATGCCCAGGTACTTAAAGGAGTCCATTAGCTCTGAGGGGGTCCGGTTGGCAGTTAGAACTTGGGGGCAGTGCACCTTCAGGGTGTTGAGAGGGTGAGAAAAAAGCATAATTTTGGTCTTCTTACAGTTGAGAATAAGGTGCTGAGTAGAGAATCAGTTCTTGGCGCAGCTAAAAGTGGATTGCAGGTAACGATGGAGTTGAGCGGGGTCAGGGTCGGAGGAAAGTAGGACAGCAACATCTGCGTATAGTAACACATTACCGGGGCAGGCCATGGGGAAGGAGTTGAGGAAGAGGGTAAAAAGTAGAGGTCCTAGTATGGACACCCGAGAGGACAGGCAGCCTTTTGGATAGGGTGTTACCAATTTTAACCTGCTGGGAGCGGTTAGAGAGATAGTCAGAGAACCAAACAAGGGCATCCTGGGAGAAACCAATGTTGGATAGGGTGATTAAGAGGAGGGAGTGATTGTGTCAAATGCCTTAGTGAGGTCAATGAAAACCACACCAGTGATAACACTCCTGTTCAGGGCGGCGTGTATGTGTATGTGATAAACTGGAGGAGGGCAGTGGTAGTGCTGTGACCTTTCCGAAAGCCATGCTGTTGCTTGCAGAGCAGGTTGTACTTGTTGAGATGATCAGTGAGCTGATCAGATACAATCCGCTCTAAGGCCTTGGATAGGGGAGGAAGAATGGAAATGGGGTGGTAGTTATTGACGATAGTATAGTCTTCATTTTTAAGTATGGGGTGATGGAATCTGATTTCCACCTAGAAGGAAATATTCCCTGACATAAGGAGCGGTTCAGTATATGGGTGAGGGGGTGGAGAACCTCATGCAGGGTGAGCTGCAGGAGTTTCAAGTCGAGGTGTCACTACTGTAGTTGGAGCGACTTAGGGCTTTCCTGAGGTAAGGCTTGCAGACTTGGGTGAAATGTGGCATAGGTGAAGGGGGCTTTGGGGAGGGGAGCTGGCTGGGGGTGGGTCAAAGAAATTGGGGGGAGAACATGATCAAGATTTGTGAAGGCATTATTGAAGGCCACGGCCATACAGGTAGGATCAAATGTCAAGCACCCATCAATCATAATCTGGTTAGGAACCAGGTTGGGGTCTTTACCACAGATATCCTTGATGTTGCTCCAGAATTTGCGTCCCGAGCCCCAAGTAGAGGTTAAGGAGGATTTGTAATACTCTGCTTTTGCTTTGTGAAGGGCCCATGTGCATTCTTTCCAGTCCTCCCTGTACTTTTGTCTATTGGCAGGCAGACCAGTCTCATTGGAGACGTGCCACGGTGAATCTCTAGTCCGCATAAGGGCCAGGATGTGAGCAGAAATCCAAGGCACCTGTTTGCCTTTGACCATCCTTTTGGTAGGTGGGGCAAATTTATCACATATGGCATTGAAAGAAAAGATGAAGAGGTCAAGGGCCCTATTAGGGTCAAGCGTGTTCATTAAAAGGGACCAATCCATATAGCTGAGGTGTGATTTAAGAAGGGCAAGTTTGCCAGGGCCCAGTTTATGTTGTAAGGTTATTTTGGGGGGAGGTCTGGGTGCTTTGCCTGACCAGGAGCAGAGAACGCGGGAGTGAACGCTGAGAGCATTTGGGAGAACGGTTGTGCTTTTAATTTTGTGTGGGCGATTGGTGAACACTAGGTCTAGTAGGGAAGACGACCCTGTAGGCTGGTTAAGGTGGGTGGGGGAGGTGACTAATTGAGTTGGGTCTTGGGCAGCGGCAGCATTGGCTAATGGCTCGGCGGACTTATCTAACCAAGTAATATTAAAGTCCCCAAGTATGATTTTTTTTCAGTAGTGGACAGGAGGGGGGACAGGTAGGACAGTACTGAGTGGAAGGCCACCTTCTGGTCCCTGGGAGGAATGTACACAGCCGTAATAAGAAGGGGGGGTTAGGGATCGTCCCAAGGTGAGTTTAAGAGTAAGGGCCTGGGGGCCAGGAGCCAACTTAGGGGTGGGGAGCAACTGCCTACGTAGCGTGTCCCTGGTATAAATAGCGCAGCCACCCCCACGCCTACCCAACCTGTCAGCACGGTGTACATTATAACCAGAGAGTGTTATTCTTGTTTAATTAGTTTTTAGATTACTGACTCGCTAAGATCAGGGGTGGTGCGAACTCCATAATGAGAAGCTGTAGGAAATTCCTGCACAGTACTTAAAACGTGTGCACCAGAACTCTTACCTTCACAGTGTATGCCTCATGGTTAGCACCATTTTTACTTTAAAGGATCCCCCCAAGTTTCCTTGGAACAAGTAACAGCTCACCAAAAAAGAACACCATAAACGAACTGTACTCACCACCTGGTCAGCGGGAATATTCCTGAGGCCATTAAACATCCAAAGGAATTTATTATATAGTGTAGGCAAGCTCTGGGCATGCCCAGTGGGTGTGTAGGTTTTAACTATCTCCTCCTTTTCTCATTTGCAGCATATGTTTCTTCACCACTAGGGAAGTCTGTACACTTTGTCTGTAATCTTGCTGCCTCCCCTCCCATAAGCTGTAAACAACACTGTATTGCAGTGTCCCTGCTTAGTCCTCTTGATAATCCGAAAAGCTTCCACTTAAGTGTAAGCTCATAGTTTGCTAGACTCCAGTTTGTACTAATGGCATCCACAGTTAACAACCTACCAGCCATAAATCCTTGCACATTCCTCCCACTATGCTTCAGTCTTGCTCCTCTCACTAGGATCCCTTTGTTATGCTGCCCACCTTCCCGGAATTCTCACCACCCATATCCTAGGGATTCTTTTGACTCCACTATGGCTACACAATCTTACTTGCCCTTAGCCAGCACACCTCTTTATGTCCCCAACAGGTTCATCTACCATGTAGCCTTCACCCTACATAACTCCCTGTCCTGCAACCCCACTCTGCCTACCCCCTTCATCCATCGTAAACTGTGGTATCTGCTCCTACTAGCACTAATGTTAGCAGGGGATATTGAATCAAATCCAGGGCCCGTAGGAAAATGACTTACTCTGATGCTAACTGCAGTGACACCAAGGGTCTCTGCATCGCTCACCTCAGTATCAGGAGCCTGACTCACAATCTAATTGAACTTGAGGCATGGGTTGTTCTACATAACCCTGATATTCTGTCTGTCTGAAACCGTCCACCCCTGATTCCCAGTGCTCGTTACCTAATTATAAGCTAATAAGGCAAGACAGGCCCCCATCTAAACGTGGTGGTGGTGTTGCCATCTTCCATAAATCCCATCTGTCTCTATCACAGAATGTCTCATCCCCTCTTTCTCACTGTGAATCGATTCATGCAATTGTACAACTTTGCTCTAAAAAACTGCACATAGTGTGTGCCTATAACCCACCTGGCGGCAGCATCACTAGTCTTGAGGAACTCCTCTCCCAGGTGAACACAACGATCAGATGAAATTAGGTACTAATACAGGGGGATTTCACCATGAACTGGACCAGTAAAGCAAACCAGCCCTTCCACACCATGGTACAGGGCCACAACCTCCACCAGCTAATCACAGACCCAACTAGGGTCATGGCCCTTTCCCGGTCCAGCTCACTAATCGATATTGGGTCCTTTCAAACCATCCTGACTGTATATCCTCGATGGGTACCCTCGCAGATGCAATAAGTGATCACTCCCCTATCTTCTGCATCTGGCGCTCCACTAGTCGACCATCCCGTCCCTCGAAACGGATCACCTTCTGCAATCTGGGTAACTTTAATCAGACACGATTTATGCACGATCTCTCTGACTGGTCACCAATTTTCACTACCTCTAATGCTCAGTCAGCTCCTGACTTCTTCCTGGATTTCTCCAGGATATCCATGCTCCCTGAGTCACCTGCTATATACGGCGAACTCAAACAAAGTGGTTAACCAAGGACCTTCTCTCTCAGATAAGAGCTAGAGACAAAAGCTTGTGACATTTCAATGCCTCAGAACTTTAGTCTCTGATCACGATGCCTACAGGTCACTGAGAAATGCCTGCAAAAGGAATGTCCGTCTAGCTAAAAGCTTTTTCTGCAAAGACTTATTAATAAAAGCCGCAAGTGACGCAAAGAAATTCCGGTCAATCATAAAAACCCTCCTGGGAACTGATCACACGGCCACTTCAAATGACATGCTGCTGAATGGCATTCATTGTAACAACCTGGTGACCATTGCCAGTTCCTTCAACCGTTACTTCTCTGATTTATCAAATCATGTGGCCTCTTTCCCTTCTGGAAGCACTACATCCCCTTCCACAGATACAACATCCATGCCCACCCATCCACCATTTCAGTTCCAGGCTATTACAAGAACTGAAGTTCTAAAGTTACTACTCGCCATCCTGGACAGCACTAGCTCTGGGTCCGATGGGCTAGAACCCAGGCTCCTCAAAGTCGCTGCCCCTCTCATTGCCTCCCTCTTAACCAAAGTCTTCATCTTGTCACTGTGCCATGGCACATTTTCTGATATCTGGAAAATAGCTAAAATAACACCAATTCCTAAAAAAGGTGATCCCAAAGAAATTGCCAATTATCGACCCATTGCTATTCTTTTGGTGCTCAGCAAAATCCTGGAAAAATCAGTGGCTACCCAAACCATATATCGTATTTTCAGAAATATAACCTCCTATCTGGTGCCCAGCATGGCTTCCGCAAAGGCCACAGCACATTCACTGCCCTCCTAAAACTCACAGATGACGTCTGTGCTGCCATGGACACTGGCCTCTTGACAGGTGCGGTTTTCATCGACCTGACCAAGGCTTTTGACCTTGTCAACCACAGCCTTCTCCTCACAAAACTATGTTCCCCTGGTTTCTCTGCCGAAGTGGAGGCATGGTTTAAGAGCTACCTCTCCAACAGGAAACAGGCCGCAGTATTCGATTCTTTCATGTCTGATCTCTCCTCTATTCAAGTTGGTGTTCCCCAGGGCTCTATACTGGGCCTCCTACTTTTTAATTTTTTATATTCTTTAATGACCTTCCGCTGCTCACAACAACCTGCTCATTTTTTCTCTATGCAGCCGACCTTGTCATTTATTATAGTGCCAAAAATATCTCCGATATAAACCACTCTCTTGCCTCTGACTTCCTAAGCATACAATCCTGGCTGACAGAGAACAACCTTGTGCTCAGTGTCAGCAAAACACACTCTATGCTTTTTGGCTCTTCTGTCAGACTTAAAGGAAATTGAAACTTCCTCAAACTCTCGTGTGCAGATGGCTCCCCACTTGTCACCTCCAGCTCCTTCAAATAGCTGGACATTCTTCTGGACGAATCCCTGGATTTTGATCAACATATTACCGCAACCTGTAAATATGTCAACACGAAAATTGGAGGGGCCTACCATACTAGCTATGCCCTTACCCCATCTGCCAGACTTGCCATTGCACGGGGCCTTTTGCTCCTGGTCCTGGCGTATGGCACGGTCACCTACCTAGGTGCCACAAAATCCTCCCTCCATAAATGGGACACCACCTATAATAACATCCGTTGCTATGCCTCTGCATCACCAAGCTATAAACACCACTGCCAGCTCTATGCTGACTTAAACTGGCCCTCTCCTACTTCCCCTCGACTTCAGTCTTGTGGTTCTCTAATTGACGGGATAGTTAGATCAGGTCTCCCACAATCCCTTGCCTCCATGCTTCACTCCCAGTTCCCCCTCTTATGGGCTCCGCTCTACTGACCTAGGCCCTTTCTATATCCCTAGATGTAAAACTTCTATGGGAGCACAAGCTTTCTGTCACACAGCTCCTAAGTATTGGAACTCCATACCTCAAGCTATCCGCCGAGTTCCCACCCATGCTAGTTTCAGGAAACTTCACTGTCATCATCTATGTGCTTTTAACCCCTGCACTTGCCTCTACCCGCCGTAGATCATTCATTCCCTTTCCTCATTACCCCTGGCATCTACTCCCCTCCTAGCATCTTCATCACCTCTCACTAATGACCCTCCCCTTGTACACTCTCTACCACCCTTCACCCCTTTCTCCCATGCTTCTACCACTTCCTCCTCCCCCTCCTCTTTGTTTCTACTCTCTTAAAGCTTAACTACCACTAAAGGCACTTATTGTGTACTGTATATAACATGTCCATTCATCCATTTTTTGTTCTCTGTATTCATTTGTTTTGCACTTGCTTATACTTTATTAACCTTCTCTAATGCTGTATTACTTGTATCCTGACCTTGTTCTAAATTGTATTTCTCCCATCCCCTAAGCTGATTGTTTTGACCCCCTCCCACTGTATTACCTATTTCATGTGCTGCGTCACATGGTGTGCTTATGTATTGTCAACTTGTATTCTCCCAGGTCATACCTAGTGTACCTATCCAGTTACCAAAAGCAAATGAATGAATAAATAAATGTAAAAACTACTACAAAACCCTATTCTGTTCCTCCAAACACTTGAGGAGAGAAAAAAGTTTAAATAAACATAACAGTCTGTTTTGTTTCAACAAGTGTCCAAACTGTCTTCATTCCTTGTCTAGCAGCGAACCCCCCTCATTCAGCTCTGTGAGGACGACTGGTAAAATCGGCAGTTGATCAGCCTTCTTCTTTAGTTCTGTGGGGTCAGAATATTGAAATATCTTTCCTCAATATGTAATGCAAAGGCGGGCATTGAATAAGCTATCCCCAAACTGCGCAGCTGCTGCCTGAGGGGTTCAAACAGCTTCCTCCTGGTTCTAGTAGCATAGTAGGACCAGTCTAGGTATGGTTTCATCTACATGTTCTCGATTTTCAATGGGAAGTTATCTCGTGCTCACTGAAGTATAAAGTCACGTATTTCAGGGCCTTTAGTAACAATCAGTATGGTATGTGGTAAATCAAAGTTAAGTTGTGCCCTGTGAAAGTTTATTTGATATGCCCTGCGGTTGTCTTCCAGGTCCAGGGCATGGTCTCGGAGTAGTGACTCCTACAACCATGTCTTGATGTAGGACACTAAATCCTCCCTTTCATTGTGTACTGGGAGGCCAACTACAGTACAGTTATGTAAGAACTTACCGTAACAGTAGAGCTTCAAGAGGAGCTCTTGCAGCATGTAACATCATTACGACTGAAGCTGGCAGGTGCCAGGACCCCACAGAAAACTTCTAGCTAGCAGTCTATAGCGGGAGGTTCCTCATAGATGAGGAAAGGTGCCCATGATGGAGAAGCAGCTACTAGGGTGAAGTTGGAAGGGAAAATAGTACCTGCTGCAAGAGCTCCTCTTGAAGATCTACTGCTATGGTATGTTCTTACGTAACTGTACTGTCTTACTTCAAAGGGGGCTCTTGCAGGAGGTAACGCCATTGGGACTGATTCCCAAGCAATAAAGGAGAGATCTCAGTCAGCTGGGTGGGAGTAACAAAAAAAACCAAAAAAACAACTTCTAAAGGATCTTAAGAGAGGAGGCCCTGAAGGAATGCTTGTCTGAGGCTTGCCCTGCGTCCAGAGACAATGTCCAGACTATAGTGCTTGACAAAGGAGAGAACAGAGCTGCACGAGGCGGCAGCACAAAAACAGCAGCTGAAACCTTCCTCGAAGAGTCCAAGGAGGCAGCCATGCCCTTGGTAGAGTAGCCTTCTACCAAGCTCTGTAAAGGATTATCAAATAGGTTGAAGCAGAAAAGAATGCAGTCAGCCAATCATTTGTCTAAACATTGATTAGACAAAGGAGCTCCGTCCAGTTTTGGAGCGAAAGATACAGACAACGGGTCAGATTTTCGGAAAATACGGGTGCGCGTGAAAAATTAGCGAAGCGCCCTATGAACAGCCAGAGTAGGAAGTAATGCCTTCCCTCAGTTTGAGTATTCTGAGCAGTAGGCAGGAAGCTGGTAGTCCCAATTCAGAGTAAACTCTAACACCACCTTCTACACAAATTTAGAATTGGCCTCCAAGGATACCCTGTGCATGTGGAAATCCAAATAAGGTTCTTACACAACGGAGCCTAAAGCTCGGTAATCCTTCGAGCAGAAGTAGCAGCAGCTAAAAAGGACGCTTTCTAGGACAGAAAGTGTAGCTCGCCATTTGCTGCTGATTTGAAGAGAGACACAGTGAACTTTTCTAACACAAATTATAAATCCCATGGTGGGACTAGGTCCCCGATGGGAGGCAAAAAATGCAAAATGCACCATGCAGGGAAGGACCGTGCCCCTTTTAAGGAGGAGCAGCCCAGGCCTAAGGCAGACAGGCAGAGGAGGTACTCCAGTACGGATTGCACTGGGCAGGTGAAATGATCCAAATGCCTAGTGGTGGCCCAAATGCAGAGCTGCTTCCATTTCATAATATAAGAGGCCCTAGAAGAGGTTTCCTAGAGGCCACCAAGACATCTGCTATCCTGGGGGAGGAACCCCAAATTGGGAGACAGCTGGGTCTGCAGAAGCCGCTCATGAAGTTGCAGAGATTTGAGGTCCGGATGGACCAGGTTATCCTGCTGCTGGGAGAGCGGCTCCGATTGCAGGGGCAAGGTAATTGAAATATCCACTGCTGGTTGCTGAAGGACTCGAAACCAAATCTGGTGGGACCAGTAAGGTGCCACTAGAATCCTCTCTGCTGCCTCCAGTTGCCGTGGAGGAGAACTCCTGCAGTAAGGGAAAGGGAGAGAAAGCGTAAAAGAACCTCCTTGTCCATTAGAGGGGTAACACATGCCTTGGATGTGGAAGCAGATAGACCCAAATCAGGACGTTCCCATCTGATGAAAAGATCTTCGACCACTGTGGGAAGAAATTCTAGCTTGTAAGCCCTGGGTTGAGACTGAATTGGGCTGCTGTCTGCCAGGGTATTTGGAACACCTGGAACATTGACTGCTGATGAGTCCTGGTGGTGATCCATGGCCCAAGACCATATTCTCATGGCTTCCCTGCAGAGGGGGCAAGGGTGAGTCCCACCTTCCTGATTTGTGTAGAAGACCGCTGATATGTTGTCTGTCTGAATCAACAGAGGACCGGGTAACAATCGTCTGAAAAGCCTGGAGAGCGTATAGAATAGCTCACATCACCAGGACATAGATGTGGAGAATGATGTTCCTTGCTGGGACCAGGATTCCTGTGTTTGATGGTCTGCCACATGGGCTCCCCAGCCTTGGCCTGTGGGATAACAGATGGGCCAGACACCAAACTTCAGGTTCAATACACAATCTCTGTGTGATGTTTATTCAAAATATAAGAAATAACCTTGTGGAATGGCATATTTCATTCTCAGGACGTCAGTTTGCAGCAACAGACTATGAATGTCCTTTCTCTGCACTTAGCCAGCACCTGCTGACACTGATCTCTGATCCAATTCACTAGTTCACTTAAACATGCCAGAAACAGACTGGGAGACTGACATCCTCAGTGGCCAGGGAACAGAGGTTGTTGGATGTCTTTCAAGACGCGTTCCTAACTCAGCAGGGAAGGGAACTGACCAGGGAGGCGCGGGTACTGGATGTGGTCCTAGCAGACAGTGACCAGATTGGGGGCCTGGAGGTAAGGGACCCGTTGGCAGGGAGTGACCATGCCATGGTCTGGTTCTGCCTGGACCTAGAAAGGGTAGAAGGCTGCACAAAAACGGAGGTAACTGACTTCAGGGGGGTGGATTTTAAGGAAATGGTAAGGATCCTTAAGGAGCATTTGGATGTGATTGGGTCAGACATGGACACTGACAGTACATGGGAAATAATCAGGAGAGGGGTGCAGGATGCTACCAGCACCTGTGCCAGAGTAAGACGAAAATGCGGTAGGGCCCGGAAACTCTGCTTGTGGACCAAGGAGGTCCAGGAGGTGGTGCGGGGAAAGAAGGCAGCCTGTAGGCAATTCAAGTGCTCAAGGAATGAAAGGGATCAAGGGGAGTACGAACTGATGGCTAGAAGGTCCACTAGGGTGATGAGGGCGGCTAAGGCAAGGAAGGAGCAGAACCTAGCCAGGGAAATTAGGAGAGGGAACAAGGGGTTGTTTAGATACATTGGGGAAAAATGAAGGGTAAAGGGGCAGATTAGCAGGATTAAAACAGGGGAGAGATGGGCACAAGACCCGGGGGAGCAGGCTGAGGTACTAAATGAATACTTCACCTCAGTTTTCACCAAGGAAAATGGGGGTGCTGCATCATACATTGGAGGAGACAGTGATACTGAGGGCGGGGGACCCTTACCAATCGGCGGGTCTGGGGAGATGGGGAGGCATCACTGTCAGGAGGAGGAAGGCTAAGCAGGGAGAAGAGGTAGCGGAGGTGGAAATCACAGCAGAGAGAGAGTGAGGGAAGCCCTCAGGTCCCTTAAGATGGAGAAAGCACCGGGACTGGATAAATTACATCCCAGAGTACTGAAGGAACTTGCGGATGTCTTGGGGAAACCCCTGGCGGAGCTTTTCACCATCTCTCTGAGGACAGGGTGGGTGCCCCCGGACTGGAAAGTGGCGCATATAGTGCCTCTCCACAAGGAGGGGATCAAGGGAGGTGGCAGGGAACTACAGGCATGTCAGCCTGACATCAGTGGTTGGCAAGGTGATGGAGGGCATTGTCAAGGAGAGGCTGTAGGGGACCTGGAAAAGTCAGGGTGCCCGGACGATAGACAGCATGGATTCTTTGCCAATCTTAAGATCATCTGATATGATTACCCCCAGGTCACTTTTCATTTTTGTTGTTGTTACTACCCCTCCCCCCACTGTGTACTCTTCCCCTGGGTTTTTGTTTCCCAGGTGCATTATTTTGCACTTCTTTGCATTGAATCCTAGCTGCCATACTTCTGACCATTCCTCCAATCTTGCCAATTCCCTTCTCATCCTTTCCACGCTTCCTTGTGTATCAACCCTGTTGCAGATCTTTATGTGATCTGCAAAGAGACATACTTTTCCTTCCAGTCCCTCTGCAACGCCACTTATAAAGACGTTAAAAAGGACTGGACCCAGTACCGAACCCTGCGGTACCCCATTAGTAACCCTCCTTTCTTCAGAGTGGACTCCATTTACAGTTACCTTCTGTGTCCTGTTGTCCAGCCAATGTTTAACCCAGACTACTACCCTGGGACCCACTTCCAGGCTGGTTAATTTGTTTATTAGTCTTTTGTGTGGGACTGTGTCAAATGCCTTGCTAAAGTGGTGCCTGAAGACTGGAGGAAGGCGAATATGATTCCCCTTCACAAAAGTGGGAGCAAGACAGAGGCAGGAAAATACAGACCTGTCAGTATGACCTCTGTGGTAGGGAAAGTGATGAAATAGCTTTTACAGGAAAGGATTTTTGGAGTACCTAGAGGCCAGTGGGGCACAGGACCCAAGGCAGCATGGGTTCACAGTGGAAAGGTCATGCCAGACAAATCTGATAGATTTCTTTTACTGGGTGACCAAAGTAGTAGATCAGGGAGGGGCTGTGGACATGGCCTACCTAGACTTTAGCAAGGCATTTGACACAGTCCCACACAAAAGATTAATATACGAGTTAGCCAGCCTGGGAGTGGGTCCCAAGATGACAGCCTGGGTAAAGAATTGGCTGGAGAATAGGACACAGAGAGTAATAGTAAATGGAGTCCACTTGAAGAAAGGGGGTTACTAGTGGGGTACCAGGGTTCAGTATTAGGACCAGTCGCCTTCAATGTCTTTATAAGCAACATTGCAGAGGGACTGAAGGAAAAGTATGTCTCTTTGCAGATGACACAAAGATCTGCAACAGAGTTGATGCACAAAGTGGGGTGGAAAGGATGAGAAGGGACTTGGCAAGGTTAGAGGAATGGTCAAATGTATGGCAGCTTAGATTCAATGCTAAGAAGTGCAGGTCATGCCTGGGAAACAAAACCCAGGGAAGAGTACACAATGAGGGTGAGATACTAACAGCAACAAAATGGAAAGGGACCTGGGGTAGTCATATCAGATGACCTAAAGGTGGGCAAGCAATGTGAGAGGGTAGCAAGGAGGGCTGGGGGGATACTGGGATGCATAGGGAGAGGCATCACCAGTAGGAAACAGGAAGTTATTATCCCTCTGTACAGACAGCTGGTGAGACCCCATCTGGAGTACTGCGTGCAGTTCTGGGGAGACAATCTCCGCAAAGACATAGACAGGATGGAAGCTGTCCAGAGGAGGGCTACTTAAATGGTGCAGGGTCTGCACCGGAAGACATATGAAGAGAGACTAAAGGAGCTTTATATGTATAGCCTCGAGGAAAGGAGGGAGTGGGGGACATGATAGAAACTTTCAAGTACCTCAAGGGAATCAACAGTCCAAGAGGGTAGCATCTTTCAAAAAAAGGAGTGTGCAAGAACAGGGGGGCACAATTTGAAGATAGAGGTAGGGCGGCTCAGAGGTAATTTAAGGAAGTATTTTTTCACAGAGAGGGTTGTGGATGCATGGAACGGCCTTCCGGAGGAGGTTGTGGAATCAAAAACTGGTGGAATTCGAGCATGCATGGGACAGTCATAAGGCCATTCTAGGGGGTGAGGGTAGGAAGAAGTAGGCTGCTGGTTAACTAGGATCTGCAGCTTATCCAGTAGGTAGGGAAATGGGCAGACTGGGTGGGCCAAGTGGTCCTTATCTGCCGTCAAATTCTATGTTTCTCCAAATTTATTTGCACTACTATTACTTTTACTAACTTAACTTGAAGGGACTGGGTCTTGGAGGGAGACCCAGGCTGTGAGGCGAGGATGGAGGAGGGACATTCAGCCTAGTCACAGCCAGACAGTGAGCCTTGATTTTCCAATCAGAACTGTTCTGATTCTAAGTAGTGATCTTACTGTGCCTGCTTCTAAAGTTAGTAGCACACTACTTCAGTGAAGTGCAACTCTCTCTGCATTTGCAACTCTAGTCTGCACCAGCAGCACCACCACTACCAGGAGTGGAGTGACTGGACATTCCTTTCATGTTCATCAACTCTCATTTTTAAGTTATTGACAATTTAACATAACAAAAATGTAAATCAACTAACTTACTCTTACTTAATGTGCTATTTTTGTGTAGTACTTTTGGTATTGGTAGCATTTTGTGCTGTAAGCTAAGAGTACACTAAAACACTTATAACGGTATGTCACTTGCATTTCAAACTGCAATGAAATGACATTTTTTTTTAAATATAAATCTACTTGTGCTCAAAGCTCTATGATCATCATCGGGTCAGGAGGAATCTGACTTGGTCAATAAAAAAATATATTTCTCTTGGACATACTTGACTCATCTTCATTTTTTTCTCATTAAATTCATAATGTGTCATTTACTAGTATTTTAACTACTTTCATGTGTAAAATGTGGTTAAACTTGTATTATTTTTGAATATTTTAGGTTTTCACATTGGAATGCATTATATCGTGGTATCACGATAACCGTAGTATCACACACTGCGGTTATCATACCGTCAAAATTTCATACCGTGACAACCCTACTTCATTTATATTGGTCTGTACTGAGCCCATGTTATAAATGCAATAACTCACTCCAGTGTGTACGGTTATTGGGGATTAATCAACACCCCAGGTGTGCTGTGAGGACACTTGGTCTGTGGCCTCGTGCCTCACAGAATACCCGCGGTGTTGATTAATCCCCATTAACTACACACCTTGTCGTGGCTTATTGCTTGCGTATCCCTTACAAAGGATATAATAAGACACTACCCCAATAGATACTTCATAGGGGGAGTTACCAACAAAAGTAATACAGGTTTTAATATTCATTTTCATGCAACAATGATCGCTCTTCTGCTTCTTTCCCAACAGACACAGCTCACTCTAGTTTGTCTTGTGTGCCCGTTCACTCCAGCACTTCCGTAATGTATTTTGCCTGCATCTCTGACTGTGGTTAAAACCATGTCTGGGGGGTGTCAGATGTTTCCCTCTGGCTGCTCACACTGCCATCCCCCATTATGGTTTTCTGGGCCTGCTATGCTTGTTGCCAGCTGTGGTGGTTTGGGGTTCATGCCACCCATTGCTCCTGTCTGGTATCCCAACGTAGCAAAAGTGAGATTGAAATGTTCAGGACGACTGGATCTATTGACAGATTCCCTAATTATCAGCAATTTGGAACCAGGAAGGTAAAATTTAATTAAAATAATGATGTTCTGTTGAAGCCAATCTGGAACATATGCAGTCTTGTGCTTGGCTCAGTGCCCCCCAAGTATTTTTAAACATTGGTCCTTTTGACTCTTTTTTTGATTCCCAGGGACTTTGCTTTTTTTAGCTATTTTTGGCTAATTTTACCACTTACTTGCATTTGTCAGGTAAGTGGTCCTCTTTTTTTTTTTTTTTCCCATCAACCGTGCTACTTGGAAACAGAAGAGCTTTTATTTTCCATTTCGGACCATGCCCTTTTGCCCTGATTTCACCTGCAATAGGATGGATACTCCAGGGGGAGTAGGAAGAATGAGCTGAGACGTGAGAGAACTCGAGGAGTGGGCAAGGGTATGGCAGTTGGGTTTCTGTGCGAAAAGGCGCAAAACCATGCACTTGGGGATTAGAAACCCAGGGGACGAGTACAGAATGGGGAGGAATGTTATTGACAACCACCAAGCCCTTCTACCCTTTTCCTCCCTGTCTCCCCCACCTCCCCTTCACTACTACCTCCAGTCTATTCACACTCTTTCATCCTCGCCCTCCTCCCCGCTCCCTACTCCTCCGTTTTCCTCTCCTCTCCTGTCTATCTTTCTGGTTTAGCAGTTTGCCGTTTACTTTATGTTACTGTATATATGGAAAACATCTGGAAACGAGCTTTGTGGCTCGGTATGTATTTCCTGATAAATCTCTTTCAGTAAATAAGTAAGCAAGATAGCACTGGAGATCAGGTAGGGTCTGCAGTGATATGGAAGTAGGGAAAAATGGGCAGACTGGGTGGGCCAGGCGTTCCTTATCTGCTGACAAATTCTGTTCTACGTTTCTATGTTAATTGCTTTACCATACAGGAAGACTCAGTTTGACCTTTGGCACAATTATTTTAGAGGTAAGAGATGTTTTTATTACTGGACTCTTACTTTTATGTTGTTTTTTAGCTGATTTTTAGAATCCTTTTCAGTTTATTTCTTGGATCTCTAAATTAGCATAGCAAAGAGTCTTGGGGAATCCACAGGCCAAAAAAACATTTATAACTTGTTTTAGCTCCTGGCAAAGACAGACTGCCATGAGCTCAATGTAAACTGCCTGGGATCAGATCACAATGTTATCTTTGCGAGTCCTGCATTGTTTTGCCCATAACTTTAAAATAAAAGGGCAAATAAATTAGGAATACTTATGGCTGCTCATTCAGCCAGCTTGTCATCAAAGAAAAAATAGAAAAGGCTCTTAAGTTTCAAGTGGCGGTGGAAAGCGCACATCAGAAGCCTCTGGGCCCCATATTCAAAAGTCTCTGGCTGCATCATGCAAGTGTCTACGCCAGGCAACTGAGATGTGATGGCACAAAATAATGGTATATTTAAAAGTTGTGCTGTAAAATGCGATCACTCATGTGCGGCTGAATATCCCAAACGTGCGTGATCGCGCAGTGGGAGATGCGCAATGCAGCAGGTGCCCAGAGCTCAATGCAGAGCATAAGGAATTGCACGATGCAAAGCCACTTGTGTGGTGCGCAGATTTGCAATATTCAGCTGGAATGTGGAAATGGCCTGACTGCACAGTCTGTGCCCAAACAGCACATTTGCATCTCATTACTGGAGTGTATCCAGACCATTTGCATACCCCCGGCATGCTCAGTTACAGCTTTGCAGGGCTGCCCCACCACCCACAAAGGTGAACAGGAGGTACTGCAGCCTAGTAGGCAGGTGTTATGCAGTGTGTGTGTGTGTGTGTGTGTGTGTGTGTGTGTGGACTACATTGGCCTGGGTACAGTGCTATTGCCCATAGTCGTGTACAGTGTTGGACTGTGGTACAGGGGGCCCACCTGGACAAGCAACAGGGTGGGCACAGGGTGACACTGTCTGATCGGTATGCCACATGCATGCAATACACTAGCTCTGTATGCTGCATACAATCACCTGCAGTGCCCTAAACACCCCTGTGAGGACCGTGGTGAGAACTGTAAGAGATGGCAGTGTGCAAAAGATCACAGAGTACCCAGGTGGGTGGATCCCACCTGTGTGCACCTGTGGAGTACCACCATGGGTGTGTGCCACAGGTCTGTCCCTGGCCTGTGCCATGCTGCCACTAGTACCACCAGGCTACCTGGGCACCATTATCACAGACACTCCCTTGGTGCATGCCAGCACTGGGTGACACCCTGCAGGCCACATGAGTGCAGGCCATGGCCCCTAGTACATGTGCTCCATTGTGGCTGTCTGCTTCGCTGGTGTGCTTGGGGGGCACACAATGCATGTTGCTGCTGGGTGTCTGTGTCTAGGGTGTGGTGTGGTGTGGGGGATTGCTCCCAGGACAGCGCTGGTGTTGACACGGCACTAGTGGCTCTGGATACATCCATCCTGGCATGTCTGCTGTGTGTGGGTGCCTGGAGCATGTTCTGGTGCACCTCCGAGGGCTGTCTCCGGAAGGTCTGCCTGCAGTTCTGTGGTCTGCCTGTGGGTGGGTGGCTGGCCAGTTTGGGCCATCCTTTTGTTTGCCTACCTGTGAGCGGCTCATTTCTGTGACGCGAAGCAGATGCGCCACACATTTTGACTGAATATAGAGATGTGTGGCATATTCATGGATCTGCCCCTTTATTTGCGCTGTGTACATTATTTCTGTGTGATTGCGCATTCAGAAATGTGCACCACATCTCTCCTTTTGAATATCGTGCTTCTGCGCATTTTCTGGGATGTGCTGCGCATCTCCTTTAAAACTTTGGGCCCCTGTCTCCCACATAATCTGTAGGAGTATCAAAATGTAAAGGATGACAAGAAAAAAAGATAAAACTGCTTACTATCTGAAAGGCATGGTAAACATGCATCAGATATCGGGGTGTCCAAAAGCGTGAACCCTGAATCCACTAATAACAAAAATATAAGACCCTCTGAGAAGACACTACAAACTGTGCCTGCCAAAAAGAAATTTAAAGGAAAAAAAAAAAAGTCACGGCCACTCCTTCTGAACAGAGAAAGGAGCAGGCAGATGACAAAAGAGAAAATGCCCTTAAAGGACATCTTAAAAAAAAAAAAAATGTGGCAATTTTTCCAAGCCAGCCAAGCTATGGGAAATGTTAATAATATGCATGCCAACTCCCACTCCCGCCAAGACTCTGGTCCAGCTTGTCTGCCTGTGAAGGAGGAGGAGGAAGAAGAGTGTTGTGTACAAGAAGAGGAAAGTGACCCCACAGAATGAGGGTGCACCTGTGCAAGATATTGGCTGTCCTTCAGGGCATAATGAGGACTACATTTTCCTCGTTTGTCAGACCTATGCTTTGATACTCTAAACATCTATCCTCTGGAAACTGAGGACATGCAGAAATAGATTAGCTGCCGTATTGCTCCTTGTAAGAACGGATCCAGTAGCAAATAGTTTATACCTTTTATTGGACCAACATAGATGTTACAAATGCTGCATGAGGGAGGGAGCTGGATGTCATTGTCCACCTAGGGACAATGACCTTGCTGGGAAAGGGATCAGAGCAGTGCAGGAGGAATTTGTGGAGTTGGGGGGGGTTGGACAAGTAGCACTCACGGTAACCTTCTCGGAGGTGCTGCCTATCTATGGCATGGGTGAGGCTAGGGTGCTCCGTGCCATGGGAGTCGATCAGTGGTTGAAAAACTGGTGCAGAGCTCAGGTTTTGGCTTCATTGAGGACTGGGGGGTCCAGCTGGAGGGATGCAGGCCTAAACTGGCATGATGGTCTACATCTGTCCAGGAGGGGAACTAGGATCCTAGGTGATGGGTTTAAATGCTTCATTGGCAAGCATTTAAACTAGCCAAGGGGGGAGGCACTAAAAAGGAGCAGGGAAATCCTAGCCCCCCCCCCCAAAAAAAGTCAGGGTAATTAGTGAGGTAAACACCAAGATAGAGAAGTCGATAGGGAGAACAGCAGGGGTATATGGAGAAAAAGGCAAAGGCAGTAAGAACAGGGATGGGACAAAAAGGGGTAAGGCCATCAAAAAATGGAGGGTAATGCATACCGGTGCCTGTAGTCTAAGTAACGAGATCCCTGAACTGGTGGCCTTGATGGAAGAGGAACGCCTGGATATCGTGGCAGTCACAGAAACATAGTACACAGAGAACCATGACTCTGATGTCAGCATACCAGGGTACACAATATACAGGAGGGACAGGGAGTGTAGAAGAGGAGGAGGAGGAGTAGCTCTCTATGTAAGGGACGGGATCAAAGCAACAGAACTATAGGGTAAACCGGGAGGAGAGGAGGCACTGTGGGCCACCCTGGAGACTGGACATGGTAACACAGTCTGCACAGGGGTTGTATACAGACCACCATCTCAGGGGGAGGAAATGGACAGGGAAATGGAAGAAGGCATCCTTAGGATGGCAGAAAAAGGGGAGATGTTGTTGGTGGGGGACCTGAATATGCCAGATGTTAACTGGAGCACCTTTGCTGCAGCCACATCCAAGAGCTGGGACAGTCTCAATGGCCTACAGGGGCATGCCTCAGACAGCTAGTGTTGGAACTCACTCGGGAGGGAGCAATCTTAGACATGGTACTCTTAAACGGGGACGGAGAGAGGATCTTGTACCTAGAAGTGGGTAGCCATCTGGGAGCAAGTAACCACCAAACAATGTGGTTCACGATAAACACAGCCACAGAGTCAAGCCGCACAAAAGTGAGGGTATTGGACTTAAGGAGGGCTGACTTTGTCAAAATGGGAGAGTGCCTCAGAAAAGCACTAGCAAACAGGCGAGAAGGAGGGGTGGAGGAACAATAGGGAAACATCAGAACAGCCATCACAGAGGTAACAAGCCTTTGTGTGAAGCAAATAAAACGAAAGAAAAAAAAAACCCTATGATTCTCAAAATAGGTGTATGGAAAGGTTACTGAGAAAAAGATAGCATTCAGGAAGTATAAGGAAACAGAAGAAGCATGACAGAGAAGTGTACCGGTTAAAGCAGAAGGAAGCAGGGAAGGCAGTCAGAATAGCAACGGCCCAAACCGAGGAAAAGACTCCTTAAGAAGGGGAATAAAGCCTTTTATGGGTACATTAGGGAGCAAAGAAAGACCAAGGGAGAGATAGTGAGGCTTAATAAAGAGGAGGGTGGGTGGGCAGAGAGGGATAGTGAAAAAGCAGGGATACTGAACAAATATTTCTGCTCAGTATTCACAAAAGAAGAGGGGGAGGCACCTAATCCAATCAGTAGAAGTAGTTTGGATAGGGGGGTCGATACCAGTCCTTTCACAGAAGAAAGGGTTCTGAAAGAACTCCTAAAACTGAAGGTGGACAGAGCTATGGGGCCTGATGGAATTCAGCCCAGAATGGTAAAATAACTAAGGGGAGAACTAGTGACACCACTGACTACAGTCGTGGCCAAAAATATTGGAGCCCTTGCACTTTTTCAAATAACTCACAATTTTCTCTAAACATAAGTTGAAATTAACAACAGCACAGTATTTGGTCTCCACAATTCTTTATTTCTCTGTTAATATTACAGAACCTTTGTTTATGATTCAGCATTTAATATATCATTTTAAATCAGAAAATGAAAAGAAATGGCATTGACAAAATTATTGACATCCCAGACTTAATATTTAGTAGCACAGCCTTTGGTCAAAATAACTGCAATCAGCTGCTTCCTATAGCCATGGCTTTGGCTCACTCTTCTTGTGCAAACTGCTCCAGTTCTCCCAGATTTGAAGGGTGCCTTCTCCCAACTGCTGTTTTCAGATCTCTCCACAGGTTTTCAATGGGATTTAGATCTGGACTCATTGCTGGCCACTTCAGAACAGTCCAGCGTCTTGTCTTGAACCATTCCTGGGTGCTTTTTGAAGTGTGTTTGGGGTAATTGTCCTGCTGGAAGACCCATGACCTTTGACGGAGACCCAGCTTTCTGACACTGGATTCAACATTGCGCTCCAAAATGGCCTGGTAATCGCCAGATTTCATGATGCCATGCACACGTTCAAGGCACCCAGTGCCAGAAGCAGCACAGCAACCCCAAAACATCACTGAACCTCTTCCATGTTTGACTGTAGGGAAGGTGTTCTTTTCCTTGAAGGCTTCATTTTGTTTTCTGTAAACAAAGAGATGATGTGCTTTACCAAAACGCTCTAATGTGGTCTCATCTGTCCACAGGACATTCTCCCAGAAGGATTTTGGCTTGTTCAGGTGTGTGTTGGCAAACCCCAGTTGGGCTTTCTTATGTCTCTGTCTCAGCAGTGGGGTCCTCCTGGGCCTCCTACCATATAACCCCCTTTCATCGAGTTGGCGACGGATGGTGCGAGTTGAAACTGTAGTACGTTGTGTCTGAAGGTCAGCTTGAAACTGTTTGGCAGTTGATCGAGGTGCTTTCTCCACCATTCGAACAATCCTGCGCTGCAGTCTTCAATCAAGTTTTCTCTTGTGGCCACGTCCAGGGAGGTTGGCTACAGTGGCATGGGCCTTAAACATCCTGGTAACATTACGTACGGTGGAAACAGGAACATCAAGGCCTCTGGAGATTGATTTATAGCCTTGAGATTGTCCATGCTTGCCTACAGTCTTCTGTCTGACCTCCTCAGACAATTCTCTGGCTGTCTTTCTTTTCTCCATGCTCATTGCGGTACACTCAGTGACACAAAACAGGAGAATGAGTCCTTTTCTCTATTCATACTGGTTGAATAAGTGATTTTTATATTGCAGGCACCTGCAACTCACCACAGGTGAGTTCAGTTCCAAAGTGAAGGAGAATCACCTGCTTGAAATCTAATTATTTCTAACTACTTCTAATAGGTGCCAATAATTTTGTCCGGGCCATTTAAGGATTTCTGCGTGGAATAAGCTAAGACTTAGTCATTTTTTCTGCTTTTTGCGTTTTATTCCACTGCCATACATGTGATATCTCCCTCTTTACGCAGGAGACTCCTGGTTTTTTTGACTGAACTCCCTCCCTCCCTCCTGGGGAAATAAAATCTCCTGCTTAAGTGAAATTCTGTCCAAAATATCCATGTTTTTTGGGCAGATTAAGACACATCAAAATTAAATTAGTGATGAACAGTGTATCTGATAACTTTATATAACTAGTTGGCTATTCTTTTTAGTGCTTATTATTGACAAAATGAAATACATGCAATTTTTGTAATGGCTTTTTTCTTATTTTTTTGACGCCATTTAAGGAAAAACTCACGATGTTACGGCATCTCCCTACTAGCAGGCCAATCTCCCTCTTAATTTGACCCAACTCTCCCTCTTAAGCAAGTTGGCAGGTCAGTCTCCCTCCTAATTTGACCCAAATCTCCCTCTTAAGCAAGTTGCACATATCACGTGTATGCACTGCAAACCAAAGAAATACATATGTTGATACCAAAATATTTTTTAATTTCAACAATTTTCTGGAAGGAATGGTGCATTATTAGAAAAAACTGCAAGGGCGCCAATATTTTTGGCCACGACTGTATGCGCAGGCCACCTTACTTATAGTTTCATGTGGATCGGGTGTCCTTACATACTAACCCCTCCTTTCTTCAAAAAGTAGTTTCTGATTTTACTCTGAATCAGTCCATTCTGTTACCAGTATATATATTGCAGAGACTGAGAATCCAGCTGAAGCCCTGCTTCACACTCTCAATGTGAAAAGAACATTGAGACTTTATCTTCTCTACACAACGAACAGTTGCGTAAAAGTGAGCAACCTTTTTGTTTCTTTTGCCCCAGGATGACTGGGCGATTGGGTTTCTAAGCAGTGCTTGTCCATATGGTTAGCCAACTGCATTACTTTCATTTATAACAAATATGATAAACCTCTCACAGAACTGTGAAACCCCACTCCACTAAAGGTATGGCTACCTCCACAATGTGTTTTTGAGGCATCTCGGCTTCAGAAATTTGCGGGGCCGCCACCTGGTCTACTGTACATACATTCATGAAACATTACAGTCTAGACATTGCTTCTAAGAAGTGTGCCACTCTTGGGTGGGCTGTTCTCAGTGGCCTCCTGTCCTAATCTGCTGCAGTTCACTTCCTCCTCCCATGGGCATTATAACTACTTGGGATTCTTCCCATGTGTTATGGCCTGCTGGAAGAGATTGGCTCGAGGAAGGTAGTACAGTTGCGTAAGAACTTATCGTAACAGTAGATCTTCTTTGAGTCAGTCTCTTGCAGCAAGCCATAACACATGGGATATCCAGCCATAGGCATAACTTCTCTGGATGTTTTCCCTGCAGTCTCTCCAAGGGGCTTCCCCTCCTGTCATCTGATGTGCTCTTGCACATATAACAAACTCTGGTCAGAGCCGATATGGCTGCGGAGAGCTTTTGGGATGCTTTTACCTGTTCTTTCTAATGAATTTGCACAGTGCAGATCTGTGGAGAGGCAGTTTCAATGTGGTCTTACTTGTACACATTTTACAAGGTGTTTTCCTAGAATATGCCTGCCGATTGCTATATATTTAGCTTGAATAGTTCACAGAAGAAATGTCTTATTTTCAGTGGGGCTCTACATCTACACAATATCATGTTGCATTGTGTAAAATCAGAACACACTAAAAACAGTATTTTACATCTGGGGATATATATTAAGTGCCGGATCAATACACGAGCAGAAAGATGCATTGCACAAAGAGGGTGCGGTTGGCACCAACAAAATATTCAAAGAGAATGCACCACCAGTACGGGGTGTGCATACAGTGGAGCCCATCAGGATGAAGCACAGCACTGAAGAATTCTGCAGTAGAATTACTGCAGCAAACAATGCAGTTTTAAAGGGAGTTAATCCCTTTTGTCATGCAGTAAGCCTGTGACACTGTGCTTCATCCTGGCAGGCTTCATTGTACCTATTGAAAATGTGACCCTGGACGGGAGTCACAGTGCAGGCAGCCACCAAGTCAGGTGCATCCAGGGTGACCTTGACTGAATACTTCGAGGGGGAATACGTGGCATATAGTGCGCTGCAGCCCCCATGGGTGATATTCAGCCCAGGAATGCAAAGAACTAATTGAGCATGCAGGGTGCAAAGGGGCCTTATGCATACTCATTACCAGCCCATTTGCATGTTGTCATGGGGATGAATGCGCTGGAGCAGCTCTTGCCCCCAAGCCCCGACCCTGATCGCTCCCATGTGGGACAGGCCTTGAAGTCTCTGGTGGTATAGAGGCACCCCCCAACTCGTTCCACCAGCCCTGATTGTACCAGAGTCCAGGCTCTATCGGTTCTATATTGTAGGGACCCCAGTGCCATCCCTAATTGCACCTGAATATACCTACAGTCCATGTCCATAGTGTAGTGGCCCCCGCTTCCCCTCAACAGTGCACAGACACCCCCTCCCTGCCCCCCAGCCCATCCCATTGCGATGACTGCTCTGTAATGGGATCGTACCCCTCTGTCAGTGGGTGGCGGAGCACTAGCGGTAGGATGCTGGAATTTATTTATACGTAGGCACGAGCTGTCTGTGTGTGTGTGTGTGTGTGTGTGATAACACCCGTGGCCATACACCTCAGACATTCTCATGTGGATCCATCATCCCAGTGCCATTGTACTGCTCAGAGTGGGTGAAGGCCGATGCTGTACCCACTCACACAGGTCCCAAAACGGGCATGTTACAGCCCACCTCCCATTCGTTTGTACAGTTGGGGAACTGCGGATGAACTGTCCGTAGCCTGAAGCGTACACTGCAAATGGCATTGCAGGATACCACACCCCATGGCACCTGGGATACCTCAGCAGTCCAGACGGTGGCATGCTACACAGGGGAATAGGAAGAGAGTGGACTTGCAGCGGTGTATGGCAGCAGGAAGATACAGCATCGGCAAGGAATGCATTGGAGGTATGTAAATGCCCTCTTCAGTTTGCCAGGGACATACCCTCGGCTGCATACACTGGTGGATCTGCAGCTGGTGTGGTGCCTCAGTGCACGGTACAGCCAGTTGGGTCATTCCAGAGTGCAGGTCCCCAGCCCTGGTTCAGTGCAGTCAATGGCTGGCCATGGCAGAGTGTGGAGGGCAGTGGCAGTCTTTGCAACAGGTCAGATATAGGGGAAGTGAGGGTGTCTATGTACAGGGGCGGTGGATGGGAGTCCTATAAACTATGGATATGGACCATGGTTTCCTCTGGTGCGATCAGGTCTGGGGGGTGGCCCTACACTATGGAGCTCTTCAGGGATGGAGTTTGTTAGATTGGGGATGAAAAGGGGGTATCCCTAGTCCACCAGGGCTGCCAGGCTCTTGTGAACCTGGGTGCACATCTGCAGCCTGCCTGTGGGTGGCTGGCCGTGTTAGGTCAGCTATTCATGGCCTAAATCCTAAATGTGGACAGCGGTGCGCTGGACTGTGAGGGGCACATTCCCACTGAATATGCTGCAGCACAGCCTATGCATGGGATTGCCCGCTCTACTTGAATGGCATACCATTTTTGTGTGCCCTGGCCTATTCCCCTGTGGCTGGCGCATCTGGCACGCTTGAATATTGTGCTGCTGCATATTGTTGGAGTTGTGCAGCACAGCTCCCATTTCCACCAGGATGTGCTGCATATCTCCTTTGAATACAGGGGCCCTGGAGTAGGTACCCTGAATAAATACATTATAAAAAAGGTAAAATCATGACCCCACTGAAAACAAGATATTGCATCTAATCTGGGACAGCCTGTGTAAATGAACATCCCTGTGATGGTGATATGTAGCATCTCCCCTGCCCTATCCAGAATACAAAATATAGGATAAGAAATATTCTGATGCCATCCTCTGGTTCCAGGATTACCTATCCAGCAGAGCACAGAGTGTAAAAATTGGGACAGCTATCTCCTCATCTAGGAATATAGTACTGGGTGTCCCACAAGGGTCTGTACTAGGCCTCCTCTTTAGCCTACTCATCAACAGACTTCCAGATGCTTGCAGTAGCAAGATTATTCTGTATGCAGATGATGCTGTCATCTTTAGTAGTAGTGCCCAGCTTCAGCACCTACAGAATGATTTGCAGTACTCATTTCGCAGCTTGGAGGACTGGTTCAGCTCTCAGAAATTGCTTCTCAATTACAAGAAGATGAAGCTGAGAACCACTCACCAGCACAAGAGATCTCTTCTGTCCCTTACTGTTACTAACAACAAGGCTGCTCCACTCGAGCTGGTTAGCTCTTTTAAATATTTGGGCGTGATCGTTGATGACACCCTCTCTTACATGCAGCACATCGATCAGGTCGTCAAAATGGTGGATACCAAACTTGGAGTTCTCTACAGGCACAAAGAGTACCTAACTCCTGAGGCACTCAGGTTGGCATTCTCCTCTTCCATCTTGTCTGTTACTGACTACGGACTCGTGGTCTGTGGGTCGGCATCTGACACTGCGCTAAAACGAGTAAGCATGGCCCTCAACAAGGCCTGCAGGCTGGCTGTAGGGGCTGATAGTTTTCTACACACCTGCTCCCTCTATGAGCGCACTAACTGGCTCAGTCTTGTCAACAGAATCAAATACCAAATATGCCTGCTTGGCATGAAATTTCTCCTAAGTAAAACTCCATTGGCCTTCTAAGAACTGCTCCGGCGAGGTAGATCTGGGTACCGCACTAGAGGGCAGACTCGCTACCCACTTGCCATCCCTTTCAGAAGAACGGCACTGGGCCAACAGTCCTACGCATACAGGGCTCTTTCTTGGCTAATGAGATACCAGCATGCCTTTTACTCATTAACAGCCTCCCCATCTTCAAGGCGGAACTAAGACATCACCTGGCCAAGGCTGAGGTCTGTAGCTGCAGGTAACCTGAGGCACTATCACCGGGCAGCTTGGAGTCGGCCTGATCGTGGGCTGCATTCTCCGATTTATTTTACCCAGCAACCCTGAGTTTACATTTCTACTTCCTCCTACTATTTGCCAGCCCTCAAACTTGAGCTTTCCGTACCACAGCCTGTCAACCAGCCTTCTTTCTACTGTCCTTAACTCAGCACTCTGTTTTAAGTCCCTCCCCTGCCATTGACCCTGCACAAATGTGATTGTCTCTAAGCACCTGTCTTCCCCCAACTTATTCTGTGTACGGTCCTCCCTCACATTGCTGTCTAGTATGTTCTTACTAGGTCAGTCCTGCACAGAAAATTACCCCCCCACCCTTGACTAGAATTAACAACAAAGCCTCCTCTTGGCTGCCTTAGCGTACAGGGTATGAAAGACTATGTTGAGTCTCCCCCCCGACTTTATATAAAATAACGACAATGCCTCCTCTGGCTGCTTTACCTATTGCTAAATTAGTTTCTTAAACCCATAGCACTCACCATGTACCTTGGGCTGTACTAACTGCAGTCTATATGAGATAGCTTACAGTTGTAAATAGTCAGACCAATTGCTGTTATTTCTTGTATTTTTTTGTCTCTGTACTTGTGCACCCATACTTTGTAACTACCTTTCGGTGTTGTCCTCCTGTCAAGATGTGCAACCTTTGAAAAAGAGCATTTTGCTCAAAGGCTATGTCCGAATGACAAAATAAATAAAATTAAAATAATTATTTAAATGCTAGGCATTTAAATGTGCAAGCTGTTGCATTTCCAAGGGGTAAACAAATCTCCAGTTTAATAGGTAACCAATATTTAGCTAGCTGTTTCAGTTTCCTAATGGCCATCTGATAAGCAGCTTAGAGTTATGTCTCCAACATTCTAAACAGAAAGAAGGGATTATTTTATTTTAGTAGTCCATAGTGATTTGTAGCTGCGGAAGGATACATTGAAAAGTCCAAAAAATGTGTTCCGTGATGCTCCATTTTCAAGCTACAGATAGCAAAATGGCTGTAGGCTTCACCCACAGCCATAAAAAGGGGAGGCCCCTGATACTCCTCAGATCTTTTCCAACCGCGACCAAGTCAACATCAAGATCTCCTTCAAGAGTACCAGCTTTCTATAGTTCATTGATGACTAGTTCTACAGTCACCTAAGAGTACATCTACTGATGTCTTCGGAACCCGTGTTTCGTAAATGTTCCTTTGGCCAGAGAATCGTGTTTGAGGGCTTCCATGAAGTGTGTGTTCGGTGACTTGGTCCAGAACAGGACACCAAGGAGTGTATCCTCTGTGGCCAGTTCAATAAGATACACCGAAGGCTCCAGCAGCTAAGGGAATACCTCATGGAGCAGAAGGTAGCCTTTTTGGAGCAGCAGCAATGCTCCGCTACAGGGGAGTCTTCCACCTCATCCTCGGGGTCTGGGACTGGTGAATGCTCATCGTCAGTGGTGCTTGGGGCCAGAAACATTCCTCTAAGACCTAAACATGTTTCCCCCATGCCACCATCTTTGTCGTCGAAGATGTCGAGCTCCTTAGCAAAAGTAAGTAGGAGGGCTTCCACTGAACACACACGTCTTCTCCACTGTTGACGGTAGTAGGCCCCTCCCGGTAGTTGACGGCTCCTCTGTCGATGACTGCTGTTGTGCTGCAGCTTCCACCGCTGCCTACGCCAGCTTGTATAGTTAGCTATGGTCTGTTGAGGATAGCTACGTCTGCTCCAACAGTCCTTCCGTCGACTGAGCATTCACTTGTCCTCCCATTGATGGGGCGCTCTAGCCAGTCCTCGGCTGCTCCATTGACAGTGCTCCTGCTGACAGCCCATTCTGGCTGTTTCTCATCGACGATGGACCCTTTGGCTTTTTCTTCAACCCCGTCAACAGTCCTCCCATTGACGGGGCTCACAAGGCTGCCTACCTCGTCGATGGAGTGCCCGTCGTCTATCATGACACCGCCTCAGGCAGCTTGGGAGATGACCTCCTTGAATGCTTCTCTATTTTGAGGTCTCATGTTCACCTCAATATACCAATGAGCTGGCTGGGTCCCTTGCCCCGCGGCCATCCCCTCGGAGTTACCCATCTAGTCCATGGCCCCTCTCTCTTCAGGGGGTCACTTGGCCATGGTGGATGTCCAGGTTCTGATCCAGTCTATTATGGGCCTTACCAGATCCTCCCCCCACCTTGTGGGGGTGACTGTGGTCCCTACCTCTGTCCCCTCCAGGCCTTCTTTGGCCTCCAGGATGGGAAGTTCCTCCCCCGGGTTTCGTCCTAGGGCTAACGACCCATTCTTGCAGGACTGTGATCTAGAGGAGGAGAGGGCTGAGGACATGGATCAGGATTATGGCTCTCAAATCTCTTCCTCGGAGACTTCTTCCATTCCCGGGGACGTCCCAGAGGTGGTCCTCTGCTCTTCCCCAGATGACCCTTCCTTTTTGGATATTATGGTACATCTGCAGAAAACCTTCGGTTTCCACACTATGGAACAGGATGCCTCAAGAAGCAAGTTGGCCAATTACCTGGGTCTTCCTTATAGCCCTTCAGTAGTGGTCCCTCCCGTTGTGGATGCTTTTCAGGAGGCCATGTTGACTGCCTGGCAACAACCATTCCAAATCTCCTGTACTCCCTGGAAGGCGGACAGGTTTTATAGAGCCCCTGTGGACTACCCTTCTCTTTCTACACCTCCTCAGGCGGATTCTGTAGTTAAAAATGCAGAAGATACTTGCATACTTGAAGGATCATTCCAATCTGGAACTCTCTGCCAACGTATCTTGTAAATTTAAATAATGTAGAGACCTTTAAAAACTATTTGGATAACTACTTATTTGAAGTTTGGTAATGTTTTTCCGGTATGCTGCAAGATGCACTCATATGGGTAACCTACCTTCTGTGCATCTAACTTTTCCTAGTATAACATCCTAGTACAATCAAAGACCGCAACACATGCATGCTCAACTCCCAAATAAAGAATCCAAAAAAAAAAATGGATATCATGGGCAAGAGGGTATATGCTTCGATTACTTTGTCCCTTCACATTTTAAACTCTATGGGCCATCTCCTCAAATATCAGAAGGAGATCCTTAAGGCCACTTGGGCATCAGTCTAGTCCCTTCCACCTGGCCAGCCTCAAGAGGACCTTGATGTGAAGCTTTCCACTGCTGTGGCTGTCTGCAGCCACCTGTTCAAGGTGCTTCAGTTGATTCTTCGGCTAGGGCCTCATCTGCGGGTGTTTGACTCAGATGCCATGCATGGCTGAGGGTTTCCAGATTCTCGCAGGAAGTCCAACATTCCACCCTTAATGCCCTCTTTAAAGGGGACAAACTTTTTGGGCCACAGACCCAAGGCATTCTAAAAGACCTACAAGCCTCAGGTCGAACCCTTCAGTCTGTTTGGACCCTATATCACTCTCAGGTAAAGCCTACATAAAAGGAATCCTTTTGGAGCCACTTTTCCAAGGGTAAACCTACTACTCTGCAGCAGTGTGGTCACAAACGCAAGGCTCAGCTAGCCCTTCCAGACCCCAGAACTGCCCCAAAGACCTCTCTAAGTCCCTGCTGCCACTATGCAGGGCCAACCCTCAGTCTGCAGGACTGTCTCCGGCTTTGGAGGCAGATACCCCCTCCTCAGCTGTCTGGGGCAGGTTCTCCCTGTACCTCAGAGGTTTGCAAAGGATCGCATCAGACCTGTGGATCCTTCAATTGATCTAGTACAGTCATACATTGGACTTGACCAGTTCTCCTCGGGTCTCACGCTACCCTCTGGACCATGCTCTAGTACTACAAGCAGAAATAGATGTTTTGTTAAAAGAGTATGCCGTAGAACCAGTTCCCACCATCAAAGAGGCTTTGGATATTACTCCTCGTTTTTTCTGGTTCCCAAATGGACAGGGGACTTGCGTCCCATTCTAGATCTCAGAGGTCTCAACCTCTATATAAGGTACAAGAAATTCAGGATGGTGACATTGCCCACCCTGCTTTCACTGTTAAATATGAGGGACTGGCTCTGTTCCCTGGACATGAAGGACGTGTACCTTCATATCCTGATACACCCCGTCCACAGGAGGTTCTTATGATTCCAGTTTCAGGGCCATCATTTTCAGTTTCGGTCCCTCCCTTTCTGTCTTTCTTTGGCCCCCAGGGTATTTACGAAGTGCCTGGCGACAGTGGCAGGGGCCCTTTTCCAGGAAGGTCTGTACGTCTTTCCATACCTGGATGACTGGCTCCTAAAGGTATCCACATGCCCCATGTTGGAATACACCCTGACCCGTACCTTTGAGATGTTCTCCGTGGTGGGCATCACGGTCAACTACCCAAAGTCTGTGAAGAACCCATCACAAACTTTCCATTATATAGGAGCAGTACTAGACACACCTCAGGGCATTTTGTTTCTTTCTGAAACTTGGGCGGACACCATTCGGACCCTCATTCTGTGTTTAGAGACTTGTCGATACCTTTGACTCCTGGGACATTTGATGGTTACCATCCCCATTGTCCCTCATGCCAGACTTCAATGAGGATCCTTCAGTGGAACCTCTGGGTCCGGTGGGATCAGACATGGGACGACTTTGATGCCCCAATCCTTCTGTCCTCCCCAGCACTTCGCACACTGCAATGGTGGAAGTCCAGGTACAGTCTCCTGCAGGGCATGTCATTCCATCCGCAGGTCCTGAACCTCATTCTAACAGTGGACGCCTCCTTGATGGGCTGGGGTGCCCATCGTCAAGGGGTTCAGTCCCAGGGCTCTTGGACTGTGTTAGAAGCTCGTCTTCATGTCAGCAACCTGGAAATGAGGGCTGTTCTGTACACCTTACAAGCATCCGAGATGTTACTCCCTCAGGGTTGCCTTCAGGTGCAATCAGACAGTTCCACGGTAGTTCACTACCTGAACAAGCAAGGCAGTACCCATTCATACCCTCTCTGCTGAGAATCCATGAGGGTGTGGCATTGGGCGATCCAGAGAGGCATTTACCTTCTGGCGGTCCACATTCCAGGGGTTTCAAATACTCTAGCGATGCCCTGAGCAGAACTCATGCTTGGGCTCACGAATGGGAGCTCCACCCAGACGTCTTAGCCAACGTCTTCCTCCGGTGGGGTCGCCCCGAGTTAGACCTGTTTGCCTCTCAGCAAAATGCAAAACTGCCTCTCTATTGCTCTCTAGAGCGAGGTCCTGGAACTTTATGGCTGGACACCTTGTCTTGTTCCTGGACAGGAAACTTTCTTTACACTTTCCCGCCCTTTTCTCTCATACAGAGAGTACTCCTAAAACTGGTCAAAGACGGTGCGTCAATGATTCTCATAGCCTCCTATTGGCCGAGGCAAATTTGGTCCCCATTGCTGTTGCAAATCTCTGATCGGAATCCTCTTCGTCTGCCTCTTTGTCCAGCCCTCCTATCCAAAGGGAACGGCTCCCTGCTACACCCAGACCTTCGCTCCCTGTGCCTGCATGCATGGCTCCTGAGGACATAGTCCTCTCTCATTATCAGGTGTCCCCAGGGATAGCAGAGATCCTACGGACAGCTCGGAAGCCCTCTACTAGGTCCTCCTGCTCTATGAAATGGAAACATTTCTCCATTTGTGCCTCTTCCCAGGAACTGGATCCCTATGACTGTTCCCCACAGAGAATACTGGACTACCTACACTCTCTGTCAGAGAGTGGCCTAAAATATTCTTCAATAAAAGTACACCTATTGGCTATTTCTGTTTTTTCATTTACCTGTGGACAACAAACTATTGTCCCAGTTGCCTCTCATTAGAACCCTCCTGAAAGGTATCCTACATTTATATCCCCTTGTTCGGGACTCGGTCCTGTTGTGGGATTTGAATTTTGTACTTGAAAAATTAACTGAAAGTCCTTTTGAGCCCGAAGATACATGCGAGCTCCAGTTTCTTTCGTGGAAAACAATTTTTTTGGTGGCGATTACATCAGGTAGACTTATCTCCAAGTTACAGGCACTTATGTGCAAGCCACCTTACTTACAGTTTCATATGGATCGGTGTCCTTGCGTACTAACCCTCCTTTCTTTCAAAAGTAGTTTCTAGCCTGAATCAGTCCATTGAGTTGCCAGTTTATTTTGTGGAGCCAAATAATCCAGGGGAAGCCCTGCTTCACACTCTCAATGTGAAAAGAACATTGAGACTTTATCTTCTCCGCACTGAACAGCTGTGTAAAACTGAGCAACTTTTTGTTTCTTTCACCCCTGGACAACTGGGCAATCTGGTTTCTAAACAGTGCTTGTCCACATGGTTCAAGGTTGGCCAACTGCATTACATTTATATACTACAAATATGTTAAATCTCTCACAGGATCCATGAAACCCCACTCCACTAGAGGCATGGCTACCTCCATAGCATGTTTTCGAGGTGTCTCCGCTTCAGAAATTTGCGAGGCTGCCACCTGGTCTACTGTACATACATTCACAAAACATTACAGTCTAGACATTGCTTCTGAGAAGCGTGCCACTTTTGGGCGGGCCGTTCTCAATGGTCTCCTGTCCTAATCTGCTGTGGCTCCCTTCCTCCTCCCATTTGCATTATAACTGCTTGGGATTCTTCCCATGTGTTATGGTCTGCTGCAAGAGTTTGACTCTAAGAAGAATGTACAGTTTTGTGTGAGAAATTACCGTAACAGTAGATCTCCGAGAGTATCTCTTGCTGCAGGCCATGCTGCTCCACCCATCTCCCCCCCCCCTTTGCTCCTGCTTCAGAAGGGTACCTTGCACCATCCTCTTGTGGAAGCCTCGAGCCGCTGCCTTTTGTTCCTCTCCTCGGTTCCCATCGGAGACCTGTGATTCACTTTTCTTATCGGTCGCTAAGATGGAAATTAGAACTGAGGAGTATCAGGGGTTTCCCCTTTATATATGTACAGGAGCACATCAGGTGACAGGAAGGGAAGACCCCTTGAAAAACTGCTGGGAAATCATCCGGAGGAAGTGATGCCTACGGCTGGATATCCTGTGTGTTATGGCCTGCTGCAAGAGATATTCTCGAAGATCTACTGTTATGGTAAGTTCTTACGCAACTGTACTGTGCTGGTGGTGTCCAGAGTTCTGTCATCACAGGCATCTGTTTTGTACTGTTTGTCTTGCATGCAGTTACCCAGAATCTCTCACCAAAGGTTATTCTACCTAATTCTGTGCTTTTAGTATGTCCCAGTGTTTATTAATTATTCTTTTGATTGCATAAAACTAGTCACTATACGTGGTGACCATTGCGATTTTGTCAGTTGTTTTTTTCTTGCCTGTGTCGCTAAGGATGTTATTTCTATCCATCCACTATGCCTTTTGCTCAGCTTCCTGTAGTACCTCTGATTTGTAACCCCTATTTTTGAATTTTTGTAACAACTCTTGGCTTTTATTTTGCATGTCTTCTGTGCCATTGTTGTGTTTGCACCATGACAGTTGGCTATAAGGTATGCTCCTAATAAACTTAGGAGGATGTTAATTTGCAGCATGAAGTAGTGTATTTCTATCAATGCTATTTGTATGCAAATCTGTGGTGTAGTTTCCATTTTCCTTCATAATAATCAGATCCAAGTATGTTGTTACATTGGTATTGTGTTCCATGGTGAAAGAGATAATGTCACAGCAATTATTCAGATGATCGAGTATTTGATAAAATTCTCAATGTTGCCTTTTCAAATCAAAATGATATATATGAAACAGCTATATAGTTTTATAGATGATCGGTAGGGATTCATGTCTGTATTGAAGACAAAATTGGCTTTAGACTCCACCATAAAGATGTTGACATGTTGGTACCATACTGGCACCTGTTGCTGTTTCCTGCTTTTGCAGATGTTTGTTTTCTTCAGCTCCCCCTCATCTGCCCCTTTCGCCTTCTCCATTTCTTTCGCCGAACTGATGTTCCCATCCAAATACCACCACACCAAGAAAAAACAAAACAAAAACTGTAGCTTAATTAATTGCCTCCTGAACCAGCAAACTGCAGTTGTGCACTCTCAAAAAACTGGTCACACTGTACCAACAAGAAAAATGACAGGCTTTTATTTTAAAAGAAATAAAAAAAAGGCTCATGAACCACAACTCTCCGATGTCAGCTTCCTGTTTTGTTGAGTCTGAGCTGATGTTGGTACTCCAGGGCACCTATATCCCACTTGCTAAAAGCAGCCACCATCTTGTAGTGAATTTCTGTAGCCCACTCGCTTCACCAATAGAAATGCATGCTTGGCCATTAGGGCGTTGGAGTGATGCACCTCGTCCTTAGCAACCCCAAGCAACCTGTACAGTAAACGGCTCAGTACACAGCAGAGCACCAAAAAGTCAACTCTAATTTATATTTAAAAAAACACACACAAAACAAAAGCAATTAAAAACAAACGTACCTCCACCTGCTGATTGTTCCGTATTATATAAATGGACTATGCAGTGGGGACAACGGTACAATAACTTTGTTTATCTCAACTCTAGCAGTTTGACTTTGGGCACAACACTCGTGGCTTATGCCACTGGTGACGTTACCTGAAGTCACTGCAGACATTGGAGTTGAAGGTAAGGCGCACAAATTAAAGGGGACAGGAAATGTGTGCTAATCGGCAGCAGTTAGTAATGTTCCTAGTAAGAGAAGTGATAAACGTTCCTCCAAATGAGCCATATTTACCTGTACCTTAATAAACACTGATGTGAAAAACTGTGTTTTCAATTGTTTTCTTCTTATGGACAACATTTTGCACAGTTCTCTTCATGGAACTAGTAATTTGGAGTGTTTACTATGTCACTGTTTGAGTACAGAATGCTAAATGTGAACTATTGTCCTAGCAGAACCATGCTTGGAGTTCTTTGCTCAGACTGTGACATAGTTAAAACTCCAAATCACTGGTTCCACGAAGAGAACTGTAACAGAATGAAGCCCATAAAATCAAAACAATGCAAAATACTGTTTATCATATTGCTTTTTATTTAGGTACAGTTACCTATGGATCATTCGGGCTTATGGATATTATTTCTGTAAGTGGTAACATTATAAACAGCTGCATATTAGGACTACTTTCCTGTCCTGTTTTAATGTAATGAAAAAAGTAGGGATTGGAATCTCAAGAATGTTGGCAGTTTGGTAGTGTGATGTTCCTGGGGGTTCTCAACTCTAGTGCACACCCCTACTTGCCCAAGCCCCTAGCCTCATGACCCAAGGACAAGCTACAGGTTCAAACCCATGCCGTATTAGCCTAGTGCTTGGAGCTGTACACCCATGCCTTTCCACATGGGGCAAGCAGAATTAGTCATGACTTTCTTTGCACAGATCATGTATAACTTTCTTTTGTGTGGCACTATCTGCCCTGTGCCAAACAAGACATAATTCATTACTTTCTTTGCACAAGGCCCTGTGGCACTGCATGAAGCAGAGGATAATTTATAACTTTCTGCATACAGAGACTGCATGCCCTAGACCTGTAGCTTGTCCTTAGTTCACAAGACCAGGGGGAGGGGGGCGGCTGTATTAGGGTAGAAAAAATAAGGAACACCACATCACCAATTCTCCAAGAGTCCTGAGACTCCATACCCTATTTTTTTTTTCATTTCCCTACAGTGTGTGATTTGCTTTCTTCATAGCTTATGTCTGCTTTAATGTAGTTTCTGCAGTAAATTTACAAAAAATACAGGTTACCATCTAACACTGAAACTTCTCCTGCAACAGTTTAATATAAGTTGTCACAACAATATAGTAAACAGATAAAAGCAAAAAATGAGTAAATCCTCGTGTAATTTTAAAGCACTCAACCAATTATACTTGTCAGGAAACAAACTGGGGATCTGTAGACTCTGTGCGGGATTTGGCTCACATGGCACTTCCACACCACAAAGAAACTATCAATAGATCACCGTCATTTTGATGCCACTGACTATACCAGGGGCACCAGAGGGCTGCTGCAAAAGGGACGCAAGGTCCAGTACAAACTCTGCATTGGCAGAAGGAGGGCTTCCCCCTTAAAACACCACCAGTCAGTCACTGACCAAGTTAGGTTAAACAGCAACACTGTGTCATAACTTCACAAACTGAACACTCTGATAATGTCCGATTACATAGCGAGGAAAATAATTCCCAGTCATTAGTCCTCTCCACCCTCAGTGTCGTCCACTGTATTCTGGCATTCAGAGTCCACTTTAATTTTTAACAGTCACTTGCCTCCCTCAGCAGAGTTGCAAAATAGATGGATCTTACCAGCACAGGAGAGTCTACTTTTGGCAGGGAACAAAAGAGCATGTGAAATCCCTAGATCTTAATTCGAGAGGGCTCTTGCAGTAGGTACTTAAACATAGGACTAAGCTGCCAGGCGCTAGGACCACACGGAAAACTTCTAGCTAGCAGTTTTTGGCGGGGGACCGCCCCTGATGTCATGTGACCGACATCAGCGTGGTGCTAAATAGGGAGCGGTCCCGATCCCCGCCCTTCAGTTCTTTTCCGCCGTCGACCAGCGCATGTTGGACCTCATGGAGAACGCTGCTTTTGTCAACACCATCTTGGATGAGTATTCGTTTAAAACTTACCATTTAATAACGGTTTAATCTTACCCTTTTTTGTCAGAAAGTGCTTTATTTGATATCGTTTCATGCATGTCGTCTCCGGCACCTTCCGAATCTCATAAAAATAAGTGTGACTCCTTCGGGACTCCACTCCCTCACAAGGATGACCGTTTCCCCTGTTTGTTCTGCCTGGGCCCAGGCCACAAACCAGAGGGATGTGAGCATTGCCAGAGCTTTAATCCGGCCACACAAAAATGCCATCAGCAGTCTCTGGAAGCCCATATTTTAAAGTTAAAAATGGCTACCGTAGAAAAGGAGCTGAGAAAACTTAGGAGCATTTCTTCCTCTCCTGAGGGCCATCGAAGGACAAGGAGAGACATCAGGACCGGGAAGAGTCCCCATCCAGGCCGCGGCCACTGTACGGCATTGCGGCTCTGAGGGTAACTTCCTCTCCGGGGGAAACCATCTTCCGTCCACGGCTGTGCTGGTGGTTACCAAGCAGCTGTTGGGGGGCCCATCAGGCTTGGGTTCGGGTCCAGTGGGAACCTCCGGGGAAAAGGAGGCACCCACTTCCACTCAGTCTCTCACGATTAAGAGGCCCAGTGGGACTGGTAAGTAGAGTTCCGGATCCTCCAACTCTTGCATGGACATGGCTGCTAAGTCGCCTGTCGGCTCCTCCGACTGCCTCACAGCCCCAGTTCCTCCCATCAGGCTCCGACAACAGGCCTGATGTCGAGGAGCTGGATCAGCTGACATCTGAACTGCAGCTGACACCGGAGTCTCCTCCAGTCTCTTTTCCACCGCTGGTTGACGCGGTCCCTCTGGCCTCCACCCTTATGCCGGAGCCTCCAATGCCTGAGAAGCCATCGGACCTGACGAAGGCTGCACCAGTTCCTCTAGGCCCGTCGGTCCCGACGCCTAGTCAGTTGGGACCCTTGGGGCATCCAGTCCTGCCTCTGGACCCTCCATCGGGGCCTTCTGCCCCACCATCCCGGTCAATTCCAGAGCCTTCTAACCCGCTGTCAGGCCTCATTCTGGGTCCTACGCCAGGACCGTCAGGCAACCTGAATGATCACCCGATGCCAGGTTATCTGATGCCTCAGTACCCCACACTGGGGTATCCTCTGCAAGATCCATCAGGATTCCCGACGTTGGGGTGCCCTCCATTGGCTTTCCATTATCCTGGATTCCCAGGTTTCAGATATCACAGCCCACCACCTCCACCTCCCAGCCACAAGTGGATTTTCAGGTAATGCTGAAATCATGGTGGGTCAAAGCTAAATCTCAGCTTACATCAGAGTTAGAGCAGTGACGGCCTGTGCTGGCTCCAACACAGGCCCCAGGCAAATCGAACCTCCGCCGCCCAACCCACGGCTAATGGAGTTCACACGGCAATCTGACCTTTCTAGGTTGGTGGATATCCATCTTCCCAGGCTCAGTTCACCTGACGACAGTTGATCATCGGACTATGACAGTAAATCAACTCCCTCTGTCTTGGACTACGAGTCTCCTATGCTGGATGTCCAAAGTCCAAGGAATCTCCAAAGTCATTGTCTGAGGACCCGTCCTTCACGGAACTCCTCAAGAAGATCCAGGCAGTGTATGACTGGCATACAGAGGCCCAGGATCCACAGGGGCAGAGACTTGCGGAACACCTTGAGCTATCGGACTTGTCACCCACCCTCATCCCACCCTGGTGAGGGCCGCAAGAGGACTTGGCTACTATCATCTGGAAGCAGCCATCCTCTCTGGCACGTGTAGCCAGAAAGGCAGATGGGCTTTATTAGATGCCAGATGGCAAAGACCACCTAAGTGGCCACCCCAAAGCTGACTCGGTGGTCATTAGCCTTGCCCATGATAGGTCAGCAAAACCGAAGCACCTTAGTATCTCCCCACCAGACGAGGAATCAAAGGTCATTGACCAGTATGGGAAGAAGATTTATTCATTTTCCACCCCGGCCATCAGGGCACTTAATTATATCACTCATATGGTGGTCTACTAGAAATCCATACTGGGACAGTTTGAGTCAAAGATGGACTCACTCCAAGATTCCCTCATTAAAGGAGGAAATGTCAGGCATAATTTGGTCTACTAACAGACACACATTAAGAGCTACCTATGATGCTGTGGATGCCTCTGCTAGAGGCATAGCCACTGCCGTCAGTCTCAGGCGACACACAGAACTGAGGATTTCTGGCCTCGCCCCTTAAGTACAGACAGCCATACAGGATGCACCCTTTTGGGGTCCAGTCCTGTTTGGAGGAGATGTGAAAGATATTATTACTGATTTACAGGACAAGGACAAAGCCTTGCGCTCTGTCCAGTTCATGTATAAGCCTCCTCAAAAACAGACATTTTGGTGACAGCAACATTGTCAGCAAAGGCAGCCTAAGAACAGATGTCAGAACAAACATTAGGCCCCTTCGGCAGGCACAGCACCCCCGGCCAAGTCACAAAGAGCTTTGGGGACCACAGCCTTCACCCTGCCCACTGCCTTCTGACTCACTGGTCCTCCTCCACCCTCTGGAGCGAGTCCCAGAGGAGCCGGTAGGAGGAAGGTTCACCAACCACCTACTGGAATGGGAGGAGATAACCACAGACTCTTCGGTACTCCAGCTGGTGGCTCAAGGCCATACAATAGAATTCACAGAGAGACCTCCAGCAAATCCTCCAGGTCACTTGTTTTATCCACAAAGCCACATACCATTGGTAAAAGAGGAAATAAGCTCCCTGCTGGCAAAAGCAGCAATAGAACCAGTTCCCACAAAACAACAAGGGACAGGGTTCTATTCCCACTTCTTCCTGGTGCCCAAGAAGACAGGCGATCTCAGACCCATCCTGGATCTGAGTTCCTTGAACCTCTACATGAAATACAAGAGATTCAGAATGCTGTCACTTCCCAGCCTACTTCCTCTCTTAACATAGAAACATAGACTTTGATGGCAGATAAGGACCGCTTGGCCCACTTAGTCTGCCCATTTCCCTACTTACTGGATAAGCTACAGATCCTAGTTAACCAACAGCCTATTTCTTCCTAACCCCCACAAGAATTGCCTTATGTCTGTCACATGCATTCTTGAATTCTCCCACAGTTTTAGACCCCACAACCACCTCAGGAAGGCGGTTCCATGGGTCTACCTCTTACAGAAGGGTCATTGGCTTTGCGCACTGGATATGCAGAATGCCTACCTGCACATCCCGATATTCCCACCACACTGCATGTTTCTTAGATTCTGCTTTCAGGAACAATATTTTCAGTTCGAAGCTCTCCCCTTTGGCCTTTCCTCAGCACCCAGTGTGTTCATGAAATGCCTAGTGGTGGTGGCAGCGACTTAACGCAGACTGGGTGTGCAAGTGTTTCCATACCTCGATGACTGGCGCCTCTCAGCGCCATCGAAGGACATTTTTTGCCAATTCTCTGGCTACCACCCTGGACATTTTCCAGTGGGTGGGCATTACAGTCAATTATAACAGGTCCCACCTCCCACTTATCCAACAACTCCAATTCATTGGAGCTGTTTGGATACGGATCAGGGCAAAGCTTTCCTGCCAACAGACAGGATGGAAACACTGCAGAGACAAGCACACCTAGTGGCCTCGCAGAGAAGGACGTCCGCAAGATCGATCCTTTGTCTACTTGGTCTCATGGCTGCGGCCATCCCTGTGGTCCTCCTAGCCAGACTTCACATGAGTCATTCAGTGGGCTCTCAGGGTGCAGTGGGACCAGAGATCAGATGATCTAAACTACGAGATCCTAATCTCAGACCTGATGGCTCGGGACCTGGAGTGGTGGCAGAACCAAGACAACCTTACCCAAGGTGTCATGTTTCGCACAGACATCCCCTCCCAGACCCTAATGTCAGATGCTTCCGGGCTGCGATGGGGAGTCCACCTGAGTGTTCACAGAACTTGGGGATCTTGATCCAACAGCGATCTCTCTCTCTCCACATCAATGTGCTGGAGATGAGAGCAGTGCTGAATGCCTTTATCACATTCCAGCATCTCATTCAACCAGGACAGCTCATGGTCCAGACGGACAACATGTGTGTCGTCTGGTACACAAACAAACAAGGCCGGACTTGCTCATATCCCCTCTGTCATGAGGTGATGGGGATGTGGTACTAGGCAGCCAGTCGCAGTCTGCGTTTGACAGCCATTCATGTCCCAGGCGTTCAGAATGTCCTGGCGGATGCGCTCAGTCGCACTCAAACCAGAGCCCACCAGTGGGAACTGAGACAGTTAGTGGTAGACGACATCTTCGGGAGATGGACAAGACCAGAACTAGATCTGTTCACCTCCCCATCCAACACAAAACTACCAGCTTTCTGCTCGCTCACTCCAGGGCGTGGTGTTTTCTGGCGAGACGCGCTGTCTCTATGCTGGAAGGGGATGTTCATGTGCGCCTTCCCTCTGCTTTCATTGATGCAGAGAGTGCGTCTGAAACTACAGGCAGAAGGAGCACAAATGATCCTCCTCGCTTCCTTCTGGCCAAGACAAATATGGTTCTGTCTGCTTCAACAACTGCCAGTGGACCCTCCAATTCCACTACCAGCCTGTCAAGATCTATTGACACAGGAACAGGGAACCCTGGTGCATCCAGGACTACAGTCTACATGCATGGCACCTACTGACATAATTGCCGCCCATTTCGGGGCTTCCCAGAGGGTAGCACAAATTCTAGTGGAGGCCAGGAAGCCGTCCACGAGAGCCACGTATGACATGAAATGGAAGAGGTTCTCCATATGGGCAGAGTCTAAGGAGTTGGAACCCTTCTCCTGTCCAGTTCCTCAGGTCTTAGATTACCTTCTGTACCTTTCTGACTTGGGGCTTAGTTATTTGACCCTAAAGGTCCACTTATCTGCCACATCTGTCTACCACATCCCTGTGGGTGGCAAAACCTTGGCTCAGCTGGAAGTATCCAAGTCTGTTCTGAAGGGGATCCTTCTATTCACTTGAAACCCCCAGTCAGGAGCCCTGTTCCTCCCTGGGATCTTAACTTTTTTTTGGAAAAACTCATGCTGCCACCATTTGAACCAGTGGTGAGTTGCGACTTGCACTACCTTTCCTGAAAAGTGCTTTTCGTAGTTACTGTTACTTCAGCTTGAAGGATTTCCGAGCTTCAGGCCCTGATGTGTAAGGAGCCTTATTTGATTTTTCACAGAGACTGGGAGGCTCTGCATACAAATCCTAAGTTCTTGCCTAAGGTGGTGTCAGAGTCCATCTTCAACCAGACCCTTCAGTTGCCAGTGTATTACCTTGAACATTCCAATCAGGCTGAAGCAATTCTGCACACACTGAATGTACATAGAATTCTTCTTTGTTATATGAATGGGATAAAGCCAGTCTGTAAAACTGACCAGTTGTTTATTTCCTTTGAGCCCAAAAGAGAAGGCGCAACAGTCTCAAAACAGTGTGTATCCAAATGGTTGGCACACTGCATTACCTTTTTGTTATCAGAAGTATAACAACCCCCTTCCGAGGGAGGTTAAAGGACATTCAGTCAGAGACCTAGCTGCTTCTACTGCTTGTTTCAGGAACATCTCTGTCACGGAGATCTGTGCGGCTGCCACTTGGAGTTCTGTCCATACTTGTACCAAACACTACAGCTTGGACATTGCTTCTAGATGCAGAGTGGGCTTTGGTCTAGCTGTTCTGCAGAGACTCTTGTCCTAAGATCCCTGTGTATTGCAGACTTGTTTCTAGCTCCCGTGTCTCAGACTTGTCTCATTTCGCTGCTTGAGACTCGGTCCTATGCATAAGTACCTACTGCAGGAGCCCTCTCGAAGTAAGATAGTACAGTTACGTAAGAACTTACCGTAACAGTAGATCTTCGAGAGAGGCTCTTGCTGTAGGTACTGCTTTCCCTCCCACCTTCCCCCTGTGTTTTCTCTTTCTCCTGCTATAGCTTTTAGCTCCAGGAGCCCACTCCATCTCCTGTCGGATCTCTCTAGGTCTCCAGCGGGAGAACTGGAGGACAGGCATAGGGACCACTCCTTATATAGCGCCACGCTGACATCGGTCATTTGACGTTGGGAGGGGGGCGGTCCCCCGTCAGACACTGCTAGTTAGAAGTTTTCTGTGTGGTCCTAGAGCCTGGTGGCTTAGTCCTATGTGTAAGTACCTACTGCAAGAGCCTCTCTTGGAAGATCTACTGTTTTGGTAAATTCTTGCGTAACTGTACTTTGCTTCAGCTTGGATCTCACCATGTCGAAGGATTTCCACCATTGCCTGGTCGTGAAGAAAAGTACATACATGTCCCATTAGAAAAGTGTAGCTGCCCGTTATCCTTCTCCTTGTGCAGAATCAGTTCTTTAATTATAGGTCCTGAGCTAGTAACAAGAATCGCCTGAGGCATCCCCTCCTGAGCTGGTCTTTTCCATGGATTTATTCGATAAGCCCCTGATAAGTGCTTCCTCCTGATGAAATCCAGTTGTGGTGGACAGGGTAGAAATCACAGAAGTGAGCAGGTTCTGCCCTTTTCGCTTCTCCAGAACCCCAGTATACGAATATTAGCCTGGTGGCCACCACTCTCAAGGTGCTGAAGACGAAGCCACAGCAGGCGATTTTTCTGGACTAAGCCTGCCATTGCAGTGACTGCCTTCTCTGCTGGGGAGTCTTTGGTCACCAAATCCAGCTTCATTTCCATGTAGTTACTTTAGTGGTAAAATTATCTACTTTTTCAATTGATTTCTTTAACAAAGGCTTTCAGCTTCTTCACTGTTCATGGGTTCCCTGATGGTGCCATGTGGCTGGGCCTGCTGCTGCGCACCCTTTGGTTTCCCCCATTTTAAAAGTCCCAAAATAGCTCCAAAATTGTGACTGTTGGCTTCACTCAGTAGATGAAGGGCAAGGCAAACTATCTTTATTATTTTATTAATCAAAAGCCGTCTGTGAAAACTGAAAATAAGAATTAATAATTGAGACAGGAAGGAGCTCCCATGAAAGATGTTTGGCTCAGTCAGCTGCTAACCGTGAGTGTGATTTTGAAAGACAAATAAATGAGGGGTTCACACAGCTATGTAGTCTAAGATGAAAATAATTGATTTATCCTCACAGCTCCTTGATTTAACTTTTCAAATCCATGTTATCATAACAGTTCCAGTTTATTCTCAGCTAACCAGCCTCCCATTGGATAAATTGAACACGCATTTGGGATTGGTTAAAATAGCTGTAATGTAGTATGGTACAACCCAGTTTTGTGTTATCATGATGTGGAACCTATGTAAAAAGCTTTGAGCTCAAGTGGTGTTATCCTAGACTTCAATAAATAAATAAACGGTCGAACATTATTACCTGTAGAAATCAACCGGTTTATATTGTTATACTATGGATGTGACGTCACGATGGTATGATATTGTGAGTACATCACATCGATTTGTATAACAACAACATAGACCGTATTCCCACATGCTGCATGCGCGAACGTTGAATGGACTACCGAACAGCCACAGTGGTGATCAAAAAGCACCACGGAGAGTGGGGCGAATTGAGCGTGAGTGCTCTCTACTTCCTGTATACCTGTAAAATAGTGGACAATACACTATAAAAGATAATGTATGGCTCACTATCAGCAACCAACATCAGGATAAACCAGTCTCATTGCATATCCTCTGTGTCTTAAAAGGACAATGTCAAACCCCTTAGGCCTTAAAGTGCCCCTAGTTTAAAAAAAAAAAAACATTCTATGATTGTTCACATTCTGTATAGACCAATGTAATAGCTGGTAGTTTGATTCCGATTTTTTTTTTTAAAATTTGTTTCCCCTTTAAAAAGTGTAAACAGACTGACAACCATACTGGTGTTACCACACCAAAACATGTTTGTGTACCAACTCCCACTGCATCTTTCCAGGATTTGGAAACATTCTCAACACACTCTAGCCACTCATAATACACTGGGAGGAGAGGAGACCATTGCACTCTGAGTGGCTGCACTGTTTTGGTGTGTTCCTAATGTTCAGCAGGTATGTAGCAATAGTAGATCAAGGATTTTAAGCAAAACAAGGTTGGATAGAATTACATCAGCATGGCATTTCAGTTTTACTAAGAAAGGAAGCAGATAAAACGGCCAGCAACATCAATGAATTTAGAGAAGCTAAGCAATTGTAAACTGTATTTTTCAACTGAATATACAGTAATATGATGGAAAAAAAGACTGACAATGTCCCTTTAAATGAGAACTATACTGTACCAGTAAGTCAATTTCCCTTGTAGAAGCTGATTGTTTGTCCAGTTCTGTTCTCTTACTGTTCCATCTCTACAGGCAGTTTAGTTATCCTGGTGGGTGTTTTTGACTTGCACACAGGTTGTAAGTACCATTTTTGAATTGTTTGATGTAGTTTACGTCCCTGCTTAGCTCTTCCATTGTTTATACAGTGCATCCAAGTTCTGCTAAAGAACTGTGCGGTAGAGAGGGACATAAACTACCTCACAGTGTTCTAAAATGGCACTTAACTCCAGAGTGTAAATTGGAAATGATCACTATGGCTACTAATAAAACTGTAGAGATGGAACAATAACAGCACTGGGATCAGCATATAAAAAGCAGCTTTTACTGGGAATAATAATTTTCAGGTCCAGCACAGTTTTCATTTAAGCAAGGGCATATCTTATTTGGCTTATATAAAAAGTATTTTCAAGGTTTTGTGATATGAATGGTAAAAAGTTACAAAAGCAACAACCGTACAAAATGTAAATTGTGCCCCCCCAAACAAGATCCACTAGTTTGGTCAAAAAATAAATGGTATTTCGCATGTAGGAATAAATGTCTAAGGATGCTCAGTGGGGCCAGAATGAGAGAAATACATTTCTGAGCATGCTCAGTGACCAGCTTCATTCATTTTATTTATGTTGCCACAAATAACATACTTATCTTGGCAAATATATTTTCATACCTGTTGTATAACTAGGGGATATCCCATAGGGCTTGCAGAAATGAGCTTTTTATTCACTCTGGAGTGATGCCAACAGTGCTGTCTAGCAACTAGTGGCAGAGCAGAGTGGAGCCGAGTTTAAGGTCGGTTCTGAACCTGGAGACGAGCCTCATACTCCAGAAAACCCAGGGCTGAGACCCTCCGGAGGATCCTTCTTTTCTGAAGCTCTTGAGAAAGAGCCAGGAGATATGCCAGGGCAGTCAGTGGAGCCAGACCCGCAGCGTAAGAAGCTCACTGCACATTTGGATCTGCCCAAGACCACTCCCACATTGATTCCACCCTGGATAGAGCCTCACGCGGATCTTGTCTCCACTATTTGGAAGCAACCATTCGCATTGGCCTCCCTTCCGAGGAAGGTGGATAGGCTATATCAGGCTCCAGAGGGTAAAGACTTTCTCAGCCTCCATCCCAAGGTGCACTGAGTTGTGATCAGCGCCGCCCACAGCCGCTCTGCCAATCCAAAACACCTGAGCTCGTCCCCACCTGACAAAGAATCCTGACTTATGGATCAGTACGGGAAGATGATTTACTCATCTTTGACCCTAGGCATCAGGGCCCTAAACTATGTCGGCCACATGGGGGACTTCCAGAAGTCCATTCTTGGCCAGGTAGAATCCATGCTGAACTCCCTTCCTGATTAACAGACCAAACAGGAACTGGGAGACTTAGTCCGATCCACTCGTTTGGCCTGTAGGCACATGCTCCGTGCCACCTATGATGCGGTGGACACAGCTGGCAGAAGCTCAGCTTTTGCCATAGGCTTATGGCATCATGCTTAGCTCCGTGTGTCAGGATTGGTCCCTGAAGTGCAGACTGCCATACAAGATGCTTCCTTCAGGGGTTCGGCACTGTTCAGGGGTGATGTCAAGGACATCATAACCGAACTGCAGGAGAAGGGCACTGCACTTAAGTCAGTCCAGACTTTGTACAGGCCCCCTCAAGGGCAGCGACTTCCTTTTCATCTCCAAAACTAATAAAAAACAAAACCTAAGCAAGGCAAGCGTGCCAACAAACGTCGGGCCCCTCCAGCAACCAAGACTCCCCCCAGCAAAAAACCCGTGGGAGCCTCGGCTGCTGTGCTGCCCTCCACCTCCTGACACCCTGCCTCTCCCTTTGGCCATTTCAGAGGGACCGGTGGGGGGGAGATTCTCCTCCCATCTACCGGGTTGGGAGAGGATAACATCAGACACTTGGGTGCTCCAGCTAACTTCTGCCGGACACTCGATAGTTTCTGCAGAAACTTCCTCAAAAAAACCCTCCTCAGTAGTCTTACTCCCCGCAACATCTTCCTCTCGTTCTAGAAGAAATCCCATCCCTTCTGTCGAAGGTGGTGATAGAGCCCGTCCCCACTCATCTTTGGGGGACAGGTTACTATTCCCATTTCTTTCTCGTTCCAAAAAAGTCTGGAGACTTGAGGCCTATTCTAGACCTCAGCTCCCTGAACATGTTTGTGGAGTACAAACGCTTAAGAATGCTCTCCTTGCAGAGTCTTCTCCCCTTACTTCGGCCGGGACAGTGGCTATGTGCTTTGGATATGCAGGATGCTTACCTGCATATCCCCATATGCCTTTTTCACCGCAGATACCTCTGATTTTGCTATCAGGGGGATCCACTACCAGTTCAAGGCCCTCCCATTTGGTCTTTCCTCAGCCCCTCGAGTATTTACCAAATGCCTGTCAGTGGTAGCGGCGCACCTGCGTACTCAGGGTGTACAGGTTTTCCCGTACCTGGACAATTGGCTCCTGGCTGCCCCTTCCAGGGAGGAACTCCTGCACTCCCTTTCCCTTATCCTGCAGGTTTTTACCAGCCTGGGTATTACCATCAACCAGACCAAGTCCCACCTGCTCCCTTGCCAATGCCTCCACTTTATAGGGGCGATACTGGACATGACCCTAGGCAAAGCCTTTTTGCCTTCGGACAGGGTCGAGACCCTTCAAATTCAGGCTCCTCTCCTGTCCGGTCGCAGACTGGTTGGAGCCAGGTAAGTCCTCCATCTTCTCGGGCTTATAGCGGCTACCATTTCGACAGTTCCGTTCGCTCGGCTCAATATGAGGATCTCTCAATGGACTTTTTAGACCAAGAGGTGCTAATGTCTGATCCCATGATCAGGGATGTGCACTGGTGGATGGTTCAGGAGAACCTGTGTTTGGGAGTTCCATTTTGCATCGCCCCTCCATCTCAAACGCTGACAACAGATGCATCAGGGAAGGGCTGGGGTGCCCACCTAGGATCTCACAGGACTCGGGGCAGCTGGTTCCCTTTCGAGCAGAAACTGCACATAAATGTGCCCGAAGTGAGAGCAGTCCTACATGCCCTACAGGCTCTTCTTCCCTTCATTCTTCCTGGTCATCTTCTGATCCAATCAGGCAACGTGTGTAGTCTGGTACCTCAACAAACAGGAACACATTCCTATCCCCTGTACCAGGAGGCGATAAGAGTTTGGTATTGGGCAGCTCAGCACAACCTTCACCTGACCGCAGTTCATGTTCCGGGGGTGGAAAATACCCTGGCAGATGAGCTCAGTTGCTCCTCAGCCAGGGCTCATGAATGGGAGTTAGACCATCAAGTCGTAAATGACATTTTTCAGCAGCGGAGGATGCCTCAGGTGGATATTTTCGCCTCACCCCAAAACGCCAAACTTCCCGCCTTTTGCTCGCTTGCTCCAGGGCCAGATGCTCTGTCTCTCTGCTGGAGGGACAGATTTGTTTATGCTTCCCATTCCCTTAATTCCGAGAGTCCTGAACAAACTCAGAACAGAAGGGACTTGAATGATTCTCATCGCCCCCTTTCTGGCCCAGGCAAGTTTGGTTCTCTCTTCTGCAACAGTTTTTGAGGAACCTCCTCTTCCTCTTCCTTGGTCGCAGCAGTTGTTGACCCAGGATCAGGGGACTCTAGTTCACGCAGGCCTCAAATCCCTTCATCGCCATGCGTGGCTCCTTCAGACGTAGCTAAGGCATGCTTCGGAGTTTCTCAGTTAGAAGCGGACATTTTGATGGAGGTGAGAAAACCTTCCACCAGGTCCACCTACGCCATGAAGTGGAAACTGTTTTCCATCTGGGTGAGCTCTAAAGACTTGGAGCCTTTCTCATGTCCAGCTAACAAAGTCTTGGATTACATGCGCCACCTCTTCGACCTAGGTCTCAGCCATTTTTCTTTGAAAGTCCATATAGCAGCTAGCTCCACCTACCACATTCCCTTCGGAGACCGGTCTTTGCCCAACTGGAAGTCTCTAAGACCTTCCTTAAAGGGTTCTCCACCTGAGACCCCTTATCCGCAATCCTGCCCCTCCATGGGACTTGAATATCATCCTGGAAAAGCTCACACTGCCCACTGCCCCCCTTCGAACCGGCAGTGGAAGCAGACTTAAAGTTCCTTTCCTGGAAGACTCTCTTCATAGTGGCCATTACCTCTGCTCGACGTATTTCCAAGCCTTGATGTGTAAAATCCCGTATTTGATTTTCCACATGGAACGGGTGGCCATGCACACCAGTCGTAAGTTTCTTCCTAAGGTGATGGCTGAGTCTACGCTGAATCAGTCCATTGAGTTACCAGCTTTCTTTACACAACACTTCAATCATGGGGAGTACCTCTTACATACTCTGGATGTTCACAGAATCCTGAGATACTACACCAGTCGGACTAAGGATCTCAGGAAAACTGATCTGCTTTTCATTTCTTTCGCTCACAAATGGGAAGGCAATACTGTTTCCAAGCAATGCCTGTCTAAGTGGTTGGCGAATTGTATCACTTTCTGTTACGAGAAGTACAAGACCCTCCCGGGTCAGGTCATAGGTCACTCCACTGGAGGAGTAGCTGCCTCTGTGGCTTGTTTCAAGAATGTGTCAGCGGCAGATATCTGCGCAGCCGCAACTTGGACGTCTGCCCATACCTTCAAGAAACACTACAGTTTAGACATTGCCTCTCACCGTAGAGCAGGCTTTGGGTTGGCTATTCTACAGGGTCTCCTTTCATGAGACCTGTCCAACCTTGAGGTTTATGTTGTGGATGACAATCCTCCTCCCGTGTGTTCTTCTTTGTTCCAGACTGCTCGGGACTCCATCCTATCTGTGAATACCTACTGCAAGAGCCCTCTCGAAGTAAGATAGTACAGTTACATAAGAACTTACCGTAACAGTAGATCTTCGAGAGAGGCTCTTGCAGTAGGTATTACCTTTCCTCCCACCATCCCCCTAGGTTTCTTCTTTTTTTTTCTTCCATGGGGGCATATCCTCTTCTCTCTCGTCTTGCCTCTTTAGGCATTTGGCAGAAAAGAACTGGAAGGCAGATGTGAGAGACCGCCCCTTTATACGGATGTCGCCTGATGCCGGTCACCTGACATGGGGGCAGTCCCTGCCAGAGACTGCTAGCTAGAAGTTTTTCTGTGGGGTCCTGATGCCTGGCGACTTAGTCCTGTCTGTGAATACCTACTGCAAGAGTCTCTCTTGAAGATCTACTGTTACGGTAAGTTCTTGCGTAACTGTACATTACTGTGTAGTTTCTTGTTTGTATTGTTTTCAATAAAAAATTCCCCTACTCTTTTCGAGAAGTGCCACGGGATCTTTAACATACATCTGAACTACCACCAGAACAAACAAAAAACACATACGGCTACTTGCACTGTAGAGGTAAGCATGAAATCCCAACACTAGGGAACAGTCAGTTTAATGTAAATTTATTTTATATTAGCTACCGCAAATATAAAATAAATGTATATTAAATTGAGTGTTTCCTAGTGTTAGGATTTTGTGTCTACCTCTACAGCGCGAGTAGCCGTATGTGTTTTTGGTTTGTAGCTGTATTCAGTTTAATACGGCAGCACGGGAAGCTCTGAGGCCACTACTTTGGAGATTCGTATCACCAGAACAGGTAGATGGGACCTCGGTTTAATGTCTCATCCGAAAGATGAAACCCCAAAAAAGCAGAAGAGAGAAGAAGTAAGTGCTTTAGCTGGAGTTTGAACCTAGGCCGACCAGAATACTGTTTTGGTTGTTCTGTTTGTTTGGTTTCTATATATCTGCACACTGCACCCTTGCATATGAAAATGTAATTGTCTGTGCAGCACTAGGTTGTACATTAGAGAAATAATTGGGTTCTTTTGAGTGTCCCAGATTTCCAGTTGTCTTTGTAGCGCAGCTGGTAGTGCAGTCGGAATGGTATTATGGGTGGCCTGGGTTAAAATCCAAGCTAAGGCATTTATTTATTTCTGTCTTCCATTTGCAAGGAAAATAATGTGTTCTCCCCAGAGGGGAATAACAGAGCTTAAGAACCATTTTTATTTATCTCTGTTGATCATTCCTCCCATGGCATACATACGGGTATGGGATTTGGAAACTGAGTTCTGATGGACAGTGGTAAAAGCGGCACTGCACTGTTAAAGCCTTGATATTGGGTATAAATTATTTCCAACCTCTTAGTCTGCATGTAATCTTAAAAAAAGTGTGTATGTGTGTGTGTGTGTGTGGAATATATATAGTCTGTGTACAGTACTGGAGAGACTTGCATCACCTTTATAATAATGGCATGTAACTTCTTAAATAACTAATAACATGTTTACATTCTAGTTCTCCCTAGTATTGTACTTAATAAGGACATACTGTAAATGACATCAGCCTCCGTTGTGTTGCTGTTTTGCTGTGGATCCAACTGGAGTGCCACATTTCCCCCTTAAGAAAGATGCCATTTTGTGACATTGTTCCATGTCGCTCATAGAGTGCCTCATTTCAGTCTCAACATTTACATTAAAAAAAAAAAAAAAAAAAGTTATATGCTAGTATCTCATAGTTAGCTCATGTGCTTCTTAAAACTTTCTTATTTCTAAATTTATAATTTATGCAATTTTATATGCCTTTTTTTCTCTGGAAACGTATGAACCAGTGGTGTCTCCCTACAGTACTTTCTGGACTTGTACAGCCCTGGTTTTCAAATAGCTTTTTTTTCTCTAATAAAACCCCCCAATTGCAGTGCCTCTGACTCTTCTTAACATCATTTCTGATTTTTTTTTCTTTACTTTGCGGTATTCATGATGTTTTAATTAAATACTTGGATCCTCCTCCCTTGGCGTCCCCCTGTTATGTACAAGACCTACGGGTCCAAAAATTCTCCACAACACCAGCGGTCCGTTTGCAGAACTAAAAGCACTTGTCTGCATGGTTGCTGAACCTTTGACGGTCTTAAAAGCCCCACACCTGCCCAAGAAACTTCCTTTCTACTTCTCGTCCCAGTGAGTGTTTTTCTTGGTGTATCCATTCCTCTCACTGTTACGTACATGACTGGTTGTGGTGTCACTGTTACGAACATGACTTTTTATGAAAAAAAAAAAAAAACGCTTTTAAATAAATTACACCAAATAATTAGGACAATAAGTGGTGTCTAACTTTTCAGCCATGGTTTAAATTGCTGAGTAAGAAAAAAAAAGAGCTGTAAAACGAACAGATGTGGTCAGCAGGTGAACTTTGACACCTCTGGAGAAAATGCATTCAAAAGTAAATGTTTAAACGTAGCTATGGTTGCATTATGTACATTAACACAAGTGTTTCTTGTTGCAGGACTATATCAGATAGTTACACTTGTATTGTTGCTTTTGTTGGGCCCTCCTTAACCACATGTTTTGATGTGGTGTCACTGTTACCTACATGACTTTTGGTGTCACTGCTACGTACATGACTTCTTATGAAAAAACAGGTTTTGAATACATTGCACTGAATAATTAGGAAACTCAGTGGTGTCTAACTTATACACAAAGGCTCATATAGGTGATTTAAGAAAAAAAAATGTAAAAACAAACACGCAATCAGCAGGTAAACGTTGACATGCCCAGTGAAAATGCATTCAAAAGTAATTGTTTAAAGATAAAACAACCATAGTTATGTACATTAACGTAAGTATTTCTTATAGTAGGATTCTATTGGATAGTTACACTTACATTGTTACTTTTTTTGGGTTCCTGTTAGCCACATGACTTTATGTGGTGTCATTGTTACGTACATGACTTCTTATGAAAAAACTGTTTTTGAATTAATTGCACTGAATAATTAGGAAACTCAGTGGTGTTTAATTTATCCGCCAAGGTTCGCATAGCAGATTTAAAAAAAAAAAAAAAGGGGGGGGGACTGTAAAAACAAATGGATACAATCAGCAGCAAAACTTTGACATGTCCTGGTTTCACAGCAGTGGTGCCCAAAGATAAATTGTGGCATAATTACAATCAGGTAATGCTTAGAATAAAATAGTGAAATGTTGCATACTATGGTACCTAAATAGCGTCAATAACCATACTAATTTGGAAAAAAAAAACCTGAGAAATTTAAACTGAAAATTCAACAGAAGGGACACCGTGTTACGTACATTACCTGATCCATGTGCTAAATTAAAGACTCATTTTCTTATACTTCCAGATGATGAACTGTCTTTATGTTTGGTATTACATTAACTCCATATGCACCCAATGTAACAATGATATAGTTATGGGATTTAAGTAAAAAAAAAATTTGGGACATGAATGTCACACTTTGTCTCTCCAGTATCAAATACACACACATATATAATCTATCTCTGTACACAATATTTATTAGTTCCAGACATCGTAAATTTATGTTTGTTTCTTCATCAGAAACAGTCTGCTCTCACAGTAGTGGAAAAGAGTGAAAAGGAAGAGAAAAAATACGAAGAGGCAACAGTGGAAGATGAATTTGACTCAGAAGACCTAGAGGTATTTTACCCAACTGATCAATGGCAAACCATCAGACCAGGTGTGTAATGCTACACTGTACAACAAAGAGGATGACAGAACTAAAACCATATGAAAGAATGTGTTAATTCAGTTGATGGGGTTTGTATGTTCATATGTGCAGTTACTGTGTCCCTTAAGTTATGAGTACCAGGAAGGTTTAGAAATGAACAGTTCTGACTGGCTAAGAAGTATCAGACAAAAAAGCAGGTAAAACGCTCCTCCTGCAGTGGGATTAGCACTGATGGAAAGTTAAGACTAATGATAAATTTGTTGGCTCAGTGGTTTGGTGGTAGAGCTGACTGGCTGCCATGCTGGTGACCTGGGGCTGAGCCAGCGAAACCTCAGGTTCGGCCTAAACCGGTCTCTCCACTGATCGTGGTGGAACCGCCCCCCAAGCAGCCTATGGGAGGCGCTCCTTCTAAGGAAGACAGACCAGACACTGGGTTTCCCTGGTGTCTTTCGGTCACTGTCACCCTGGACTGCCCTCGGTGGGTCAAAGGTGACCTGGGCGGTCGGCCGTTGTATCCGTATTCCTCGGATTCAGGTGAGACCGGCCTACATTCTCATCCCGGGGATGACGAATCGGCCAGTGGGTTACAGACGGAGGAAGGTCTTTCATCCTTTTGGGGCATTCTTTGCTTCATCTGAGTCTACAGGGATGCCCCTAGAACCTTTCCAGAAAAAGGCAGAGTACCCTGTCACGGACATCCTCGAGAGGGGATACCCCGACGGAGGCGTTTCCTGTGGCCGAGGCCATAGTTGGCCCGGCCTTAGAACTTTGACAGCGCCCTGCCTCCTGTCCAGCTCCATCTGCCTGCATGGTCTGCAAGTATGTGGTGCCCATGGGGTCCCTTGCAGGGTTCACAGAACGCCCTTTGGCCGAGAACCTGGTGACTGCCTCTGTGTTCAGGAGTACTAGCAGTTCTGCCAACACTGACTGACCTCCCGGAAAATAATCCAAACTCTTGGCTCATTCGGCTCGAAAGGTCTATGCAGCCTCATCTGTAGGTCTTTGTCAGGCAAGTACCGCCGCCATTATGGCACACTTCTCCCATGCCCTCTTGGGGACTTTGGATGAAGTCCTCCCACACCTCCCCACAGACATGCAGACCACAGTCAAGCAGGTCCGGGATCAGGGCTGGGCTGTTGCCAAACAGCAGCTTCAGACTGCCCTGGACATTGGGGATTCTTGTGCCCGCTCAATGGCAGCCGCAGTTGCTTCTCGTTGCAGGGCTTGGCTGAGACTCTCCTCTTTTCCAGCAGATACTCAGCACAAACTAGCTGATGTGCCTTTCCTGGGCACCGACCTTTTCGGCCTAGGTGTGGCTGGTCACCTTCAGTGTAATGAGCAGTCCAATGCCACCTTGGATGCTATTTCTGCTAAAGGTTCTTCGGGCAAGAAACGGCAGAATAAGACGACGCCTTTTTGGCACTCTTCCCCTGCAGCACAGCAATCTTTCTTTGAAGGAGGGCAACAGCAGCAGCAGGCTCAAGCTTGGCGCCTCCAGCCCAAGCCCATGCCCTCCCAGGCCTGTAAAGGAGGCCAAGGTTCAGGTCCCTGATCCTCCTCCTCCTCCTCTTCCTCCAAGCCTGCTCAGTGACTGGGCGGGGGCTGCCACCCCCTCTCCCGTCACACCAGCTCTGGTTCCTCCCATGGGGGGCCGGCTCCTCCACTTTCTTTCCACCTGGTCCATTATTACCATGGACAGGTGGATTTTGGAAGTGGTCGGTCAGGGACTTCCTCTGGAATTTGAGCAGCACCCTCCAAGCCGAACCTGCACCCCTCGGGAGGAAAGCGTATCCATCCATACTCGGTCAGTTATCAGAGACGACATCCCTCAGCTCCTCCTCAAGGAGGCAGTAGCTCCAGTGGCGGATTCTCCAGCAGACTCAAGCTTTGTCTCCAGGTACTTCTTGATGCCCAAACGGACGGGGGCTGGTGCCCTATTCTAGATCTGCATGACCTGAATCAGTAGCTTGGGTCACGCACCTTTTAGATGGTCACTCAGTCCCAGATCAAACCATCCTTGGAGCGAAACATGTGGTGCTGTTCACTGGGTCTGCAGGACGCGTTCTTTCATGTCCCAATCCGTCCGCCTCATTGGCGGTTCCTCCGCTTCAGAGCCAAAGGGACCCTATATGAGTTCCGAGCCATGCCGTTCGGCCTGTCATCGGCCCCACAGGTCTTCACCAAATGCAGCGGAGTGGTGGCAGCCCATCTCGGGCGTCAGTGGGGGGGATCAGAATTTACCCCTACCTCGACAATTGGATCTTAGCAGGTCCCACCCAGCAGGAGGTGGAGAGGTCCAGGGACCTAGCCTTCCAGACCTGCTCCCAACTTTGCCTCTTGACCAACAAGGCCAAGTCGCAACTCATGCCTTCTTGGGTGATGTGCTTCATCAGGGCAGGGCTTGACTCTGGTTAAGCCAGAGTTCGGCTCCCGGCGGACAGGGCGGAAGTTCTCTCCTGTTTTGCCAAATCATTTCTGGTTGGGCAATTGCGCCCCTGCCTGGGACTTTCTGCGCCTTCTTGGTTACATGGCAGCGTGCACCTCCATGGTCTGTTTGGCCTGGTGGCACTTGCGCTCCCTCCAGTGGGAGCTGGCTGCCCAGTGGACTCAGCGCCACGGTCATTTCGACCAGCTGATCACTGTAACTCAGAAGATGTGGGACGCTCTCCAATGGTGGACCGCCCCAGACCAGTTAGAGGAAGGGATACCATTTGTCCGCCCGGAGCCGACGCCTATCTCATGGGCTAGGGAGCCCACATGGGGGACAAAAGGGCCCATAGGTTCTGGACCCCCAAGGAGTCCCGATACCACATCAACCTGTTGGAGCTCAGAGCAGTCGGACTGGCACTGTCAGCTTTCGCTCCTCTGCTCTGGGGTCAAGTGGTTCAAGTCTAGAGTGACAATACCACGACCATGTACTACCTCAACAAACAGGGTGGCATGCACTCCCATCTGCTTTGCAGAGAGACGAGCTGCATCTGGACCCTCGTCAGCCATCTGGAGGCAGATCTCCTAGCCGTTCATGTGGCAGGAGCCTCAAACCATCTGGCAGATGCTCTCAGTCGCTTAGGCAAAACATCCCACGAGTGGTCTCTCCATCCCAAGGTAGCTTACAGCCTGTTCTCCCACTGGAGCAAACCGCTGGTGGACCTGTTTGCCTGCATGGAAAACACCAAGCTGAGGCTGTTTCATGCCCGCCCCCCTCCTCTCAGCAGGGCTCGCTGCAGGGGGATTTCTTCTCAAGGCCATGGACCCCAGGCCTCTTCTACGCCTTCCCTCCATTTCCCTTGATCCACAGGGTGCTTCTCAAGGTGAGGAGGGACAAGGCGAAGGTGATTCAAACATGCAGTTAGCCCCAGCACTTGAACTCTTCTGGAGAGGAAAGAGTTAACTCTATGCCAAAGCATAGAATGTTGAGCTCGAGCTGGATTCAAACCTCAGTTTGCTGCATTTTGAAGTGTAACCATCAGATTCTTTACTCCGCCTAACTGAACAGTCGCTCCAGAGATCTCTCCTTCGCTATCGGTTCGGTACAGTAAAAACGTCGATTTTAAACCACTATTTCTTATTTTTGTTTCTGTTCAGATCCCCGTCTGCGGTACAGTAAGTACTTAGGTAGTGGACTAGTGCTATTTTTTTGTGGAAATTGTAAAGCAATATTTTTCAATCGGTTTGGCTGAACCGATTGTCTGTATTTTATCTTAAATTTACTTTGGTTTTCTGAATTTAGTGTGAGGTACTGGTCCTTATCAGTTCTTTAAAGAAAAAAAAAAAACACGTATTTTTAAAAAAATTTTCAAATACCCATGACACGGTTAGGAACCGATAAGGGGGATTTGCCTGGCTTTTGCAGAGTAAAGGGTAAGTTTTTAGGATGGCTTTGTCTGAGGAAACCCCCCCCAAAAAAACAGGCCCACTGGGTTTCAGCTCTGCAGTGAGTGTGGGGAGGCCTTTGCTAAAAGTGATCCCCACACCACCTATGTTTACTGCCTGGGTTTTGACCACCTTGATTCAGACTGCCAGATATGTAAAAAATTTTCCTAAGGCCACCCTGGATAAAAGATTGTGAAGGCTTAGGGAAAAGGAGGCCGAGAAGTCCGCTGACCCGGATGGCCAGCCCGGTTCGGTTCAGACCGAACCTGAGGGAGTGCCCACCGACTTGGGCGAGACTTCCTCAGGCAAATGGAGAACCGATCCTGAGGGGTCAGTTCCGGCAAAAAGAAAAAAGACAAAGTTTGGATCCAGAACCACATCGTCCAACTGCCGAGGAAATTGCCAAGGTGATTAGTATAGTTGAATCGCTCCGTTCGATTCTGACCGATCCATTGCCTTCCGGTAGGCGTTCGGTTCGGTCAGTTCCGGACTGTTCCCCAGAAGACTATTATGAACTGGATCTGGAGGGGGATAAAGAGTACGACGACGACGATGACGATTATTGATAATGATGATTGATGATGTATTAGAAGGTCTGGATGAGCCCATAGAACCGGACATCTCCCCAGACAGACCTTCTGGTGTTTCCCCTCCTAGGCTTTCTGAGTCCCCTTCCCACTTTGTTATACAAAAAAGTGGCAGAAACCCTCCAGCTTCAGCTAGATGAAGCTGTCGAGGAGCAAGAGGAGCCTGACTGTATGGAGATGATGGACATCCCAGAGTCCAAGAGATTGTCTATTCCCCTTCATAAATCTTTTGGGAAACAGACACAAAAGTTACTTAAAACTCTAAATTCTTTACTTCCTGTGGACAGATGAATGGACAACAGGTTTATGTTGTCAGGCCCAGGTACGGAGTACTTGTACTAGTAATGCAGCCATGTTGGGGTCGTGCAGACTGCAGCCTGTGATAAGGCTAACATACCCTTGGCTTCACACACCCCAGATAAAGACTCCAGGAAGCTGGATGCCATGGCTAAAAAAACAGTACATGGCATCTTCCTTGGGACTCGGGCAGGCTAACTATATGGCCTCACAGCCAGATACCAGAAGTCCAGATAAGATACTGTTCTGGAACTGGCTAAACAGGCTTCCCTCCAGCTTGCCAAGGAGCTGGAGGAGGTGGCTGCTGATGGGATTGAGGCATCAAAAATCCAGTTTCATGCTGCTGCTGTGGACTCCAGTGATGTCATCTAGAGTCATGGCTACATCTGTGGCTCTTCGGAGACTAGCTTGGCTCAGATGTATTAGCCTATCACAGACACCCAGGCTAAGGCCATGGATTTCCCTGTCATGGAAAATTCTCTGTTTGGGGAGCAGACAGAGAATTGTATGAAGAAAATGGACAAATACGGGACCACCTACAGGAGTGCACAGGCCAAGAAAAGGCTGGCAACTCCTCAGAAGCAGCAATCTAGGGGCAGGGGCAGGCCTTCTCACAGCCCTTTCTGCCAGGCACAGGTCTCCTCTCCTTTTCCTCAGAGGGGGTTCTTCAGAGGGCTGCATCCTCCTCTCAGTCTAAGGCTCCTGCCAAGCAGACACCCTGATGTGTCAGCCCGGGTCGACTCCCCAATTCCAGTAGGAGGCAGGCTGGCTTACTACTTCCAGTCCTGGAAGTCTGTTACCTCAGACAAGTGCGTCCTGGAGGTAGTAAGCCAGGGACTGACCCTCGGCTTCAGAAAAGTTCCAAAGCTGAGGGTCAGGTCTTTTCCACCTGCAAACATCTCTGAAACCATTGCCCTAGAGGCAGAGGTTTCATCTCTGCTGGCTCTCAGAGCCATAGAGTTCCTACATCTCACAGGGGCAAAGGTCTGTACTCCAGATACTTCCTTACCCTGAAAAAGACAGGGGAGTGGCGGCCCATCCTAGATTTAAGATACTTCAACAAGCATCTAGTAAAGCCAGAATTCAAAATGGTGACTCAGGGAATAATTCTTTCCTCTGTATGGCCAAGGGATTGGCTAGCATCCCTGGACCTCAAGGATGCCTATTTTCACATTCCCATCAGGTGCTCCCACAAAAACTACCTCAGGTTCGAACTGCCTTCAGCCATTATCAGTTCAGAGCAATGCTCTTCCGCCTAACATCAGCACCAAGGGTGTTCACAAATTTCCTAGCAGTAGTAGTGGCCTTTCTAAGGAGACAAAACATTTCCATATTCCCATACCTGGATGACTGGCTTATTGTGGGTCAGTCTCCAGACTAAGTCAAGTCAAACCTGCAAGTGATCCAGCAAGTGCTCACTTCTCTAGGATTCCTCCTCAGTCTTCCAAAATCAGTTCTCGAACCAGTGCAGCTCTTGACCTTCATAGGGGTAGAGTTGAATACTGACAAAGCAAGAGCCTTTCTCCCTCTGGCAAGGGTAAAGGTCCTTATAGACCTGGTTTCTTCTTTTCACCTTCTGGTGTCTCGACCAGCAAGGCATTTCTTTAAACTCCTGGGCCACATGGCAGCTTCCACTGCAGTGGTCCAAGGGGCCAGATTTCAAATCAGGGACATCCAGTTCCATCTGAGGGCCTTTTGGTCTCAGAAAAAAGATCCTCTAACCAAACTAATTCCAGTGACTCAGACTCTGATCCAGGCTCTCCAATGGTGGTTGGATCAGGACAACCTCAGGCAAGGGGTCCCATTCATCACTCAGTCTCATTCTGAGACCATAGATGCTTCTCTCCTACGGTGGGGAGCTCACTTGGGAGTACTCACAGCACAGGGAGTGTGGTCCCCCCAAGAGTCTCTTCTCCACATCAGTCTTCTGGAGCTCAGGGCAGTGTACCTGGCTCTACAAGCCTTCTCGGACTCAGTACAGAACAAGGTGGTTCAGGTCAGGACAGACACCACCACCATGTGGTACATCAACAAGCAGGGAGGCACTCGGTCTACGGCCTTGTGCATGGAAGTCATTAAATTATGGTCCGTGGCTTATTCTTTACAGACTTCTCTGGTAGCAGTCCACCCTCCAGGGAAGGACAATGTGCTAGCAGATGCATTGAGCAGGATTTCCCAGGGCCATCACGAATGGTCCCTGGATCCCCTAGTGTTAAAAGTTATCTTTTCAAGGTGAGGCACTCCAGAGATAGATCTCTTTGCAGCCACAGACAATCACCAACTTCCTCTCTTCTGTTGCAGACCCCCAGCCTTGGGCTCAGTCCCCCTGGATGCTCTACTTCTGGATTGGGAGGGGAAATTTCTGTATGCCTTTCCTCTACTATTCAAAGTTCTGGTCAAGATTAGATCACAGTCTTGCAAAGTGATCCTGATTGCTCCAGACTGGACCAGACAGCCTTGGTATCCCCTGTTGCTGTCCCTAGCAGTCCATCTTCCCCTATCTCTCCCCAGGAATCACAACCTGTTAACCTCTTCTCGGGGGAGGATCTGGTACCCAAACCTTGGGTGTCTCAGTCTCAAGGCATGGCTCTTGAAGAGCTAGAAAATGCAAATTTCCATCTGTCTCAGAGGGTTCTGGACATTCTCAAAGCCTCTCGAAAACCTGCCACCAGAAAAACTTATAACTCCAAATGGAAAAGATTCAGCATTTGGTGTTCCAGTAAGCACATATCCCCAGATACTGCTGACTTGTCTACAGTTCTGGATTACATGGTTCATCTTAATGGCTTAGGCCTCAGACCAGCTTCCCTCAAAGTACACTTGTCAGCTGTTTCTGCATTTCTGTCAGTGGGAAAGCACTCCTCACTGGCATCTCACCCTGTTTTCTGTAAATTCTTCAAAGGATTGTTCCATACCAGTTCTCCCTTTAGGGATCCTACTCCTGCTTGGGATCTTAATGTTTGCATTGCTCTGCCGATGCAACCCCCTTTTGAGCCTTTGACCTCAGCAGAACTTAAGCACTTGACTTGGAAAATTGTGTTCTTGGTAGCTATTACCTCTGCCAGGCGTATCCGTGAATTACAAGCTCTGTCAGTGGAGCCTGATTTTCTCATTCCATAGAGATAAGGTGGTTCTTAGAACTGACATGAGGTTCTTACCCAAAGTGGTTTCAGACTTGCATCTGAACCAATCCATGTCTCTTCCTGTGTTCTTCACTGGTCATTCTTCTTCAGGAGAGAGAAGATTGCACATTTTGGATGTTAAAAGGGCTCTTAGCAACTACATTGAGCGTACTAAGGCACTTAGGTTTGACTCCCTCCAGTTGTTCCTCACGTATGGTGAAGTGGGGAAGGGTAAACCTGCTACTAAGAGAACTATTGCCAGGTGGATTGTATTGTATTCAATTCTGCTATGAAAAGCTAGGTGAAGTACCCCCGTCAGGCCTGAGGGCTCATTCGAATAGAGGTACAGCTGCTTCTCTGGCTGCTGCCAGAGATATACCCTTATTAGAGATATGCAAAGCAGCCACCTGGAAAACAGTCCATACATTCACCAAGCATTACTCTCTGGCTATCCAGACTAGGAGTGATGTTAGGTTTGGTACAGCAGTACTGCAGAGCCTATTTCCAAAATAGGTTTGGTAGTCTGCATAATGTCAGAATACAGCAAGACTTCATGTTGTTTGAAGAAAAAATTATTCACCTAAGTAATTGTGTTTCTTCTAATGGAGTCTTGCTGTATTCTGACCTCCCTCCCTTCCTCCCCTCTCAGAACCTGTTTTTTGGGAAGTAGGCTGGCACTTGGCACTCTTCCCTGTTTAGAGAGGGGGAGTGGGTTATTTTATATGTTTCTGATAATTATATTTGTTCACTATCTAGCTTTTTGTTTTGGATTTCTCGACTTGAGTCTTTTGGGGATCCAAAATATTTGGTTGCCTTTTGGCTAGTAAATTTACAATTTCCACATAGTGGGGGTAGTTAGTTAGTATTAGCTGGTAAGAATCTGACGGTTACACTTCAAAGTGCAGCAGATAGAGGTTTGAACTGAGCTCAGGCTCAACGTTCTATGCTTTGGCATACAGTTAACTCTTTCCACTCCAGAGCAGTTCAAGTGCTGGGGCTAACTGCATAATGTCAGAATACAGCAAGACTCCATTAGAAGAAACACAATTACTAAGGTGAGTAATTTTTTTCTTCTGGTAGCCCCAGACTGGCCGCGCCACTTCTGGTATCCAGATCTCCTCAGCCTCAGCTGCAGGCCCCCAGAGCGGCTTCCAGCACGCCCGTACCTGATCTCTCTCTGTCAGGGGAAGGTATACCATCCTGACCTTCTATCCCTGCACCTCTTAGCCTGATACCTGAGTGGCTAGATTTCTGGGCTTTGGGTCTTTCCGAGGATGTCCTCACTGTGATGGAGGCATCCAGAAAGGAGTTGACCAGGAAATGTTATGCCTTCAGATGGAAAAGGTTTTCCATTTGGTGTCTGTGTAAGGGCCTAGACCTTCTGTCCTCTCCAGTGGCTAACATTCTCAACTACCTTTGGTCTCTCTCCAAAGGGGGTCTTCAGTCACCGACCCTTATGGTGCACCTGGCAGCCATCTCTGCTTACTGGGTGTGGGCCCGTCAGCTGACGTTGGCACAGGAGACAGTGGTGGGGCACTTTTTCAAAGGCCTGGATCACATATCCCCTCCGGTGCATAAACCTCCACCTCTGTGGGATCTACTGCTGGTACTGGCAAAGCTCATGGACAAGCAATTCAAACCAGTGCACAAGTGTGCGTTGTCACATTTGTCGTGGAACAGGACCTTCCTGGTGGTTATCATGTCTGCCAGAAGGACAGGAGAGCTCCAGGTGCTTTCTGTGGACTCCCCCTTATCTGGTCTTCCACAGGGACATGGTTGTCCTACACCGTCACCCAGAATTTCTTCTGAAGGTGGTGTCAGACTTTCACATTAACCAGGTGTTAACTTTGCCTGTATACTACCCTAATTACACCTCAGAGGCAGAATACAGACCCCATACCCTGGACCTGAGACGAGCCCTCTCCTATTACAAGGAGAGGATGGCGGAAATTCGGGGAGAGGTTCGCCAGCTGTTTGTCGCCTTACGCTGAAGCCGTGTCTGGCAGACCTGCAGCAAAATGGACTTTTGCAAGGTGGATTGCATCTTGCATAAGTCTGTGTTATGAACTGGCGGGCATGGAGCATCCCAGAGGGATAAGATCTCATTCTACCCGCCATACTGCTGCATCGGTGGCTGCTTCCAGGTACATCCCTATCCAGGAAATCTGTCGGGCTGCCACCTGGAAGTCTGCAAACACCTTCATTACCCATTACCACATCGGTCTTGAGTCACACTGGGATGCTGGTTTTGGGGCCTCAGTTCTCCAATCTCTATTTCCCAAGTGAGTATCAGTGGTGGTGTACGCCTTGCCTCCCTCCTCCCATAGAACTGCTAGGAGTCTGTCAATAAGTGTGGATGAACAACATATCCATGATCCTAGAAAACAGGTTACTCACCTGTAACAGTAGTTCTAGGAGTGATATATGTTCATCCACATGGACCCACCCGACCTCCCCGGTTGCGGACGCACATACCTGCTTCCAGCGGGCTAAGATCTGGTGTCATGGGGTGGAGCTGAAAGTTATACCACCCGGGTGAGTGGGAGGAGCCAGCTTGAAGACTGCCGGTGATTCTTAAAGGGGAAAGGGACATACCAGTAAGTGTGGATGAACATATACCACTCCTAGAACTACTGTTACAGGTGGGTAACCTGTTTTTTGGCGTGCACTTGGGTGGTCACTGGGGAACGGATGTGTACAAGCAATGCATGCCTCAATTGTTTGGAATTCTTTTTTTTTTTTTTTTTTTTTGGTTTCTCCAACACTCACAACTCTTGTCTCGTTCTTTCAGTTTGCAGTCTTTGTGTTTGCAGCTCAGTAAATTCTGATTTATATTTATTTTGTATGTGGTTCAACAGACTAGAGGTGCCATTTGTTTTTTACTGATGTGCCTCGACTGATGAATGTAGGAGTAGGGCAGCGATAACACTTTGCCTTCGAGTCACTGTCAGTCTCTAAAATGTAGTAGTTCCACACTAAACTTTTATCTGCCATGGTAGTCCGTAACAGCAGGACGTGCTCACCTTTCAGAAGCAGACGTAAAGCCCATTCACAACGCTAAATACTTGCCTCATTATCTCTTTATTTCCACACTCAGTTTCTGCAGCAAACTGACTTGTTTGCGTACCGGATCAAGGCTACCAGCTTAACATACCGGTCAGGTCGTGAGGTTGGATCGGATAGCCGCCCAACCCTACTAGAAACTGACTCTCTCCAACCATAGGCAGTATGTGCAATTGGAGGGCCACAGTCAACGATGTATACAAGATGTAAAAAATCACATGCAGTTTAAATGGAAAGATAGATATAGTCACCTCTAGGTGGAATGGGTGGGTCTTGTATGTAATAACGCATGACTTTCACGTTCTACCTTAACTACCCTCTGAGCTTGCTAACTCCAGATAAGATATGGTGATCTGTGTGCCACTGGGGAATGTCTACAGGATCTAGCAGAGAGACCTTGAACTAAAAGACCCCTGCTTGAGGCCCCCAATCTTTACTCTCTACCAGCAGCTGTTTCGGTACCACTTCAGACTAGGGGGAACTACTGTATTATTGTCAGGGATGCTCTACTGACCCATCTGCTGTGAACGGTTTGGTGGGCATTCTGTTACCTTTAACGTTTTATCTGTTTGTCTATCATACTGTCTGATACACTGAAGCTGTATAATGTGTACCTGTGCAGTATTTTATCAGACATATTTCTGTGCACTTATATTAATAAAAAGATCACGCAGGAGTTTGGTGTGCATATTTATGGAACACATACAAACAGAGGTGAAAAAGAAGCCAGTGTCTCAGCTGGGACTTGAACCCAGGCCAACCAGAATACTGTTCCAGTTGCGCTAACCAGCTGCGCCACTGAGACAACTGGAACCTGGGCTGTCCCCGAACACATTACTCTTTCTCAAATGCACAACCCAATGGCAACACAAATATTTACAGTTAAATCAGTCATGGAACACTCACTAGCTGATAAATCAAAATGTCCACATGAATAAGCACAGTTAAATCAGACTTTACTTGCAGATTGGAGTACAAATAAAAAATGCAAAGTGCAGCAGTGCAGAAAAATCAAGGCCCCTCGGTGAGAGGAACAAACACTAACGTTTCACCTGTATGGGCTTTGTCAACCCAATGGCAACACAAATATTTACTTGTAGCAGTCACACAGGAGTGTGGTGTGCATATTTATGGAACACATATAAACAGAGGTAAGAAAAGTAGTACGTGCCTCAGCTGGGACTTGAACCCAGGTCGCCCGGAGATACTGTTCCGGTTGAGCTAACCAGCTGCACCACTGAGACAACTGGAACCTGGGCTGACCCGAGCACATTACTCTTCCTCAAATGCACAACCCAAAGGCAACACAAATATTTACTTACTCGGGGACGGCCAAGGTTCCATTTGTCTCAGTGGTGCAGCTGGTTAGTGCAATTGGAACGGTATTCTGGGCAGCCTGGGTTCAAGTCCAAGCTGAGGCACTCACTTATTTCTCACCTCTGTTTGTTTATTAATAAAACAATATTTACAAAAAAATAAGATCTTACTTCAAGAGGTTTCCTGCAGTAGGTCTTCACATATAGGACTGCGCCCCCTAGCGTCGTGTTAGAATGGCAAACTTGTAGCTAGCAATCATCAGTGGGAACTGCCCCCGACGTCAGGTGACGCGACATCAGCCTGACTATAAAAGGGACGGTCCCAGTTCTTTCCTGCCGTCGCTTCAGTTTGTTCAACAGACTAGGTAGAATAGCGATCAGTCACACGCTTAGTATTCGATGATTTTCGCCTTATTCTATATATTTTTCTCTGAATTTTTCGAACGAGTGTATGTTGTCTCATCTTAAGAAGAAGTGCTCTAAGTGTGGCGCCCAAATTCCACACGGGGACGACCACTCCCGCTGTCTCCTCTGCCTGGGGCCTAAGCACAACTCAGCTGAGTGTGCTGTTTGCCAAGGGTTCAACCAGGCCACATGGACCTGACGCAAGTGGACCCTCGAGGCCCACCTTCTGACCCAATGGCTGGCTTCTATGGAAAAGGAGCTCCAGGAGCTTGGGGAGAGGTCATCGTCGTCTCCGGCCCCAGAAAAAAGAAAGAAAAAGGACAAGGAGAAGCGCAGGGAGAGAAGCCCGTCGCCGCAAGGGAGACCCTCCACTTCCAGAACCGTGAGTACCACTCTTACGGGCACTCTTTCCGCTTCTGCGGGCTGGTCGCCTTCTCCCCCTACTGCTGAAGTGTGTGGGCAGCCGGGGGTTGCCTACTCTTAGTATCTGTCGGTTCCCACTCGTGGCACCCATGATAAGTTGCCCTCCGGCCCTGCCGCCGGGCACCTGGCCCAGACAGATAGGCCTGATCATGGTTGTTCTTCCGCAGCCAGTCCAGTCGTGACTGATGAGCCGGACGATGGCCCCTCCGTCGACCGCACAGCCGCATCTACTCTCCCGTCTGGCTCCCTTGAGGACCCTGATGCTGGGATGAGTGTGCTCCTGGGGGACACTTCATCCCTGCCAGACTCTACCCCCAGGAATTTGCCACCCATTCCTGACCTTTCCCTTCCGTCTGGATCGCTCTAAGACCTGTCATTGGGGTCTCTTCCACAACTTCCCCTCCTTTGCCTGGTTCTTTTCCGCTGCTGGATCCCCCTCCTCTTAGGGGTCTGTTGCCGGACTGAGATCTTTGAGGTATGGAGCCCCCCCTTCGGGGCCACTCGGGGCCCTACGCCTGATCCTTGCCCACGGCCCTTGGTGCCTCCCCCGGCCGGGCCTTCAGCTCCTCCTGCGGGACCCTCTGGCGGTTTTCCGGGGCCTGACCACCCCCATGTTCCACCACCAGACCCTTCTCATCCGACTCCGGGCTACCCAACGCCTGGATGCCCGACACCTGGATATCTGCCGTTGGGTTATCCCTTGGGATTAGCAGGGTACCAGTACCCATACTGACATCATCCTGCTTACCAGCCCTTGGCCGGGTATCCCAGGCTGCTGCTGCTGCTTCTTCCTCTTCCCCCCACGATGAGGATTCCAATATCGCCCTATCCAAACCTTGTTCACCTGTCGAACGTCATCCAAAAGAATCCCCCAAATCCTCCTGGAGGATCCTTCTTTTGGGGATCTCTTCATAACTATTCAAACAGCAGGGGGCTGGCCATCTAAGGAGATCGATCCTCAGTGAAAAAGGCTGGCTGGACATTTGGACTTCTCCACCACAGACCCTCTACCCATCCTCCCTTGGATGGGCCAGCACGAGGATCTAGTTACTACAATATGGCAACAGCCAGCTTCCATCCTGGCTGTTTCCAGGAAGGTTGACAGAACCTACTTCCCCCAGAAGGGATCTCTCATCTGACTTCACACCCAAAAGCTGGCTCTGTGGTCATCACGGCTGCACATGACTGCTCGGCTCAACCTAAACGCTTGTTACTCCCCACCAGACAAGGACTCAAGACAACTTGACCAGTTCGGTAGGAAGATCTACTTGTCCACCTCCTGTGCCATCCGGTCGCTGAACTACGTGTCCCACATGGTGGCTTTTCAGAAGTCCTCTCTCACAGAACTGGAGAGGGACCTTCAGGACATCCCTGATGAAAACCTTAGGGCTAAACTTCTGGATAAGGTTCGCATGAATAAGTCTTCTTGCTGTCATGCACTTCGGGCACTTATGATTCCGTGGACTCTGTGGCTCGGGCTGTGGCCCCAGAATTCTGCCTTCGGTGCCTAGCATGGCTGCGCCTTGCAGGTTTGGCATAGGATGTTCAGTCGTCCCATTTGAACGCACCTTTCTGGGGTTCCATCCTCTTTGGCAACGACGCGAAAGACATTATTACAGGGCTGCAAGAGAGCGGTAGGTCTCTTAGAGACTTATCCTCCATGTATCGGATAGGTCAAAAGAAATGGCCCTTTCGGCGCCAGTGAAGATGGAACAAGAACCAGAACAAGCGTCAAGGTAAAAGACCTGCCATTGGCTTTGGAGCCCAAGCTCCTCAGGCTAAGTTGCCAAAGCAGCCTCGGGAACCAAAGCTCCGCTCCCCTCGGCATCCTGACTCACTTCCCCTCCTCCCGCTTCCTCCATCTCCCTCGAAGGAATCGGTAGGAGGGAGGTTCGGTCTCCACCTGGAGAGGTGGAAGTCAGTCACGGCAGATGTTTGGGTTCTTCAGCTCATACAAAGAGGTCACTCTATAGAGTTCCTGGAGATTCCACCTTCAAACCCTCCAGGAAGGTCCTTTTACCCATCGGGTCAGATCCCTGTCGTCTGCCAAGAGATCCAGGACCTGCTACAAAAAGCGGCCATAGAACCCGTCCCTCCAAATTAACTAGGAAGGGGATTCTACTCCCATTTCTTCCTGGTCCCAAAAAAGACTGGAGATCTGCGACCTATCCTGGATCTCAGCATGCTCAGCCTCTTTGTGGAGTACAAGAAGTTCTGCATGCTGACTCTTCAGGGACTTCTGCCCCTGCTCCCGTCAAACACATTGCTGTGCTCCCTGGATATGCAGGATGCTTGCCTTCATATCCCCATGCTCCCGGCCTACAGCCGCTTCCTTTAATTCTCCTTCCGGGAGAACCATTTCCAATTCAAGGCACTTCCCTTTGGCCTGTCCTCAGTGCCCCAGGTTTTCAACAAGTGCCTAGCAGTGGTAGCGGCGTTTCTCTGCTGCAGGGGCATATATATGTTTCCATACCTGGACGACTGGCTCTTTTCAGCCGTATCCCCAAACAGCCTGAAGGAGTCTCTCTCCTTCACACTGGATCTGTTTCTCCAGCTGGGCATCTTGGTTAGTCTCCCCAGGTCTCAGCTAGTACCCGCTCAGCACCTCCAATTTATTGGAGCGGTACTGGATACAGTCCAGAGCAAGGCCTTCTTGCCACTGGATTGAGCCGATACCTTGGCTTCTCAGGCGACTTTGGTGGCCAAAACTCGATGGACCCCAGCGCACTCGGTGCTCCGTTTTTTGGGTCTTATGGCAGTGGCCATTCCTACCGTCCCCCTGGCCAGACTACACATGAGGGTTATCCAGTGGTCTCTTTGAGTCCAGTAGGATCAACAATCGGACGACATGAACCAACTGGTCATCATGATCTCCAGTAGCCTTAAGAAAGACCTCTTCTGGTGGCAGGATATCTCCAACTTGTTGATGGGAGCCCCCTTCCACTCTCTGGCTTCCTCCCAGACCCTCACCTTGTATGCCTCCAATATGGGTTGGGGAGCCCATTTGGAGGATTACAGAACTCAAGGTTCGTGGTCTCCTCAGGAGCAACATCTTCACATCAACATCCTGGAGACCAGAGCAGTCCTTTATGCTCTCCAGACCTTCTACCTCCTGGGAACACTTCTGGTCCAGACAGACAACATGGCGACTGTCTGGTACCTCAACAAACAGGGAGGTACCAGGTTGTACCCTCTTTGCAGGGAAGCAATGAGAGTATGGTATTGGGCTATTCAGCACAGCCTGTTTCTTATAACAGTCTATGTACCAGGCGTGCACAACGTCCTGGCGGACAGTCTCAGCTGATCAGCAGCCAGGGCTCACGAGTGGGAAATAAAGCAGGAGGTAGTCGAAGAGCTGTTTCTTCGGTGGGGTCTGCCAGACCTAGATCTGTTTGCCTCCCCATTCAACGCAAAACTACCCAACATTTGCTCGCTCGTTCCTGGGCATGGTGCTTTTTGGCGAGACGCACTGTCTCTCTCTTGGTCAGGGAAGTTTCTTCACGCATTTCCTCCCTTTCCTCTCATTTAGAAGTTTCTGTTGAAACTCCAGGCAGAAGGGGCCCACTTGATTTTGATTGCCCCTCTTTGGCCCCAGCAGATTTGGTTCCCGCTGTTACAACAACTAGTTCTAGAACCGCCGGTCCTTCTGCCACTGTCTCACAACCTTCTGTCTCAGAAGCAGGGCACCCTGGTCCGTCCGAGTCTTCAGTCTCTCCATCTTCATGCATGGCACCTGTGGATATAGCGGTTTCTCACTGTGGAGTTTCCTCTCAGGTTGCTCAGGTCCTGGTGGAAGTCAGAAAACCCTCTACCAGATCCACCTACTCCATGAAGTGGAAGAGATTTTCTATCTGGGCCACAGCCAAATGCTTGGACCTTTTTTCTTGCGCAGCCTTCCAGGTGTTAAGAGTACCTCTTACATCTTTCTGAGTTGGGCCTTAGTTACTCCTCTATTAAAGTCCATCTTTCTGCAGGGCCGGCCTACCACCTTCTGGTGGAGGGCAAAACCCTAGCACAACTAGAGGTTTCCAAAACTTTCTTGAAGGGTATCCTTCACATCAAACCTCCAGTCCGGAGCCTCCTGTCCTCACTGGGATCTTAATTTTATGTTGGAGAAACTTACTTTGCCCCCTTTTGACCCGGCAGCAAGTTGTGATATGTGCTTCCTGTCCTGGAAGACACTGTTTTTGGTTGCAGTTACTTTCAGCTCGAAGGGTCTCAGAGCTTCAGGCCTTTGTTTGCAGAGAGCCTTATTTGATTTTCCACAAGGACCGGGTGGTTCTGAGGACTAATCCTTCTTTTCTTCCGAAAGTGGTTTCAGAGGTGACTCTCAACCAGAGTGTTGAACTGCCGGTCTGTTTTCCTCAGCATTCCAATGGGGGGGATATTTTTGCACACCTTGGATGTGCTCGGATTTTGAGGTACTGTACCTCCCGGACTAAGGAGGTTCGTAAGTCTAACCAGCTGTTTGTGGACTTTACCTCCCAGTGCCAGGGCAAGGCCATCTCTAATCAGACTATTTCTAGGTGGCTGGTACATGGTTCCCCACTGTCTGAAAATACGGGGCAGTGGCAGTGGTGAACGGATCAAAAGATGCGTTATTTTTCTGGTCCTCCTATATGCACTGAACGTGTGTATTTAAGTAAAATGTAGTGTGCTGGTATCAAAACAAGGGTAGTAGTGCAGTAAAGGATGTCAATAAAAGACAATTCTGGAGGATTTTGTAAAAAAAAAAAAATTCCAATCAGTAATGGATAAAAATATTGGGTGATGGTAAAAAATAGGCGGTGGTTAAAAAAAATATAATATATATATATATATATATATATATATATATATATATATATATATATATATATATACATATATATATATATATATATATATATATATATATATATATAATATATATATATATATATATATATATATACATGATTGGCCCACCATGCTAAAACAGTGAATGGAAACACTGCTGTATTCACTACACTTACCAGAAATTGGAAAAACCATTCCGGGGGAGGTTAAAGGCCACAGCACCAGAAGCGTGGCCACTTCTACCACTTTTTTTAGGAATGTGTCCACTGCAGAGATCTGTGCAGTGGCCACTTGGTCTCCCGTCCACACCTTCGCTAAACACTACACTCTGGACATTGCCTCTAGGCGTCAAGCTGGTTTCGGCCTTGCAGTTTTGCAAGGTCTTCTGTCTTAAAGCAGATCCTTAGTTGGCAGACATCTTCCTTCTCCCGGAAACTCGTCTCCGACTCCTTCTTTTTGTTAGACTGCTTAGAATTCAGTCCTATATGTGAAGACCTACTGTAGGAACCCTCTCAAAGTAAGATATAGCAGTTATATAAGAACTTACCATCACAGTAGATCTTCGAGAGAGGTTCCTGCAGTAGGTCTAGTTTCCCAACCACCTTCAAACAACATGAAGTCTTGCTGTATTCAGACATAATTCAGTTAGCTCCAGCAGTTGAACTGCCCCGGAGAGGAAAGAGTTAACTCCATGCAGAAGCATGGAACATTGAGCTCGAGCTTGGTTTTCAAACCTCTGTCTGTGGTACTTAGCAGTGCAACCGTCAGATTCTTTACTCCGCCTAACAGTGAAGTCGCTCCGGAGATTCCTCTGCTCGGTTCGGTAAACGTAAAGCGTTCGGTTTAAAACTTATTCTTTATTGTTTTTTCGGATTTCCAGCCTCTGTCTACGGTACAGGTAGTGTGGTAGAGAGGTAGTGGTTGTATTTTATTTTAAATAGCTTGTGGAAATTGTTGGTTTCTTCGGTTTCTTCCTGGTCGGTCCGGTTAGGAACTGACCTTGTGTTTCCTTCTAATTTTAAATTTATTATTTTACAGTGGTGGTCTGGTACCAATCAGTTTCAAAAGAACCGGGCCTTTTCTCTGTTCTTTTCCAAACCCGTGACACAGTTGTTACCGATCAGTTGGTATCACCTGGCTTGAACGCTTCTATAAGGTAATTTTGGTAGGTTGGCCATGTCTGAGAAACCTAAAAAGAAAACTGGTCCCACTGGGTTTCAACACTGTACTGAGTGTGGGGAGCCCTTTGCCAAGGCCGACCCCCACCTCATGTAAGTCTGCCAAATTTGCAAAAACTTTCCTAAAACCACTCTAGAAAAAAGACCGAGTAGGTTGAAGGAAAGGGAGGCCTAGAAGTCCGTAGACCCGGATGGCCAGCCCGGTTTGGTTACGGCCGAACCTAGGGAGGTGCCTACTGACGTAGGCGATACCTCCTCGGGCGAAAGGAGAGCTGACTCTGAGGGGTCAGTTCCATCAAAAAAGAAATGAAATCCGCCAGTTCGGATCCAGTACGCTTACTCCAACAGCAGACGAAGATAATAGCGATTAGTATTGTCAATCCGCCCGTCCGGTTCCATCGAACCAATTACGTTAGTTGGCCAGTCGGTTTGGTTGGAACCGGCTCCTTCGGATTACGATCCAGATGCTTTCTGTGAGGAGTGGATGGGAGACGAAGACTAGCCCGACGGTGACTATGACGATGGGGGTCTGGATGTGCCCATTGAACCGGACATCTCCCCAGACAGACCCTCCAATGTCTCCCCTCCCAGGATTTCTGAGTCCCCTTCTCACTTCTTGTTTTACAAGATGGTGGCTGAAACCCTCCAGCTCCCTTTGGTTGAAGCTGCTGAGGAGGAAGAAGAGCCTGATTTTGTGGAGATGATGGACATCCCAGAGTCCAATAGATTGTCTATTCCCCTTCACAAGTCCTTGGGGAAACAGACAAAGATTCTACAGACTCTTAACTCTTTACCTCCTGTAGATAAAAGAATGGACAGGAGATGCATGTTATCAGGCTCAGCTGCGGAGTTCCTTTATTCACATAGCAGCCATGTTTGTGTAGTGCAGACTGCAGTCTGTGACAGGGCAAACATTCCTTTGGCTTCACACCCCCCAGACAAGGACTTCAGGAAAGTCGATGACATGGCCAAGAAACCATACTTGGCATCCTCTTTGGGACTCAGGCAGGCAAATTATATGGCCTGCACAGCCAAGTACCAGACGTCCAGGTAGGAAACTGTTCTAGAACTGGCTAAAAAGGCCTCCCCCCAGCTAGCCCAAAAGCTGGAGGAGGTGGCTGCAGATGGAATTGAGGCATCCAAAGTACAATTTCACGCTGCTGTTGACTCCAGCGATGTGGCATCCAGAGTCATGGCCACATCTGTGTCTCTCAGAAGGTATGCTTGGCTCAGATGTACTAGCCTATCACAGGACACCCAGTCTAAGGCTATGGATTTTCCTGTAGTTGGTAGCACTCTGTTTGGGGAGCTGACGGAGGCTTACATGAAGAAAATGGACGAATATAGAACCACTTACAGGAGTGCACAGGCCAAGGAAAAGCAAGCCACTCCTCATAAGCAGCAGGGGCAGGCCTTTTCACAGGCCTTTTTACCATGCCCAGGCCTCCTCGTCTTACCCACAAAAGGGGTTTTCTGAGGGAGGGGTAGAATGGGGATGAGCAGGGCTGCTTCTCCCTCCCAATCTAAGGCTTCTGCTAAGCAGATACCCTGAGGTGTCAGCCCGGGTTGACTCTCCAATCCTAGTAGGAAGCAGGCTGGCTTACTGCTTTCAGGCATGGAAGTCTGTTACCTCAGACAAGTGTGTCCTAGAAGTAGTAAGCCAGGGACTAGCCCTCAGCTTCAAAAGGTACCCAAAAAGGAGGGCCAAGTCTTTTCCACCTGCATCAGGTTCAGAAACCCTTGTCCTAGAGGCAGAGGTTTCCTCTCTCCTGGCTCTCAGAGCTGTAGAGAAGGTTCCTGCTCAACACAGGGGAAAAGGTCTGTACTCCAGGTACTTCCTCACCCCAAAGAAAACTGGAGTGATGACCCATCCTAGATCTAAGGTATCTGAACAAACACATTTCAAAACCTAAGTTCAAAATGGTAACTCTGGGTATAATCCTTCCCTCTTTAAGGCCAGGAGATTGGTTAGCATCACTGGACCTAAAGGATGCCTACTTCCATATCCCTGTAAGGTGGTCCCACAGAAAATACCTCAGGTTCGAGTTGCCTTCAGGCCATTATCAGTTCAAGGCCATGCCTTTTGGCCTAACATCAGCCCCAAGGGTGTTCACAAAGTGCCTTGCAGTAGTGGTGGCTTACCTCAGAAGACGGGGTATCACCATTTTTCCATATCTGGACGACTGGCTCCTAGTAGGGCAGTCTTCAGACCAGGTCATGTCAGCTCTGCAAACCACTCAGTACTTGCTCAGTTCCTTGCGGTTTCTTCTCAATCTGCCAAAATCTGTCCTCGAACCAGTACAGCTTCTCACGTTCATAGGGGTGGAATTGGATACTACCCAAGCAAAAGCTTTCCTTCCTCCGGCAAGGGTGAAGACCTTAGTAGACCTCGCTTCCTCCTTTCGGCCTCAGGTTTCTCTTCCAGCGAGACAGTTCCTCCAACTCCTGGGCCACATGGCCGCCTCCACTGCAGTGGTTCAGGGAGCCAGATTTCAGATGCGCGATATTCAGTTCCATCTACAGTCCTTTTGGTCACAGAGAACAGATTCTCTCACCAAACTGATTCCAGTGACCCGAACTCTGGTCCAGACTCTCTAGTGGTGGCTGGACCAGGACAACCTCAGACAAGGTGTTCCATTTCTCCCTCAACTTCCATCAGTAGTACTGACTACGGATGCTTCTCTCCTAGGCTGGGGAGCCCACCTGGGAGCCCTAACAGCTCAGGGGATCTGGTCCCTGCAGGAGTCTCTTCTTCTTATCAACCTCCTGGAACTCAGGGTAGTTTTTCTAGCCCTTCAGACCTTTTCGGATTCAGTCAAAGGCAAGGTGGTCCAAGTCAGGACGGACAACACTACCACAATGTGGCACATCAACAAGCAGGAAGGCACTTGGTCCACGGCCTTGTGCACAGAGGCCATGAAGATTTGGTCTCTGGCCTATTCCCTTCAGACTTCCCTGGTAGCAGTTCATCTTCCAGGGAAGGACAAAGTGCTGGCAGATGCCCTGAGCAGGATTTCACAGGGTCATCATGAATGGTCCTTGAATCCTCACATTCTGAGGATCATTTTCTCCAAGTGGGGCATTCCAGAAATAGATCTATTTGCAGCAGCAGACAATCATCAACTTCCTCTGTTTTGCTGCAGACGTCCAGTCCTGGGGACAGTTCCCCAGGATGCCCTCATTCTGAACTGGAAGCGCAGGTGTCTCTATGCCTTCCATCCTTTCCCTCTCCTGTTCAGAGTTCTGATCAAGATAAGAACTCAACCCTGCACAGTGATACTGGTGGCTCCAGATTGGGCCAGACAACCCTGGTATCCTCTACTGCTGTCCTTGGCTGTCTCACGTCCCCTGTCTCTTCCCAAGAGATACAATCTTCTCTCCTCCTCCCAGGGGCAGATCAGGTACCCCAATCTCCAGTTTCTTAACCTCAAGGCCTGGCTCTTGAAGAATTAGAATGTGCAGCTCTACATCTCTCTCAGGGAGTTCTGGATATTCTGAAGGTCTCCAGGAAACCATCCACTTGAAAAACTTACAGTTCCAAATGGAAGAGGTTCAATATTTGGTGCTCTCAGAAAGGTATTGTGCCTGAGTCTGCAGGCATTTCCACAACCTTAGATTATCTAGCTCATCTGAATAGTCTAAGCCTTAGGCCTGCCATTCTGAAGGTTCCTCTAGCAGCTGTCTCTGCATTTCTTTCAGCAGGGAAGGGGTCTTCCCTGGCATCTCATCCTGTTTTCAGGAAATTTTTCAAAGGCCTGGTTCACATTAACCCTCCCTTTAGGGAACCTACTCCGCCTTGGGATCTTAATGTTTGCATTGCTCAGCTTATGCAGCTACCCTTTGAGGCTATGGCTTCGGCTGAATTGAAGTACTTGACCTGGAAAACTGTGTTCTTGGTAGCTATTACTTCTGCCAGGCGGATTAGCGAATTACAGGCCCTGTCGGTTGAACCTGACTTCGTATCCTTCCATAGGGATAAAGTGGTCCTAAGAACTAATAGGAGGTTCTTGCCTAAAGTGGTATCGGATTTTCACCTAAACCAGTCTGTCTCTTCCTGTATTTTTCACTGACCATTCTTCCCCAGGGAAGAAGATTACACAGTTTGAATGTTAAAGGGCATAGCTACTACATAGAGCATACTAAGGCACACAGAAATGACTGTCTTCAATTGTTCCTCACTTATGGTGAAGTGGGGAAAGGTAAGCCTGCTACTAAGAGAACTATTGCCAGGTGGATTGTTTCCTGTATACAATTTTGCTATGACAAATTGGGTAGAACACCCCCTTCAGGACTGAGGGCTCTCAACTAGGGGTACAGCTGCTACTGTAGCTGCGGCCGGAGATGTACCCTAGTTAGAGATCTGTAAAGCAGCCACCTGGAAAACAGTACATACATTCACCAAGCATTAATCTCTGGACATCCAGTCTAGGAGTGATGCTAGGTTTGGCACAGCAGTACTGCAGAACCTTTTCCAAAGTAGGTTCTGCATTCCCTTCTCCATAGGGAACTGCTTGGTAGTCTGCATTATGTCTGAATACAGCAAGATTTCATGTTGTTTGAAGAAAAAATTACTCACCATAGTAATGTTGTTTCTTCTAATGGAGTCTTGCTGTATTCAGACCTCCCCCCGCCTCCCCTCTCAGAACCTGTTTTTGGGAAATGGGTTGGCAGGCACAGTGATGCACCTCAGGGGTGTACCTTGTACCCTCCCTCTTGGTGGGGGTAGCTGTTTTATGTTTTTGCTTCTTGTGTTGCATAGTTTGAATTGTCACTACCTTATTTCTTCTTGGGTTCTCGACTTGAGTTTTTTTTTGGACCCCAAAAAGTATTTTTCCTTTTGGCTATGTGTTCAAACAATTTCCACATTTTAGTGTCAGGTTAGTCAGTTGCTTGTAAGAATCTGACGGTTGCACTGGTAAGTACCACAGACAGAGGATTGAAAACTGAGCTCGAGCTCAGTGTTCCATGCTTCTGCTTGGAGTTAACTCTTTCCTCTCCGGGGCAGTTCAAGTGCTGGGGCTAACTGCATTCTGTCTGAATACAGCAAGACTCCATTAGAAGAAACAACATTACTATAGTGAGTAATTTTTTCTTCCCCCAGCTCCTGGAAATGTTTCTTTTCTAGGGACGTGGATATGTTCAATCCACACTGTTCAACACGTTCCTTTGCGCATTTAATCTTGCTGGAAGGTCTTCAATCTTGCTCCTCCTATCCACCCGGGTAGTAAAACCCTCGGCTCCGCCACATGATGCCAGATCTTCCTTACCGCTTGGAAACTCAGGTTCCCTCCTTAGCGCTTTGCATTTGTAGGCCTGGATCCTAATACTTCGGAATTTCCGAAAATAATTTTAAAGTTTGCTAGACTTAGGTCTTCATCTTCCCTCGCGGCTGCGATGGATACTAAATCTACTCCCGGCTTCCGTCGGTGCCTTTGCAGGCAGAAGATTTCTCGGACCGACCCGCACAGCATGTGCGTTTACTGCCTGGGACTTGCTCATGAGCTGCAGGCCTGCGATCTATGCAAGTCCTTTGTGCCTTCGGTTCTTGAGGACCGCGCTGCCCGACTTCAGCTGGGGCGCACCGAGAAATGGTTTCCGCCCGTGAAGTCGAAGGAGGCCCGTTGGGCGGTGTCCGTGGCTGCGGGCTCCACGGAGCAGCTGGAGTAGTTGATCGCCCTCGAGTAGGAAGCAGCCCAGGCCGCGTCTTCATCCTCCTCGGCGTCCGCGTTTATCCTGCTCTCCTTGGGCTCCTCCTACACTGCTTCTTTCAAGGAGCTTTGTCAGTCCCTCTCCACCAAGGGAGAAGGGCCCTCGGGGACTCTACAGTGAGGTAGAAAAGGAACCAAAAGGTAAGTCCCACCATCGATGTTCGTGGGAGCGGGAGAGATCTCCTTCTCTGGACCGTCGGCTTTCGACTTCGGTCGAGATTGCGGCTAAGGCCGCTGGCTTCATGGTGTCCCCGTCAGGTCAGCCGGCCGAGACACCCGTCGATGCGGTCGAGATTTTTCTTGACCCGTTGGACGGATTGTGAACTGGAGAAACCGACAACCTTTCTTCACCGGTTCCCCAGGACTTGCCCGTGCCTCCTGTGCCGAAGTCCCCAGTCAAGGACCCTGAACAGAGGGATGAGTGGGTTCCCCCCCCCCTTCGAACTACTGGGGTCGCGGTCTTGGTCCTCCTCCATGTGGGGTAGGTCCCGCCAACATCGTCGGTCTTGGTCCCGGCATCACAGAAAGTGGCATCGCCGCTCATCCTCATTGTCCTCTTCAGAGGATAGGCTCTGGCGCAAGTTGCGTCGGCGCTATGAGGACGTGATGTGGCAGCAGCTCTTGCTAGCCGGTAATAAGTCAACTCCGTTGCCTTCACTGGCCATTAAGTGGCTGTCGCCCGAACGACCAAAGCAACCCCTCGCTATCGTCGAGGAGCAGACTCCGGCACAGACTGCTCAGCTGAAAACTGCTGCTCCACCCATTGTGGTGGACCCACCGCCTCCACAACTTAAGACTGGGGCCCCGACCAAGGATTCTCGGTCAGGTCAGGGCTTGCCCCACAGGTTGTTGATCACCCTCACCCCTGATCAGCCTCGGCAAGTGGAGGGTTGCTCGGCAGCTGTTCGTGGACTCTCCATAGCCCGATGACTCCTCCCTGTATTCCAGGCCCCTTGACCTGGAATCTTCCGGGGTCAGTCAGTGGACAAGAGCCCATCCTCGTTCCTGGGAATTCTTCGGATCATCTCAGAGTCCATTGGGATACAGCTCGAACCTGTACAAAAACGGGCCAAACATCTCCTCACAGAGATTCTGGACCAAGGGGATTCTCCCATGGAGTCCTTCCCTGTGGCCGAGGCCATCGTTGGTCTGGCCCTGAAGCTGTGGCAGCGGCCTGCATCCTGTCCTGCGCCCTCGGCCAGGATGGCTCGCAAGTTCGCAGTCCCCACCTGTTCCCTCTCTGGTTTTTCGGAGCACCCCTCTGCTGAGGGGCTGGTAACCGATAGCATCTTCCGGTGCTTCGGAAATGCTAGGGATGTGGAAAAGCCCCCCAACAAGGAGTCCAAGAAGCTGGCCTACTTGGGGCGAAAAGTTTACGCTGCCTTCTCCTTAGGTCTTCAACAGGCTAGCTTGGCTGTGCTGATGGCACATTTTTTACACACCCTTATGGGTTCTCTGGATGAGGTGCTTCCTCACCTCCCGGCTGACCTTCAGACAACGGTCAAGCAGGTGCGGGATCTGGGAAGGGCAGTGGCCAAACAACCGCTCCAGACTGCTTTGGACATTGGAGACTCTTGTGCCCAGTCAGTAGCGGCCATACGCCGTAGAGCTTAGCTGCGGATCTCCAACTTCATGGCGGATAGCCAGCACAAGCTGGTAGACATTCCCTTCCTGGGCACTGACTTGTTCAGGCCTGGGGTGGAAGACCATCTCCAGAGGATCGAGAAGTCCATTGCCACCTTGGACTCTGTCACGTCTGCCTAGAAGGACAAAGGCCACTAGTAGCAGCGTAAGCCCTTTCGCCCTTCCGCCTCTGCGGCACGTCCAGCCCAGCAGCACCAGCAACGGGGCCAGCAGGCTCACGCTTGGCACCCCAAGGCCAAGTCTGCCGCTTCCTCAAGTAGGAAGCCTGGAGGGAAGGGTCCAGGCAGCCCATCTGCCGGCCCTTCCTCCAAGCCTGCCCAGTGATGGGTTGAGGGGTGTCGCTCCCAACCTCGTCACTCCTCCCCGGGTTCCTCCTGTGGGGATGGCTTTGCCACTTTCTTTCCGCCTGGTCCGCTATCACCACTGACTGCTGAGTGCTGGAAGTGGTCGGCAGGGGTCTGCCTCTGGAATTTGAGCAGTCCCCCCCTTCCCCCATCGAGCCGTCTCCCCATGGGGGGAGGGGGGGCTACGGGCTACGCAGCCTCTCTGTCGGCTCGTCAGGCCGACATTGCTCTGCTCCTTCAGAAGGAGGTGATCAGCGAGGTGGCGGGTCGTCCTCCACACCCGGGGTTTGTGTCCAGGTACTTCCTGGTCCCAAAGCGGACGGGGGGCTGGCGCCCCATTCTCTATCTGCACGACCTGAACAAGTTCCTAGGGCCGCGCACCTTCACGATGGTCACTCTGACTTGGATCATTCCATCCTTGGAACTAGGCGTGTGGTTCTGCTCTCTGGATCTCCAGGACGCCTTCTTTCACATCTCAATCCGTCCTCATCAACGATTCCTGCGCTTCAGAGCAGAGGGATCACTGTATGAGTTCCAGGCCATACCCTTTGGCCTTTCTCCATCTCCCAGGGCCTTCACCAAATGCATGGCAGTGGTGACAGCATTCCTGCGGCGCCAAGGGGTCCGGGTGTACCCTTACCTGGACGGCTGACTGATTGCAGCCCCCTCCAGGTTGGAGGTGGAGCGGTCCAGGGATCTGGCTCTCCAGGTCTGCTCTCAAATTGGCCTCCTGATCAACGAAGCCAAATCAGAACTCGTGCCATCGCAGGCGATTCAGTTCATCAGAGCAGAGCTTTACTTTCGTCGAGCCAGAGCTCGACTCCCGGTGGACAGGGCCGAGGTCCTTTCCTCCTTTGACCAATCATTTCCGGCTCGGCAGTTGCTCCCTGCCCGGGACTTTCTGTGCGTTCTGGGCCTCATGGCGGCCTGCACCAGCGTGGTCCGTTGGGCCTGCTAGCATATACCCCCCCTGCAGTGGGGACTGGCCCGCCAGAGGTCATAGCGCTCTGGTCCTTTGGACCAGCCGGTGACCGTGACCCAGAAGATGTAGGATGGCCTGCAGTGGTGGCTCGTCCCAGCTCATCTGCAGGAGGGTATCCCATTTGTCCGCCCTGAGCTGACGGTCACTCTTACGACCGACACCTCTTTGATGGTTTGGGGTGCCCATCTGGGGCAATCCCGGGACCACGGCCTCTGGTCCCCTCAGGAGTCTCGATGCCACATCAACCTGCTGGAGCTTCGGGTGGTTCGACTAGCTCTCACCGCCTTCGCTCCGTTTGTACGGGGTCAGGTGGTTCAGGTCCAGACGGACAACCCCACGACCATGTACTATTTCAACCGTCAGGGCGGGACGCACTCCTTGCCTCTGTGCAAGGAAGCTCTCTACATTTGGTCTCTCGTGATCAGCCTGGAGGCGGATCTTATAGCCATCCATGTGGCAGGAGCCTCAAACAGTCTGGCCAATGCCCTCAGCCAGATAGGCGCTGCTTCTCACGAGTGGTCTCTCCTGCTGGAGGTAGTGCAAGACCTGTTCTCCCATTGGGGCACCCCTCAGGTGGACCTGTTTGCCTCCAGGGAGAATGTGAAGCTGAGGCTGTTTCACAGCTGCCCCCTCAGCAGGGCTCGCTGCAGGGGGATGCCTTCTCGAGGCCGTGGACCCCGGGCCTTTTCTGCGCCTTCCCTCCATTTCCCTTGATCCACAAGGTGCTTCTGAAGGTGAAGAGAGACAAGGCGCAGGTGATTCTGGTAGCCCCAGACTGGCCTCGCCAGTTCTGGTACCCAGATCTCCTCAGCCTCAGCCTCAGCTCCAGGCTCCCAAGGCAGCTTCCAGCCCACCCGGACCTGATCTCAGTCAACAAGGGGAAGGTTCTCCATCCGGACCTTCAATCCCTGCAACTGACGGCCTGGTTCCTGAGTGGCTAGAGTTCCAGGCCTTGGGTCTTTCTGACGAGGTCCTCAACGTTGTTGAGGCGTCCCGTAAGGAGTCGACCAGAAAATGCTTCACCTTCAAATGGAAGAGATTCTCCATTTGGTGTCAGGACAAAGGATTGGACCCCTTTTCCTGTCTATTGGCTAGTATTTTGGACTACCTGTGGTCCCTTTCTCAGCTAGGGCTTCGGTCGATGACCCTTAAGGTGCACCTGGCAGCCATCTCTGCTTACCGTGCTCGGGCCGGCAAGCAGTCGGTGGCACAGGAGAAGGTGGTCAGGTGCTTTTTCAAAGGCTTGGACCACATATTCCCTCCGGTGCAAGAACCTCCACCTCTGTGGGATCTACTGCTGGTATTGGCTAAGCTCTTGGGCAAGCCATTCGAACCGATGCACAGGTGTGACATCTCTCATCTGTCATGGAAGACCGCCTTCTTGGTGGCTATAACGTGAGCCAGAAGGATGGGAGAGCTCCAGGTGCTTTCCATCGAGTCTCCTTATCTGGTCTTCCACAGGGACAAGGTTGTCCTTCGGCCCCTCCCAAAATTCCTTCTGAAGGTGGTGTCGGAGTTTCACCTGAATCAGGTGTTGACTCTGCCTGTGTTCTACCCCAGTCACACCTTGGAGGCTGAATATAGGCTCCATACTTTGGACCCTAGAAGAGCGCTCACTGATTATAAGGAGCGGATGGCTGAAGTTCGGGGAGAGGTTCGCCAGTTGTTTGTCACCTACGCTGAAGCCGCACCTGGCAAACTTGCAGCCAAGCGGACGATAAGCAGGTGGGTCACCTCCTGCATAGAACTCTGCTATAGGTTGGCTGGCATGGAGCCTCCCAAAGGGATAAGAGCTCTTCTACCTGCCATACCGCTGCTTCGGTGGATGCTTCTAGAGGCGTCCCTATCCAGGAAATCTGCAGGGCTGCTACCTGGAAGTCAGCACACACCTTGATTTCCCATTACCACATTGACCTAGAGTCACACCAGGATGCTGGTTTTGGAACCTTGGATCTTACTTCGAGAGGGCTCTTACAGTAGGTAATTACATATAGGACTGCAGGACCCCACGGAAAAATTTCTAGCTAGCAGTCCCTGGCGAGGGACCGCCCATGTCAGAGTGTCTGGTGTCAGGTGGCGTCGGTATAAGAGGCGGTCCCGGACGCCCGCTCCAGTTCTTTCCGCCGTTAGCTCGTGCAGCTCTCGCGGAAAAGGAGTCAAATGTAGTCAGCTCTACCTTCGTCGTTTTTATTATGAAAAATCTTATTTTTTGACAAGCGTCCAGTGTTAACGTCGGTGTATGTCATCCCTACCTTCGCGCGCCAAGAACAAGTGCGACTCGTGCGGCTCCCAACTACCGCACAAGGACGGCCACTCCCTGTGTCTGTTCTGCCTAGGCCTGGATCATCCAGTCGAGAAGTGCCAGCACTGCCTTAACTTTAATGCGGCCACCTGGAAAAGACGGCAGCAATCCCTGGAGGCCCATATCCTCAAAAAGAAAATGAGCTCGTTGGAGAAGGAGCTTAAAAAGCTAAGGCAGGCGTCCACTTCCCCCGAAGGCCATCGCAAGAAAAAGGACAAGGACAGGCACCAGGACAAAGGCTCCTCCACCGTGTCTCCCTCGGGAGTCGCAGGCATTCAGGTAACATCCCCTCCAGGGGACCGCTCCTCGATGGCCGCCTCGGAGGTTTCTGAGGCGGCAGCAGCCTGCCCATCTAGCTCGCGCTCGGGCTTTGCGGGTGCCTCCAGGCTGTTAGGGCCTCCGCCCTGGTTTAGCCGCAGAGGCTTGCATTTCTATGGCAGGCGACTCCGGTAAGCCAGGCGTGGCTCCTCTGATGTCCCCGCCTGGAGAGGGTGTAGGGCGTCCGACCCTTCGGGGCGATGCACGGCCCCTTCCCCACCGGACCAGGCTGACCCTTCTTTCGACCTGCCTTCGGTGATGGCCCTCGTAAGTCAGATGTCTGCTCCTCTGGCGTCCACCGAGAGCTTGCCTCTACGCCTCACGTCGGCTCGTCCAACGTCCGGCCGGCAAGGGAACCAGTGACGGACCCCCCCCCCCATGTCCGTCGTTCCCGGTTCACCGCAGCTTTTGCTGCAGTCCGGGGAACCAGAGTCCCCCCCATCCTGATCCCGGGGACTTTTCCCCTCCATCCCCTGGAGCAGTTGGGGATCTTTTGCCTCCATCGGTCCCTGCTCCATCTGGTGCGACGGACCTGATGTTGGCTCCCCGGACACCGGCTCAGGCGCGGTCCCTCCGATGTCAGGGCCTCCGCCGCCAGCTAGCGTCGGTCTTACTGGCGCAGGAGATTTCTCCTTCCGTTAGGCCCCGGGCTCTCTGTTTTTGGACCGCCCGCGAGGTTTCTGGCTGGGCCATCTATGCAGGCACCTCCCCCAGCTTCGGGTACCGCCGTCTTGTTTGGCTTGCGGTGTACCCGGGAGCGTCAATATCCGATGCCACAGTACCAGATGCCAGGCTTTCCGATGCGCGGTGCCAGCGTCTTAATACCCGATGCGGGTTTGGATCGCTCCATATGGGTTCCCCCCTATTCTTATCCCCCACCTCCTCCTCCTCCACCACCAGCGCGGCTGCCGGTGGACCTGCAGGAGACTGTGTCCTCCTGGTGGGCTGAGGCTAGGGCTTAGCTCACCAAGGAGGTCGAGAGCCGCCTTCCGGCGACAGTGCCATCTCAGGCTCCTGTATGCCCCAGGCGGCACACTCCCTCCCCACCTCCGGATTCCAGGGTTCTTGCGTCTGTATCCAGGGAGGGGCTTGACACGCATTCCCGGGTGCTACCCAAGGGACCCGTTCCTTCCCCGGGTCAGGTAAGGGAGTCTTATTCTTATTCTTCCTCTTCCTCCTCCTCTTCACTTTCGGATTCCCCAGACTCTTCCGACGGATGCTCCGAGAGAGACGACGAGCCCCTCTCTCCGTCGAAGTCCCGGCTGAGGACTCCTCCGTAGTCTTCTCCGGAGGATCCTTCTTTTACGGAGCTGCTTAGAAAAATCCAGGAGGTTCATCAGTGGCACTCTTTGGAACCAGATCCTCAGTGACTGAGCTTCGCTTGAACATCTGGATCTGCCGCGGCCAGCTCCTACACTAGTGCCACCCTGGATAGAGCCTCACGCTGACCTTGTCACCACGATTTGGAAACAGCCGTCGGCAGTAGCCCCACTTCCAAGGAAGTCGGACAGGCTATATCAGGCTCCAGAGGGTGTTGACTTCCTAGAGTCTCACCCTCGTACTGACTCGGTCGTGATTAGCGCCGCTCATGGCCGGTCGGCGAACCCAAAGCATCTTAGCTTGTCCCCTCTTGATAAGGAATCTCGCCTTCTGGACCAGTATGGAAGAAAGATTTATGCTTCCTCCACACTGGGGATTCGGGCCCTGAACTACGTCGGGCACATGGGGGACTACCAGAAGGCCGTCCTTACTCGGGTGGAAGCCAAGCTGGACTCCTTGCCTGACTCCCAAGTCCAACAGGAGTTGGCTGATTTCGTCCGCTCTGCTCGTTCGGCCAGTCGCCACATCCTGCGTGCGACATACGACGCAGTGAACACTGCCGGGCGGTGCTCTGCTTTTGCCGTGGGCCTACGGCGTCCTGCCTGGCTCTGCGTGTCAGGTTTGGTCCCGGCGGTGCAATCCGCTATTCAGGAGGCACCTTTCCGGGGGTCGGTGCTTTTCGGGGATGATGTCAAGGACATCATCAGCGATTTTGCAAGAGAAGGGGACGGCTCTGAAATCAGTGGATTCCATGTACCGTCCCCATCAGCAGCAGCACGTCCCTTTCACTTGGAAGCGGAATCAAGGCGAAACCACAGGAGGCGGGCCACCAAGCGTTGGGCCCAGGCTGCTAAGCCCCTCCGCCCAAAAAGCAGCAGGTGCTTCAGCTGCGGCGCTGCCCCACACCACCTGACTCCTTTCCTCTCCCACCACCTCCGGACTTCCGGAGGAACTGGTGGAGGAGGTTTTCCTCCACCTTCTGGGATGGGAGAGGATAACCGCAATTCTTGGGTGCTCAGCGTATGGCGGAAGGACACTCCATAGAGTTTCTTCAGAAACCACCCGCCACCCCCTCTGAAGTCATCGTATTCAAGGCAACACCTTCCTTTGGTCTGGGAAGAAATCTTGGCTCTTCTCATGAAGCAAGCGATAGAGCCCGTCCCCCTTCATCTTCAGGGGACAGGTTACTATTCCCATTTCTTCCTGGTCCCAAAGAAGACTGGAGATCTCAGACAGATTTTTAAATCTGTTCCCTGAATCTTTATGTAGAGTACAAAAGGTTCAGGATGCTCTCTCTCTCTCTCTGCAGAGCCTTCTGCCCCTCCTTTGGCCGGGTCAATGGCTTTGTGCCCTGGATATGCAGGATGCCTATCTGCACATTCCCATTCGCCCCTCACATCGCAAATACCTTTGTTTTGCGTTTCAGGGGGACCACTACCAATTCAGGGCGCTCCCTTTTGGTCTATCCTCGGCCCCCCGAGTATTTACTAAATGCTTGGCAGTGGTGGCGGCCCACCTGCGAACGATGGGAGTACAGGTGTTCCCTTACCTGGACGACTGGTTCCTGGCGGCCTCGTCCAGGGAGGAACTCCTGTGTTTCCTCTCCCTCACCCAGCAGGTTTTCGCTTGCCTGGGTATTACCATCAACCATTCCAAGTCTCATCTGGACCCTTCCCAGAGGCTACAGTTCATCGGGGCGATCCTCGATTCGACCATAAGCAAGGCCTTCCTGCCTCCGGACAGGGCGGCCTCTCTTCAGGCCCAGATTTCTCTTCTATCTGAACGCAGGAGGGTCTCGTCGAGGTCAGTCCTCCGCCTTCTCGGGCTCATGGCGGACGCTATTCCGACGGTCCCCCAAGCTCGATTCCACATGAGGATCTCTCAGTGGACTCTTCATTCTCAGTGGGATCAACTAGTGGACGACCTAGATCAATTAGTTCTGATCTCATCGCCGCTGATGCGAGACTTGCAATGGTGGATGGTTCGAGAGAACCTTTTTCGGGGGGGGTCCCTTTCTTTCATCCTTCCCCCTCCCAGACTCTAACTACAGACTCATCAGGCGAAGGTTGGGGAGTCCATCTAGGCCCTTATCGGACCCAGGGCTCCTGGTCCAGGCTAGAACAAGCTCTCCACATCAATGTGCTCAAGCTTCCGGCAGTGTTGTACGCTCTCCAAGCCCTTCACCAATACATTCTTCCTGGCCACCTAGCCGTCGAGACGGACAACATGTGCGTAGTGTGGTACATCAACAAGCAGGGAGGAACTCAGTCCTACCCTTTATGCAGGGAGGCAATGAGGGTTTGGGATTGGGCAACACAACACGACCTTCACCTAACGGCGATCCATGTTCCAGGAGTTGACATAGAATTTGAATTTGATGGCAGATAAGGACCGCTTGGCCCACCTAGTCTGCCCATTTTCCTACCTAACAGATAAGCTGCAGATCCTAGTTAACCAACAGCTTACTTCCTCCTACCCCCCCACTAGGACTGCCTTATGCCTGTCCCATGCATTCTTGAATTCCCCCACTGTTCTTGACTCCACGACCTCCTCAGGGAGGCTATTCCATGCATCCACAACCCTCTCTGTGAAAAAATACTTCCTCACATTACCTTTGAGCCGTCCCCCCTCTATCTTCAAATTGTGCCCCCTTGTTCTCGCACATCTCTTTTTCTGGAAGATACTACCCTCTTGGACTTTGTTGATTCCCTTGAGGTACTTGAAAGTTTCTATCATGTCCCCTCTCTCCCTTCTTTCCTCAAGGGTATATATGTTAAGCTCCTTTAGTCTTTCTTCGTACGTCTTCTGGCACTGGCACACTGGCAGACAAGCTAAGCCGCTCTTCTGCTCTTGCTCACGAGTGAGAACTGGACCAAGGGGTACTAGATAATATCTTTCAGATTTGGGGAACTCCGCAGGTAGACCCGTTTGCATCCCCCCAAAACGCAAAACTTCCCACCTTTTGCTCGCTCGTTCCAGAGCGAGACACTTTCTGGAACGACATTCTGTCTCTAGACTGGAAGGACAGATTCGTCTATATTTTTCCCCCAATTCCTCTGATCCCACGAGTCTTGCAGAAACTAGCCTCAGAAGGAGCGAGAATGATTCTGATCGCTCCTTTCTGGCCCAGGCAAATCTGGTTCTCTCTTCTACAGCAATATTCAGAGGAATCCTCCTCTTCCTCGAGGTTTGTTGACCCAGGATCAGGGGACCCTGGTCCATCCAGGCCTCAGATCCCTTCAACTGCATGGCTCCTGCAGACCTAGCCCAATCCCGCTTTGGTGTATCTCCAAAAGTGGCGGAGATTTTAGTGGAGGCCAGAAAACCCTCCACCAGGTCTGCTTATGCCATGAAGTGGAAGAGATTCTCTATTTGGGCAGCCTCCAAGAATTGGAGCTTTTCTCCTGTTCAGCAGGGTTCCTGCTGGAGTATTTACGTCATCTGTTCGACCTGGGTCTCAGCCATTCCTCTTTGAAGGTACACATGGTGGCCATCTCAGCCTATCATGTTCCTTTCGCAGACAAAGCTTTCGCTCTACTGGAGGTCTCTAAGACCTTTCTCCGAGGGGTTCTCCATCTGAGGCCCCCCATCCGTACTCCTGCCCCCTCCTTGGGACTTGAATTTTGTTCTCGAGAAACTTACCCTTCCTCCCTTCAAACCTGCATCTTCTGCAGATTTGAAGTTTCTTTCGTGGAAGACACTCTTCTTAGTGGCCATTACTTTGGCTCGAAGAATCTCCGAGCTCCAGGTCCTGATGTGTAAAATCTCCTACTTGATAATTTCACAAGGAACGAGTTGCTTTTCGCACGAATCCTAAGTTTCTACCTAAAGTAGTAGCAGAGTCTACCTTTAAATCAGTCCATAGAGCTACCTGTCTTTTTTATGCAGTACTCTAACCAAGGGGAATATTTACTCCATACTATGGATGTTCACCGGATTCTGAGATACTACACCAACAGGACGAAGGATCTTGGAAAGACTGATCAGTTGTTCGTCTCTTTTGCTCACGAAAGGGAAGGCAGTGCTGTTTCCAAGCAATGCCTGTCTAAGTGGTTGGCTCCTTGCATCACTTTCTGTGTGCCAAAGTACCACAAGACCCTCCCGGGTCAAGTCAGAGGCCACTCCACAAGAGGAGTAGCTGCCTCTGCAGCTTGTTTCAAGAATTTGTCTGCGGCAGGCATATGTGCTGCCGCCACCTGGACTTCCGTTCATACCTTTACGAAACACTACAGTTTGGATATTGCCTCTCGCCGTAGAGCAGGCTTCAGGCTAGCTGTTTTCCAAGGCCTCCTGTCTTGAGGTTTGCACGGCTAGAGCTACTACTTGGAGTAGTTTCCTCCTCCCGGTGCCTTTCTTTGTTCTAGACTGCTTGGGATTCAGTCCTGTATGTAATTACCTATCTGCAAGAGCCCTCTCGAAGTAAGATAGTACAGTTACGTACGAACTTACCGTAACAGTAGATCTTCGAGAGAGGCTCTTGCAGTAGGTAATACCTTCCGCCCTCCATCCCCTAGGCTTTTTAAGCTTCTTTTCCATTTAGGAAATATCCGCTCCTCTCTCGTCCAGCCTCTTTCGGCCTGTGGTGGGAAAGAACTGGGCGGGCCCGACGACCTCCTTTATACCGACCGCCGCTTCGACGCCGGGTCACCTGACGGGGGCGGTCCCTCTCCAGGGACTGCTAGCTAGAAATTTTTCTGTGGGGTCCTGCCGCCTGCTGGCGTCAGTCCTATATGTAATTACCTACTACAAGAGCCTCTCTCGAAGATCTACTGTTACGGTAAGTTCTTACGTAACTGTACTTTCTTCAGTCCTTATTTCCTAAGTAGGTGGTGCGCGCCTTGCTTCCCTCATCCCGGAGAACTGCTAGGAGTCTGCCAGACAGTGTGGATTGAACAACATATCCACGTTCCTAGAAATACAGGTTACTCCCCTGTACATGGAGTTCTAGGAGTGGTATATGTTGTTCATCCACCTGACCCACCCGACCTCCGGCCCGACCGCATAACCTGGCTTCCAGCGGGCTAGATCTGGCGTCATGGGGCGGAGCCGAGGGTTTTACCACCCGGGTGGGTGGGAGGAGCCAGCTTGAAGACCTTCTGGAAAGATTTAAAGCGGCAAGAAACCTGCCAGACAGTGTGGATGAACAACATATACCACTCCTAGAACTCCTATTACAGGTGAGAAACCTGTATTTATTGCACTAAGTTAATGTAGCTGTTGTGAAATTCTCACTTCATGGCGCCCTTACCCAAACACAGGCAGCCCCGTTCTCAGGCAGATCATGTGACTGCATTGCTTGCCACACTGTATTTCTTGGCCGTTTCTTAATGTTTACAAGTACCCACCCCGCACAGTCTCGTAGTCTGGCACATCGTGATACTTCAGTCCTCGCCACCTCTGTATTTCATTGCTGTTTCTTTATCGTTCACAGTAGTACTGTCGGGCATATCGTATCACAGCAGTCAGAGGAACATATGTACATCTGTATAACTCAAAGCATCCAGCAGATTGTGTGACCACACTCTAGGGCAATATGTGTACCTGTTTGCCGTGTTATGTAAGTGCCGTGCATTACTCTGTACCACTACTGCCAGTCATGTGACTGCAAGTAGGGGAACATGTTTCCTTGTTTGCGCTGGTCAGTCACTTGCCATGTGTTAATGTTTAGTAGCAGTAGCAGAGACTCTCCATAGCTGCTTACCACACCGTGTGTGACAGGGAACTGTATGTTCATCTGTACAAATCCTAGCATCGACCATAGCATCTCACTGCAGTCGTGGGGGTTATGCGTACCTGCTTGCCGTGTTATTTAATTGCTTGCTGTGTTATTTAATTGCCGTGTGTTAATATGTTTACTTGCTTGCCATTTTATTGACTTGTTTACCAGTCATAGCATAGAATGGCCATAGCTGCTTACCACACCGTCCATCACATCAGCCCTGTGTGTGTACCTCATGTGGACATAGCGGTATGTGTTGCTTTCTGCACTGCACAAAATGCTATGTCATGTTATGGGAATCAGTGTTCTATTGTGGCAATTCGTTACTTGTTTTTCTGACCAGTGTCGCTGTCGTCTGTGTGCAGGATGTGTGAGCGGCATTGCAAGAGTGGGACTACTTTGTGTTGGGGAAGGATACTTAATTAAATCTTTACTTTCTAGTGGTTTTATGACTTCCCTGTGCTTTTGTCACATTGTAGTAACCACATGTTATAAGCGGAATAACCTACTGGAAGGGAATGGGGTTACTGGGGATTAATCAATACCCATGCTGTGAGGGCGCTCTGTCTGCAGCCTCGTGCCTCACAGTGCACCCGGGGTGTTGATTAATCCCCAGTAGCTATACCTAAATGAGTTAATACTTATAATAGTCCTCATTCATTTCTCTGTATTCTCTTAATCTATTTCTCCCCCTTTATCTTTTAAGTGGAAAGAAGTATTTGACTCCAGAAAGTTTTTTAGGAATGTTGTCAGAATGCTTATTCTTAACACAGGTTCAGAAATGGTCATAGTACCACTACCGCCCTTCTAGAGTTCACAGGCTTTATTCACCACTCCTTAGATCAAGGACACTTGGTCCGTGCTGCTTTCATTGATTTAAACAAAGCTTCTGACACAGTGAATCGTGCCCTCCTGGTCAAACAGTTTACCACCATTGGCCTAGCTTGTGACAGCATAGCCTGGTTTGAAAATTACCTGCACAACTGTACACAGCAGGTGAAGATTGGTAACACCCTCTCGGATAGCAGACCTGTCCTATCTAGAGTTCCTCAAGGATCCATCTTGGGCCCTCTTTTGTTTAGCATTTTCCTCAACAACCTTCCTTACTCCTGTCAGGGTCACATCCTTTTATATGCTGACGATGCTGTCCTGTTTACCGGTGATCCAGACCCTAACGTTCTTGAATCCAGGCTACAGAGTAATTTTGTAGTCGTAGAAAGCTGGTTCCATAAGCACAAGTTAGTTATGAATTACAACAAGACTAAAACTATGCTGTTATCCAGCTCCCAAAATAGGCACAGAACTTACCCTCTTTCTATCACCAACAAAGAGGGCTCTCCCCTGGAGCTAGTTCAGCTCTTTAAATATCTGGGGATTACTAGTGACAGTATGATAATCTATACCTATCATGTTGACAACATTGCTAAGGCTGTTAACACCCGCATTGGGCTACTTTATAGGCATAAGCAGTGTTTGACCACAGAAGCTCTTAATCTGGCCATTCAAAGCTCTCTTGTCTCGCTTATTGATTACGGCTTATCAATCTATGGATCAGCTACTGAAGCAACTCTTCGCTGTATCATAGTTGCACTCAGCAAAGCATGCCAGCTCCTTACCGGCTCAGCCTGTCTGTCCCATACCTACGACATGTACGCTCAGGCTGACTGGCTCCAATTCAAAGGTAGACTCCTGTACCAAACATGTTTACTGCCCAAAAAAGTAAATTTAGGCAAAATGCCCGCAGGAGTGCAAAAGCTCATTACCCCCACTATTAACCGTCGTTGCACCAGAAGCTCTACTAGCCAGATTTTTAATATACCCCGCTGTTGCACTTCTCTGGGACAGAGGTCCTTTGCCTACTATGCCCCGCTATGGATGAACTCACTGCACCATGACATCACTTCAGCATCCACCTTGGGCTCCTTCAAGGTTAAACTTAAGCAACAGCTAGTTGCTGATGCCAGTTGTGACTGCTTCCAGCAACCTTCCTTCTTGTGATCAGCACTTATTCTAACATTATGCTATCCTGACCTTATGCATAACTGTTCACAGCATGTAAATAACTGTCCTAAGTTGCTAATCATTCTCCTTTTACATTTCCTCTTAGTCCCTTCCACTCGTTCCCCTCACTCCTCTATGGCTTTCCCCCTATCCCCCCTTCCCCTGTTATATCTCCTGAGCTCCCTTGCTCGCTTTAAAATGCTTTGTCCCATACCTTCTCACCTCTGATGAGGCCCCTGGGCTGATGCCATCCCTTACCTTGTTGATTATTAGATATTAGGCTGAGTCTGTTCTCATTTTCCTGTAAAGGGTCGTTTCATAAGATCCCAACCCCTCTAATATGACCCTTTGAATTCCAGGTTTTAATCAGATACGCACCTTGGCATACAGTGTACAAGCGCCACATGTATTGGAACATCTCTAGTTATATACTGTTGTAATGTTTTGTATAATTCCTTGTTTTGTTTGTTCTCCGTCTCATACTTTTCCGATATGTATTGTTTATCTGACGTGGAACCAATGAAATGAGCTTGTTCTCAAAGGTATTATCTGAAATGTCAATAAATAAATAATGAATGGGTGTCTTTAAGATATTTTACAGTTTTTATTTAAAAAAATTAATTTTGTTATAGAACCAAATGCTTTCTTCCCCCAGTCTCCTCCCGATCATCTCTGTCTGGGTAGGTTGGCTGGCAGCTTTGTAGTCAACTAGTTGGTGGTGGTGGTGGGGTAGATTGGTCACTTTTGCACTCCCCCAAAAGCACAGGCCCTCCACTCCATAGCATGCCCCTTCCAGGGTGGGACAACTAAGCCAGTCTTTGAACCCAGGTCTCCCAGAGGTGGCATGACCGGGGGTGACTGGACTGTTACTTTGCAAGATTGTCCCCATAGTTTTGTTTTTAAAGCTGAACACTCACTTTCACTTTGTGTTGGTTTTATGAATTCCGGGAAGGGGTCAAGGATGTGTGCAACTTCAAAGACCATGAGGTTTGTGTTATATTTTAAACCCATTTCTGTCTCTCTGAAGAGGGAAAGCTCCTGAACTGAACTGTCAGCACATGGCCTGTACGGGTTTAGTGCATGCTGAAATTAGAATCGGCATTTGAGTTTTTGTTCGTGGAGTCTTTTTCAAGAATAAAATACCAATACAATTGCATGCTGTTATGCGGGACCCACCTAGTGCCATCTCTACTTGGTGGGTCCATTGGTATTTAGGATTTGTGTGCTGAGAAGATACACAGGCAATTTTGGTTACCTGTTTGTAGCTACTGCATGCTGAAATTCCTTTCTTCCTTCCTTCCTCATTCTGAGCTGGTAACAAATAATTTCCAGATGTGTCCTGAGGATTGGGGTCGGGGAAAACAGACAAAATAACAAAATGCAGTACGTACAATAAATTAACAAGTGTGTAAAAACCAGATGTTGAAAAGCAATACAAGTACCGAGTAGCAACAGTACTGTAAATTGTGGAGGGGTTTTGGGGTATACAGTAGCATAGTGACTCAATTTCTTGTTTATGTACTTTGTAGTCTATTCAACATTTGAAGGGGAGTGCAGTGTTTTAGTCTGTGGCTCAGTTGATAGCACTCTGGGCTACATGTAGAGATCCACCCAGTTGTAAAGCAGCAAGCACGGATACCACTTAAACTCCAAAAGTGTTATTATATGTCCACAAATGAATATCTGATGATAATAAGCAGAGTGAGTTATTGTGACCTGTTCCAGTAATGCAAGAGACAGCAACCAGGGGGTACAGTCAAGAACTGATGGGGGGGGGGGGTAGATGGATGTGAGGAAATACTACTTCACGGAAAGAGTGGTAGACAGATGGGACAGCTTGCCCAAAGAGGTAGTAAAGCCCAAGACACTGACCAGTTTCAGCAACACTGGGATAGCAATAACAGGCTGGTGAAAGAAAAGGCAGGGATGGGAGATCACGTGATGCAGAGTGCTGAGTAGTTGCTCCTCCGTTAAGCTCCTGCCTCCCGAATACAAAATCGTCATTTATTATCGTTAAATTTCTTCTAACTCCTCTGCCTAAGAGTTTTTCTTGTCTCTGAATGGCGTGTGCTCCTGTTTTGGGTTCCTGTGTGGTAAATGGAGGCTTACATGAAGAAAGCCCCGAAAACCCGAGAAGGCCTCAAGAAAGCCAGAGCCTAGAGTGGCCCAGACAAACTGGAACCTGCATGTCAAGCCGGGGACCAAGAACCCCTAACACTTAATCGATTCTTAGAGGAATTTAAACCATTCCGGGAAGAGATGAAAGATATGGCAATCGACCTGAAGTCCCTCTCCAGAAAGATAGAGGAAGTTTCCACGACAGTATCGGACAACACTGCCCGAATATTCTTGATCGAGAGAAAGTTGGAAAGCCTGGATCCTGAGCTCCTACTAACGAAACAAAGGTTGTCTCGATTAGAAGCAAAACTCAAGGATCTGGAAGGCCGTAGTCAGAGAAATAATGTGGTTATCCTTGGGCTCCCAGAAGGAGAAGAAGGCCAGAATACTGTAATCTTTATCCAGAAGCTGGTAGAAAAAGTTGCTGGTCCCTCTCCCTTTGGCCCAAATTATATCATAGAACGGGCCCACCGATCTTTGCGACCAAAACCCCCACCTGATGCACCCTCTCTCCCCATTATTTGCCGCTTCAAACAACATGAAGTCTTGCTGTATTCTGACAATAGCAGTGAGTCCCAACCTTCGAACTGCCCCGGAGATGAAAGTGTTAGCTTTCGATGCCAGGCATGGAACGCTGAGCTCGAGCTCGGTTGAGACTCTGTCTGTTGCTGTTTGAACTCAAACCGTCAGTTTCTTTACTCCGCCTCACTGAACAGTCGCTCCGGAGATTTCTCCTTCTGCTCGGTTCAGTTTATCGGTTAAAGTACCGCTTTTCTTGGTTTTCGACCAAATTTAAACTGTAACCTGTCGGTTCAGTCTCTGTCTGTGGTATTTGTGAGTACTAGATAGGTTATATTATTTTCTATTCTGTGTGAAACTTGTAAACGGTTCATCGGTTCGGTTTGAACCGATCAAGTTGCTAAAAAAATCTTTATCTGAACTTTTAGAGTGTGGTTACCGGTTCTTATCGGTTCTAAAAAAAACGGATTTTATTACGTTTTTTTCCACGACCCGTGACACGGTCAGGAACCGATAAGAGGGTCTTGCCTGGCGGATTGCCATTAAAAGGGTAAGTTTGGTTAGGACTGGCACAATGTCTGAGAAACCCAAAAGAAAAACCGGGCCCACTGGGTTTCAACACTGCAGTGTGTGTGGGGAAGTGTTTGCTAAGGCTGATCCCCACACCACCTGTGTTTATTGTCTGGGGTTTGACCACCTCAATGCAGACTGCCAGATTTGTAAAAATTTTCCTGCGGCTACCCTAGAAAAAAGAGTTGGTAGGCTCAGGGAAAGGGAGGCCAAAAAGTCCGCTGAACCAGATGGTCAGCCCGGTTCGGTTCAAACCGAACCAGAAGGAGTGCCCTCTGACCAGGGCGCAACTTCTTCGGGCAAAACGAGATCCGATTCTGAGGAGTCTGTTCCAGCTAAGAGAACAAGAAAGGAAAAATCAGCTGGTGTGAATCCAAAACTTTCTTCTCCAACCACTGAAGAAATAGCCAAAGTGATAAAAATTGTGCAGTCGCTTTCCCCGGTTCCGACCGAACCAGCACCATCAGGGAGGCGGTCGGTTCAACCGGTTCCACCGGTTCAAGATTGTGATTTAGAGGAATATTATGAACTGGAGGAGGAGGAAGAGGAGTATGAGGAAAATGAATGTGGTTTTGAAAGTCTAGATATGCCCATTGATCCGGACATCTCCCCAGACAGACCTTCAGGAGTGTCTCCTCCTAGGCTTTCTGAGTCCCCCTCCCATTTCATGTTTTATAAAAAAGTGGCTGAAACCCTCCAGCTTCCTATGGAAGAAGCTGTGGATGACCAGGAGGAGCCTGACTATGTGGAAATGATGGATATCCCAGAGTCGAGGAGGCTGTCTATTCCCTTACACAAATCTTTTGGGAAACAGACATTTAAGATTTTAAAGACTCCTAACACCATACCTCCTGTGGATAAAAGAATGGACAGGAGGTATACATTGTCAGGCTCAGATACGGAGTTCCTTACACAACAATGCAGCCATGTTGGGGTAGTGCAGGTTGCAGCCTGTGATAAGGCAAATATTCCCTTGGCTTCACACTCCCCAGACAAGGACTCCAGGAGGATTGATGCCATGGCAAAGAAACAGTACATGGCAGCATCCTTGGGACTCAGACAGGCCAACTATATGGCATACTGCTAGGTATCAGAAATCCAGATAGGACACTGTCATGGCTTTAGCAAAACAGGTCCCTGGCCAGCTTGCCAAGGAGCTGGAGCAGGTGGCTGCTGATGGTATTGAGGCATCCAAGGTGCAATTCCATGCTGCAGTGGACTCCAATGATGTGTCATCTAGAGTCATGGCTACCTCTGTGGCACTTCGAAGAATGGCTTGGCTCAGATGTACTAGCCTGTCACAAGATACCCAGACTAAGGCCATGGATTTTCCTGTTGTGGGTAATTCTCTGTTTGGGGAGCAAACAGAGAATTACATGAAGAAAATGGACAAATATAGGACCACCTATAGGAGTGCCCAGGCCAAGGAAAGGCAGGCCACTCCTCAAAGGCAGCATCCCAGGGGCAGGGGCAGGCCTTTTCATAGGCCTTTCTACCAAGCCCAGGCCTCCTCTTCTGCCTATGCTCAGAGGGGGTTCTTTAGAGGGAGAGGCAGAAGGGGTACAAGCAGACCTGCTTCCACCCCTCAGCCAAAACCCCCTGCCAAACAGGCACCCTGATGGGTTTGCCAGGGCCGACTCTCCACTACCTGTAGGGGGCAGGCTGGCTTACTTTGTCCAGGACTGGAAGTCTCTAACATCAGACAAGTGGGTCCTGGAAGTAGTAAGCCAGGGACTGGTTCTCAGCTTCAAAAAATTTCCAAAGCTGAGAACCAGCTCTTTTCCACCTGCAAATCCCTCAGAGGCACTTGCCCTAGAGGCAGAGGTCTCTTCCTCCTGGCTCTCAGAGCTGTGGAGCAGGTTCCACCCTACACCAGGGCAAAGGTTGTACTCCAGGTACTTCCTTGCCCAAAAGGCTCAGGAGAATGGCGGCCCATCCTGGATCTCAGGTATTTAAACAAGCACCTTTTAAAGCCAAAATTCAAAATGGTGACTCTGGGAATAATTCTACCTCTCTAAGGCCAGGGGACTGGCTAGTTTCCCTGGACCTCAAGGATGCCTGTTTCCATATTCTCATCAGAAACTCCCATCGAAAGTACCTCAAGTTCGAGCTGCCCTCAGGCCATTACCAGTTCGGAGCAATGCCCTTCGGTCTATCCTCTGCTCCAAGGGTGTTCACAAAATGCCTGGCAGTAGTAGATGCTTCTCTAAGAAGGCAAAGGATTGCCATCTTCCCATACCTGGACGACTGGCTCATAGTAGGCCAGTCCCCAGATCAAGTCAGGTTACACCTACAGATAACTCAGCAACTGCTCACCTCTCTGGGTTTCCTTCTGAATCTTTCAAAGTCAGTTCTAGAGCCTGTTCAGCTCCTCACCATCATAGGTGCAGAGCTAGATACAGAAAGGGCCAGAGCCTTCCTTCCCCTAGACAGGGTAAGGACCCTTATCACTCTGGCCTCCTCATTCACCCTACAGGTGTCTCGACCAGCAAGGCATTTTCTGCAGCTCCTGGGGCACATGGCTGCTTCTACAGCAGTGGTGCAAGGAGCAAGATTTCAGATGAGGGACATTCAGTTCCATTTGAGAGCCTTTTGGTCTCAGAAAAAGGACCCTCTGACCAAACTGATCCCAGTGACTCGAACCCTGATCCAGGCCTTGCAGTGGTGGCAGGATCAGAACAATCTGAGACAAGGAGTTCCCTTTATCACTCAGTCTCACTCTTTAATCCTTACTGCAGATGCCTCCCTCTTGGGGTGGGGGGCTCACTTGGGCAACCTGACCACCCAGGGGTTGTGGTCCCCTCAGGAATTTCTGCTTCACATCAATCTCTTGGAACTCAGAGCAGTATTTCTAGCACTTCAAGTTTTTTCCAAGTCTGTTCAGAACAAAGTTATTAAGATCAGAACAGACAATACCACCACAATGTGGTACATCAACAAGCAAGGAGGCACTCTGTCTACGGCCTTGTGCACAGAAGCAATGAAGTTGTAGTCTCTGGCTTATTCCCTGAACACCTCCCTCACAGCAGTACATTTCCCAGGCACGGACAATGTCCTGGCAGATGCTCTCAGCAGGATATCTCAGGACCATCACAAATGGTCACTGGATCCCGTGGTCTTGGAGGTGATATTCTCCAGATGGGGCACCCCACAGATAGATCTTTTTGCAGCCCCAGACAATCACCAACTTCCCCTTTTTTGCTGCAGGCCCCCAGTATTGGTCTCAGTCCCCCTGGATGCCTTAGTTCTCAATTGGGAAGGGAAGTTCCTGTATGCTTCCCCCTTCCCTCTCCTGTTCAAAGTGCTAGTCAAAATCAGGTCTTAACCCTGCAAAGTGATCCTGATTGCTCCAGACTGGGCCAGACAGCCCTGGTATCCTCTCCTATTGTCCTTAACAGTCCATCTTCCCCTGGCTCTTCCCAGGAATTACAACCTGTTAACCTGTGCTCAGGGGAGGGTTTGGTACCTGAATCTCAAATCTCTCAATCTCAAGGCCTGGCTCTTGAAGAGTTAGAGTTTGCTGATTTACACCTCTCCCAAGGTGTTATGGATATTTTAAAGGCTTCTAGGAAGCCTTCCACCATAACTACTTATAATTCCAAGTGGAAAAGATTTTCCATATGGTGCTCTGGGAAGCATATTTCCCCAGAGGTCTGCTGATTTGCCCACAGTACTTGACTATATGGTCCATCTGAATAGCTTGGGACTCAGACCAGCTACACTAAGGGTGCATCTGGCAGCTGTTTCTGCTTTCATTTCAGCAGGTAAGCCTTCTTCTCTTTCAGCTCACCCTGTTTTCTCCAAGTTTTTCAAGGGATTGCTTCATATCAATCCTCCATTCAGGGATCCTGCCCCTGCTTGGGATCTTACGACGTTTGCATTGCTCAGCTTATACAACCCCTTTTGAGCCTTTGTCCTCAGCAGAGCTTAAGTACTTGACTTGGAAAACTGTGTTTCTGGTGGCCATCACTTCTGCCAGGCGCATAAGTGAGCTACAAGCCCTGTCAGTGGAGCCTGACTTTATTTCCTTCCATAGGGATAAGGTGGTCCTCAGGACTAACAGGAAGTTTTTGCCTAAGGTGGTTTCAGACTTCCACCTTAACCAATCTTGTCTCTTCCTGTGTACTTCATTGACCATTCCTCCTCTGGTGAGAGGAGGCTGCACAGTCTAGATGTGAAAAGGGCCCTTAGCTACTATATAGAACGCACCAAGGGTCATAGGTTTGACTCCCTCCAACTGTTCCTCACTTATGGTGAGGTTGGAAAAGGAAAACCTGCCACTAAAAGATCCAGTGCCAGGTGGATTGTCTCTTGCATTCAATTTTGCTATGAAAAATTAGGTAAGGTTCCACCCTCAGGCCTGAGGGCTCACTCTACCAGAGGTACAGCTGCTTCCCTGGCTGCTGCCAGGGATATTCCTATCTTAGAGATATGTCAAGCAGCTACCTGGAAAACAGTTCACACTTTTACCAAGCATTACTCCCTGGATATCCAGGCTAGGAGTGATGCTCGGTTTGGCACAGCTGTGCTTCAGAGCCTATTTCCTAAGTAGGTTCTGTCTCTCCTCCATGGAGGTACTGCTTGGTAGTCTGCTGTTGTCAGAATACAGCAAGACTTCATGTTGTTTGAAGAAAAATTACTCACCTTAGTAATGTTGTTTCTTCTAATGGAGTCTTGCTGTATTCTGACCTTCCCCCCCTGCCTTGCCCTCTCAGAACCTCTGTTTTTGGGATGTGGGTGGGCACTCAGGAGGTGCCCCACCTTTTTTGTTATCACCCTTTTTTTGGGTGAGTGGGTGTTGTGTTATTTCATTTTTGGGTCTCCTGACTTGAGTCTTTGTTTTGGGACCAAAAACTTTGTTGTTATGTTAGTAGCCAGTTGGCTAGTGTAGGTTTACAGCTTCCACACAGGACCTCAGTGAGTTTAGCTTGTAAAGATCTGACGGTTTGAGTTCAAACAGCAACAGACAGAGTCTCAACCGAGCTCGAGCTCAGCGTTCCATGCCTGGCATGGAAAGTTAACTCTTTCATCTCCAGGGCAGTTCGGAGGTTGGGACTCACTGCTATTGTCAGAATACAGCAAGACTCCATTAGAAGAAACAACATTACTAAGGTGAGTAATTTTTTCTTTCTGAACTATCTGGAAAGACAGCATTTCCTTCAGAAAGATAAGGCTCTGCAAGAAGTCAGATGGGAAAAGGTGAAGCTAAGAGTTGCTCAGGATATCCCTGGTTCGGTTCGATTGAAACGGAAAGCCTTCCACCCGATTGTATCCAAGATTATAGCGGCAGGTTTAAAGTTCAGGATGGGGTACCCAGCGAAATTACAAGTCTCTGTAAATGGCTCATGGCTCAGTTTCGAGGATCCTGACGCTGCATTACTAAACCTCGTCGGCGTTGCCAGATCTATTTCGCACAACCTGAGAGGGCCTCCTGATCTTCGGGGCCCATTGGGAACTTCTGAACGAACCGTCGTTTAGATTTTGTGTGGACAGTGCTCTTTCTAGAAATGGATTTCACTCGACTTAATGCTCTCTAATAGATGTGGACTTTTAGTAGAGGCTCAACTTTATTTTCAACAGGCCCAGGCCTGTTGGTGGGAATAGTGTTGCAGGAGAGTCCTTGGGGGGCTTCTGCGGGGTTTTGTTTTGGACTGCATCTGATATAATATCACTTACTTAGTATCCAGGGGAGCACACAGGGCTAGGTCTTGGGGTCTTGGGTTATGATTCTTGTTTAGACTTTACAGGAAGGAATTTGGATTTTAGGCGATTCCAGGCTTTCAGGGCACCTTGACTGGTGGGTTGGATCTGGTTATGTCCACAAGAGGGCGCGGCTCGCCCATGTAATGCAAGTCCGGTCATTCAGCCTTGAGAGGGACTGCTTTCATTTTCTAAGTCACTCTGGTTTTGTAGAGAGGGCTTCTTGGAGCTAGGGGTTCGAAACCTCTAGGCAGTTACTCCCACGGGTTTCCCATCTCTGGATTTTGTTTCACTTCTCATCCGGATCTGTTTTTTCATGTTTGTATCTCGATGATGGACTCACCCCTCCATGTTATTTTTTGCTTTGGTTCTGGTTCACGAGGTAGTTACCTATGGGGAACAAACATTTTTCAACTCCTTCCCAGGGCTTGAATGACGTTTTTTCACTTTCATATTTATGGCATCTAGTTCTATTCTCTCTCTCGTTCATTAGTGGATTCACCAGCAGATGTTTGCAGGACCTGGAAGCCCGAGACCGCTCGTTGACACTAAGCCCTCATTAATGCAGCTTATTGACTGCCTTGTATTTCGAACTATGAGGGTGATCACTTGCAGGATACGTTCGGGGGGTGGGGGTTAGATCAATGCTGTGCTAAGCGTTGCCTCGACAGTGTGGGCGGCTGGGAGGAGGGTTCGTGTTCCTGTTGGGGGTAGGGGTGTATTAGTGGGTTTAAATTGGGGCTTCTTGCGGGGGGTTAGGGTGGTGGGTGGGCCTTACAGCAGCAACGGGGTGGGTTAGATTACTTGTGTTACACACCCAGAGTGCAAGGTTGAATCTACTACCCTTCAAAGCGTTAAGTAGATGGCTAAGGAGGTGACTTTTGCAACGTGAAACATCAAGGGGATCAGGAAAAAATCTAAACAATACCAGGTTCTCAAACACTTAAGTCTTTTACCTACTGAGGTTACTTTCCTACAGGAATCGCATCTACTAGAAACAGAAGCCTCACAAGTGAGGAGGCAACAAGTGGGGAAGATGTATGAGGCGCAAGGCTCCTCAAACAGCTGTGGAGTTATGATCATTATTAACAGGGGTATTCCCTTCGTCCCAACTCATACTATCAGGGATCCCGAGGGTAGGTTCATTTTAGTTAAGGGTACTCTCTGGTCTATACCTCTGCTATTGGGCAGTATATATGGTCCCAATGCTGATGACCCCGCTTATTTCATGAGACTCATAAACTTAATCTTGCCTTTCCTTCCCATAAGGATTATCCTGGGGGGCGACTTTAACCAAGTTGCAGATTCAAATCTTGACAGGTCGGGAGGCACATCGAGGGGATCTCCCCGGGTCAGAGGGCTTTTAGAGAATTACTGGATCAATGCGGGCTCTGTGATGTCTGTCGTGTCTTAAATCCTGACTCTAAGGAGTTCACATTTAGGTCTTTGGCACATGGTTCACAGCCCCGTATTGACTACATATTCATTTCTCAGACTCTTCTGCCCGGGGTTAGGTCCTCGTCGATACAGCCTGGCCCTGTCTCCGATCACTCCCTAGTACTGTGTGATCTCTCAATTCAAGATGTGTCAAAAAGAGAAACACGATGGAAGCTTAATGATCAACTGCTTAAAGATTCTAATTATTGCAATACCATAAGGGAGCACATTGAGGCCTTTTTTCTATCCAACCCTTTAAATAGTGCAAAACCAGATATTATATGGGGGGCCTTCAAGGTTTACATGAGAGGAGTTCTTATTGGCCTCTCAGTGGCTAGGAAAAGAGCTAGGGAGTGAGAATTACTGTCTTTGTTATCCCAAATTCGGGCTCTGGAATCCAATCTCTGGGTTAACTCCTCATCGGAGGATAAGGTGAGGCTCCTAGGGTTGAGAGACAAATACTTAGAACTACTCTGGGAGAAGGCGGAGTTAGCTATCATACACACCAAAGCTAGTTATACTGACCAAGGTGAGAAAGCAGGCACCTTTTGGCACTTCGCATCAAACAGCAAGAATCAGCGAGATTTATCCCTTCAATTAAGGCTTCTGTAAATGGGTCCCTGAAAACATCTCCCACTGAGATAGTTCAAGAGTTTGCAGCATACTACAAATTGCTTTACGGGGACATGGAGCACCCGCCCAGCCCAGTAAGCATGGAGAAGTACCTGACGGACTCGCATCTACCCACCCTCCCAGTACATTACATAGCCTTCCTGGTCTCTCCCATAACTCAGGGGGAAACCTCCGAGGTTATTAGTGGTTTACCCTCGAATAAAACTCCTGGACCTGATGGATTTTCCTCCCTTTTTTTATAAAACATTTCGGGAACTTCTATTGCCAATACGTAATAGTTTATTTCAGCACATTTTATCCGGGACAGAGGTTGACTGCCACCTCTTTGAAGCCTTGATAGTGCTCCTTCCTAAGCCAGATACAGACCCTGAGCTCATCCAGAGCTACAGGCCTATATCCCTCCTAAATCAGGATATCAAGATCCTTTCAAAGATTTTAGCTAACAGGTTATCCGTGGTGCTCCCCGAGTTAATAGGTATGAATCAGGTAGGTTTCATGAAGGGACGCTCTTCAGCGGATCATCTGCAAACGTTATCCCATGTCTTCTCGGCTTCCAGAGATGCTGATTTACCTGCAGGTTTGGTCTCTTTGGACGCTGAGAAGGCATTTGCCCAGGTGAATTGGAGTTTTCTCTTTAAAGGAAACATAAACAGGGGTCATAATTGGGGCACAGAAAAGCACAACAGTGTAGGTTGTTGGCTTACCTACAAGATGATGTGCTCTGTTTACTTCTAAATGCTTCCATTTGTGAGTCGCTAGATTGTAAACGTCGTGACAGAATATAAACAAATCCCCCAATCTGTATTGAAATCCACCGCTCCTCTAGCTTCCTGAGATGGCGGGGACGTCTGTACGTGATGATGTAATCTGACGACGCGCGAGGGTTAATATATGCAGTATAGGGACCTTATAAGTTACATATATAAATGTTATTAAAAAAGCACTGCTGCATAAAATCCTTTACAGTGCAGGTGTGACTACCTTTTCACACCTGCACAGTAAAGGATTTTATGCAAACTGCTTTCTTAATAATATTCCTGTATGTAATTTATAAGGTCCCATACATATATTAACCTAGAAATGCTAGTCGCTCGGATTACATCATCGCATTCTAGCTCTCCCGCCATCTTAGGAAGCTGAAGGAAAAGTTCGTCGGGGATTTGTTTATATTGTGCCGTGACTTTTACATTCTAGCGACTCACAAATGACAGCATTTGGAAGTAAGCTGAGCACAGAGTTTTGTAGGTAAGCCAACAACCTCCACTGTTGTGATTTTTGCAAGCTGTATTTTGAATTACTTCTTTACGAGTCCTTTAAGGTATTGAGTGCCTTTAACTTTCCTCCGGTATTCATCTCTTGGGTTGCTGCACTATATAAATCCCCTATAGCAAGAATCTCGGCTAACTGGGCCTTCTCAAACTACTTCTCACTCCATTCAGGTACTAGGCAGGGTTGCCGCCTGTCGCCTCTCTTGTTTAACCTATATCTGGTACCCCTCATCCAAAACATTTTCCAAAATATCTCTATACAAGGTATCAGAGTTGGGCGTCATGAGATTAAACTCACTGCGTACGCAGATGATCTGCTGATACAGTATATCTCTCCCATCCGGTTTCTTCAATACCACCCCTGCTGAATGAAATAGCTAGGTTCAGTGTGCTATCCAATTATAAGTTGAATGCTAGCAAATCCTTATTTTTCCCATTAAATCACAAGGTATTTAAGGATGACATTTGCCCCCTAGGTATAGGTTGGACTCCTAGAGTAATTAAATATCTGGGCATAAAGCTATCCCGTAACCCCTTAAGATGGGTCAAAGATAGTCTAGATTCTCTCTCACAGGTTATCATGCAAGACCTTGACAGATGGGCTAAACTTCCCATATCATTATGGGGCAGGATTAACATTATTAAGATGAATGTATTTCCTAGAATTTATTACCCCTTACCCTTCTCAACTTCTTTATCACCATGCACTGGTTTAAGAAACTGCACAGCATATTTACCAGATTTATCTGGGCAGATAAACCTCCTCGGTTGGCCTATCATATACTAGCTGCCCCAAAATCTGAGGGGCTGAGGATTCCCCATATGGCACTATACTACTGGGCCAGTCATCTAGCATATTGTCTGAGATGGATCTCTCCAGGCCCTGAAACGGCACAACCAGTGTGGCTTAAGATTGAGTTAGATGCAATTAAATCTAAACGCCTGGTTCCCTCAAACTTATTTTACCTCAAGTTGTAAAGATGACCAACTGCGCCACAATAAGTACCTCTTTAAAAGTTTATACACAGTTATGTTTATTTCTTCATTATTCCCCCTCAGACTGACTTAGCTCAGTCTATCTGGAATTCCCCATCTTTCACTCTTAGTGGAAGGTGGATTCCTCCTCACTGGTTGCCCCAACTAGGCGATGGAAAACTGCTTTCCCGGAAGGGCACTTGTTGTCCTCACGTGGAATTATTGACAAGTTTCGTATTCCAGGCTCATCTCATTTTAAAGTTATGCAGTTAAGACACCTCCTCACTGTAGCCCTGGGGAGTCCTTCCCCCCTCTCAGAAGGTATCAGCATTGATTCCTGAAATCTCCCTATTGTCCGGATCTTCAGGCATAGTATCCAAGTTATACAGGGTGCTGTACTATAAAAAATACAGGGACACCTTTGGATCTACTAGTCTCTGGAACTCACTCCTCCCTCAATACCAATTGGACTGGCAAACCCTATGGAGATCCTGTCATAAGTATGTTTCCCAAGATAGGCTGCGTCTCATGCAATACCACATTCTACATAACATGTATTGTACCCCTACCAAATTAAAAAAATGGGGCTTCTCGAACTCTAGTACATGTACTAAGTGCCTGCAAGAAGAGGGTACTCTCTTGCACGTGTTCTGGTCCTGTCCCAAAGTTTCTTCCTTATGGAATTCAATTAAGATGTCCCTTGATCCCCTACTGGACCTACAGGAGTATTTCACTCCAGAGGTGTGTCTTCTAGGGGACATGTCCCTGGTCATTGCTAGAACTAGGAAGTACCATATTTCTGTGGTTGCGCTCTCAGTGAAGAAACTTATACTACATCATCGGAAGGAACAATCAGCTCCTTCCTTCCAGGAATGGCTACATGAAATCACTGCTAACCTTTGAACGGAGAAGACAATTGCAAGTCTTCATTACAGACTAGAAGCATACAGTAGGATATGGGATCTCCGTCACACTTTACTCTTGTTACCTCACTGATCTTGTATCACACTCTGGTTTACCCATATGTACCATTATTTTATGCACTGCACGTCAGGGCAATCAGTTTTGTTGCTGCTGTAAAGGGGAACGGGGTGGGTTGGGCAGTTCTCACTGTTCTAGAGCTATGTCACAATTCGAATTGCTGTAACTGCCCTTTATAATGGAAATGTATTAATAAAGCTTAAATTGTAAAAAAGGGCAGGGAAGGGGGTGGGACTGGGGAGGGAATGGGCTAACCTGCCACTGGAGCGTCATTCAAGACACATCAGTCAGTAGGTTGGAAGGGTTTAGGTAGGAAAATGGGCAAACAGTATGGACTATGAGTCCTTTTCTGCCAGCAGCTTTCTAAGTTTCTTAGATGTACCAAACTGTTTGCCACCCAGAAACTGAAGAAATAATTAAATGTGCAGTGTTAATACAAAGGGTCCATGCAGCGTCTGTAGCAGTTTGATTGACCACTCCGCCTTCCATTTCTAATCCTATTTTTTGCTAGTTTTAGCTTAAACTGGCATAAATATAATGCTGGAAACTTTTTTTCTGAGCTAGAGATATGGTGTTAGATGGCAAACCGTGCTCTACTTCCCTTTAACTTAGTGACATTGATATGTCTCGCATACAGATTCATTAAAAGCTACGCACAGAATGCGGTCAGAAAGGGAATGGTGTCAGATTGCTTAAAAAAAATATAATTCCCCTTCAGTGCAATGCAGTTTTAAATCTAATTAGATTTCTATTTTTATCCTACAGGTCAGGCTATTCCAGCAGGATTACATGTAAGACTAAACCTCCAGACGGGAGAAAATGAAGCCAAGATTCCAGATGATGAAAATGAAAGGAGTAACATGAAGTACTGGAAGCATGGAAAGAGGTAGTATAGTATGCAGTTGTGTTACAAATTCTTACACACAATAACACACAACACAGGGAGCTCACTGGTATTTTTCTTGGAGAACTATGATGTTTTTACCTGAAATAAATCTGCTAAATTTGAGTGGCTGTATTTAACTTTCAGGAGTTTTAAAACTCATTCTGTCCTGATGACGCCATATGGCGTCATAAAAAAATACCTCTTTTTCCTGATGATGCCGTATGGCGTCCTAAATTATGTGCTGTAGTGCCTGATGACGCCGATTGGTGTCCATGTCTTTCTCCTGGTGCAGCTCGAGCATTTGTTTACATTTGATTAATTGAGTTGTATCAGCCACTAGGAGACATCATACCCTTACTGATTTTACCTAATATAATATGTGTTCCCATTGGCTATTTTTGAGAAAACGCACCTTAATGAAAAATAAATTTACTGTTTTTTGCATGTGCTGTTAAAAATGTTTGTTTGTTCTGCCATTAGTTTGTCTTGTAACAACAAATCATCTTGTTTTAGTGTAACATGTTAAGCTGATCAGGTTGACACTAATTAATTTCATAACTTGTATTTTTTGTATTCAAGCAATCTGACTGGCCGTCACCACTTTTGGTGTATTTTTTTATGTCTTTTGGGGTATTTTTCTACAATAACATGATGTCGCTGATATCATGATTGTTATAACTATTGGTTTATTTATACCACTAAGTGAGCTGAATATTTCTGTATTTTAAAAATCAAGCTCTGTGATTGGTCGGATTTTTGACATCATCAATTCTGAATTTAATTGGTATGAAGGGATTGTCTTAGATGCAGGCACCATCACCCTGATGAAGCTTTAATTGTTGAAGCTCCAGGGAACCTGCACGCAGATCTTTTTGTTGCGACTTCCACTATTCTATTCAATGTGTGTGCCTGAAACGTTAGAATAAATCCTTATTTAGCTTTCAAGTAAGGACTCTGGTATTTTTTCACAACCATCACTGGAGGGAAAGTGGCTGTCTGGGATCTGGAGTGTACAGTGATTTTATTTATTTATTTATTTTTGATGTTTCAGTTAGGGCTCGCAGCCCTCACCTGCACCCGCCCTAGCTCTGTAGTGTGGCAACATTTGGTCATATTGATCCTCACTGTTGCCATGCTTGTTGTATGCTTATTGCACACATCACTATTTCCATTAACCAGTCAGAGCACACACACTGGTGCAGGAAGAGCATGGTGACTGGAAACTTGGTTTCAAGATGGAGGTGCTGGTCTTATCCTAATACACTCACTTTATTTTGGTGCCAAAACCTTGATTTGTAATCTGTATTTATTTGTTTTTAATTTTATTTATGCAAAAAGTTTTCATAGTTGTCACTTTGTTCATTTTGGGATAATTTCTGGTCATCCTGTGTGATCATATCTTATGGATCAGGCTGGCATTCCTGATGGGAGAGAGTGTATCTTGTGCATGTACTAGATGAGGTCACGTGAATTCAGCACCTTTTGTTACTTTTTAAAGAGTTTGTGTTCGGATTTTGGCTATGTTAAAATCTGTGTGGCATGTTGCTCCCTGCGTTATGGATGATAAGTGGGTTAGGGTCAGTAGCATGTTTGTCTCATGCTCTGCACTTGAGTTTTCTCCCTGATACGCAGTTGCTGATTGTTTAAAATGAAAAAATAATGGTGTTGCCTTCAGCTCATCTGGCATCAGTCCAGCCCCAATCTCTGATGCGCTGTAAAGGCCAAATCAGTTTTTAATCCCTCCACAGTCACTGGTGTTGTCCATCGACTCACATGACATCCGTCCAGACCCAACCTTTGATGCACTGTAAAGTGTTCTTCAGGTTAAAATTCCTCCACAGCCACTTACCATGCATCAGTTGAGCCCCAAACTGTAGTGAACAGTGAAGTGCATTTCAGGTTCAGATCCCTCCACAGCTGATGGTGTGGTCCATCAACTTTACCATGTATCAGTCCAGACCAATCCCATAATGCACTGTGAAGTGCATTTCATGTTCAAAACCCTCCACATCCACTGGTGTAGTCCATATGACATCAGTTCAGGCCCAATCTCTGATGCACTGTAAAAGTATTCTTCAGGTTCAAATCCCTCCACAGACACTTGTAAGCTCTATCTCCTTATCATGTGTCAGTCGAGCCCCAAACTGTAGTGAAGTGCATTTCAGGTTCAGATCCCTCCACAGCCAATGGTGTTGTCCATCGACTGATCTGGTGTCAGTCCAGCCCCAACCTCTATTGCACTGTAAAGTGCTGTTCAGGTTCAAAACCTACCAGAGTCAGTGATTTAAAAAATTTGAAAATCAGCTTCTTCAGGTCCCCCATTGCCGGACCACACAGGGTCAACGATCATTTGCCTATCGTGCCCCCAACTGGCTAAATACTCTTAGCACCTCTATTACCTCCTCTAACTCCTTAGGTGCTTTTACATCTAGCCTATTCTCTCACCTTGCCACCTCAAACCCCTGTGACTGCCTCGATTAAATCCTAATTATCTCACTTCTCCAACCCTGCCCACTTACTTGACAAAGGCCTGGTAGAGGATCCTCTTCTCCAACTATGGTCTGCTCCTCCCTCCACCCCCCTTTTCTCTCACTTACACTACCTATCATACTTCCCTTACCTATCTTTCCCTTTCCATGTGTTTTCTAAATGATGAAAGTGTTTAATTGGTAATTATCTGGTCGTTCATAAATGTCTTTGATGTTAACTATTTTATGTCTCTTGTTTATTTACACAATGTAACCTAAATGTGCTACCCATTGTAACCCTATTGTTTGTACCTAATTTAACGCGGAACCTTTGTAAAAGAGCCGTGGCTCAAAGGTATTAATTCCTAGAATACAATAAATAAATAAATACAATTTAGTCCATCTGTTCATCAGTCTTCAGTCCAGCCTTTATCTCTGACACTCTGTGATGTGCATTACTGATATGGATCCCTCCTCAGTCACCATGGTGTAGTCCATTGTACACATCAGGATTCATTCCAACGCTACCCTCAGATGCACTGTAATGTTCTATTCAAGTTCGAATCGCTCCACAACCACTTGTTTAGTCCCTTGTGCTCACAATGCTTCAGACCAGCCCTTACCTCTGATGCACTGTGATGTGATCAGTGCCAATGTATGACTTATACAGTCCATTCAAATGAAACATAGCACATAGTACACATGTAGCTGTTTGCTAGCCTTGCTTGTAGAGCAGAAAGCAGCTAACTAAAAGAAGCTACATTTTCTTATTAATTTAACACTTATTTCTTAGCAGGAGTCAGTGTCTGTTGAGATTAAGCAAACAGATACTTTATTAGAAGTAGAAGGGGTCTTATTTAGGGTTTAAAAAAGAAAAGAAAGTAAGTCAGTGTGTGTTATGTGCTGGGAAGGGTTCTGTATCAGTTTACTTTGCTAAACCAGTAGGAGGAGAGAGAGCTTAATTGGGGGTGTGGCTTAGACACTATAAAAGCAGATGACTCAAATTACAACTTCCTGTTGCTAGCTTTTTTTCTTTCTTACTAATTGCCCTCCATCCCACCCACCCTAAGCCAGTTCTACTTTTATAGCCACTGGATTTGAGTGTCAACAGGAACTTCCTGTTTGGCAGTAGGAAGGGAAAGATCATAGAGAAACATTGGTTTTGTCAACCCTAAAGGAAAAAAGTAGCTCACTCTCCCCCCCAGCTGTTGGTAGTCTGACACTGAGCAAGGAAGAAGGAGGAGGCTACTGAAAAATATAGAAATTACACTACCAAAACAGAAAAAAAGAAAGTGCAAAGAAAGAAAATAACAACACAAAAACAAAAACACAAAAACAAAACATAATAAAAGAGTACAATACAGCAACTATAAAGCAACAAATGTTCAGAAACATTCCAAACTACAATACTACCTATTACAACAACATCTAATCTGACAAGAAAAGTTACCCATCTCCAAACAACCACTAAAACGCAAAACACCTCCCCACCCAAAACCACCAAAACCAAGCCACACCACCTCCAGAAATTTGCCAAAAGAAAACTGAAACCAAAAGTAAACTCAAAGAAAAGTAGTAAAACAGTACATCCCTCAACTTCTTACCTCTCCACAATTCATTTACTCTTCTAATGGAATAGCCAAATTTCCTCTGAAACACCTACAATGAAAACAAGAAGAATACTGAAACACTTCAAAAGAAAACCCACAGAAAATAACATAAACCCACAGAAAAAACAACTCTAGTGAGAACTCATCATGCAAAAACAGAGAAGAAAAGAAAGAAATAAATACCTACCTAACACCATAACTTAAGAAAAACAACATCCCTCAAAATAAGCAAAACACTACATAAAGAAACACAAATATCATTATCCACCAAAAGAACAAACAACCTAGCAAAAACAAAAATCAAAACAATACAAGAAAATTTACAAAATTGAAAAACACCAAACAAAAGCCACTCCAGCCATAACCTTCACAAAATGCTGCCTATCTATAAAAAAACTAAAACACACTCCCTCACAAAATTAACAAGCAAACCCCAAATAAGTAGCAAACTCAAAATTTACTTCATGAGAACTGAAAACCACCTAGAAAGAATACAAACCCTATACAAGTGCAATAATCCACATCTGTCAAAAAACAAAATCTAAAAAGAAAAATTTAAATACTTCATGCTTAAAAAACTTAAAAAAAACATCACCTCCCCACAAACAACAGCAATAACCAAAATAACACAAGCCAAAAAACGGAAAAAATAATAACCAAAAACAAAACAAAATAAAACTAAAAAAGCCAAGTAATAAATACCAGACCCCGCCATCTGCATACACTCCCAAACTAGCCAAACCCAATAGAAAAGTACCTAAACATAGCAAGTACAAAAACATAGTACACAGAAACCACCCAGCTAGAATATCCAACATACAGAATACACAATCTACAGAAAGGAACAAGAAAATAAAAAGGAAAAATACTTTATATAAAAAGAATCAAAACAACAAAACTAAAAAAAAATAAACAAGAAACAAATAGAAACACTCTAAGTCACCTAGAAACAGAAAATAACACCACAATCCACATAGAAATTTATACCAAAAACCCCCATCTCAGAAAACAAACAAAAACCAAAAAAATGGACAAAACCTATGCAAATATTACTAAACACACTTACACATCCAAGCAAAAGTCAGCCACCCCCAAACATACCTCAAACACTATACCAGAAACACTAAAACATCCCAAACCAAGCCCACTATCAAGCAAAAGCAGAAAAATCCATTTAAAAGCCAAACACCATCTAAAACAACCAAAACATGTAATTCCACAATACCATATCCACCACACAAAAAAACCCACAAACTTTAAAACTAACACAAAAAAATACCTAAAAACAAACAAGAAAAAAGAAAGTAGAAAACAAAAAGCCAAAACAACCATCACAGAAACAACAAACACTATACAAAAAACAAAACAAAAAAACAAAAAAAAAACACTATAGATCTCAAAAAATGCAAGTAAGAAAAAAAACATTCAAAAACAAAAACACAAAAAAACAAAAAAAACAATCCAATTAAAAAAAAAACAAGAAAAACATCCAAACAAAAACAAGAAAAATAACACTCAGCAAAATAAAACCTTACAAAACAAAGTAAAAAAACAAGAAACACAAAACTTATAAAAACCATAAAAAAAAAAAAAAATACAAACAAAAACTTTCTACTCAATATTAAAAATACCTAAACAACAAAAACACTCTAAAAACAAAATATACCATCCATTTACAAAAAAAATTAAAAAAAAACATAAAATAGAAAAAAAAACAGCAAAACACAATAAAATTCACCAAAACCAAAAAAAAAAAAAACAAAACAAACACACACTTCTCTCTTTAACCATCATAGAAAAAAGCAACACAAGAAACACAAAAGCAATACATTCCTCTTCAAAAAAAAAAGCAAAACAAAACAAAACAAAAGAAAACAAACAATTAATTTAACCTCAACAATAAAAAAAACAATGAAATACTTCAAAAGAAAAATGCCAGTACCTAAAACCAATGAGCCAGGGCCCAAAACAACATGGATCCACGATGGGAAGGTCGTATCAGACAGATCTAATAGATTTCTTTGACTGGGTGACCAAAGTAGTAGACCAGGGAGGGCTGTGGACATGGCTCACCTAGATTTTAGCAAGGCATTTGATACAGTCCCACACAAAGATTAATACACAAGTTAGCCAGCCTTGGAGTGAGTCCAAGGTGGTAGCCTGGATAAAAATTGGCTAGACAACAGGACGCAAAAGGTAGTAGTAAATGGAGTCACAGTGAAGAAAGGAGGGTTACTAGTGGGGTACCGAGGGTTCAGTACTAGGACCGGTCCTTTTTAATGTCTTTATAAGTGACATTGCAGAGGAACTGGCAGGAAAAGTATGTCTCTTTGCAGATGACACAAAGATCTGCAACAGGGTTGATACACCAGATGGAGTGGAAAGGATGAGAAGGGACTTGGCAAGGTTGGAGGAATGGTCAAATGTATGGCAGCTCAGATTCAATGCAAAGAAGTGCAAGGTAATGCACCTGGGAAACAAAAACCCAGGCAAGAGTACACAATGGGGGTGAGATACTGACAACAGGAAAAATGGAAAGGGACCTGGGGGTAATTATATCAGATGACCTAAAGGTGGGCAAGCAATGTGAGAAGGCAGTAAGGAAGGCTGGGGGGATACTGGGATGCATGGGGAGAGGCATCAATAGTAGAAAACAGGAAGTTGTTATCCCTCTGTACAGACAGTTGGTGAGATCCCATCTGGAGTACTGTGTGCAGTTCTAGAGACACCATCTCCGCAAAGACATAGACAGAGTGGAGGCTGTCCAGAGGAGGGCAACCAAAATGGTGCAGGGTCTGCACCAGAAGACATCTGAAGAAAGACTAAAGGCGCTTAATATGTATACCCTTGAAGAAAGAAGGGAGAGGGACATGATAGAAACTTTAAGTACCTCAAGGGACTCAACAAAGTCCAGAGGGTGGCATCTTTCAGAAAAGAGATGTTACAAGAACAAGGGGCACAATTTGAAGATAAAGGGAGGGAGGCTCCAGAGGTAATGTGAGAAGTATTTTTCACAGAGAGGTTGTGGATGCATGGAACAGCCTCCCTGAGGAGTCGTGGAGTCAAGAACAGTGAGAATTCAAGAATGCATGGGACAAACATAAGGCAGTCCTAGTGGGGGGTAGGAGGAAGTAAGCTGTTGGTTAATTAGGATCTGCAGCTTATCTGTTAGGTAGGAAAATGGGCAGACTAGGTGGGCCAAGCGGTTCTTATCTGCTGTCAAATTCTATGTTTCTATGTGCGCCAATGAGCATCACTCCATGGTGCAAGCATACCCACACTCCTTCCCACCCACACAGTGCACCATACTGAATGCTGCAACATATCACGTGTGTATGCAGGCAATCCATGTGACACAGCACGTAGGACACAACCTTCACAGGTGCCCATGTCATCACCCTGTATGTGTACCCACAATATCTCTATGGCATATGAACACCATTACCAGGTGCAGGCAGCCCAACCTGCTTCTCTACAACTGAGTATACCGTAAGGACGGGTGCCAATTCATGACACAAAATGACTGCAGTGTCTATGAGCATCATTCCTTGGTACAGGCACACCCACCCCCTTCCCCATGAGAGAGTATACCCCAAATTACCAGTGCCTTTTCAGCAATTTCATCATCCTATACGTATACCCATAATGTATCTACAGTGTCTGTTAGCACCATTATTACATGCATACAGCCCCTCTAATTTCCCCAGAACATATGAAGTGCATCTGAGCATGTATTACGAATGCAGGACCCCCACCCAAACACTAACACACCGTGCTTCATCATACAGTCATTCCATCACCTTAAACCATCCCATAATACAACCCCCCAAAAATAAACTATGCCAGGAAATTAAACACATATTTACGTAACATGATGTTTACTGAAAGACTGTGAACCTTTACATGAACAGCATGCTTCATTTACAGTATGATAAAGCAAACCGCACAATTAAAATAGTTTCTAGGGACATGGATATGTTGTTCATCCACACTGTCTGGCAGGTTCCTTGCCGCTTTAAATCTTGCCGGAAGGTCTTCAAGCTGGCTCCTCCCACCCACCCGGGTGGTAAAACTCGCAGCTCCACCCCATGACGCCAGATCTTCCTTACCGCTTCGAAGCTCAGGTTCCCTCCTTAACGCTCTGTGTGATAGACTGGATCCTAATTCTTCAGTTCGTCCAAAACTCATTTTAAAATTTTCAAGACTTCGGTCATACTTTTCCCTCATGGCTGCGGTGGACAAATCGACTCCCGGTTTTCGGCGGTGCCCTTGTCGGCAGAAGATGTCCAGGACGGACCCGCATTCCACGTGCGTCTACTGCCTCGGCCTAGAACACGACCCGCAGGCCTGCGAGTCATGCTGTTCATTCTCGGCCAACATCCTGGAGGACCGCGCTGCCCGGTTAAAGCTAGGGCGCCCTGAGAAGCGCTACCCGCCGGTAAAGTCGAAGGAGGCCCGTTGGGTGGTTACCGTGGCGGCTGGCTCGGCTGAGCAGCTCGAGCAGATGATCGCTCTCGAGGAGGAGGCGGCCCAGGCCGCATCTTCCTCCTCCTTGGTCACAGCATTTATCCCGCTCTCTTTGGGTACCTCGTATTCAGCTTCATTCAAGGAGCTTTGCCAATCCCTTTCCACGAAGGGAGAGGGTCCATCGGTACATTCCTCTCTGTCCAAAAAGAAGGATTCTAAGGGTAAGTCCCATCATCGGCATTCATTGGAACGGGAGAGGTCCCCTTCCCCGGACAGCCGGCTGTTGACTTTGGTCGAGGTTGCAGCTAAGGCCGCTGGCTTCACGGCGTCCCCGTCAGGCCAGCCGGCCGAGACTCCTGTCGACGTGGTCGAGATTTTTCTCGACCCGTCGGATGGGCTGTCGACTGATGAAGCCGACAACCCTTCTTCGCCGGTTCCCTCGGTGGAGACAGAGTATCTGCCTGCACCCCTGGTGCAGCAGTCCCCGGTTAAGGTGTCTGAGCTGAGGGAAGAGCGGGTGTCCCCTGCTCCTTCCCAGTCCCGTCCTCGGAAACACCGAGGATCTCGGTCTCGGAGTTCTTCTCGGTCCAGCTGATCCCGCCGACATCGGCGATCTCACCCTAGGTAAGCGGCGCCTCGGAAGAGGAGGCCGGCGCGGGCCATTGTCGACGCTTCGAGGACCTGATGTGTCAGCAATTACTTTTGTCCGGAGCAAGTCGATGCCAATGCCTTACCGCCATCAAGTGGCTGTCCTCGAGCGGCCGAAACAACCCCTCGCTGCAGTCGAGATGCCCAAACCTGGGCCGGTTGTTCGGCCGAAACCTGCTGCCCCACCGATTGTGGTGGAACCTCCGCCTCCACAACCGAAGTCGGGAGCGCCAACCAAAGACTCTCGGTTGGGTCAAGGCCTGCCCCACAGGTTGTCGGTCACCCTCACTCTCGACCATTCTCGGCAGGTGGAGGGTGGCTCAGGCCCTAGGCAGCTCTTCGCGGACTCCTCGGAGTCCGACAACGAGTCCTCCCTGTTCTCCAGGCCGGTTGACCTGGAGTTCTCCGGGGGCCAGTCACTGGACGAAAGCCCATTGTCCTTCATGGGTTTGCTTTGGCTTATCTTGGAGTCCACCGGGATGCAGCTCGAGCCCGTATCTAAACAGGCCAAGTATCCCCTGACGGAGATACTGGACCGAGGGGATTCACCCACGGAGGCCTTTCCGGTGGCTGAGGCCATTGTAGGCCCAGCCTTGGAGCTTTGGCAGTGGCCTGCTTCCTGTCCTGCGCCCTCGGCCAGGATGGCCAGGAAGTATGTGGTCCCTACCGGCTCTTTGCCCGGGTTTTCGGAACACCCCTCTGCCGAGGGGTTAGTCACCAACAGCGTTTTCCAGCATTCCAGGAACGCTAGGGACGTGGATAAGCCCCCCGACAAGGAGTCCCAAAAGCTGGACTACACCGGGCGCAAGGTGTACACTGCATCCTCCGTTGGCCTCCGCCAGGCCAGCTCGGCCGTGCTGATGGCACACTTCTCCCACACCCTCATGGGCTCCCTGGATGAGGTGATCCCTCATCTCCCGGCCGACCTGCAGACCGCGGTCCGGCAGGTTCGGGACCAGGGTAGGGCAGTGGTGAAGCAGCAGCTCCAAACAGCTGTGGACATAGGAGACTCCTGTGCCAGATCAGTTGCGGCCACGGTGGCCATGCGCCGCAGAGCATGGCTGAGGATATCCAACTTCACAGCGGATATCCAGCACAAATTGGCGGACTTCCCCTTCTTGGGGACCGACCTCTTCGGCCCTGGAGTGGAAGGTCACCTTCAGCGGATCGAGAAGTCCAATGCCACTCTGGACTCGGTCACCTCTGCCCAGAAGGACAAAGGCCGCCGACAGCAGCAGCACAAATCCTTTACGTCCTTCTGCGCCTGCGGCACGTCAAGCCCACCAGCACCAGGGCCAGCAGGCTTCGCTTGGCATCCCAAACCCAAGCCCACGGCTTCCTCCTAGTAGGAAGCAGGAGGTAAAAGCGCAGGAGGGTCCCTCGGCGGTCCCTCTTCCAAGCCTGCCCAGTGACGGGTTGGGGGTGTCGCCCCAGCCTCGTCCTCCCCCATGGGGGCGGCCACCACTTCCTTCGCCTGGTCCGCTATCACCACGGACGCTGGGTGTTGGAGGTGGTAGGGAAGAGGCCTGCCTCTGGAGTTCGAGCAGGCCCCACCCTATCGGGCCGTCGCCCCTTAGGGGGCCACGGGGTCCGCAGCCTCGCTGTCTGCCTGCCGAGCCAATATCGCCCTGCTCCTTGAAAAAGAGGTGATCAGGAAGGTGGCGGATCCCCCTCCAGACCCGGCGTTTGTTTCCAGGTATTTCCTGGTCCTAAAACGGATGGGGGGGCTGGCGCCCCATTCTCGACCTGCACGACCTGAAAAGGTTCCTAAGGTCTTGGACCTTCAGGATGGTCATTCTGGCTCAGATTATCCCATCCTTGGAATGAGATATGTGGTTCTGTTCCCTGGACCTTCAGGATGCGTTCTTTCATGTCCCAATCCATCCGTCACATCAGAGATTCCTCCGCTTCAGAGTGGAGGGATCCCTCTACGAGTTCCGGGCCATGCCCTTCGCCCTCTCCCTAGCTCCCAGGGTCTTCACCAAATGCATGGCAGTGGTGACAGCATTCTGCGGCGCCGGAGGGTCCGGGTGTACCCCTACCTGGACGACTGGCTGATTGCAGCGCCCTCCAGAGCGGAGGTGGAGCGGTCCAGAGATCTGGCCCTCCAGGTTTGCTCTCAGATTGGCCTCCTCATCAACGAGGCCAAGTCGGAACTCGTGCCAAAGCAGGTGATACATTTCATCGGGGCAGAGCTCGACTGTCTTCGAGCCAGAGCACGGCTCCCGGCAGACAGGGCCGAGGTTCTTTCCTCCTTTATCCAATCATTTCAGGTTGGGCAATCGCGCCCTGCCCGGCACTTCCTGGGCCTCATGGCGGCCTGTACCAATGTGGTCCGTTGGGCCCGCTGGTACATGCGTCCCCTTCAGTGGGGACTGGCCAGCCAATGGTCACAGCACTTTGATCCGTTGGATCAGCTAGTGATGGTGACCCAGGAGATGTGGAACACTCTTCAGTGGTGGACCGTTTCCGGCACATCTGCAGGAGGGCATCCTGTTTATCTGCCCTGAGCCGACAGTCTCTCTATCGACCGATGCCTCTCTGATGGGTTGGGGTGCCCATCTGGGGGAACACAGAGCGCACGGCCTCTGGTACCCTCGGGAGTCCCGATGCCACATCAACCTGCTGGAGCTTCGGGTGGTTCGTCTAGCCTTCACTGCCTTCGCTCTGTTTCTACGGGGTCAAGTGGTTCAGGTCCAGATGGACAATACCACGACCATGTACTACCTAAACCGCCAGGGCGAGACGCGCTCCATGCCTTTGTACAGGGAAGCTCTCCGCATTTGGTCTCTCGTACGCAGCCTGGAGGCGGATTTCCTCACCATTCACGTGGCAGGAGCCTCCAACACCCTGGCCAATGCCCTAAGCCGGGTAGGGGCTGCGTCTCACGAGTGGTCTCTCCTGCCGGAGGTAGTACAAGATCTCTTCTCCCACTGGGTCATGCCTCAGGCGGACCTGTTTGCCTCCAGGGAGAATGCGAAGCTGAGACTGTTTCGTGCCCGCCTCCCTCAGCAGGGCTCGCTGCAGGGGGATGCCTTCTCGTGGCTGTGGATCCCGGGCCTCTTCTACGCCTTTCCCCCATTTCCCTTGATCCACAAGGTGCTTCTCAAGGCAAGGTGGGACAAGGCGCAGGTGATTCTGGTAGCCCCAGACTGGCCCCGCCAGTTCTGGTATCCAGATCTCCTCAGTCTCAGCTCCAGGCTCCCGAGGCGGCTTCCAGCCTGCCTGGACCTGATTTCAGTCAATCAGGGGAAGGTATTCCATCCGGACCTTCAATCCCTGCACCTGACGGCCTGGTTCCTGAGCGGCTAGAGTTCCAGGCCTTGGGTCTTTCCGGCGAGGTCCTCAACGTCGTTGAGGTGTCCGTAGGAGTCGACCAGAAAATGCTACGCCTTCAAATGGAAGAGATTCTCCATTTGGTGTCAGAGCAGGGCCTGGACCCTTCCTCCTGTTCCTTGGCAAGCATACTGGACTACCTGTGGTCCCTTTCTCAGCTAGGGCTTCGGTCGAAGACCCTTAAGGTGCACCTGGCAGTCATCTCTACTTACCGGGCGCGGGCCAGGTAGCAGTCGGTGGCGCAGGAGAAGGTGGTCGGGCACTTTTTCAAGGACCTTGTTCACATATCCCCTCCGGTGTGAGAACCTCCACCTCCGTGGGATCTACTGCTGGTATTGGCTAAGCTCATGGGCAAGCCATTCGAACCGATGCACAGGTGTGACATCTCTCACCTGTCGTGGAAGACCGCCTTCTTGGTGGCTATCATGTCAGCCAGAAGGATGGGAGAGCTCCAGGCGCTTTCCATCGAGTCTCCTTATCTGGTCTTCCATAGGGACAAGGTTGTCCTGCACCCACCGAAATTCCTTCCGAAGGTGGTGTGAATTTCACCTTAACCAGGTGTTGACTCTGCTGGTGTTCTACCCCAATCACCTCGGAGGGCCAAATATAGGCTCCTTGCTTGGGACCCTAGAAGGCGCTCGCTTATTATAAGAGGCGGACGGCTAAAGGGTCGGGAGAGGTTCGCCAGCTTTTGTCACCTACGCTGAAGCCGCACCTGGCAGACCTGCAGCCAAGCGGACGATAGGCAGGTGGGTCACCTCCTGCATAGATCTCTGCTGTGAGGTTGGCGGGCATGGAGCCTCCCAGAGGATAAGAGCTCATTCTACCTGCCATACCACTGCATCGGTGGCTGCTTCCAGGGATGTCCCTATCCAGGAAATCTGCAGGGCTGCTACCTGGAAGTCAGCACACACCTTCATCACCCACTACCACATCGACCTTGAGTCACGCCAGGATGCTGGTTTTGGGGCCTCGGTTCTCCAGTCTTTATTTCCTAAGTAGGGGGTGTGCGCCTTGCCTCCTCCTCCCGGAGAACTGCTAGGAGTCTGCCAGACAGTGTGGATGAACAACATATCCATGTCCCTAGAAATACAGGTTACTCACCTGTAACAGGAGTTCTAGGAATGGTATATGTTGTTTATCCACACGACCCCCCACCTCCCCGGCTTCGACGCACAACCTGGCTTCCAGCGGGCTAGATCTGGTGTCTTGGGGCGGAGCCGAGAGTTTTACCACCGGGTGGGTGGGAGGAGCCAGCTTGAAGACCTTCCGGCAAGATTTAAAGTGGCAAGGAACCTGCCAGACAGTGTGGATGAACAACATATACCATTCCTAGAACTCCTGTTACAGGTGAGTACCCTGTATTTCCTATACTTATTATGGGATTTTATTACAAAAATACAATAAAACAGTTTATTTCAATGAAATTATACATTTTAACTACAGCAAATATGCAATTAATCATAGAGAGACCTCCAGCACTAAAAAATGTATCCATTTCCTGTGTCAGCTCTCTGACCTACAGTGGAAGTGTTCTTCCTATTTACATCACTTGACCTCACACAGCACTTCCTTCCTGCATCACTTCCTGATATGTCGTCCTAAGGTAATGTGTAAATGTGTTCTTACAAATTGATAATCAGATTCATAAACTAAAATCAGTGGGTAAGAAGAATTAAACACTGCAAAAATTCCAACAAGTGGAGTGGAACAAAAAAACTCAAGCTGTAATAACAAGAGATTCAGATTTTGATTTCTGACAAAAAAAAAATGGTGGTAACCTTGTAAAATTTATATTTAGACAATAACTGATGTTTATTGTATATTTTTAACAATTTTACGCAACCGTTTTACTGAAGTGTAATATTTTTGCATGACTAGGTAAACAGAGCATAATTATATTTAGATAAAATCATCAGAATTTATGAAAATCTGAAAACAACCTTACACAACATTAAATCCAGTTAGACATTACCAAACCTCACTCATTTCCAAAAACTTTTGTCCTGAAAAACTTTTCTTTTACAGTTTTAAAATTGGATGTATGGTTTTTAAGATATGTAGGTTTAAGCACAGTGTGTTTGTATGAATGCTGCAGATCTAAAACCCCTTCAGGAACATAGGTGTTCCAGCAGCAGGCAGAGGGTGCCTGAACATTCTAAGTGGCAACAGGATAGAATGAATTAAAAATTGAAAGTAAGATTATTAGATCTTCTTTGAGGATATCTCTTTTGTCGGGCCACACCTTTGAAACTATACCCATGTCAGCACTAGGACCACACGGAAACTTTGCAAGCAAGAGGCTGCCCACGATGACGCCAGGTGTCATCGTCTACATAAACGTAGGCCGCCCCTCCTCTCCTCAGTTCTTTTCTCATCGTCCGTCAGACTTGTCGGACCCACCAACGCTGCAAAGTGCTGCCATTTTGTTGTTTTCCTTTTAAAAATTGTAGTCACTTTAATAGTGATTTTTGGCGACCTGTATGCCACCGAAAGAACTATCCAGACTTTTTTGGTACTGCAAGTGCGGAGAGAAAATCTACAAGGACAACACCCAAGAAGTGTGTGTCTGCCGCTAGGCCTCACTGACCGCATGAAAGCCTGTGAGATTTGCTAGGGATTCCACTACCAGGCGACGCAGGAAGGGGGCTTTGGAAAAATTCTTCTTCAAAAGACTGTCGCAACAATGGAGCAGCAACTACATAGCATATCCGCGTTGCCTTCCTCGTCCACCGAATTGTGGTTGTCAAAGTCCCGGAATAAATCCTCATTGGGAGCCACAAGCACCAAGACAAGGCTTCTCCTGCGAGATCCAAGTGGCCCCTGTGGACTAGAGGTATAACCTCCACTACAACGCTATCCAGTCCAGTGGCAGTGCTGACTGCCACTACCCTGACTGTCGACCAGACACCAAGATGGGTCTTGGCGTAGGCAATAGAGAGCCTGTTATGGCCAGTACATTGCCATTGTTGACAGAGACTCAACCTCTGCCATCGACTACTGTAGTCACGGCTGCTACTCAGAGTACTGCTGACGCACAAGCAGTATTCCTATTATTCTCAGACATGGTTCGGTGTCTAATGCCGGGCCTACCTGCTACAGGGGGCCCGTTGATGGGGACTTCCACAACTACCTTATTGACATCACAAGTTAATACGTTGCAGAATAGACGGATTTACTATGAAAGATCGAAATTTAGAAGGCTGAGTGTCAGGATCCCGAGACTGACTGCCCGAAACTTGGAATTCCAGCACTCTGTAATTGCCCGTGGCAGTTTTTCATGTTTAGGGCAGCACCCCAGTGCAGGAGGCTGTTGCCCCCCTTTCTTAATAGAACAAACTTCGTCGCTGACAATTACAGAGTGTAGGGAATCCGAGTTTTGGGCAGTCAGTCTCGGGATCCTGACACTCTGTCTTCTAAATTTTAGTTCTTTCGTAATACTCCCGAATAGACTTCCTCACCCACTGATGTTGCTGGCATGGTCACTCATTCCCATTTATTAGAGACAAGATGAGTGTGAATATTATCCTGGCCTCATAATGGAGGAGGATGAGGAGGAAAGCTGTGAGGATACCCAGTATGTACATGGCACCAGCTCCACAATCACCTTTTGTAGTGCATGCACCCAGATCACCTGCAGAGGACCCCTCATTTATTTGCCATAATACAGCAAATGCAAGCTGCCATGGGCTTCATGTAGAAGAGCTGGATTCCACCAAAAAGAACCTGCTAGAGTGTCTGGAGATGCGAGACTCTCTCTTCCTGCCATTGTTCCTGTTTCCAGCTTTGGACGATACTACTTATGCAACATACCAGCTGTGCCCAGAAAGGTGGACAAAATGCATTCTTTCCCCTCTTGCAAATCTTATTATGCTAACCATCCTGAAACTATGTGATACAGTATCAGACCACCTATGGAGCAAGGCTAAGGCTGCTGCACAGGCCTCGCCTGAGAGTTCTGCTAAACAGGAGTTAATCGAAACTCTTAAATGCTGGTGCTGATGTGGGTAAACACTTGATCTGCCCAGCATATGATATCTGTGATGCCTCTGCCAAGGTTGCAGTCTCTTGCATCTGTCTCAGGTGCTACTCTTGGCTCAGGGTAGCAAGTCTTGCCACTGATGTGCAGCAAGCAGTTCTCAGTGCTCCATTTAGGGGACAGAAACTGCTTGACCATGATGTAGAAAAAGCTTTGAAAAACCTTCAGTCATCTGGCAAGAGACTGAAGTCTGTGAAATCCCTGCACCATACCCAAGGTGGGGGTAGGGGAGGAGTTAATTTTCACCAATCTGCTGTCAGATGACCGAATCAGTCCTACAGAGACAGCAGAGTAGAAGCCTTGCCAGTCCTCCTCCCAACTGCAGGTGCTCATTTGAAAGCAACTAAAGGTACTGCTCCCCCCAGCTCAGCATGACTCCTCATACCCCCCAACCACCATTACCTCCAGGGGTGGTTGTAGAGTCACGGTCCCCGGATAACTGAAGGACACTGACAACAGGCAGTAGGTTCTGGAGATTATTTAAAGGGTCATGCTGTGGAGCTTCTAGGCAGCCCTCCAGATCATCCCTCGGTTGTGACAACATACCCCCTGGGACACATGTATCTGTTACTAGAGGAAGTACAGACCCTGCTTCAGAAATGAGCACTAGAACCTCTACTGCCAAGACAGGCACAAAGGGTTTTACAACAGATACTTCCTCGTCCCAAAGTGGGCAGGGGATCTGCGGCCTATTCTGGATCTCTGGAACCTCAGCTTCTTCATAGAATACAAGAAATTTTGGAAGGTGTCTCCGCAGGGTCTCCTTCCCCTGCTGCAAACAGAGGATTGGATGTACTCCCTGGATATGAAGGATGCTTACCTCCCTATCAAAATCAGGAAACTCTCAGAAAATTTCTGAGGTTCCTGTTTGAGGGGGAGCATTAGTAGTTCAGAATGTTGCCCTTTGGCTCATCTTCTGCACCATGAGTTTCTGCCAAACACTTGGCAGTGGAGGCAGCAGCAGTTTACAGGGAAGGCCTGTGTGTTTTCCCTTACCTGTACAATTAGCTATTAAAAGCCCACTCCTGGGAACAATTACTGCAGACCTTAGCTCAAACCAGACATATGTTCGATGCTCTGGGGTTGACGGTCATCATACAAAAGTCTGCACTGTCACCCTGCTAGTGCCTGCAGTATGTAGGGGCAGTTCTAGATACGGCCTATGGTTCTGCGTTTCTGCTGCTGTACAGGGTACGATGACTGGTTGCATAAGAATAGTTGGTACATGACAGCTGTTGTGTCTCAGTAGATACATTTCTATGCCTTCTGGACCTTATGGAGGCAGCCATTGTTACAGTGTGACTGGCCAGCCTGCACATGTGAACCTCACAGTAGACTTTGAGAGTCTAGTGGGACCAGCTTGCAGACTATATAAAACAAATGATTCTAGTCACGTATCCCTTGCACAGAGCACTCAGATGGTGGACAGAGTGCAGCAACCTGCTGAAGGCCATCCCATTTTTGATTCCTACCCCATGTTATCTTTACTACGGAGGCCTCTGGATTAGGATGGGGGACCCACTTGGGGCCTCTTCAGACACGAGGCACGTGGAACCATGTGGAGCACGCCTTGCATATAAATGTCCTGGAAATTAGAGCAGTCCTGTACGAGCTCCAAGCCTTCCAGAACCACTATTTCCCAAGTTTTCTCTTGATACAGACGAATAGTACCATTATAATGCAGGGAAGCAATGAGAGTTTGGTATTGGGCTCTGGAACACAGTCTAAATCTATCAACAGTACATGTTCCAGGTGTTCAAAACATCTTGGAAGACAAGCTAAGCAGATCACAGTCCAGGCTGCACGAGCGAACTGCTGACCTCTGTGGTCGATGACCTGTTTACAAGATGAGGTCATCCCATTCATCATCCATCCATCGCAGTAGTACTTCACATTCCCTCCTTATTCCTTCTAGGAAAACTACTGCTGGTCAGTCTTTCTTTTATTGTTTCCCTAAGTTCTGGTCCTGTCTCCCTCTAGCTATTTGCTCTGCTTCTTCTGCTTTCTCTTTTTAAAATCCCTTCATGATTTATGCTCTCCCTCTTGTAACTGTTCTTGACCCTCTTACTCTAAATCACACTTTGTTCTGTCCCCTCTCATTAGTTTACCATGTACTATTAGTCTGTCCCTTACTTGAAATGTTTTTTCTTGCCACCATGATTCTATTTATAACTGATTTGCATAGCATTTTTTAATGCTGATTTTATGACTGTTTCATTGGTTTTATTTATGACCTTCCACATCCCCTTCCCCTAGGACACATCTGGAAACGAGCCATTATCAGCTCAGTATGTCTTTCCTAGTGAAACATTTGAAATAAATCCAAAGGCAGTATAGCTCAGTGGTTTAAGGCTCTGACCTGCAAATCTGGAGTCCTGGGTTTGAATCCACAGCCCCCATCTGCATATACTGTGTGACCCTGAGCAAGTCACTTAACTTTCCTGTGCTCCCAGGTCGCACCTGTAAACAAGTTTTCAGCTTAGTGTGCCACTGCTGGTTAAACAATTGGAAAAAAAAGTTGGACCTTTTTGCATCCCTACACAACTCAGAACTGCTGCATTATTTATTTGTTTGCCCCAGAACCTGGAGTTTTCTGGTGAGACGCATTGTCCCTCTCCTGGAAAGGGAGGTTTCTGTATGCCTTCCCTTCCTTTCTGCTAATTCAGAGAATACTGCTCAAGCTGAAGATGGAGGGAGGGAGCAACTCAAATACTCATTGCTGCCCTATGGCCTCAGCAGATATGGTATCCTCTGTTGCAAATACTGGTAGTGGAGTCCCAGTGCTTCTGCCCCTGTGCAAGGGTCTACTATCGCAGGAACAAGGAACCCTGATCGATCCAGACCTGAAGTCCCTATATCTGCTTGCACGACTCCTGAAGACATAGCCACTACTCACTTTGGGTATCACAGAAAGTGGCAGATGTTCTAGTGGATGCTAGAAAACCATCCACCAGACACACCTATTCAGTGAAATGGAAGTGGTTTGCTTTGTGGGTCGCTGCACATAACCTGGATCCGTTCACCTGCCTGGTAAATCAGGTTCTAGAATATCTGCTGTCCTTATCAAATTCAGGCCTGCAGCATTCCTCAGTCAGAGTGCACTTGGCTGCTACATCAGCTTTCCTTGTGCCTGTGGATGGCTGTATGGTTGCTCAACTGGAGGTAGCCTGTATGGTCTTGGGAGGCATTTTACACACAAAGCTTCCCATTTGAAATTCAGTCCCAGCATGGGGCCTGAATTTTGTTTTGGAAAATCTGACTTTGGCTCCTTTTGAGTCAGCCACGACTTGTGGCTAATGCTTTCTTTCATGGAAAGCATTATTTTTTGTTGAAGTCACATCTGCTTGAAAGATTTCAGAGCTGCAGGCTGTAATATGTTAGACTCCTTATTTGATTTTCCACAAAGATGGAGTGTTTTTGTGTACTAATCCTAAGTTTCTACCAGAGGTGGTGTGCGAGTTTACTTCACCTTAAATCAAACTATCCATCTTCCTGTGTATTATCTAGAGCATGCCAGTCCAGAGGAAGCATTTATCCGTACCTTGGGTATGCATAGAATACTCTGGTACTATAACACACTGTACAGAGGACTGCAGAAAGTCCTCACAGCTTTTTTTTCATTCACCCCTGGGGAAGAAGGCACAACAGTTTCCGGGTCGACCCTGGAAAAGGGACTGTAATTGTCTCGGTGGTCTTACCCGGTCACCAAAACTCAAATAAATAAACAAACAGTGCCTATCCAAATGACTAGCATAGTGTGTTATATTCTGTTACAGGAAGTACAGTAAGGAACTTCCTGGTGGTGTTCATAGTCATTCCACTAGAGGCATGGCCGCTTCTGTAGCTTGTTTTTAGAATGTTTCTGCTACAAAAATCTGTGCAGCTGCCGCATGGAGTACTGTTCACACCTCCATTAAGCATTACAGTCTGGACATTGTCTCTCATAGATGAGCTGGGTTTGGCTTAGCTGTGCTACAAGGCGTACTGTCATAAGTCTGTTGGCTCCAGCCGTCCAGATGGTTAGCTTTTGGTACTACTTGTTCCAGAGGTGTGGCCTGGTGAAAGAGATATCCTTGAAGAAGATAGAACAGTTGCGTTAGAATGTACCATAACAGTAGATCTTCGGGAGAATCTCTTTAATCAGGCCGTGCCATTCCACCCTCCTTTCCCCATTCAGGGTTGCAACACAGGATTTTGTCTTGCTGCTTCCAGTGCTGTTTTGTTAGCACTCAGTCTCATTTGGTAAGTGGAGTGCTGAGGCCTCTCCTGGTTCCTTAGAAGTAGATCCTCTGAGCACGCTTTCCAGCGGGGAACTGAGATGGGGAGGGGCCACCCATGTTTATGTAGATGCTGATGCTTGACATCGTTGTGGGCAGCCCCTGACTTGCAAAGTTTCTGTGCGTTCCTATCACTGACTCGGGTATAGTTCTCTCAAAGAGCTACTGTTATGGTAAGTTCTTGCATAGCTGTTTTCTTTTAGAAGACATTTTGTTGTAATTCTGTTTTTTTAATAAAGATCTGAGTTTAGTGTGAAAATTACAGACTTTATGACACAAGTTGAAAAATCCTGTTTGGCCTACTCTGTGTGCTGTTTTATAGGAGTGGGGCTTATTAGGTGAATAGGTATTAAGAATACTTCTTGGTGTCTTGGGTCATAAAGTAGATCCATCACAGAAACATAGTATTTTTTTGGCAGAAAAGGACCACTAGGCCCACCCAGTCTGTCCAGGGGTTCCCTGCCCATTGTATCTCTGAAGGGCCTTAACTCATCTCCGGGGACCCTCCCTGTTTTTGTGCTAATATGCCTGTGTCTGTCCCATAACTGTTTGAAGCTTTCCACCATTCTAGCTTCCCCAGCTTTGACTGGCAGTCAGTTCCATGTTTCTCCCACCCATTTTGTGAAGAAGTATTTCTTTAGATTCTTTCTGAGTTCCCCCTTCCAATTTTGGTGCATGTCCCCTAGTCCTTGAGCTTGTCCTCTTTAGGAAGACTCCCTCCCTGCACTCTGTTCATCCCTGTGAGGTACTTGAAGGTCTCAATCATGCCAACCTTCGTTCTCTTGTCCTCCAGAGTGTACATATTGAGATCCTACAATCTCACCTCATAGGACTTCCCTTGCAACCCCTGCACCATCTTGGTTGCCCTTCCTTGGACCTCCTCCACCCTGTCAGTGTTTTCCTAAGGTGCAGTCTCTAGAACTGGGCACATTATTCCATGGGATGGTGTACCAGAGAGCGGTACAGTGACAGCACCACCTTCCTCTTCCTGCTGGTGATGCCCCTCCCTGTGCCCTCCAGCATCCCGTTAGCCCTGCTACACTGTGCTGCCACCTTGAGGTCTTCTGAAGTAATAACCCAAGGTCCCATTCCTGCCTAGTGATTGCCAACACCTCCCCCATCCCATACTCAGCACCTGGGGTTCCTGTGCCCTAGGTGCGTGATTTTGTACCTTTTGGCATTGAACCCCAACTGCCATGCCTTTGACCACTCCAGCATAGTGTATATGTGAGCATTGTACAGATAAGCATGGCAAGTGGCCTGGGTTATCAAATCAGAGAGCAGTATTTGCGTCAGCCACCTTGACCCATTTTATAAGTATATTTACGAAGGTGAAAATCTTAGGTAATCTGTGTCCCATGGGGATGGGTAAACAACGTGGGGGAGATATGGGCTCTTATAAGGTTCTCTGTCATATAGAAAACTTTCTAATGAACAAAAGGAAGAAGGAAAACACTTCAAAAATAAGTCTCAACTGACTACTACTTAAAATTTGTAACATTTTTCTGTCCTCCCTTTTTCGTTCTTACATACGAATCTGCCAGCAGAAACGGGCCTTATGGTCTATCAAGTTAGTCTGCTCGAATACACAGCTAGCACCCTTATATTGCAGCTGCCCCACCCTCCTCTCCCCCTCACCTTTACCCTGCCTTGCACCCTGTCCCATGCCCTTTTAAAACTGCCCACCATCCTACAGGATACCACCTCCTCGGGTAGAGTGTTCCATTCCTCCACCACCCTCTCTGTGAAAAAATGCCTCCTCATCTCTCAAATATCTTCCACCCACCAACCTGAGACCATGCCCTCTCGTGTCCCTTCCTCTTCTCAGCTTAAATATCCCTTCTGTGCCCGTTTTGTTTATCCCCTTCAGATATTTGAAGGTCTCAGTCATATAACTTCTCTCCTCCAGGGTGTGCATAATCAGTTCAGTCAGCCTGTCCTCGTAGGTTTTGCCCTCCAGCCCCTAGATCATCTTAGCTGCCCTGCACCCCCTCCAGCAATCTGATATTCTTCTTCAGAAAGGAACGCCAGTACTGCATGCAGTACTCAGATGTGGCCTAACTAGTGACCTGTGCAGTGGCAGGATCGCATCCCTATTTCTGGATGAGATTCCTCTCACAGTACACCCAAGCATCTTGTTGGCCTTAGCTGCCGCCATCCTGCACTTAGCTGAGCTGTTCATGTTACCACTTATGATCACCCCTAGGTCCTTCTTCTCTTTAAATAAATTACTGAAGTTCATAAAAGCACACACGCTGGAATCATATATGGGTGTTTTCAGGGGAAATCTAGGAAGGAAGGGAGGGACCTGGCAGGTTCAACAGTTGTGAACACATTTTCTTTACAATACCTTTCAAATAAGGTAACACATGTTGTTTATTATAAAATGTGTGCCACACATGGTTTTCATGGTTTTTCATAGCTTTTAGCTAACCTTCCCTCAGTTACGAGAATATGGATCATTTTTGTGTTTGCTTGCACAAACACGCAAGAAACACATTGCATCAGCTTCCTTCGGTAACGGGTTGTGGAGGCGGGGCAGTGTTGTGGCGAATGGCAGCAGTCCATTTTGGGGCTGGTCTCTGCTGCGCCAATAGAGGAGCATTCTGTCTGACAGCAGTTAATGAGTATGCCACTGTGCTCAAAGAAATTGACCGCTGCAGTCAGGGAGCGCCTCGTCACTGAACAATCAGCTGTGTTTGCGGGGCGGTCACTGACTGCAGCAGCCAATTACAGCTGCATTGTCTGGTGTCCCCTGTCAATAAACATGGCGACGGCTTCTCCGTCAGCCTCTCTGTCACCATGAAGCAGATGGACAGCCGCCACCCGCCTCTCCCAGTCCATGTTAAAGCTGACAGGGGTGCCCAGCCCCCTGCAGCATGCCCCCTTCCCAGTTCATTTGCCAACAGGGTAGCCCAGTGCCCATTGCCATGATGCCTCCCCCATTTGTTGTGTGCGGGGTGCCCAGTCCCCTCAGGCTCCATGTCCTCCCCAAGCACACTTAAGGGTCACGGGGTACCAAGTCCCCATCGGCTCCACCCCCCACAACAAACATCCAGGTAGTACGCTGGGAGCCCACCCCAGTGTGCTCATGCGCTCACCCACCCAGCATACTGTGTAGCTGACCAGGGTGCCCAATCCCTGTTGGCTCCGCTCTCCCTCCCCCCAACAAACATCCAGGTGGCATGCCGGGAGCCCAACCCAGCATGCCAAAAGTCCCGCGGTGTCTTTTTTTTTTTTTTTTTTCCTAATTCCTGTTAAAATAAAAAAAGAAAACGGTCCCTCGTTGAGTCTCTTGCCCTCCCCAACCCACCCACCCTCGTGCACCCCACCTCACCACCCGCCTTACCCCATACTTACCTCCTGAGCCCGGCGCGATGATCTTCAGTGCACCAGGAACATGTCCGCACTCTTCAAAGCTGACCGCGAACTGAAGAAATGCCGGTAAGCTGTATAACGGTATAAATTTTTTTTTTTCAACTTATGTGGATATCTGGGCCATTTTTTTTGACTTTTGGCACCAAAGTTTCAATGTGGGGTTCTTGGGACCCCCTCCTCATGAATTCAGTCACTGTCATGGCGTTATTCGATCCCAAAAGGTGATTTCGCAGTCACTGCACAGAATCGCCTTTTGGGAACAATTAACCAAACGACAATGTCCGTGTTCATGAGATGGTCTCTCAAAAAGCCTATGTTGCAAATTTGGTGACAAAATTCCAAATAAATGACTGTTACGAGCATGCATTGCGCAGTTTTCATGTACACTCGTAGGTTCGCAAATTTGTAATAAATAGCGCGTTCGCTGTGGGAAATCAGTGTTCAGGACAGATTAAGAAAATCACAATGACACTGTTCATGAGCAGAGGTCCTAAAATGCCTATATTTTAAATTTGGTAACAAAAGTCCATAAAATGACTGTGTTACGAGCGTGCATTATGCAGTTTCCACGCACTTTCGTAACTTCACAAATTTGTAATATTTTCCTCCAGATTTCCAACATTGGCATTTTCCATACCTCCTTATAGACAGTACAGCGGTCATTTTCTCATCTTGCCCGAAATGTGTGTTTGCACATCTGGCGCACAATGGCGCAGTCGCTGTGGGAAACGAATGTTCAGGACAGGTTAAGAAAATCATATGACAGTGTTCATGAGCAGAGGTCACAAAATGCCTGTTTTTTTTTTTACAATTTTTTTTCCCCCTCCTGTCACGGCCTGTGGAGCCTCTATCTCAGGCATCCTGCCTGTTCCTGCCCGCCTGAGGTTCTCTCAGCCCTAAGCCTCCTCTTCCCACAGCCAATACCAGCAGCTTAACCCCTCCGGGGTGAGGCTGCCCCTCCTCTTTGGGCCCTCTTAGAAGTCAGACCCTGGCTGTATGTGACGGCCTGGGCGGAAGAATTAGAAGGCCGGGTGAGACGAATCCAGCAGTGGGCATGGGGGTCAGGTGCTGTCACCTACCCTGCAGGGCTGGGCTTTTCCGTGTTCTGGTGCTCTCCCTGCCCCCCCTTGCGTGGGCACTCCTGATGCCATGGCACACAGCAACCCTGCCAACGTCAGCCACACTGCTTAACGTGCTATCTTGCGTACTGCAGCACCCCCGATCTCCACCGGGAGCCACTGGTATGCTGGACAAACCCCCACCCAGCCGCCGGGGGAGGAGACCAGCCCTGCGGGCGGCCAATCCTCGCCCCATCCCTGCCAGCGCCTGAGCTTGCTCCCGAACTCTGATTGTCAGTGTGGCGCGAGGTGTGGCGTCCAGCGCCTCAACCCTCGGCGACACCGGCCAGCTCAAAATGCCTATGTTGAAAATTTGGTGAAATAATTCCACTAAATGACTGTGTTACAAGCATGCATTGCTCAGTTTCCTCGTACGCTCAGAAGTTCGAGCATTTTTTATATTTTAACTCCAGATTTTCAACATTGCCATCTCTTCACACCTCCCAATGAATGGTACAGCTGTCATTCTTCACATCCTGCCCGATCTGTGTTTTCGCACATCTGGCGCAGAATGGCATGGTCGCTGTGGGAAATGAAAGTTCAGGACACATTAACAAAATCACGATGCCATTGTTCATGAGCAGAGGTCCCAAATGCTTTTATGAGGTGGGGGTCACAAAAAGGCCATGTTGAAAATTTATAGTGCAAATACCAACAAATGCCTGGGGTGTTAGGGTTTCTAACCATAATGTCCCATCCTGTGCAGGCTGACAGGCATCAGGGGTGTGCCTTTGGATTGCCGGCTGTAATGCTCACGCCATTCCTCCCCAACCCCCCTACCCTGAAGCCAGTGACAGGCATCAAGGTGTGCCTTGGACTCTTCTACCCCAGACTTCAGCCCATTCTCCTATACTGCACCCATTTCAGCATATGTCCTTATGAAATGGGGTGACTATGAAGCCGAACGTCCCAAGACACACCTCAACACTTGTCGGTGTCTACAGGATAGGGTGAGGTAAAATGCCATAAGCATTATGGGTGATGACCCAGAGGGCACACCCCAATGCCTGTCCATCTTTGCAGGGTGGAGGTGGGGTTGGCGTGAGTTCAGTACTTCAGTGCCATTCCTATTTTGCATCTGTCTAACTCCTGCATGTCCAGTGCTACTATTAGTAAGCAAACATTCGGCATCGACAAGTGCTTGTTTTTTAGTCTTCTGAGTTAAAATGGAAGACTATTTCAATAAAAGCCCTAAGCAGCAGTACTAGATAGTTGGCAAAAATTATCATCCTGTCTTTTTTAGCAGTAATATATTTGTGCTAGTCTTAAATTCTTCATTTGGGTATCTTAATTTATTTCAGCTAGTTTTAAGACGCTGCTAAATTACAGATTTAGTAATTTGTGTGGATCTGCAATAAAGATGGCAGCCTCCAGCATCTTTTAAAAATCTCCTCCCCTGGAGATCACACTTTAACTGTACCCACTGTTTTCATAATGCAGATATGCCATTATGTTGCCAGGACAATGTTTCCAATGACTAACAGCTCACTACCACCTTTATCTGCTTACATCCATAATAGTGGACCTGGGAAAGGAGTGAGAACCTTTGAAAACATCTATCTTGCCTAAGTGGAAATAATGTGAAAAGAAAATCAGATATATCAGTGCTTTTATGTGTTCTAACTGCCAACCAGATTTACATTTTTGTTAACTTGTACCGATGCTTTAAGTCACATATGTAAATGCCATCTTATAAAAGCAATAAGATACTTTGGATTGTGTCATTATGGTAATATAATCCCACTTCTCTGGTGTATTTAAAGGCACTCTCCTGCACCTCAAGCCTAACAGTGCACCTGAGGCATGCGATTATTTCACCATAATGCACACAGCTCATGTCTTGTTGCTTTCATAGAGTATGGGTATGAGAAGCTATGCATCTTCTAACACCATTGTAGAAGGGGTACAGCTATCATAGAAACATAGACTTTGACGGCAGATAAGGACCGCTAGGCCCATCTAGTCTGCCCATTTCCCTACCTACAGGATAGGCCGCAGATCCTATTTAACCAACAGCCTATATCTTCCTGCCCCCCACAAGAATTGCCTTATGTCTGTCCCCTGCATTCTTGAATTCTCCCACAGTTTTAGACTCCACAACTTCCTCAGGAAGGCTGTTCCATGCATCCACTACCCTCTCTGAAATAATACTTCTCACATTGCCCTTGAACCGCCCTCCTTCTATCTTTAAATTGTGTCCCTTGTTCTTGCAAGTCTCTTTTCTGAAAGATACTACCCTCTTGGACTTTGTTGATTCCCTTGAGGTACTTGAAAGTTTCTATCATGTCCCCCTCTCCCTTCTTTCCTCAGGGTATACATATTAAGCTCCTTTAGTCTCTCCTCATCTGGCTTCTCTTGCAGACCCTGCACCATTTTAGTTGCCCTCCTCTGGACTGCCTCTATCCTGTCTATGTCCTTGCAGAGATGGGGTCTCCAGAACTGGACACAGTATTCCAGATGGGGTCTCACCAACTGTCTGTACAGAGGGATAACAACTTCCTGTTTTCTGCTGCTGATGCCTCTCCTATACATCCCAGTATACCCCGGCCCTCCCTACTGTCTTCTCACATTGCTTCAACTTAAGGTCATCTGATATGATTACCCCAGGTCCCTTTCCTGTTTTGTTGTTGTTACTACCTCCCCACCCATTGTGTATTCTTCCCTAGGTTCTTGTTTCCCAGGTGCATTATTCTGCACTTTTTTGCATTGAATCCTAGCTGCTCACGTCTGACCATTCCTCCAACCTTGCCAAGTCCCTTTTCATCCTTTCCACGCCTCCTTGTGTATCAACCCTGTTGCAGATCTTTGTGTCATCTGCAAAGACATACTTTCCTTCCAGACCCTCTGCAATGCCACTGATGAAGACATTAAAAGGACTGGACCCAATACTGAACCCTGCGGTACCCCACTAGTAACCGCCCTTTCTTCAGATGGACTCCATTACAATTACCTTCTGTGTCCTGTTGTCCAGCCAATGTTTTACCCAGGTTACCACCCTGGGACCCCTCAGGCTGGTTAATTTGACTAATAATCTTTTGTGTGGGACTGTGTCAAATGCCTTGCTAAAGTCTAGGTAGGCCATGTCCACAGCCCCTCCCTGGTCTACTACTTTGGTCACCCAGTCAAAGAAATCTATTAGATTCGTCTGACATGACCTTCCGCTGTGAACCCATGCTGCCTTGGATCCTGCTCCACTGACCTCTAGGTACTCAACTATTCTTTCCTTCAGAGTGACTCCATCACTTTCCCTACCACAGAGGTCAGACTGACAGGTCTGTAGTTTCCTGCCTCTGTCTTGGTCCCACTTTTGTGAAGGGATCACATCCGCCTTCCTCCAGTCCTCGGGTCCACACCATCCTCCATGATTTATTAAAGAGGTAGCCAGTGGTTTCACTAGTTCCTTCCTTAATTCTTTTAGAATTCTGGGGTGAATTCCATCAGGACCCATTGCTTTGTCCACCGTCAGTTTTAGGAGTTCTTGCAGAACCCTTTCTTCTGTGAAAGGACCATGATCGACCCCCCTATCAAGAGTGCTTCTGTTAATTGGATTAGGCACTTCCCCCTCCTCTTTTGTGAATACTGAGCAGAAATATTCGTTCAGTATTCCTGCTTTTCACTGTCCCCTCTGCCCACCCACCGTTTATTCTATTCAGCCTCACTATCCCTCCTTTGTCTTTCTACACTCGCTGATGTACCTATAAAGGTTTATCCCCCTTCTTAACTGAGTTGGCTATCTTTTCCTCAGTTTGGACCTTTGCTATTCTGACTTCCTCCTGCTTCTTTCTGCCTTAACTGGTACAGCTCTCTGTTCTGCTCCTTCTGTGTTTCCTTATACTTCTGGAATGCTATCTTTTTCTTTTGACTTTCACAGCCACCTCTCTTGAGAACCATAGTGGCTTTTTCTTTCATTTGATTTGTTTATTTGCTTCACACAAAGGCTTGTTGCCTCTGTGATGGCAGTTTTGATAATTCCCCATTGTTGCTCCACACCTCCTTCTAGCCTGTTTGCTAGTGCTTTTCTGAGGGAGCGGCTCCCATCTTGCCAAGTCAGCCCTCCTAAAGTCAGTACCCTCACTTTTGTGGCTTGACTCTGTAGCTGAGTTTAACGTGAACCACACTGTTTGATGGTCACTTGTCCCCAGATGGCAACCACTTCTAGATCTGAGATCCTCTCACTGCCCCGTTTGAGAGTCGGAGGTCTAGGATTGCTCCCTCACAGTGGGTTCCGAAACTAGCTGTCTATGCCTGCCACCTGTGGGGCATCAGAATGGCCCTGCTCTTGGATGTCGCTGCAGCAAATGTGTCCAGTTACCATCTGGCATATTCAGGTCTCCCATCAACAGTATCTCCCTTTCTCTGCCATTCTAAGAATGCCTTCCATCATATCCTTGTCCATTCCTTCCCCTGACATGGGGGTCTGTACACAACCCTGTGTGGATTGTGGTGCCCTTTCCAGTCTCCAAGGTGACCCACAGTGCCTCCTCTCCTCCCTGTTTACTCTTTTGTTCAGTTGCTTTTATCCCTTCCTTTACATGAGGAGCTACTCCTCCCCTCTTCTCCCCTGCCTGTCTCTCCTGTAGGTTATGTACCCTGGTATGTTAACATCCAGTCATGGTTCTCTGTGTACCATGTTTCTGTGACTGCTCGATATCCAGGCATCCCTCTTCCATTAAGGCCACCAGCTCAGGGAGCTTGTTGCCCAGACTACGGGCATTGGTACTCATTACCCTCTATTTCCTGATGGTCTTACCCCTTTTGCCCCATCCCTGTCCTTCTTGCCTTTGTCACTTTCTCCATTTACCCCTGCCCTTCTCCCTATCGACACCTCCATGTTGGTGTTTGCCACACTTACTACCGTGATTGTTTTGGGGGCTAGGATTTTCCTGCTCCTTTCCAGTGCCTCCCCTTGGCTAGTTTAAAGCTTGCCAATGAAGCATTTAAACCTATCACCTAGGATCCTGGTTCCCTCCCGGACAGATGCAGCCCATCATGCCAGTATAGGCTTGCATCACTCCAGGTGGACCCCAGTCCCCAATGAAGCCAAATCCCTGGGCTCCACCAGTTTTCAACCACTGATTGATCCCATGCAGGAACACCCTAGCCTCTCCCATGCCATGATGGTAGCACCTCCAGGAAGGTTGACCGTCGGTGCTACTTGACTAAGGCCCCTCCCCAATTCCACAAACTCTTCCTGCACTTCTCTAATCCCTTTCTTAGCCGGGTCATTTGTCCCTAAGTGGACAATGACATCCAGCTCCCTCCCCTGTGCAGCTGCTCCAGCAATCCTGAGGATTCGCTCCCTGTCCCTCCAAGCCATGGCGCCAGGCAGGCACCTTACCTCCCTCTCCCCTTCCTTGCCCAGTTCTACCTTCCTAACAATGGAGTCTCCCACTAGGAGTTGTTTCCTTCCCCTGCAGGGTCCCCTGCCACCCTCCTGTGGGTCTCCTTTGTGGAGGTTCCCAGCATCCTCCTTGGTCTCCACTGTGGGTGCCTCCATGGAGGAACCACACTTTGCCAGAATGGCATAGGAATTGTGGAGAGGTACAGCTGGAGGGATGTGCCTCTGTTCCACCACCCTCACCCTCCCTGAGCCCACTGTGGTCCAACCGCTCCTCTTTCTTGGCAACCTCTGAGGCAACGGCAGTGGCACTGGTGGTCCCTGGATGGAAGAGGAGGTCCCACAAATCCTGGCCAACTCAGCCTGGAGATGAGCAACCTCCTCCCTCAGCCCAGAGAGGTGCCTGCAGATGGGACAACACCGCATCCTCCAGAACATCTCCCGGAAGACTGCTGCTCCACAGCCACCGCACTGCACCACTCCAATCATGTCTTATTTCTGGCCCCTTAACTGTTTGCAATCCTTACTCTTTCCTCTGTTTTTTTCTCTCTCTCCTTACTTTCTGCCTGTGTGCCCTTTAAGCTCCTGATTGTCCTGTTCTGAGACAAGAATATCCTATATTTCTCAGTAGACCGCTTACTTGTTCAGAGGCAGACCTCCAGCAGCTAGAGGGGGCCGGAGAGCTACTCTTACCCTTCTAGGATGGTGGGTCCTTGGTGGTTCTATGATCACTCACTTCCTGCCCCTAAACAGGAAGTTCCTGTTGTTAGTCAAATCCTGAAAGTCAGGAAAGTCAGAAAATCCATAGTTAAGACACACTGCTCCACTCAGGTTTGGGAGGCTAAATTAGATGAGGACAGACTTCAATATTAGAGTTGATGTACAGTATTAGTGGCCCCATAAGCAGGTGCCCTAGGCCACACTGTTATTTGTGTAAGCACGATTGGTACCTACCTAATCAAGTTAAATAGTACTCGACCTAACAGCTCCGCTTAATAGCACATTGGCTTATCCTGGACTAAAACAGTAGCTGAAGCACTGATACAGAGGAATTCTACCTTGCAGTTAAACTATTGTTCTATGCGTCGTGGTTTGATAGTTTTACTACTGATCTGAAGTTTGAAAGGGGACAAGTGCTAAGCCCATAGCTGCTCCTTTAGTATTTGTGATAAGGGAAACCAAGCTGACAACTGAACTTAAACCATTATAAGTTTAATTTCAAAACTACGTATGCATTCTTGTATTCCAAATGGTGAAATTACAAACTGTTTCTTATAATGCAAACTTTCTTAGTCTAATTAACAGGGCTCAGGTGTTTCAAGACCTAAATAAAAATGGAACATAATTTTCTTCAAGAGACTAACCAGTAGTCGACATACAGCTTTGTAGAGCATTAGTGGGAAAGTCTTTGCATTTTCTTACATCTGATACCCTTCTAGGAGGGGTACAGCTATCCTAATTAGATGCCATGCCCCTACTCGGGTTATAAAGCCTAAATTAGACAGTAAACATATATGCCCCAAAATTAGATGTGGAGAGAACCCCATTCCTTTGTCAAACCTTGATTGGCAATCTCATTTACAGCAGTTGCGAGATCTATGTCCCTGTCTTTGCTGCTTTTCACAGCAGCCTTTGTATTCACTTGCTTGGGAGCTGTGGGGTGCCTTGCTGAGTTCTCGTTTTGCTGTACAGATAGTTTGTTAAATAAAAATTTGAGCGTATATAAAAATAGTTTTTATGTCTCATGAATTCCTGTAACAGCCTAATCAGATAGGGTATAATGGGAGCCATGTTCCCTTATCTGTTGCTAGTCACCTTTAATTAAAGCCCAGCCAGGAAGGTAACTGTATTAGTCCTGAACAATAAAGACCTCAACATCGGTAGTGCTGCTGCTCACAACGCCGGTGATTGGAGTTTGGGAGCATTAGCGGCTAGCCAGTGGAAGGAGGATCGAGAGTTTATGAAGGCGCTCTCTCAAGAGCGGAGAATTGATACTGCCCTGTTGCCACTATCTGTGACAACTGGAGAGTAAAGTGACAAGGTATCCTGTCAGTACAGTGTGGGAATAACTGTGCGGTTAAAAATGCACAGTCATAACAGTGCTGCACGGTTCCAGAGTTAGAGTGTGTGTGTGTGTGCTCTCTCTCTCTCTCTCTCTCTATACACACACACGCACAAAATAATCTAGTTATATATAGATATATATATATATATTATGGTAGTTAGGGTTGAGGAGCCATTTCTATGTTAAACCCAAAATTTTGCACCTTAATAACTTTGCAACCGTTTGCTGTTTGCCTGAAATTTGGAATACATGATCAAGAACCATAGGCCATGGGAACTGCCAAGTTAGTACGAGTCGGATATATGGCTAAAGGAGTTATTAAGCGTGATCGTGCGCATTTCACGCTTTTCTGGAATTCTTGGTGGTGCCTACAGGTCGACGGTTTGTGCGACTCCGTTCAAATCTTCAGGGAACGTATGTCGGGTCCCTGATGTGCTTTTCAAGATTTGGTGAAAAATATTAAACTGTTCAAAGTTATTCAAAAACAATTTCCCATTATAAGTCAATGGGAAAAGTTAACAAAAAGTTCGACAGTGTCGCAAATGCATTTTTACTTTCGCAAATGGCCCTGTTACTTTCGTAAGTCCGCCATTTTGTTTTCAGTTAGTGATCAGAAAAATGCTTGGCATTTAAATCTGGGACCCTCTAGCAACCTAATTCTTTTTGTATTCACCTAGTTGGACGCTGAGGATGCTAGTCATGTCTTTATTTTGGGGTAAAACACCCCAGAAATATGTTTTTCAAATTTCTGGAAAAAGTACTTTCGTGCTCACGAAAGCGTCGCAAATTTTTGAGCAAGCTTTTCATGAGTGCCGATAATAGTTTTCTAGTCTGTGGGAAAATAACAGCAGTTCTTTGGCACTGCGCTGCAAAAGAACGGTTGGGAGTTTTGGGCTGAAATTTGGAGGGAACGTAGCCGGCATCTCACAGATGTACCTTTCAGTGTTGTATTGAAAAAATATTACATGGCGTCAAAGTTACGGCACTCCAAAGTTGACGGTTTTTCCCATAGGATAACATTACGGCGCCCGACGCATTACAGGAATCCTTTGGCACCCTGCTGCAAAATAACTGTTTGGTCTTTTTTCTTGAACTTTGGAGGGAAGACAGCCAACAGCCCACAGATGTGCCTTTCAGTGGTTTAGTGAAAAAATATTACAGGGAGGCAGAGTTATGGTGCTCCGAACTTCTCTTTTTTTCCCATAGGATAACATTACGGTGTTCGCAACGCCTTTCAGGGCCTGTATCTCGGAAATGGTGCGAGATACGGACTTTTCGTCAGGAAAATGCTTAGCCCCCTGATGGGGGCTAAGAACAAAACTAGCCAGAACAGTCGTAAATCATATGACTTTTAAATTTTTTTTCTACGTCGTACGGTTCCTGAGATATAACCTATTTAGTATTCCAAGTCCTCATTTTCTGCTCTGATACCCATTATTATGCATACATTCTTTGTAGTCATTGTCTTTCTCTATGCAGGTTTTGGGGAAAACCAGCCTGTGCGCTTACATTACTGTTACCGTTGCCCTTTCTGCTTGCGGTTCCGTACCCGTTTCACTTACCATTGACGTCTACGCCACCATGTGCGTTTTCCTTTGCGCTTGCGTTTCTGTTATTTTTTTGCCATTTGTGTCTATAGTACTGTTTCTCTTTCTGTTTCACTTTGCGTCACCATGCCCATTGACATTTCCGTTTGCAGACACCATGTTACTGTGTGACAACACATTACGTGGCAGACCGTTCCGTTCTACGCCACCGTGTGCGTTACCCTTTCTGTTATCATTCGCGCTTGCATTACCATGTGCGCTACTGTTAGCGCTTCTATTTGCATTGCTGTTCCTGTTACTATGCCACAAGACATCACGTGCGGGCCCCGCGCTCCCGCCGCTGCATTACATTCACTATTTCTCGTTATCATTCTCAAAAAGAAGGGAAATTAGAGGCGACAAACTCTGTTTAATGCATTAGTTAGGGTTGTTCCACAGCGACAAAAGTGAGGAAATTCAGTGTTAGGGTTAAAAACCCCCTTGAACCCCCACCCACCCCAACCGGCATTGGGTGCACATTGGCGTCATGGGTCTCAACTCTCACCCCATTCTCCTATACTTCTGCTGCTTTACACATGTGATGGGGTGAGAGTTACGGCTGACGACCCCAATGCGCACCCCAGTGCCGGTTGGGGAGGTGGGCGTGGGGTCCAAGGGGGTTTTTCAACCCTAACACCGAATTTCCTCACTTTTGTCGCTGTGGAACAACCCTAACTAATGCATTAAACGGAGTTTTTTGCCTATATATATATATATATATATATATATATATATATATATATATATATACACACTCACACACAATAATCTAGTGCAGTTTTGGACTGACTGTGTGTTTTTCTTTCACCGCGCTGTGTTGACATAGCGCCCTGTGGCACATGAGTGAAAGTACTATGAAATATGAGGAAAAGTGAAAAGAAACAATCATAAAGTAAGTGAGCTATTGCTTGCAATTTATTTAAACTAAATTGCATTTAAAAAGAAGACTGTTGCTCACAAATTGGACTGGTGCAGATTGAGTCGTAGGTGCATTGGTGGTGGTGCAATAGTCCGAGGGTAGGGAGGGGAAGATGATGTTAAGAGGAGCTTGCCATACGCCGGTGTCCTCACAGGGGAAAACTAAAGGGGTAAATCCCTCCTTTGTGCTTCATGGCAGCCTGAGATTCCAAATGGTGGTACATTCACCATTCAGCCGGTGAGGAACAGAAAATTATATTTTAAAATGAAAGGAAGATCTTAGCAACATATTGTACAAATAATACAAGCAGTAGGAAGCAAATGTTATGGGGGAGGTAAAACGAATCATGATATGGAATAGTTGCAAGGCAGTGCTGGGGGGAAATGATGACCTATTTCTTCAGTCAAAAGAAAGCCAGAATAGCAGAAATTCTGTGCCTAGAGAGGAACTTGGCTCAGCTTGAGGGGATGCACAAAGTCCCTCCAAACCCACAAACAGAAGCACAACTGAAACTCTGTTGGCAGCAGTTTAACCGAACAGAAGAAGTAAAGTAGTAGAGAAATTGTGATTCATAAAATGGAAGAACTATGGTTCTAGAAGCAAAACAGGAAACTTAAGGCCATGCTGCTTAGGCAGCAAACACCAGCTAGAGCAGTATCGGAAACCAAACTCCAAGCAGAGCCGGGTCACATAACTTGTCACCCTTTAGAAATTACAAGACTTTGTGCAGCATATTACACAAATTGTTAGGGCCTTGTTAGTTGGCCAGTGCCCATGTTTCATTACCAAGAGACCATTTTAATATAAAAAAAACAATCGGAAGATGACACCCATAGCCTGTAGTGGAGCACGTCCCCGCACTCTCCCTGGGCACACGTCATAACTTTTCTGAGCGTGGGGGTGGGATTTCAGCAGCTCCCAAAATTGGGAAGTGGAAGGGATCGGCTCTGAAGAAATCTACGATTCTTTCCCAAGGATGTTCAAATCAAAACTTTCATTACTTGCCCAGCTAAGACTGTAGCTGAATTTTCACTTACCCCTATTAATTACAATGAAAGTGGTTGTTTCTAGGGGCATGGATATGTTGTTCATCCACACTGTCTGGCAGGTTCCTTGCCGCTTTAAATCTTGCCGGAAGGTCTTCAAGCTGGCTCCTCCCACCCACCCGAGTGGTAAAACTCTCGGCTCCGCCCCATGATGCCAGATCTTCCTTACCGCTTGGAAGCTCAGGTTCCCTCCTTAACGCTCTGCGTCTAGACTGGATCCTAATTCTTCGGTTCGCCCGAAACTTATTTTAAAATTTTCAAGACTTCGGTCAAGTTTCTCCCTCGCGGCTGCAATGGACAAATCGACTCCCGGATTTCAGCGGTGCCCTTGTGGGCAGAAAATGTCAGAGACGGACCTACGCTCCCACGTGCATCTACATCCTCAGCCTAGAACATGAACACGCGGGCCTACGGTGTTATCGTTCGTTTTCGACCCAGCGTCCTGGAAGACAGCTGCCCGGTTATAGCTTGCGCCCGAGAAGCGCTACCCGCCGGTTAAGTCGAAGGAGGCCCGTTGGGCGGTTACCGCTGCAGCTGGCTCGGCTGAGCAACTCGAGCAGATGATCGCCCTCGAGGAGGAGGCGGCACAGGCTGCATCGTCCTCTTCCTCGGTCGCGGCATTTATCGCGCTCTCTCTGGGTACCTCGTATTCAGCTTCTTTTAAGGAACTTTGCCAGTCCCTTTCCACGAAGGGAGAGGGGCCATTGGGACATTCCTCTCGATCCAGAAAGAAGGACCCTAAAGGTAAGTCCCATCATTGGCGTTCGTGGGAGCGGGAGAGGTCCCCTTCCCTGGACAGTCGACACTCTACTTCAGTTGAGGTTGCGGCTGAGGCCGCTGGCTTCATGGTGTCCCCGTCAGGCCAGCCGGCCGAGACACCCGTCGACGCGGTCGAGATTTTTGTCGATCTGTCAGACGGGCTGTCAACTGGTGAAGCCAACAACCCTTCTTCACCGGTTCCCCCGGTGGAGACCGAGGACTTGCCCGCTCCTCCGGTGCCGCAGTCCCCGGTTAAGGCTTCCGAGCCAAGGGAAGAGCAGGTGTCCCCCGCCCCTTCCCAGACCCGTCCTCGGAAACGCCGAGGATCCCGGTCTCGGTCCAGCCGATCCCGCCGACATCGGCGGTCGTGGCACCAAAGTAAGCGGCGCCGCCACTCGTCCTCGTCTTCCTCCTCAGAAGAGGAGAGGCTTCGGTGCAAGTTGCGTCGATGCTACGAGGACCTGATGTTGCAGCAGTTACTTCTGTCCAGGAACAAGCCGGCGCCCGTCGCCAACCCTAATGCATCAAGTGGCTGTCACCGAGCGAAACAACCCTACGCTATAGCGAGGTGCCCAAGCTTGGGCCAGTTGTTCGGCCGAAACCAGCTGCCCCACCGATTGTGGTGGAACCTCTGCCTCCACAACCGAAATCGGGGGTGCCGACCAAGGACTCTCGGTCGGGTCAGGGCCTGCCCAACATGTTGTTGGTCACCCTCACTCCCGACCATCCTCAGCAGGTGGAGGGTGGCTCGGGCCCCAGGCAGCTCTTCGCGGACTCCTCGGAGTCCGATGATGACTCCTCCCTGTTCTCCACGCCCATTGACCTGGAGTCCACCGGGGGCCAGTCAATGGACGAAAGCCCATCGTCCTTCATGGGTTTGCTTCGGCTCATCTCGGAGTCCACCGGGATGCAGCTCGAGCCCGTATCCAAGCGGGCCAAGTATCCCCTGATGGAGATACTGGACCGAGGGGATTCACCCACTGATGCCTTTCTGGTGGCTGAAGCCATTGTTGGCCCAGCCTTGGAGCTCTGGCAGCGGCCTGCTTCCTGTCCTGTGCCTTCAGCCGGGATGGTCAGGAAGTATGCAGTCCCTACCAGCTCTTTGCCCGGTTTTTCGGAACACCCCTCTGCCAAGGGGTTGGTCACTGACAGCATTTTCTGGCATTCCGGGCACGCTAGGGATGTGGACAAGCCGCCCCCCCCCCGACAAGGAATCCAAAAAGCTGGACTATGCCGGGCGCAAGGTGTACGCTGCGTCCTCCCTTGGCCTCTGCCAGGCCAGCTCGGCCGTGCTGATGGCAAACTTCTCCCAACGCCCTCATGGGCTCCCTGGATGAGGTGATCCCTCATCTCCCGGCTGACCTGCAGACCGTGGTCTGGCAGGTGCGGCACCAGGGTAAGGCGGTGGCTAAGCAGCAGCTCCAGACGGCTCTGGACATTGGAGACTCCTGTGCCAGATCAGTTGCGGCTGCGGTGGCCTTGCGCCGCAGAGCATGGCTGAGGATATCCACCTTCACGGCGGATACCCAGCATAAACTGGTGGATGTCCCCTTCTTGAGGACCGACCTCTTCGGCCCTGGAGTGGAAGGTCACCTCCAGCGGATCGAAAAGTCCAGTGCCACTCTGGACTTGGTCACCTCCGCCCAGAAGGACAAAGGCCGCCAACAGCAGCAGCACAAGTCCTTTTGTCCTTCTGCGCCTGTGGCACGTCCAGCCCAACAGCACCAGCACCAGGGCCAGCAGGCTTGCATTTGGCATCCCAAACCCAAGCCCGCGGCTTCCTCCAACAGGAAACAGGGAGGTAAAGGCCCAGGAGGTCCCTCGGCCAGTCCCTCCTCTAAGCCTGCCCAGTGATGGGTTGAGGGGTGTCGCCCCCAGCCTCATCACTTCCCCCGGGTTCACCCCGTGGGGGGACGGCTCCGCCACTTCCTTTCCTCTTGGTCCTTTATCACCATGGACCATTGGGTTTTGGAGGTGGTAGGAAAGGGCCTGCCCCTGGAGTTCGAGCAGGCCCCACCCTTCCGAGCCGTCACCTCTCGGGGCGGGGGGGCTAACGGGTCCGCAGCCTCCTTGTCAGCTCGCCGAGCCGATATTGCCCTGCTCCTTGAAAAAGAGGTGATCAGGAAGGTGGTGGATCCTCCTCCAGACCCGGGGTTTGTGTCCAGGTACTTCCTGGTCCTAAAACAGACTGGGGGCTGGTGTCCCATTCTCGACCTGCATGACCTGAACAGGTTCCTAAGGTCTCGGACCTTCAGGATGGTCACTCTGGCTCAGATAATCCCATCCTTGGAACGAGGCATGTGATTATGTTCTCTGGACCTTCAGGACGCGTTCTTTCACGTCCCAATCCGTCCGTCCCCACCAGAGATTCCTCTGCTTCAGAGCTGAGGGATCTCTTTACAAGTTCCGAGCCATGCCCTTCGGCCTTTCCCTAGCTCCCAGGATCTTCACCTGATGCATGGCAGTGGTGACAGCATTTCTGCGGCGCTGAAGGGTCCGGGTATACCCCTACCTGGACGACTGGCTGATTGCAGCCCCCTCCAGAGTGGAGGTGGAGCGGTCCAGGGATCTGGCCCTCCAGGTTTGCTCTCAGGTTGGCCTCCTCATCAATGAGGCCAAGTCGGAACTCGTGCCAAAGCAGGTGATACAATTCATCGGGGCAGAGCTCGACTCTCTACGAGCCAGAGCACGGCTCCCGGCGGACAGGGCCGAGGTTCTTTCCTCCTTTGCCCAATCATTTCAGGTTGGGCAATCGCGCCCTGCCCCGGGACTTCCTGCACTTCCTGGGCCTCGTGGCGGCCTGCACCAGCGTGGTCCGTTGGGCCCGCTGGTACATGCGTCCCTTTCAATGGGGGCTGGTCAGCCAATGGTCACAGCACTTCGATCTGCTGGATCAGCTAGTGACAGTGACCCAGGGGATGTGGAACGCTCTCTGGTGGTGGACCGTTCCAGCACATCTGCAGGAGGGCATCCCGTTTGTCCGGCCCGAGCCGACGGTCTCTCTATCGACCGATGCCTCTCTGATGGGTTGGGGTGCCCATCTGGGGGAGCACAGAGCGCACGGCCTCTGGTCCCCTCGGGAGTCCCGATGCCACATCAACCTGCTGGAGCTTTGAGTGGTTCGTCTAGCCCTCACCGCCTTCGCTCTGTCTCTACGGGGTCAAGTGGTTCAGGTCCAGACGGACAATACCACGACCATGTACTACCTAAACCGCCAGGGTGGGACGCGCTCCATGCCTCTGTGTAGGGAAGCTCTCTGCATTTGGTCACTCGTGCACAGCTTGGAGGCGGATCTCCTCGCCATTCATGTGGCAGGAGCCTCCAATACCCTGGCCAATGCCCTAAGCCGGATAGGGGCTGCGTCTCACGAGTGGTCTCTCATGCCAGAGGTAGTACAAGATATCTTCTCCCATTGGGGCAAGCCTCAGGCGGACCAGTTTGCCTCCAGGGAGAATGCGAAGCTGAGACTGTTTCATTCCGGCCCCCCTCAGCAGGGCTCGCTGCAGGGGGATGCCTTCTCGAGGCCGTGGACCCCAGGCCTCTTCTACGCCTTTCCCCCATTTCCCTTGATCCACAAGGTGCTTCTCAAGGTGAGGATGGACAAGGCGCAGGTGATTCTGGTAGCCCCAGACTGGCCCCACCAGTTCTGGTATCCAGATCTCCTTAGTCTCAGCTCCAGGCTCCCGAGGCGGCTTCCAGCCCGCCCGTACCTGATCTCAGTCAGTCAGGGGAAGGTATTCCATCTGGACTTCAATCCCTGCACCTGACGGCCTGGTTCCTGAGCGGCTAGAGTTCCAGGCCTTGGGTCTTTCCGACGAGGTCCTCAATGTCGTTGAGGCGTCCCGTAAGGAGTCGACCAGGAAATGCTACACCTTTAAATGGAAGAGATTCTCCATTTGGTGTCGGGGCAAGGGCCTGGACCCTTCCTCCTGTTCCCTGGCTAGTATTCCGGACTACCTGTGGTCCCTTTGTCAGCAAGGGCTTTGATCGACGACCCTCAAGGTGCACCTGGCAGCCATCTCTGCTTACCGGGCGCGGGCCAGGAAGCAGTTGGTGGGGCAGGAGAAGGTGGTCGGGGGCCTTTTCAAAGGCCTTTATCACATATCCCCTCCGGTGCGAGAACCTCTACCTCCGTTGGATCTACTGCTGGGATTGGCTAAGCTCATGGGCAAGTCATTCGAACCGATGCACAGGTGTGACATCTCTCACCTGTCGTGGAAGACCGCCTTCTTGGTGGCTGTCACGTCAGCCAGAAGGATGGGAGAGCTCCAGGCGCTTTCCATCGAGTCTCCTTATCTGGTCTTCCGCAGGGACAAGGTTGTCCTGCGCCCCCACCTGAAATTCCTTCCAGAGGTGGTGCAGCCGAATTTCACCTTAACCAGATGTTGACTCTGCCGGTGTTCTACCAGTCACCTCGGAGGCGAATAAAGGCTTCCATACTGGACCCTAGAAGGCGCTCGCTTATTACAGAGTGGATGGCTGAAGTTCGGGAGAAGTTTGCCAGCTGTTTGTCACCTATGCTGGCACGCCCACCTGGCAGACCTGCAGCCAGCGACGATAGGCAGGTGGGTCACCTCCTGCATAGATCTCTGCTATAGGTTGGCGGGCATGGAGCCTCCCAGAGGGATAAGAGCTCGTTCTACCTGCCATACCACTGCATTGGTGGCTGCTTCCAGGGATGTCCCTATCCAGGAAATCTGCAGGGCTGCTACCTGGAAGTCAGCACACACCTTCATCACCCACTACCACATCGACCTTGAGTCACGCAGGGATGCTGGTTTTGGGGCCTCGGTTCTCCAGTCATTATTCCCTAAGTAGGGGGTGTGAGCCTTACCTCCCTCCTCCTGGAGAACTGCTAGGAGTCTGCCAGACAGTGTGGATGAACAACATATCCATGTCCCTAGAAATACAGGTTACTCACCTGTAACAGGAGTTATAGGAATGGTATATGTTGTTCATCTACACTACCCACCCGACCTTCCCGGCTTCGACGCACAACCTGGCTTCCAGCAGGCTAGATCTGGTGTCATGGGGTGGAGCCGAGAGTTTTACCATCCGTGTGGGTGGGAGGAGCCAGCTTGAAGACCTTCCAGCAAGATTTAAAGCGGCAAGGAACCTGCCAGACAGCGTGGATGAACAACATATATCATTCCTAGAACTCCTGTTACAGGTGAGTAACCTGTATCTCTTGGCTCCCCTAGTACTACTAACTCATCAGGTGTAAACTTGTTTCTTTTTGGCCATTTTGAATGTAGTAGTGTTGATAACATTCATAATGAGTTTTTGGTAAGTCAGCACTACTGGGGAACTGGAAGGTGATGGATTGAAAGTGGATGTTGGTTTAGAAGCTGTTTTACATGGTATCCTTTCCACATTTGCATTTTAGTTCTCTGCAAAAGAAGTATGGCTCTGTGTGGATTGTTGTATTTGCGGTATCTTTAGTCAAATTCTCTTCATGGAGGCTTACAGTGGCTGCCAAACCAGGCTCTGTGTCTTACATAGGAACATACAAAACTGCTAGCAGAAAAAGGCCATTTGGTCTATTGAGTCTGCTTGATTTTGCAGCTAGTCTTCATGATCATTCAGGTCTTTTGGTATTGTGTAGCCCATGCTGTTTGTTTTGGGGAAAAAAAAGTTCTGTAAGGATTACTTGTGGAAGAACTTTTTCAAATCAATGAATATGTTGAAGTTATTAATGGCCGGGTTTTGAACAAAGTCGAGTCATTTAGATAAATCAAGGTGTGACTGTGGCAAAATACAATTAGGATATTTAAGATCTTAGCTGGGAGGTGGGGGGGGGGGGAGAGATCGAGTAGGGTTTGCAGTGACTGTTTAGGCAGAAACAAAAGGGCAAACTGTGAACCAAGAGGTCCTTATCTGCCTTCTAATACTTATTTACAGTATTAAAATATATGCTTGAAATTAATTGTGCTTTGACATTCAGTTAGTTGAGGTTCACAGGGGTGGTGAATGGGGCTGGGAGAGTTAAGGTTAAAAAAAAAAAACTCTTAACAATGCAGTTCCTTTGTTTTGTCACTTTTAATAATAAACCCTAACAGTTTACATTAATGTACATTAACATAGTTTCTAGGGATGTGGATATGTTGTTCAGTCCACACTTCTTGGCAGGTACCTTGCTGCTTTTAAGATGTGCCGTAAAGTCTTCAAGCTGGCTCCTCCCACCCACCCGGGTGATATAATCCTCGGCTATGCCCCATGATGCCAGATCTTCCTTACCACTGGAAGCTCAAGTTCCCTCCTTAGTGCTCTGCATGTTTACAGGCCCTGGCTCTCGAATCCTTGGATTCTTTACCAAAACTTACTTTAAAACTAATTTGAGTTCGGTCTTCAACTTCCTCAATTGCGGCTGCGATGGAAGATGAGTCCTTCCCGAGTTCTGTTGGTGCCTGTGCGGGCAGAAGCTGTCTCTCACCGATCCTCACACCACATGCGTTTACTGTCTCGGGCACTACCATGATCTGCAGGCTTGAAAGATCTGTCTGTCCTTCTCTTTCTTTCAGTGCTCAAAGACCGCACTGTCCAACTCCAAGTTGGGCAGCCGGAGAAACGGTTCCCGCCGGTCAAATTGAAGGAGGCCTATTGGGTGGTGTCTGTGGCTGCAACAGTTAGAACGTTTGAACAGCTCATGGCCCTAGAAGAGGAGGCGGCTCAGGCCACGGCTAGCTCCTCTTCAGCTTCGGCCTTTGTTCCGCTCCAACTGGGTTCCTCCTACACGGCTTCCTTTCGGGAGTTCTGTCAGTCCCTCTCCACCAAAAGGGAAGGTCCTTCTGGGTCTCATACTTCTCAGTCCCGAAAGAAGGAACCAAAAAAAGATAAGACCCACTGTCAATGTTCTTGGGAGTGGGAAAGGTACCGTTCTCAGGAGGGTCGAGTCGAATTCAGTCAAAGTTGTGGCCTGGGCCACTGGTTTTGCACTGTCCCCATCAGACTAGTCAGCCGAGATGCCTGTCGATGTGGCCGAGATTTTTCTTGAGCCCAGCAACAGGTTGTCGCCCGAAGAGGCCAACAGATCTTTGTCTCGGACACCGGTGGTTCCGGTGCCTTCCGGGGATTCGACTCAGCCTGCTGGTTCGAAGTCCCTGGTCCCAGACCCTGAACTGCCAGAGCTGCAGGGTTCCCTGGCTCCTTCTTCTGTCCACCGTCAGCACCGCAGACGGTCGAAATCTCAGTCTTGGTCCACGTCCGCAGCGGGCAAATCCTGTCGACATCAGTGCTGTCAGTCCAGATATCGCAGAAAGCAGTGCTGCCGCTCTTCTTCCTCATACTCCTTGGCTGAGGAAAGGCTCCATCACAAGTTATGTTGGCGCTATGAGGACGTTATGTGACAACAGCTCATTCTGACCGGCTCTAAGCCGACACCGCCGGCTTCCACACCAGCTATTAAATGGCTGTCACCCAAATGACCGACGTCGGCTTCTCGCACTGTTTCCTCAGTCGAGGAGTTGGTCATGGCTCTGCCGAAGCCAGCCCCTCTGCAACTGAAAGGTAGGGCACTGACCAGGGATTCTTGGACAGCTCAAGGTCTTCCTCACCAGTTGTCGGTCACTTTCACCCCCGATCATCCTCAGTGAGTGGAGAGTGATCCTGGTGGCCACCAACTCTATGAGGACTCTTCAGAGTTCAAACACTCCTCGTTGCACTCCCATCCTGTGGACCTGGAGTCCTCCGGGGGGGGGGCTGTCTGTAGACGAGAGCCCTGCCTCACTCCTTGGCATTCTTCGACTCATCCCCAAGTCCACCGGGATGCAGCTTCAACCCGTGCAGAAACGGGCCAGATATCCCCTCACGGAGATTCTGGACAAGGGGGACTCTCCCACGGAGGCCTTTCTGGTGGCAGAGGCCATTGTTGGCCCAACCTTAGAGTTGTGGCAGCGTCCAGCCTCTTGCCCTGTGCCGTCTGCCCAGATGGACTGCAAGTATGCGGTCCCCACGGGCTCTCTTTCTGGGTTCACAGAGCATCCCTCGGCCAAGGGGTTGTGGCAGACTCCCTCTTTAGGTGCTTGGACAACACTGGGGATGTGGACAAGCCCCCAAATAATTAGTCGAAAAAGCTGAACCATTCAGGAAAGAAGGTTTACGCTGCCACCACTCTGGGCCTTCGCCAGGCCAGCTCGGCTGTTCTGATGGCACACTTCTCACACGCCCTGTTGGGCTCCCTGGATGCGGTGATTCCTCCTCTCCCGGCTGATCTTTAGATGACGGTCAAGCAGGTCTGGGATCAGGGTAGAGCAGTGGCTAAGCAGCAACTCCAGACTGCTCTGGACATTAGCGACTCCTGTGCCCATTCAGTTGTGGCCGCAGTGGCCATGCGCAGCAGGGCTTGTCTGAGGATCTCGACCTTCACAACTGACACCCAGCACAAGTTAGCAGATGTCCATTTTCTGGGCACCAGCCTGTTCAGGCCTGGTGTGGCGGGTCCCCTCCAGCACATTGAGAAGTCCAGTGCCACCTTGGACTCTCTGACCTCTGCTCAAAAGAACAAGGGTGCCCGCTACCACAGGTGTAAGCTCTTTCATCCCTCCACTCCTGCTGCCAGACCAGCCCAGCAGCAGGGCAAGCAGGCTCAATCTTGGTATCCCAGAGCCGAGACCGTGGCTTCCTCTATCAGAAAGCCCATAGGGAAGGGACATGGCAGCCCCTCGGCCGGATCCTCCTGCTCCAAGCCTGCCCAGTGACGGGTTGTGTGGTGCCGCTTCCAACCCCCGTCACACCTTCCCTGGGTCCCCCCATGAGGGGTCGGCTCCGCCATTTTCTTTCTGCCTGGTCTGCTATCACCAAGGACCACTGGGTGATGGAAGTGGTCGGTGTCTGCCTCTGGAATTCGAGCAGACCCTTCCCTGCTGAGCCCGTGCCCCATGGGGGGGGGGAGCTACAGGGTCCATTGCCTCCCAGTCGGCTCTTCGAGATGACATCATTCAGCTTGTCTGCAAGGAGGTCATCAACAGGGTGACTGATCCTCCTCCAAACCCAGGGTTCATTTCCAGGTACTTCCTGGTCCCAGAATGGACGAACGGGGGGCTGGTGCCCCATTCTAGATCTGCACGACCTAAACAGGTTTCTCAGGCCTTGCACCTTCTGGATGGTAACTCTGGCTTAGATAATACCATCTCTAGAGCAGGGCATGTGGTTCTGCTCCCTGGATCTGCAGGACACGTTCTTTCACGTCCCCAATCTGTCCGTCTCACTGTCGGTTCCTCCGCTTTTGGGCAGAGGGAACCTTCCATGAGTTCCGAGCCATGCCTTTCGGGCTGTCATCAGCCCCCAGGGTCTTCACCAAAAGCATTTCAGTAGTGGCAAAATTCCTGAGGCACCGAGGGGTCCTGGTCTGCCCATACCTGGACAACTGGCTGATAGCAGGCCCCTTCAGGCAGGAGGTGGAGCGGTCCAGGTATCTGGCCCTCCAGGCTTGCTCACAACTTGGTCTTCTGATAAACGAGGTCGTCAGAACTCGTGCCTTCGCAGGTGATCCAGTTCATCAGGGGCAGAGCTCGGCTCTCTCTGAGCCAGAGCTCGGCTCCCAGTGGACAGGGCTAAGGTTCTTTCCTCCTTTGCTCAGTCATTTCAGGTCGGACAACTTGCCCTGCCCGGACTTCCTGCACCTTCTGGGTTACATGGCAGCCTGCAGCAGCGTGGTCCGTTGGCACATGCGTCCCCTTCAGTGGGATCTGACCAGCCAGTGGTCTCAGCGCTCAGGTCATCTGGACTAGCTGATCACTGTGACCCAGAAGATCTGGGATGGCCTTAAATGGTGGTTCGTCCCAGCTCATCTGCAGGGGGGAATCCTGTTTGTCTGTCCCGAGCCAACAGTCATCCTGACGATCGACACCTCTCTGATGGGTTGGGGTGCCCATCTAGGGGCGCACAGAGCCCATGGGTTCTGGTCCCCCTCAGGAGTCCTGATGCCACATCAACCTGCTGGAGCTCCTAGTGATTTGGCTGGCCCTAACCACCTTCATTCCGTTTGTTCGGAGTCAAGTGATACAAGTCCAGACAGACAACACTACGACCATGTACTGTCTCAAGAAACAGGGCAGAACGCACTCCCTGCCCCTGTGCAAGAAAACTCTTCGCATCTGGTCCCTCGTGCTCAGTCTGGAGGCAGATGATCTAGCCATTCATGTGGTAAGAGCCTCGAACAGTCTGGCCGATGATCTCAGACGGATGGGCGAAGCATCTCATGAGTGGGCTGTCCTGCAGAAGGTAATGCAAAATCTGTTCTCCCACTGGGGGACTCAACAGGTGGACCTGTTTGCCTCCAGGGAGAATGCGAAGCTGGGGCTGTATCATGCCCGCCTCCCTCAGCCGGGATCGCTTGGGGTAGCCTTCTCAGGGCCGTGGACCCCAGACCTCTTCTCTGCCTTCCCTCCTCTTCCCCTTGATTCACAAGGTGCTCCTCGAGGTTAGGAGGGACAAGGTGCAGGTAATTCTGGTAACCCCAGACTGGCCCCGCCAGTTCTGGTATCCAGATCTCCTCAGCCTCGGCTCCAGGCTCCTGAGGCATTTTCCAGCACTCCTGGACCTGCTCTGTCAGTAAGGGGAAGGTACTCCACCCGGTCCTTCAGTCCCTGCACCTGATGGCCTGGTTCCTGAGCAGCTAGAGTTCCAGGCCTTTGGTCTCTCTGACAAGCTTCTCAACATTGTTGAGGCATCCTGTAAGGAATCGACCAGACAATGCTGTGCCTTCAAATGGAAGAGATTCTCCATTTGGTGTCAGGGTAACGGGTTGGACCCCTCGTCCTGTCCAGTGGCTAGCATTTTGGACTACCTGTGGTCCCTCTCTCAACAAGGGCTTCAGTCGATGACCCTCAGGATGCACATGGCAGCCATCTCTGCTTACCAGGCGCGGGCCAGTAAGCAGTCGGTGGTGCAGAAGAAGGTTGTCTGGCACTTTTTCAAGGACCTAGATCACATATCCCCTCCAGTGTGTGTGACCCTACACCTCCGTAGGATCTACTGTTGGTTTTAGCTAAGCTCATGGGCAAGCCATTCGAACCAATGTGTGGGTGTCATATCTCCCACCTGTCATGGAAGATTGCCTTCTTGGTGGCTGTCATGTCAGCCAGAAGGATTGAGGAGTTACAGGCGCTCTCCATTGAGTCTTCTTACCTGGTCTTCCACAGGGACAAGGTTGTCCTGCACCCCCAACCGAAATTTCTTCCAAAGGTGGTGTCGGAGTTTCACCTGAACCAGGTGTTGACTCTGCCGGTATTTTACCCCAATTACACCTCAGAGGCCGAGTACAGGCTCCATACTCTGGACCTGAGATGGGCACTTTCCTACTATAAAGAGTGTATGGCAGAAGTTTGGGGAGAAGTTTGTCACCTACGCTGAAGCTGCACCTAGTAGACCTGCAGCGAAGTTGACAGTAGCTTGATGGATCACATCTTGCATTGACCTCTGCTGCAGGTTGGCGAGTAGGGAGCCTCCCGTAGGGCTAAGGGCTCATTTCACCCATCGTACCACTGCGTCAGTGGCTGCTTCTAGGGACGCTCCTATCCAGGAAATCTGCAGGGCTGCTACCTGGAAGTCAGCACACACCTTCATTTCCCATTACCACATCGACCTTGAGTCACGCCGGGATGCTGGTTTTGGGGCCTCGGTTCTCCAGTCATTATTCCCTAAGTAGGGGGTGTGCGCCTTGCCTCTCTCCTCCCGGAGAACTGCTAGGAGTCTGCCAAGAAGTGTGGATTGAACAACATATCCATGTTCCTAGAAAAACAGGTTACTCACCTGTAACAGTAGTTCTAGGAGTGGTATATGTTGTTCATCCACACTGACCCACCCGACCTCCCAGCTTCGACGCACTGCCTGGCTTCCAGTGGGCTAGATCTGGCGTCATGGGGCTGAGCCGAGGATTATATCACCCGGGTGGGAGGAGCCAGCTTGAAGACTTTCCAGCACATCTTAAAGCAGCAAGGTACCTGCCAAGAAGTGTGGCTGAACAACATAAACCACTCCTAGAACTACTGTTACAGGTGAGTAACCTTTTTTTTTTTTTGCATTGAATATATATTATATGCCATTATGTGACAGCAGTTTGAGTGAAAACAGAGCAATCAGGATGTACCAAATGTGAAATGCATTATTTTTAGGGGGAAAGCAGTACAGTAGGAGGAAAAGAGGGGATGAGGACAATAACCCCGAGTAGACACTAGGTCCTGGGGTACAATAATGTAAAACTGGGCAGACTGACTGACATATGGTCTTTTCCTGCCAATGTTTTGTATGCATACTTCTCTAGTATGAAACAACCACATCAAAAATGTACTAGGATTTAAGAAACAGACATTACTGGGTATATGGTGGTGTGATTTTACTGCTAAACATGGCTATAGCTCGGTCTAGCCACTGATGCTCCCACAGTTTTTGTCCACTGACCATCTGTCCCTAGTGCCTGTTTATTCTGGACTCCCCGACTTCCGTGAACCCCCAGAGCTTGCCCTCTCTTTCAGGGTTTGGCTAGGCAGTAAGAGCCTGGCTGGAGAATCATACACCTGCATGATGCTGGTGTCTGGGCTTTGGTATGGAATGGAGGCAAGGGTGTGTAAAGCAGTGTACTGTAGTGTAGTGTTTAGAATACAGGCTTGGAAAGCAGGAGATCCATGTTCAGATCCCACCAGAACCATTTATTCACTGTATAACCTCAGGTAGATCACATAACCTCCTTGATCTCTAGTTCATCTAGCACTACAACAGGTTATGATTAGAATCCCACTGAAAACAAGATGTCACATTTCACGGAGGTAATTAAATTGTAAAATAAATAAAAACAAATACGGTATGCTGATGCTTCGATTGCCACCTGATTTCTGTTTCATTCTCTAAAAGGCATGGAATAGTGAACACGGACTCAAGATCTTTTACGGCACAAGAGCTAAAAGAAGCTCTCAAAAAATTAAAGCAGGAGGCTGACCCTTCAGAAGACAAAGAAGAAAAGGTACAGAGAATCAGTTTTGAAAGTATCTAGGTCTTAATAATTAAATGTTAGAGTGTTATTTCTTCATAATCCTATCATGGTTTGGATGGCCTAGCACAATAAGTAGTTAAAGGAAGTTTCCGATGTAAGGTATTGGGCTTCATAGCCCAATACCTTATGCCAGCATGAGCTGATTTTTTTAAAAAGTACATTTTTTAACTCAGTCCATCTAGTTTTTGAAGGGATCATACCTGGCTCCATAGCGACGGCCAGCAGATCCCTTCCGACTTCCTAGTATGCTTGCTCTGCCCCCACGCTCTGAGGTTTGGTGATGTTTCAGCAGGGAGAGTGTGGGGCGCGACCTACACAAGTCTATGGGGCAGTTTTTCAGTGTCATTTTTTTCTAAACTTTAAGCAATCTGAGAGGGACATGAAAGCCACCACTCAACATATAGGAACCCTATATGTTGAATGGTGGCTTCATTCCCCAGATGCTTAAAGTTAGAAAAAAAATAGATTGAAAAACTGCCCCATAGACTTGTAGGGCATGCCCCATGCTCTCCTGCTAAAATGTCACCAAACCCTCTGAGTTCGGGGCGGAATAAGTGAACTAGGAAGTTGAAGGATCTGCTGGCTCATCTACACGGAGCCACTGCTATCCCTTCAAAAACTAGATGGACTGAGTTAAAAAATGTACTTTTTAAAAAAATCAGCTCATGCTGGCATAAGGTATTGGGCTACGAAGCCCAATACCTTATCACATTAGGTTGGAAATTCATTTTACTGTACAGAAGGCTTTTACCATTTCAGGTCATAATGTGTAGGTTCTTACTATCTCCATCTTTTATTTACTAATCAAAACAAGTATATATTTAAAAAGTGAGCAATTAGGCTTCTTTTCCACTTTCTGTACCATGAGATATTGAAGGGGAATATAGTTACAAAAAAGTGACGCATCTGCAAAACTGTACATTATGAGGGCAGACCCCACACACTTGGTGTTCGGCTGCATAATTAAGTGTTCCCCTTTAACATGTTACAGTATGCAAGGAATAACACAGCGATGTACATTGGTTCTGTGATAAATGCTCACCCTTGGGGGCATGTGAGGCATGAGGTGCAGCTGAGGACCGTTAACCTCCCTGGAATTATGGTTAGTATAGCACACACTGGAGTGTGTTGCACATGTTATAATATGAACAAAAAGCTCAAATATGTTATTAAATAATACTAGACAAGCTTTCAGCTCTTTGGAAGCGGGCAGAGGTTACCCCACTGCTCAAAAGAGGCTGCACCTTGAAACTATAAAACTACGGACCCATCTGTATTCTCTCTGTACTCTCAAACATCTTGAAGATGTTTGAACTTATGCAAGTCCCTTCTTTTTAAAGCTCTAGTAACCTTCTTTTCTGTAGGTGTTCTAGCATCAGACCTGGACATTCAACCGCCTCAGCACTAGTGAATGTGATAAGAGGTGCACTGCCTGCAGTATCTTACAGGGTTGATTTGTACTGACCTATCCAGTGTCATTGAGGTTGCAGGCCATTGCGAACTTGATATACTCACTGTGGGTGGTATTGAGAAGATCTCAATTAGATGGTTCTTCAACTATCTGTCATTTAGAATACAGCTCAACATTACCAATAATATGTTAATACCTCCCCCTATACAGCACTGTTCCCATTGTAAGGGTGATCGTGCGCATTGTTAGGGTGTGAGAACCACAGATCAATTGGTCAGGCTTCCTAATCAGTGCTGGGACCAGTCCTCTTTAATATCTTTAAGTGACATTGCAGAGGAGCTGAAACGGAAGGTCTGCCTCTTTGAGGATGTCACCAAAATCAGCAGTAGGCTGGACACTCTGAGGGGGTGGAAAGGATGAGCAGAGATTGAGAAAACTGGAGAAGTGGTCAGGGGTGTGGTAGTTGGGTTTCACTGTAAAAAAGTGCAGAATGCACTTAGGGCACAGAAGCCCAGGGGCAGAGTACAAAATGGGTGGAGCAGTATTGACAACCACCAAGCAGCAAAAAGATGGGGGGTAATCATATGGGATCATTCAATCAGTATCTTTATTTTATCAGGCGAAACACCTTTGAGGAGAACTCATTTCAAGGTGGACCTGGGCAGTGTCATGGTAGATTTTATACTGAAATAAAACATTGAATACAATTCTTATATACATAGTGTACAGGTCAGTGGATGTATAGGCAAGAACATTCGGTAATAACACAGTGGACAGGGTTGTACGACAGATGCTTACAATACATCTGGAGTAAGCGTTGGAATAATATAAACAATAACTTAGGACAGTTGTCCATGAAAGGTGTAATAAGTTATAAGGATAGGCACGGGGGCAGTGCTTCTAGAGTAATAGAGAAGGTTTATGAGGGTAGAGGGATGGAGAAGAGATAGGGGAGGTACATACAAGAGGTAGAGACTAGACCCAGGTTAAATAAAGGGGAGAGGCACAACAGACAGAGCAGTCTTCTAGCGATTGCACTTGCAGGTCTCAGTAATAGTCTGATTAAACAAGATCTGGAAGGTTGAAAGTTTTACTAGGGTTACCAATTTCAGGACTTTTTGTAGCTTGTTTCATAGGGAGGGGCAGGGCATAACCTATGGATGAGCTGCCAAACGTGGATCTGATTTGGGGGACAATAAGTGTAATACAGGATTGGCTTCTTGGCATGATTTCCAGGTAAGCAGGCAGTTCTAGATAAAGTGAGGAAGTCTTTGTGTGATAGCTTTAAATGTCCAGATGGCAGCATTTTTCTGCCGCCTGAATGTTAGTGAGGTCCACCCTACAAGGGAATAGAGAGTACAATGATGGGTAAAAAAGGGAGCACCAGTGATAAATCGTAGTGCACGGTGGTAGAGGATATCTAGTTTGGATAGTGCTACACTAGAGCTTTGGTCATAGAGGATGTCTGCATAGTCTAACAGAGGTAAAAATGTGGATTGCACTAATCTGAGTCTCGCTTCTTTAGTGAGTAAGCGCCTGATCCTGTAGAAAAGCCCACGTTTTTGTTTGAGATTTTTTGTGAGTTCCTCAACGTGGACAGAAAAGGTTAGCTTGTGGTCAACGTAGACACCCAAGTATTTCAATTTAGTCACAAATTCTAATGGTTCACCTAAAAGGAGAGTAATTTGGGGTAAGGTGTCAATCTTAGGGGTTTGAACTGCTTTGGCAGAATGCGAGAAGAACATTTGTTTTTTTTTTTTTTTTTGCATTAAGGAGTAATTTGAGGTGAAGGAGATTCGTCTGAAGTCTGTCAAAGTTGCGTTGAACGTCATAGCAAGCCAGTTCCTGTGAGGGTCTGTCAATATAGATAACAGTATTGTCGGCGAACAAGAGAATGTTAGCTGACTTTATGCCAGCATTGATATTTTTGATATATAAGGCAAACTGGAGAGGGCCCAAGATGGAGCCCTGATGGACAGCTCTTGGTAATGTTTTTAACGGTGAGAAGTCACCGTCCGCTTTGACCTGCTGGAGACGACCGATGAGGTAGCTGTTGAACCATCTAAGGGCAGCAGAGTCCAGGCCAGTGTTCTGGAGGATGTCCAGTAGCAGAATGTGATCCACCATGTTGAAATCCTTGCTCAGATCTAGGAACAAGAGACACACACGTGTTTTTTGTCATCCAGGGCCTTTAGCCAGTCATTGGAAACTTTGGCCAGTGCAGTAGTAGTGCTATGTGAAGGTCTAAAACGAGACTGTATCGGCGTAAGTATATTGGAGGACTCAAGATAATCTCGTAGCTGTGAATTGACTATTTTTTTCAAGAAGCTTAAGAGAGAGTAGGAGGCAGGGAAATGGGCCTAAAATTGTTTGTCAGTGCGATCTCCAGATTTAAAGAGAGGTATGATGTGTGAGCGTTTTTTTTTTTTGTGTGTGTCCAGCAGCAACAAATGGTCTTCCACTTCCTTCAAAGATACTGGAGTAAAAGAGAAAGTAGAGTCAGGGCTGGTAGGGGTTCTCTCAAGGTTGGCATGGGCCTGTCTGCAAAGCTGATCATGCAAGTTACTGGCTGGAGAAGAGTTGAAGGCCAGGCCAGCAGTGGCGAAATGGGTGTTAAGGAGCTCGAATATTGTCAGTTTGTCAGTGGTAGATATGTCGCTGGATACAATTTTGTCGGGGAGAGCGGTATTAGGTGAATGTCCCTCAGCTTGTTTTAAGGTCTGCCAAAACTTTGTGGGATGGTTGGATGAGGTGTCTAATTTATTACAAAAGTAGTTGGCTTTTGAGGCTCTAATAAGTTTTGTACATTGGTTTCTTGCTGCCCTGAAGGCAGACCAGTCAGCTGGGAGTTTGGTTCTGTGGGTCTTCTTCCAGAGTGAGTCCCTCTGGAGTAGGGAGGTCTTAAGGTCAGAGGAGAACCATGGGCATAATCTTTTCTTTGTACGCATTTTGGTCAGGGGAGCATGCTGATTTTAGGGTTTTGAGGACAATACAATGAAAGGCTTCATAGGCTTCGGTTACAGTTTGGGCCAGGTAGAAGTCCTGCCAGCGGGAGTTCTGCAGGTCAGAGATAAAGGCATAATAGTCTAGGTTGCGACGGCTTCTGTTAAAAATGTATCTGGAGGTCGACACAGGTCTAGGAGCGGACCGTAAACAGGCAACCGAGTGATGATCGCTTAGGTTGTTGAAGAGCACGCCTGCATGAGTGAAAAGGTGGGGTTTGTTTACTAGAATGAGATCAAGTAAGGAACTGCGATCTGGGTTCTTTGCATTGGACAAGTGGCCTCCACAATTAGTCGCGTGAGCCCAAGTGAGTCACTGAATTCTTTTATGGGCTTAGAATGCTTCGAAAACCAACTGAGGTTGAAGTCACACATGATGATGTCCTCTGATGAGGTTTGGTCCAGTAAGTTATATAGGTGGTTAAGCACCTTGAGACCTGCAGAGGATGGTCTGTAACACCTAACAACTAGAAAGGAGACTGAGGGAGATAGTTGTACCTTGATAGTAAGACATTCAAATTCCTTGGGTACTATGGTAGAGTCTATAATCGTAGCAGAGAGTTTGTCGTGAACATATATAGCTACCCTACCTCCTCTGGCATGCCTATCTGTTCTGAACACGTTATAGGATGGGACACTGATTTTAAAATCAGCAATGGAGAACTTGAGCCATGATTCTGAGACCACCAAAATGTGTCAGGGCTTATGTGTGTAATCCAGGCTTGAAAAAGAGCAAACTTTTTATGCAGACTACAGGTATTAACACGTAGTAGGCTCATACCCCGTAGTTGAGCTAATTCAACGGGCCTGATAAGGGGCGGGGGACAGGGTTGAATCTGACATTGTCCGAGCAGAATAGCAGGAATAATAATAGTTTTATGGTGGTCCTTAGAAGTAACCGAATCAATCAGATCTGAACTTGTTTGTTTACGGGCGGAATATGAAGAAGGGTGGTGAAAATGAGGTCCTATGGGGCTCAGTGAGGCCATGAGTAGCACCTTGGCCTCATTGGAGAGTAGGTACAAAGATTTGGGTTGTTAACACTATAATGATCCTAGACCAGTACTTATTAGTGTAAGAACCATATACTGGCATAGGAAGTGTTAAGATTTGTGTGTAGAGGGAGGATAGATTTAGAAAACAGGTATGTGGTTCATTCACAGTGGAGTTAGATTGTTTAGGAACGTAGGTGGGAGGAGAGGAGAATTCTGATGTGTGGTTAAGATTTGGCAGTGACAGACAGGCCAGGAGTCAAAGAAGGACAGGTGGAGTCTTCATTTTATATGCTAGCTTTTAACCTGATCTAGTTAGGAATGCTCCTGGGGGAAGGCAATACAAAAAAAAGAAATCAGTAGAGCTCAACTTTGTAACATAGTTTGCTATTCCCCAGCAATTAGGTCAATTTATGATTATCCCTTAATGATGCAGAGCGAAGTGACTCTGCCAGTTGTAAACATATGCAGAAGAAAGATGCGGGCACAAGATGTATTTAATTAAGGCCAGGAGTTGGGGCAGATGGGCGGGAAAAATTAACTGTTCACAAGTCCGTTTGGTCGGAAAGCACTGTAGCGGGGAATCTCAGCAGCTTGGAGGACTATATTGAGCCAGAGACACTGTAGCCCACAGGAGCCAATTGCAGCCACGCACTGAGCAGGGCTAACCAATCAAATTTCAGGGATTGAAAACCGATCTCCCTTGGTACCATACCTAGAACGAGCTTCAGTTTGGGGTTCTGGGAAGGGCGGCCAGCTGGCTTTCAGCTCTAGCCGGTGGGCCTGTGGGACAGAAAGAGGAGACGGTGATTACATAGACGTTAAGGCAAAGCAAGAAGTCCGGGGCGTGGAATAATTCGCACTTGGTTTGTGTTAGATCGCAGGGTGGGGGTAGGGACAAAGGAAAGAAATAGGGGGAGAGATTCTAGACCTCACAGCGGGGGACCGCTCGTTAGGCGCCAAAAGAGGCAGTTAGCTTAATAGCTGCTGGGTGGCCACAGCCAGCCAGGTTAGAGGCCAAAGAGGGGATTCACAGTCGGAATAAAGAGGGAATAATAACAGAAAAATTAAAAGACAAAACAGGCAGGCTAGAGTGCAAAAACAGTGATTAGTTGTGGGGGGGGGGGTTAAAGCTAGTAGACAGAGGAAGGACAGGTAAGAAACTGTGTTAGGATCTTAACAACTTAAACCAAGGCAGTACAGTGTAGCAGTAGAACCAAAAATGTCATAACGCTGTAAAATATATAGGCAGCATGATACATTAGTGCTCAAAGGAAATGTGCACCAACATACAGTCTGGCTAGAAGCAATGTAACACATGCTAAAACGTAGAAACCTCCCAGAGCTAATAGTGCACAATAACCTGCTGGATAGCTATATCCTCTTGAAAATTAACTGTTCAAAAGTCTGTTTGGTAGGAAAGCGCCGTAGTGGGGCATCTCAGTGGCTTGGTGGCCGATATTGAGCCAGAGACACTATAGCCCTTAGGAGCCAATCACAGCCACGCACTGAGCAGGGCTAACCAAACAAATTTCAGGGATTGAAAACCCAGTCTCCCTTGGTGCCGTACCTGGAGTGAGCTTCAGTTCGGGGTTCTGGGATAGTCAGCCAGCTGGCTTTCAGCTCCAGCCAGGCGCTGCAGCAGCGCAGGAGCCTGACCAAGGGCTGAGCCTGGAGTGAGCTTCAGTTTGGGGTTCTGGTAAGGGTGGCCAGCTGGATTTCAGCTCCAGCTGGGGGCCGCAGTAATGCAGGAGCCCGATCAAGGGCTGAGCCTCCCAGAGCTAACAGTGCACAATAACCCACTGGATAGCTGTATCCTCTTGAAAATTAACTGTTCAAAAGTTCATTTGGTGGGAAGCGCCCGTGGCGGGAATCTCAGCGGCTTGGCAGCCGATATTGAGCGAGAGACACTCTAGCCTTCGGGAGCGAGTCGCAGCCGCACACTGAGCAGGGCTAACTAAACAAATGTCAGGGACTGAAAACCGGTCTCCCTTGGTGCCGTACCTGGAGCAAGCTTCAGTTCGGGGTTCTGGGAGGGGCAGCCAGCTGGCTTTCAGCTCCAACCTGGGGCCACAGCAGCGCAGGAGCCCGATCAAGGGCTGAGCCTGAGGGGACCGAAAGACATAACTTAATGGTGGCCAGAAAGTGCACTAGGGCAGTCGGGAGGGCTAGTGGGATACCTGGGTGCATAGAGAGGGGTTTCACCAGCAGAAAGAGAGAAGTGGTGCTGCCTCTGTGCAGGTGAGTGGTAAGACACCACCTAGGGTACTATCACATTCTGGAGACCACATCTCTGGAAAGATATAGACAAGAGTAGAGGCGATCAAGAGCAGGGCAGCTAAAATGGTGCAGGATCTGCATCAAAAGCTCTATGAGGAGAGACTAAGGGACCTCAATATATGTACCCTGGAACAGCGGTGGGAGAGAGAGGATATAATAGAGACCTTTAAATACCTCACTGGGGCAAATAGGGTGCAAGAGAGAAGTATTTTTCAGAAGAAAAGCTCAAGAACAAGGGGACATGCTATGAAGCTGGAGTGGGGTAGAGTCAGGAGAGATGTGAGGAAGTACTTTTTTTTTTTTTTGTAGACTCTTTCTAACTGGGTCCCCGAGAAACACTCTCCAGCGACCTCTGAGCCCAGGCTCTACCTCCCTGTCTGAAGCTTACTGATCCAGGCCAACCCAGCCCCCAGCTCTGAGCCCCCGAGGTAGGACCGCCTTATGCCCTGGCTCTCTATCTCTAATCTAATGTGCTGGGCTGGAGTTTGGAGGCACACCTGTAGACCGAGCCCAATGTCGGGAGTGTGGCTGAGACTGGAGGTGCCTTCGCCTATCCTTGGGCCCGGGGATTTCTTCTTAGGTTGCCCCCTAGGAGTACGGACGTACCATGACGCCTGCACAGAGAAGCCATAGACGTCCGCTGCGCTCCTCCCCTCCTGTACCAGGCACAGGTAGTACCTCCAGTGTCCACTGGGGGTCTCTACTGCACCGTGGAGCCCCAGAACCTACCCCAGGGACAGGAGAGCTGTCCTCTGGACGCTCGATCCGACCCCGACGGCTCGGTCTTGTTCCCGAACCAGAGTCACCGGCGTGTTACGAGTGTGGCGTCCAGTGCCTCAACCCTCAGTGCCACCGGGCTGGCCAGAGGAAGTACTTCTTAACAGAAAGAGTGGTGGATTCGTGGAACACCTTCCAGTTGAGGTGGTTGGGGCGAAAACAGAGGTGGGATTCAACAATACATGGGAGAAGCATAAGGGAATCCTAGTATAAAGGAAGGGGCAAGGGGAAGGAGCTGTAGATTGGGTACGGTCTGCGGTAATAGTGCAGATTGGGAGGAACGGACAGACTGGATGGGGCAGGTGGTCCTTATCTGCTGTCAAATTCTACATTTCTGTTTTAAAGCAGCAGTACTACAAAAATAAATTTTTGACAGTTTATTCCCTGTGATCTGCTAATCATATTCCTGGTACTCTTTCTCACCGGCATTGTACTATCGCCGAGTAATTTGCTCAGTTATTATCTGCTTTTGTTTACATTTCTGCCACTAAGCATGTTGCACTGAAACCCCCTCTGCTGCCAACTGCACATGTGAATGACTTGCAGGGACATCGGGAATGGCCAGCAGAGGGTTCCTCTGCTGTTGTCAAAAGATGTGATGTGACCTATAGAAAAAGCGCAGCTGAAATGAGTCAGCCGCCATATTTGTTGTAGCGCTACAACAATTCAAATAAATTGCAAATATCTAAAAAAAAAACCATTTACAGGTATGGAAACTGGAACTTTGGCCGCATGCTTACAGCCAAAAAACAGAATTTTGATAGCTCACTTCCTGATTTCGTAGTACTGCTGCTTTAACCCCTAACTTTGCATCCTCAGTGCTAAAGTCCCAGCATCTGGCCCACCACTCAACTGCCCACTTGCTCTGGCTGGGTTACACCTACTCCCCTTCCCTCACCCCCTTCCCCTCTCCTACCAACTCCCCCACTTATCCTTTGTCCATTACCCCTCACTACCCTCTCCACCTTCCCATTTGCTACTCCTTTCTATGTAAATTCTTGTTAGTAGTACAACCCCACTGTCAATTTGTCTGCTGTAATTATGCTGTTGCAAGAAAATGTATCTCTTTAAGTGTTGATGAGGATCCTTTGTAAATGAGCTCTTAGCTCAAAGGTTTTTAATTACGAGTTCTCAATATATAAATAAAATAAATAAATTACACTACAGTCAAAACGCAGGCACTTTTGTACACTGTAATGTTCCCTTTCCTTACAGTCCAGGTCCACTGATGAGGTCCCGGTGGTTGCACCTTTCCTACCGTTCCTTACTTCGATGATGTCACCATGACTGCACCCTTCTCCAGCCTGTTCCCTACTGCACTGATGGAGTCATCATGACTTCACCTTTCTTCCCTTTCCCTGCTCTGCTGACAGGGTTACTATGGCTGTATCCTTCCTCCCATTCCCTGCCCCGTTAATGGAGCCACCATGGCTGCACCCTTCTTTCCGTTCCATATTCAGCTGATGGGGTTGCTGTACCCTCCTTCCTGTTTTGTACTCTGCTGAGGAGGGTCATCATGGCTACACCCTTCCCATTTCCTACTCCACTAATGAGGTTGCCATGGCTGCACCCTTCTTCCCATTACCTACTCTTCTGATGTGGTTGCCATGACAGCATCCTGCTTTCTGTTCCCTACCCTGCTGATTGGGTCACCATAGCTGCACCCTTCTTCCTGTTCCATACTCGACTGATGGGGTTGCCACTGCTGCACTCTTCTTCCTGTTCCCTACTTTGCTAATGGAATCGACATGGCTGTACCTTTTCTTCCCATTCCCTACTCTGCTGATGCGTTCTCCATGATTGCACCCTTCTTCCAGTTCTCTTCTCCGCTGGGGCTAGTCCTCTTCAACATCTTCATTAGTGACCTTGCAGATGTACTAGAGGGTAAGGCTTGTCTGTTTGCAGATGACACTAAGATCTGCAACAGAGTAGATGATCCAGATGGGGTGGGCAGAATGAGAAGAGATCTGGATAAACTAGCAAAATGGTCATAAGAGTGGCAACTGGGATTTAATGCAAAGAAGTGCAAAATCATGCACATAGGGAAGAGAAACCCTGAAGCCACCTATAGGCTGGGTGGGGAGTTGCTAGCAGTCACAAAGGAAGAAAGAGACTTGGGCATCATCATCACTGATGACCTGAAATCATCAAGCAGACCTCTAAAGCAGTAGAGTAAGGCTAGAGGGTGTTAGGGTGTATTAGTAGGGGTATACCAAGTCGTAAGAGGAGGTAATAATCCCTCTTTACAAGACACTGGTTAGGCCCCATCTGGAGTACTGCGTGCAGTATTGGAGCCACACCTTCACAGGACATTAACCAAATTGAGGCGCAGTCCAGAGAAGCAACCAAAATGGTGCAGGGACTGCATCAGAAGATATATGAGGACAGATTAACGAGCTCAATATGTATACCCTTGAGCAAAGGAGGGAGAGAGGTGATATGATCGAGGCATTCAAACACCTTAAGGGCATTAACAAGGTGAAAGAGTCTAACATGTTTAAATATAAGAAAAATAGCAGGACAAGAGGACACAGCATGAGATTGGGGGGGCGATTAAGGGGGGAATGTGAGGAAATTCTTTTTCACAGAAAGGGTGGTGGATGCATGGAATGGCTTACCACAAGAAGTGGTGGCTATGAATACAGTGCAGGGCTTCAAACAGGCATGGGATAGGCATAAGGGAGCAATACAAATGACTATGAATAGATAGGCCACTGACAGAGCAAAGGCCGATGGCACATTTATAAGGTAGAAAAAGAAATGGGCAGACTGGATGGGCCTTGCGGTCCTTATCTGCCATCAACTTCTATGTTTCTATGTTGAGGTCACCGTGGCTGCACTCTTCCTCTGTTCCCTAGTCCACCAGTGGGGTCGCCATGGCTGCAGCCTTCTTCCTTTTCCCTACTCTGCTAATGGGGTCGCCATGGCTGACCCGGGCCTTCTTTCCACTGCTTTGATGAGGTCACCATGGCTGAACCCTTCTGACCATTCCATACTGCACTGACAGAATCAACATGGTTGCACACTTTTTCCCATCCCATCTCCACTTCTTCTTTTTACCTGTTCCACTGATGAGGTCACCATGGCCGCACCCATTCTTCTCATTCCTTACTGCACTGGTGGGATCACCACGGCTGCCCCACCATCCCGTTCCCTACTCCGCTGATATTGTTGCCATGACTGCACCCTTCTTCTGTCCCTTCCTTCTGTGATAGGGTTATAGAGTCACTATGGCTGAATATTTCTTCATGTTCCCTACTTTGCTGATGGATCACCGTGGCTGTACCCTTCTTTCTGTTCCCTGCTTCATGATGGGATCACCATGGATACACCCTACTTCCAGTTACTTATTCCAATGATGGGGTCACCATGGCTGCACCTGTGTTCCTCTTCCCTACTTTGCTGATGGGGTTGCCATGACTGCACGTTCTTCCCATTCGCTACGCCACTGATAGGTCACCATGGCTACTCCCTTCTTCCCATTCCCTACTCCACTGATGGAGTGACCATGGCTGCTGCCTTTGTCTGGCCAGGTGGTTGGGTGAGCAATGTCTTTTACAGTCCTCTCTAGTGTGGTTAGTTTCTCGTATAGTATTTGCTAAGTCTTCCATCTGTACCACTTTCATTTGTATCCCCCCCTTCCCCCACTGCTTTCACATAGACCACCTTCTCCTGCAGCCTGTTCCACTCTTCACCACCCTCTCTGTGAAGAAGTACTTCCTGGTATCTCTCTTAAACCCGACCCACCCCATCTTCATAGAGTTGCCTTTGGTACATATGCTGCCATTCAGTCTGAACAATTCCCCGCCATCCACGTTATTAACCACGTGGAGATATTTGTATGTTTTAATCGTATTCCTTCTTCACCTCATGCATGTAACTTATTCATATCTGCCAGCCTCACCTCATGTGTTCTGTCCTGCTGTTTCTGGAGCATCTTGGTTGCCATCCTTTGCACAACCTCCACCCTGTCTCTGCACTTCTTCAGTTGCGGAGTTAGTATCCTTTTGTCTTCTGTTTCCTTTTAAGTGTCCAGATGCATTCCCATAAATACTGTTTAAAAATAAACAAGTCATGTGATAAGTCCTTTGGTTGTGCATATTCAAAATTCAGCTGTAAGTATATCGAGCAGCAATGCTCCCTTCAATTACAATAAAGGGTAAACTGTCACATAGATTGTAAATTATTTCAGGTCTCATCAATGACTTTATTCCTGGCTGAAACGTTATTTCTGTTTTCCAAACTTTGCTGCTTTATTACCCTTAGTTGCATCTATTTTGTTAAGCATTTGTAATTATGTTGCAAAGTCCCAGATCTTTAGATAATCATGTGATTATTACTGTCAGTATGTTCTTCGTAATTTAGGACAGAAGTCAAGTGGACATCCGAATACTAAAACTGCAGTATAAGAAGTTGCCCTAACATGGTTCTTATTGTCATAGCCACTGTATTTACAGTGCAGTGGGATGTGTCTGCTTCAGAGATCCTAAGTATTTAGCAGAAGGGAGCAATGAAATTTATGCTAGTAGCAAAGTGGCAAAAGCAAGAAGGTTGGATTAGGTGGCACCTATAGATTAACCTTGCTCGGGTGGGGGTGGGGTGCAAAGAGAATGCTGTCACTGCTTGTACCTATCCAGCCAGGTGCAGTATATTACTTAAACTGTTTTGTTTGCAGGCGAGACAGAAAAAAGTCAAACAAGTGTTTCGGTCAATTGAGGAGATAAAGAACGAATTTCAGGACCTCAACATGTTTATAGAAACTGATTATGAAATAATAAAGAAGTTAGTTGACAAATTTAACAGCTCAAACTCTACTCTGGATGAGAAGATTGAAGCACTTTACAACCTGGAATATTATGTCCATCAGGTACGTTATAAAAAAGAGCTATTTCTGGTATATTCCTATATGACTTGTGCGGGGCAGCCAGCAGCTAAGTGCTGGCCTCTGCCGGGGGTGGTGGTAGTGGCAGTGGCATGGAGGGGGCAGGGGGCTACTGGTGGGGAGGGACTACTGGACAACAGGGAGATGTTTTTACTGTGCCAGCAGGGATCAGGTGACAAGGGCCCACTATAGTACCAGGGAGTGAAATGTAGTAATATACATATCCCTGTGGGTGATTGTGGTGGGGGGTACCACTAGCACTAGGGCATTACATAAATTCTAGATAAGATCAGGTGAGGGAAGGGGCACTACTAGCACTAGGGACTTGCCCTAATTCTAAGTGGGATCAGATGAGGGAAGGGGTACCACTAACACTGAGGACTTAAATGAATTCTTCTTTGTTTTATTATTAGTATTATTGTTTTCAATTCTGTTTGTGCCCCTTGGGACTGATGGAGATGTACCCCCACATCTGTAGGTGCTGGGTCCCTTTCAGTTTAACCCCTGATGCTGTCCCCACTGGAGTCTTACCTGTTCTCCCAGAGAGAGTGGGGCTCTACTAAGCCTAAAGGTGATCTCAGACTTGCTGCTAGTTTTAAGGGGTATTTTCTCCTTGTGTTGCTACCCTGGCAGAGGTGGACATGCAGTGATGGTGCATGATCGGGCACATATCCACCCTCTACATACAGACATCCATCGCCTCCACCAATCCCAGCCTCAGTACTGGTCCCTGGCTCACCAACCTCTAGCCATCACTAGGGGTCAGTATGTTGTTGGGCGCCAGATATCTCCCTCCCTGGAGAAGGCGTGCACTCCATCGGATGCTCAGCCTTTTACCCCTACCTGACCTTCTGCCAGCCAGTGTTTGCTCCTGAACTTGGGCTGTTGGCACTGCAGGCTGTAGTGCTACCTCTCTGCCGATGGGCTGGCGGACTTGATTCTGAGCAGGATCGGGTGAAGGTGAGAGATACCATCAGCACCAGAGAATTCCATTTTGTATAATGATGGTCGGGGTTCGGGAGAGGGTACTAAACACCGCTCTGTGCGATACTGCCACGCGTAAAACAGCACAACAGCACGGAGGCATTGCGCTAATCGCTACATGATAGCCACTTAATGACATGCAAAGTATAACCTTTTAGTGCCTTGTGTGCTTTATATTGTCATTAGTGTGCTGGCATTTGTATGTGGCAGCCAGGAGCAAAGCCATTAACCCATTTGGGATGTGCTTGTTGACAGCTGCCATAGCCCTGTGTTCGTACTGTACATGCAGTGTGCACTGGACAGGAGCACTGTGCATGCCGGAATTATACCCCTGTGACACCAGTGTGCTCAGCTATCATTTGCGTAGAGCTGTAGGGCATGGCTGAATATTGGAGTCATAATGTTTAACACAAGCTACCTGACTAGTATCCCTGTAACAGACTCGCAAAAATGAATTGGGGTTTGCATTAAAAAATGCAGGCCTAGTAACCAAAACAAGCAATGGTGTACCATGAAGCAGTCTACATCGTAAGAAACTTGTGCACAGGTTTTAGTAATGCAGAATGTTAGGAGCATCAAAGCATAATCATTGTGATGCTTCTAGATATTTCCTGAGACATGTCTATTCATTCATGCTGGCTTCCGGTTTTTATTATATTTTTATTTCCGTAGGTGGACAATGCTCAGGACCTGATTTCTGTTGGTGGTTTCCAGCTTGTAATTAATGCACTCAATAACACAGAACCTGAATTGAAGGAACATGCTGCTTTTGTGTTAGGATCTGCAGTCTCGAGAGTAACCGTGAGAAATCCCTGCTGCTTATTGAAGTTTTATTCTATATTCCATGTACAGAGCTAGAGTCAGAGAGTCAGTGAACTGAAACACTCTGTTAAGGGAAACATAATTCTCTGTCTTTGGGCCATTCACATGGGGAGCACAGCATTTGATGATGGTGACTGGTGAGAACTCGGTGTTGCCAGCCGCAGTTTTTGTTTGTGTAACACAGCTTTTCCTTTTACTCTAGTTTAGCGTTTGTTTTAATTTTCAGGTATCTTAACTGTCTTTGGTTTCAGCAGTAGAGCCTTCAGAACACCATGGAGTGAGAATATTAGTGACCGGTTAGACCAGCGTTAGCTGCCCTCCAACCTGCACTGAGTGTTTAAATACAAGACTTTTTGTCCAGGTGATAGAACTGATGCGCAAAGACCTAAATCAGCCAGTTTAAGCTACAGACTTACTTTTGTTTCTGCCTCCTCAGAGTAGACCTTGTGTTGGCTGTCTGCCTTATGGGAAAAATTGGTTTGGCAGGATCACTGTGTAGCTAGGATTAGCATCGCAAAAAGTGATTTTATGCACCAAGATTTATTTTACATTAAACCGGTTAGGTCAGGAGACGGTTTGTTTATCGATCTGTCCTTCTGTTGGTTAAGTGGTCATAGCCACTAATGTTCTGTCCAGCTCAGTACTTACCTAGTCCCTGCTTGAGTGCTGCATTACTGCCTGCCTCCACCTGTTTGTGTGGAGGTGGGTTCCAGAGTCTAGTCGTGAAAGGCTCTATGCCCTGTTGGGCCCTGTAGGTGCCTGAAAGGACTCCTACAGAGCCACGCAGCATCCTGTTCATGACAAACATGCAAGGTTGGTATTTATCACCACCCTGCATTCCCCTTCCCCAAGCACTTAACAGCATGGAGGGAAAAGGAACATTCTGAGGGGGTTGAGCTGGTGGAGACATTGAGCTTCAAGTCAGAAGTCCAGGCTTATTCTAAAGTTTATCCAGTTTGTAAGTTACATCTAGACTGCCTGTTCATTTCATCCACTGTAGCTTAACAGCTAGCTAACCTAGCACAGACTTAAATAATTCTTGTTACCTACTGTATATACCTGCGTATAAGCCGAGATTTTTGTACCAAAAATCGAGTAGGTAATTAGGGGCCTCGGCTTATATGCGGGTCAATTTCAAATAGCAATTGTAGTCGGGATGAGAAAACTGTGATTGATGCCATGATTGCCACCGTGCAGTTGTTGCTCGCATAAAACACAAGATGTTCACAATCAGCACTATGCAGTAGTCAAAATGAGTGCAGGGCCATCTGGAAAGCGAAAGCGCAGTGCATATGATGCAGCCTTTAAGCTGCGAGTTGTAGATTATGCTGAGTCCACTAACAACTCTGCTGCTGCCAGGCACTCCGCTGTCAATGAAAAGCAAGTGCGAGACTGGTGAAAACAGCGGGACACTCTAATGGAAATGCCTAAAATAAAGAAAGCCTGTAGAGGGGATAGACCAGCTTTCAGTGTATTGGAGTCCAGCCTTAACGATTGGGTGCTGGAGCACCGCCAAAGTGGCTACATTGTCACTCGTTTGGCCATCTGCCTGCTGGCATTACGGATGTGTAAGGAGCCCAAATATCGCACTACAGGGTCAGACACATTTTTGGCTTCCGCTGGGTGGTGCTTGTGGTTTATGGAGCGCCATGGCCTCACATTAAGACAGTGCACTAAAATTGCTCAAACTGCCACCAGATCTGGAGGTGAAAGTTGACAGTTTCCATCAATTTTGTATTAAAATTAGAAAACAACATGGGTATGATCGCTTTCAAATTGGGAACATGGATGAGACACCGATGACATTTGATCTGCCTGGCAATAGGACAGTGAATCCAGTGGGTAGCAAAACTGTCCTTATTTGCACCACTGGGCATGAGAAACCCCACTTTACTGTGGGGTTATCTTGCCTATCAGATGGCACTAAATTGAAGCCCCTGATAGTATTTAAAAGAAAAACGCTGCCAAAAACAATGACATTCCCCTCTGGAGTCCTGGTATATCCTCAGCCCAAAGGGTGGATGGATGAGGGGCCGGTTCAGATTTGGCTACAGAGAGTTTGGGGCACTCGACCCGGAGCACTGCACTTGAGGTCGCTATTAGTGTGGGACATGTTCCATGCACACTTGACAGAAGCTGTTAAAAAAAACAGCAAAGAAGTCTAAAAATCGACCTCTGTGGGATTCCTGGCAGACTCGCATCAATTCTGCAACCGCTAGATGTGTGCCTTAACAAACCTTTCAGGGATCGGGTCAGATGCAAATGGAGTGAGTGGATGTGTTCAGGGGAAGGAGCATTAATAAAAGCTGGCAACTTAAAACGCCCTGACCTTGATGTCTGTCAGTGGGTCCTTGATGCTTGGGAGTCTATCCCTACTGAGATGGTCATACGCTCCTTTCTGAAGTGCAGCATTAGCAATGAATGGGTGGCACAGAAGACCATGCTCTTTTCAAGGTAGACGAGGGGGGCAGTGAGACAGAGCAAGAGGAAGCGGACGACTACATAGACAAACTGCTGACTGAGCAGTTGCTGTCTGATCTGCAAGCACTAGGGATTTCAGACTCTGGATTGGGTGAGGACGAGGAGGACTGAATGAGTCCATTTGCACTACACTACAGACTTGAAAGTTTTACCATTTACGTAGCACAGTGTTGCTTATCGTTTTGATTTGATTTGAATATTGTTTTTTTCCGTTAATCTATTTTCTCCTACCCGTCCCCTACGGGGCTCCCTTTTGCCAAGGCACCCAGCTCCGTCTCCCGCTCGCAACATTGTCCCCTCACTTTCTCCCATGGCTTGCCCCCTGCGGTGGGGCAGCGGGGATCCCTCAACCCGCCGGTTCGGATCCGGTGCAAGGGGCTGCTGCTATCGCGGGAGCATGGCCTGCGGCGTCAGGCAGTCATCCGTCAGGGCCATTTCCGGCCCCCACTCCCCGAGGCACAGTGGCGTGCAATGCGCCAATGACTGAGCCGTGCGCGCGCACTCCCGCGCAACACGACCGGGCGACTGCCCGTAACCACCCCTAGGTGTAGCCACTGGTGTCAACCTGAGCCTCCGCTGAGTCAGGTATGTAGCGGACTCCGTCCCACCCCTTCCCAGGAGAGGGAGCTGTCTTCCAGACGCTTGATCCTCTCCCTCCCCAGCCGACCCCCAACGTCCCGCTCGCACCGCGAACACAGGTTGCTGGTGTGGCAGGAGGTAAGGCATGCTGCCTCAGCCCTCCACACCACTGGGCTGGCTTGATTTGAATATTGTTCCCGAATACTATACTGTTTGTATGTTTATTGCTTTTGCTATGCTTTGCACCGAATACTATGCTGATTATTGTGCTGAATATGGCAAGCACCTGCCTTTGTTTATTGCTTTGGGTATGCTTTGCTCCGAATACTGTGCCGATTACTGTGCTGAATATGACAGGAATTTTCCATATGTTTATTGGTTTGGGTATGCCAATTCTGAATATAGTTTATTTTGCTTATATTGCTTATCTTTATGTTTTGTGCTGACTGAAGCTTGCAAATAAAATGCATCTCGGCTTATACACGAGTCATTGCAGTTTACTTAAAAATTCATGGAGTAATGGGGATCGGCTTATCCGCTAGTATATATGTTAATTTTTACCTTAGTATTTTTTTTTTTGGGTGAAGGAATCATAAATCCTTGTATCAAGGAGCTGATAGTCCGATCCCTTTCCTTTCCTGATGCACTGAAAGTCAAACTCCACCCTGATGCTCATATGTTTTGTGATGTGCAAGTTTGGAGAGTGCAGGGGTGCATTGTATTAAATTCAATAGGGGCTGATTTTGAATTCCATATATATATATATATATATATATATATTTTTTAGTTATTTGAGATTTCAGAAAAGTACCTTTGAGTCAGAGACTCCTTTACAAAGGTTCCACGTCACAGAAATCAGATACAAAATGGACATTACATGGCAATTCATTTTCAGAAGGGCACAAAGCAAACAAACACAGAGAAGGGAAAAAGGCCAACAGTTGGATACTAGGAATAATAAGCACAGTTCTTAAACAATATGTTAATACTACTCCTAAAACAATCTGAACCTGACAGACTTAGGCTGGAGACTCGAGGGGTGGAAAATAAGCTGGCCAGAGGCCTTAGTCAGGGAAGGGAAGATAATCAGTGGCAATCATAGTAATTAGAGGACTGGAGGTGTTCCTTAAGCTGAGTTTTGAAGGAGCCAATTCAGTTTTCGTTAGCAAGAGAGGTGGGTAGGCCATTCATCCAAGATGGGGCTCTGTAGCTAAAGGACCTTTGTAATTGGGAGGTACGGCAGTGGGGTACTGTGAGGAGCTGCTTAACAGAGCTTTGAGTGCTCTTAAGTGCCGGGGCCGAGTGGATTAGAGGGGTGAGCCGGGGGGGGGGGAGAGGCCAAGGGTAACCTTTTTTGCCATGAGGCAGGCGTGGTACCTGATTCTGTTTTCGAGGTTGAGCCAGTTGGTGGTATTGTATAGCGAGCAAGTGTCGGTGATGCGGTCACAACCCAGGGTAAGGCAGCAGGCTTTATTAAGGGCCAGGTGGAGTCTGGAAAGGACTGAGGTGCTCGCTGTGCTGTAGATAAGTAAGCCATAGTCAAGTAGGGAGAGGACCGAAGAGGAGACAGCGAGCCTAAGGGCATCTTGAGTAAGACCGTGTTTTGAAGCGAAGCAGTATCCCAAGACGAATGTTGAGGGTGGTGAATAGGAGTGCCTCCACCACCACCCTTACTTGGCTCTCCTTTATATAGGGGTGTGAGTGTAGAACCAATCAGCTCACTTCTCCACTTGCAGATTATAGCCTTTAGCCACTTGAGGCAGCACTGCAAGCTTTTCCAAACTATTTCTCCACTCTGGTACTCTGCATACCTTTATTCTTTCAGACCAAACTGTATTTTCTATGTCACCACAGGTTTGTGTCTCCCTACTCTCTAACCCCTCGAAACTGAACCATAAACCGTGCAATTTTAAATGAATACTCGGAGATGTGTTCCACGATGGCAGTAAGCTGGTTCATTCCTATTAAACTTCAGTCCTTTTCACACTCTCAGTCCTTGCAAACATCCAAACCTTCCTTCTGATTACCTATCTGGTCCCACTGTGGCTCTTTGTATTTACCATGATCTTCTCTACCCTTCCCTATCTACTTATCGCACTCCTCCTGCTTAGTACCCTCTCCTGGGTCACCTTTAGCATCCACAGTAATGCAAGGGACTGTCATGTATCTCAAAATGACTTTTATTTCTCAAGCCTCCTTGTTCTAAATGGAATGAGGGTGGACCCCACCCCTCTCCTTCTGCATAGGAGTCTCATCTACATGGCCGCAGAGGTTTCTCTAACACACCTCAATGGTCCACTTCACTATACCTCCTTCATGCATTGGAAACTGTGGTATCTTATCCTCATCGCCCTATTACTTTCTGGAGATGTTGAGACAAATTCTGGTCCTAGCTTCCACTACTCCCATACCGACTTTCTGAATTATGACTTTAAAGGACTATGCATTGCTCATCATAGCATTAGGAGCCTTCTGCAAAACCAGCTGGAACTTGAGGCATGGGCTGCCTTCTACAAGCCAGACCTACTCTGCCTATCAGAGACCTGGCTGAAACCCACAGTCACTGACTCCTCCTGCCTATTAGGCACTTACAACCTCATCCGGAGAGATAGAACCTCTTCTAAAAAGGGGGGTGGTGTTGCTGTCTATTATAAAGACAATTTTAATCTCTCCATCCTCCCTACACCTGACCTCCCCCACTGTGAGTCACTACATGCAGTACTTTCCTTGGGTACAAAAAGACTGCATATTGTATGTGCCTATAACCCACCCCCAGCAGTGGCCTTGCTGGTCTCATGGAGCTACTTGAACAGACATCTCTGTTGGCTGGGTCAAACAAAGTGATTATCATGGGTGATATCAACTTAAACTGGCTGGGAAACTTCCAAACCAACCTTCAATCACAAATCATGCTGCATAAATTACATCAGCTAATTACTGAACCCACCAGGACAGCTATATACACACATACTCTAGTATCCTAATTGATTGGGCCCTAACAAATTGGCCGGAACACATACATACTGCTGGCATACTCACTGATGTACTCACGGACCATTCCCCTATCTTTTGTTTATGGTGTCCGGCCCCTACATACCCTACCCCGCCTCCAAAGTTTATCACCTTTAGGAACTTCTCAAGTTTTGATCCAGTACACTTTCTAAATGATGTCTCTAAAATTGACTGGTACAAAATATACAGAGCTAAATATGCCCAGACAGCCCTAGATCTTTTCCTATATGAATTCCTGACTCTCCAGTATATCCATTACCCCTTACTCTACACATAGAGTGAAAGGAAGACAAACGAGAAGGTTAAAAAAGGACCTCCTCTTCAAACTCAAAATGAGAGACAAGAGCTGGAAACGTTTCAAGCTGCCAGGTCTTCCAGCTGACTTTGACCTCTATAGGGCACAGCGTAAAGATTGTAAAAAGCATATGTGACTTGCAAAAAGCAAATATTGCAAAAATCTTCTCGCCGATTCAACAGGAGAGCCTAGAAAATTCTGGACACACGTTGGGTCCTTCCTGGGTACTACCCAGTCCCCTACTCCAAATGATATGATCCTAAACAGGACCCACTGTAATGATCCGCGGACAATTGCAAATTTCTTCAACAAACAATTCTCTGACCTGACCAATTACACCTCAGCCTGCCCCACTAAGCAACCGTTAGGCGTACACATGGATTTGTCAAAACAATCTCTTCACTTCAAAGCCATCTCCAAGGCAGAGGTACTAAAACTTCTAAGCTCTATCTCCGACAACACTAGTACTGGTTCTGATGGGATTGAGCCTAGACTTTTGAAGATAGCTGCCCCTTTTACAGTCTCTCCCCTTGCCTGCATCTTTACTTTGTCCCTCTGTCAGAGCCATATTCCCAATATCTGGAAAATTGCCAGAATCACTCCAAAATTCAAGAAAGGTGACTCTAAAGACCCTTCCAACTACAGACCCATTGCAATATTGTCTGTACTAAGCAAAATTCTTGCGAAGATTGTTGCTACCCAAACTACTACTTTTCTTCACAAAAACAATCTTCTCTCCCCCAGACCAGCATGGCTTCCGTAAGGGCCATAGCACCACCACCACAGCCCTGCTTAAATTCACCCCTGACACTCTGTCTGCCATGGATGCAGGCCTTCTCACAGGGGCAGTTTTTATAGATATGACCAAAGCATTTGATCTTGTCGACCACCCCATTCTCCTTGCAACACTAAAGTCTGTGGGTTTCTCGGTGGGTGTTGTGGACTGGTTCAAAAATTATTTGTCACACCATGCCCAATTTGTGAAATACACTTCCACCCTCTCCGATCAGGCCATTATAAACATTAGGGTTCCTCAGGGTTTAATTTTAGGGCCCCTTCTCTTCTCTAACATACTAAAATGCCAGCAGAATAGGCCTAACTGTCTTTCGTGTCTGCTCGTTTGGTCAGCCCCCACCCTGGGAGCTGACCTTGCTGCCCCGCCTCGTCCTCTCTGGTTTCCCCATTCCCAGTCCTGGATATTCCCACTGCACAGGACTTTGCATCCAGAACCCTTCCCCTGTACCTGTCCCACCCCCTCTTGAACCCCTCCACAGTCTCTGCCTCCACCAGCCCCCTTGGCAGCACATTCCATGGCTCCGCCACCCTCTCAGTGAAGTAGCACCTCCTCCTTTCTCTCCTGAATCTCCCTCCTCCAGCTTCCACCCATGCCCTCTAGTTGCCCCCACCCTTCCTTCGGAGCACCTTGACTGCTTCTCCCCTGTTTAACCCCTTCATGTACTTGAAGACCTTTATCATGTCCCCCCGGTCCCTTCTCTCTTCCAGTGTGTACATATTTAGCTCTTCGAGCCTCTCCCCATAGGTCCTGTCCCCCAAGTCCCAGATCATTTTGGTTGCCCTCCTCTGGACCATCTCCAGGAGTTCAATGTCCCTCTTTAAGTGTGGCCTCCAAAACTGCACACAGTATTCGAGGTGCGGCCACACCAAGCAGTTATACAGAGGGAGTATAACTTTCCTCCTTCTGGAGTTGATCCCCCTAGCGATGCATCCCAGCATCCTGTTGGCCTTGGCCGCTGCCCTCCTACAAGTCTCCGAGTTGTTCATCTTGACATCCACCACCACCCCAGGTCCCTCTCAGCCACTGATACTTGTAGCATCCCCCCAGTGTACTCTTGGCTTGGGTTTCTGGCTCCCAGATGCAGTACCTTGCATTTCCGTGCATTAAACCTCAGCTTCCACTTTCTAGACCACCTTTCCAGAGCCTCCAGGTCCCCCTGTAGGGCCACCCTGCCCTCCACCACTGCCCCCAGTTTGGAGTCATCCGCAAAGATACTCATCTCACTCCTGATACCCTTCGTTATGTCAGAGACATAGGCATTGAACAGGAGGGGCCCAAGGACTGATCCCTGAGGGACCCCACTAATGACCCTCCTTGGGGATGAGACTATCCCGCCAACCACGACCCTCTGGGTCCGGTCCTGGAGCCAATTGCCTATTCATCTGATCATCTGGTTCCCCACCTCCATTTCTCCCAGCTTATTCAACAGGCCCCCATGAGGAACAGAGTCAACCGCCTTGCTGAAGTCAAGATAGAGTACGTCCACTGGTCTACCCAGGTCCAAGGCTCTCGTCACCCAGTCATAGAACTCCACAAGGTTTGTCTGACACGATTCCCCTGGGATGAATCCATGCTGTCTATCGTCCAGGCACCCCGACTTTTCCATGTCCCCCCTAGCTTCTCCTTGACAATGCCCTCCATCACCTTGCCCACTACTGATGTCAGGCTGACGGGCCTGTACTTCCCTGCCACCTCCCTTGATCCCCCTTGTCGATAGGCACTATATGCGCCACCTTCCAGTCCTGGGGAACCCACCCCGTCCTCAGAGAGATGCTGAAAAGCTCCGCCAGGGGTTTCACCAGGACATTCGCCAGTTCCTTCAGTACTCTGATATGTAATTTATCTGGTCCTGGTGCTTTCTCCATCTTAAGGGACCTGAGGGCTTCCCTCACTCTCTCTGCCATGATTTCCACCTCCGCTACCTCGTCCCCCTGCCTTGCCTTCCCCCCTCCTGCCAGTGGTGGCCCATCCTCTCCCCAGACCCAACGATCGGCAAGGGCCCCCCCCCTCAGTTTCACCATCTCCTCCCATATATGATGCAGCCCCCCCATTTTCCTTGGTGAAAACTGAGGCGAAGTACTCATTTAGTACCTCGGCCTGCTCCCCTGGATCTTATGCCCATCCCTCCCCTGTTTTAATCCTGCTAATCTGCCCCTTCTCCCTTCGTTTTTCCCCAGTGTATCTAAAGAACCCCTTACTCCCTCTCCTAATATCCCTGGCCAGGTTCTGCTCCTTCCTTGCCTTAGCCGCCCTCACCACCCTAGTGGCCCTTCTGGACATCAGCTCGTACTCCCCTCTATCCCTTTCACTCCTTGAGCACTTGAAATGCCTATAAGCCTCCTTCTTTCCCCTTACCACCTCCTGAACCTCCCTGGTCCACCAGCAGGGTTTACGGGCCCTACCGCATTTTCGGCATACTCTTGCACAGGTGCTGGTAGCATCCTGCACCCCCCTCCTGATGATTTCCCACCTACTGTCAGCGTCCATGTCTGGCCCAATCCCATCCAAATGCTTCTTAAGGATCCTTCCCATTTCCTTGAAATCTGCCCCCCTGAAGTCTGTTACCTCCATCTTTGTGCATCCTTCTACCCCTCCTAGGTCCAGGCAGAACCAGACCATGGCATGGTCGCTCCCCGCCAATGGGTCCCTTACTTCCAGGCCCCCAATCTGGTCACTGTCTTCCAGGACCACATCCAGTATCTGCGCCTGCCTGGTCGGTTCCCCCACCTGCTGAGTTAGTAACGCATCCTGAAAGACATTCAACAACCTCTGTTCCCTGGCCACTGAGGATGTCATAGTCTCCCAGTCCATTCCTGCCATGTTTAAGTCCCCCAACACCACCACCCCTCCCCTGCCCAGTTTGCAGCGTCTCCCAACATTTGCCACCAGACTGTCCTCCAGCTCCTCCGCCAGGGCAGGGGGTCTATACACCACTACTATTTTTACTCTCTTGCCCCTATTTGTTATCAAGGTGACCCAAATCACCTCCACAGTTCCCTCCGTCTCCTCCACTCCTCCTATGCCAATGCAGTTTTGGACTATTATTGCTACCCCTCCTCCCCTTCCATCCCCCTTGTCTTTCCTGAACATGGTGTAACCCTCCATGTTCAGGTCCCAGTCGTGCCCTGTGGTGGCCCAGGTCTCAGTGACCGTTGCCACATCCACCTCTCCCTCAGTTAGCATCACCTGGAGCTCAGGCATTTTATTGCCCAAGCTCCTGGCATTTAGCAGGACTACCTTCCACCCTTTCTGTATACTTCCATTTCCCCTGCTCGCATTCCCATGGGGATTCTGTCTTCCCCCGGTCAGCACCTTACCAGTCTGCCTTTTCCTGCATTCCTTCAGCTCCCCAGGGGGGTGGAGACTGAGTCTCTCCCCCTCCGACAGCCTTCTCTCCCATCCTTCCCCCCATACAAGTTTAAACCCCACCTTTGACCAACGAACCCCTCTATTTTCAACTTAAGGATTTCCCTCCCCTCCAAATTGAGATGGAGCCTATCTCTAGCATATAGCCCCTTCTCCTCCCAGGTCTCCCCCAGTCCCCTATCAACCCATAGCCTCTGGCCCCACCCCACTCCCTGAGCCACTGGTTTATTTCCCCTAATCTTCCTCTTGTGTTCCTCACTAGCCCTTGGCACCGGCAGGATTTCCGAGAAGGAAATTGCACATCCTCTGTCATGACAGACTCTGGCAAGCTCCCTGAACCTTGCTTGTATCTCTAGCTCACTATTTCCCTGAATGTCATTGGTACCCAGGTGGACCAGTATATCCGGGGAACCTCCACAGTCCTTTGCCAGCTGATATACCTCATGCTTGGCCCTGTGCACCGTTAGTCCAGGGAAGCATTTTGTTCTAACCGGGCAGGCTTCCCCCTGTCTATCCCATTTGATACCCCTGATCATGGAATCACCCAACAGGATCACTCTGACCACCCCTTTTCCTCCATTCCCCTTCCATGTCCCTCATCCTTTCTACCGGCCCCTTCCCCCAGCTGGCTCCTTGCTCCTCCCCATCTGGGTGCCCCTTCCACCCCTCCTTATTTACCCTGGCCACCCCTCCTCTCTGATCCTAGCCTCTCCTCCTCCCGAGTATCCTTTATGCACCGCCACCCCCCGTCGCTGCTCGCGGCTGGTCCTCCCTCCCCATCTGCTAAACTTGTCTGGCTGTCTCTCTTCCTTCCTGTCTCCGTTCAGCCCCTTCTTACCTGTCGTGCTCCCGTGGCATAAACCCTCAGCTGCCTTTACTGTATCCTTCTTGTACTTCTGGTCCCTCTCCTTGCCCTTTCCTCCCAACTGGTCCTTCTCATTGCGCTTTCCTCTCTCTAACCCCTCCTCCTCCTGCTCTGATCCACCGCTCCCCCCATTTTCACACGTTCTAAGTTCCCCCCTGTTCTTCCTGGTGTCTGGCCCCTGCCTCCTGCCCTCCACTCTCTTTCCATCTCCAGCTGCCCCTGTTATGGCTACATCACCCCCCTCATTCTCAAGCAGAAGAAGAGAATTGAAGCGGTTACTGAGCTTAAGGTCTGATCCACCCCCCCCCTGCTTCCTTCTTTCCTGCCCCAGCCATCTGCCTACTTCCCTGAGAATGTCCTCCCTTTGAACCCCCCCCTCTGTGAGGGTCCCCAGATACCTGCCTGCTTCCTTGGTAGTGTCCACCTTTTGGGCCCCCTCTGTCAGGGTCTCTATGTGACCCCAGAGTACTCTCCTGCACTCCTTTCCCTATGCCCCCGCCCTTGGTGCAGCCCCGTGGAAGAGCCCCTGCCCTATTCTCCAACCATACCCCCCCCCAGCTGTCTCCTAATCCTCTCAACCTCCTCCCTAAGCTGTGCCAGCTGGTGACACACTGGGCAACCACTGAACTTCTAAGTCCAGTCCAGTATCCTGGCCGCCCCACACCCTGTGCACCCCACCACCCTCCCAAAGATGCCGTCCCTAATGACGTGTGGTCCCATCCCCCTCCAAGTAGGTTTTCTTGGGTGAACTACCGGGTTCCCCACTAGTCCAAGATACACCCCTACCCACTAATCAGGTCACCCACTAATCCTAGATACAGTCCCACAGTAAACAGGTACCCCCATTACTAGGTGCAGTACTACACATTAAACTTATAGGGAAAGTGTACAACTCCCTAAGCTCCTCTCTCTCAGCCCTTAAACCCTGCCCCCAGTGGCTAGAACTACATGAGCTGCACCTGAAGCCTTTTTCTCCAGTTGCAGGGCAGGTGTTCCACTATAAATCAGCCTAGCTCTGGGGAGGGAGGGGTGGGGGAAGGTGGGACTAGGGCCTACACCCGACTCTCACGAGAATGTATCAACCCTGTGACTGCCCCTCACTGCACCTCCAAGCACTACCAGCTAAGAAAATCTTTCAAGTCTACTTCCTCGCAGCATCCAGCTAGAAGCTTCTTTCCCCATTCACCTCTAACTGAAGACTGACTGAGTTGAGTCCCACCTTACTTTCAAACAGCACTAATCCCCTGTAATATGATGCCTGCACTTACAGGCCAGACAGCAGTTTTTACACATACACACACACACCAAATAGTCTGCTAGAAACCAACTGAAAACCAGCTAAGAAAATCTTTCAAGTCTACTTCCTCACAGCATCTAGCTAGAAGCTTCTTTCTCCATTCACCTCTAACTGAAGACTCTATTCTCTATTTACATCAACAACATTACCCTAGATCTCTCCTTCTGTTCATCCCTCCTGTATGCGGATGATATTGTTCTATATGCTAGCTCCAAAAGCCTGACTGACTTAAACTCGTTCCTTTCTTCTGACCTCCAAAAAACTCAGAACTGGCTCTTTGACCACAGACTAGTCCTCAGTGTAGCGAAAACTCAAGCGGTGCTGTTTGGGTCTGTCCCCAGACTAAAAGTATGCAATCATAACATCTCAGTCTCCTGCCCTGGCTCCCCTCCCATAAATACAGTTACCTCGTTCAAATATCTCAGGGTTGTCCTTGATCATTCTCTTAGCTTTGATCCCCATGTCAAATCCACTTGTAAGTCAGTAAACTCAAAACTAGGCATTGCCTATAGAGCTAGCTATACACTTACTCCATCCGCTAGGCTGGTTGTTGCCTGCAGCATCCTTTTACCAGCCCTGACCTATGGAGTCCTCACGTGTTCAACCATACCTACTGTAAGTCGTCACTGCGTGCCTGGGACACCACTTATAATAATATCTGCCGCTATGCCACCTCATCCCCCAGGCTTGAATACCACTGCAAACTCTATTCAGGCCTAAATTGGCTGTCACCTATTGCACTGAGACTCTACTCAGTTGGCTCCCTGGTGGACAGTGTTATCAGGGCACAATCTCCCAATAGTCTTGCAAGGCTATTGTCCCCTCAGACTCCTTCCTTTGGCCTATGCTCTGCTGATAAGTCCCTGTTGCAGGTGCCTAGGTACAAAACCTCAAAAGGCTCCCAAGCTTTCTCCCACTACGCCCCACAGCAATGGAACGCCCTGCCATTAGCACTTCGCCAAACGTCGTCTGATGTACTCTTTAAAAAATAACTGTGTGCCAGCCTATTTGCCTCAAACTCCTGCACCTGTTTTCAACCACCTTGAACTCTTCTCTCTGCCTACCTCTCATGCCTGCTGCACTCTTAATGATTAACCTGTCGCTGTTCTCCTACTCCCCCCTGCATAAATGGTTGCTTTTCGTCCCTACCCACATCACTTCCTATTGCCACGTCCAGTTAAAATGCCTTATCCTTCCTCTTACAGGATTGTGGTGATTCCACTACAGTATGCTTCAAACGAATGACTGCTTTTCCTGCCTCATCTCTACTGTAACTAAAACTGTATTTGGCTTAGCTTTGCACCCGCTATGTACATCACTTGCATACTATCACCATTGCCTACTTTACCAGGAAGTGGGATGGCCCTCACTCTGTAGTAGAATGAAAAGAAATGCTCTTCTCTGGCTTCATAGAGTGCACTCTAACAATCTTCCTACATATATATCAAGCTTGTTTAAGCGAGCTAAGGGCTCTTATGGATTGAGATGTTTTACCTTGCTCTACTTTCAGATTCCAAGAGTAAAAACAAACTATGGCTCTTCTGCAGTCAGCTTTTCACTTCCATCTTTGTGGAACACCATGCAAAGCACTCTAAAATTGTCCTCCCTTCCTGGCCTTTCCGCATTCAAAGAGATGATAGTAGCAGTACTGAAGGAAATGTGTAACTGCCTCAGAAAAAGTTGAAACACTATTAACCCAACCCGCCTTACTAACTTTTAATTTAAAACTTCCCGCACTGCCTTCCCACAGTGACAACCATTAATTGCAGTCTACTCTCTTCTCCACTAGCACTCCTCACTCTGCCTCCCCTATTCACATTACCCACTATTTCCCTTCTCCATTTTTCCACTAGTAGTGGACTGGAATCAATGACTTTTCTATACATGGTAATATATTATTGTCTATGAACTATGTGTCACTGAAAATTAGGCATTCAGTAAATGCTGGCCGGCAACATCCTTCCCTGGCCTGTATATTGCGCATTTTTTGTATGCTTATCTGTGACCAATTACTTATTGTATTGTATGTACTGTATTGAAATGTTTTCCGTCTGGGACCACCTTGAAAATGAGCTTGCTCAACGGTGTTTATGCCTGGTTAAGTAAAGTGATTGATTGATAACTGTTCCTAGCTCCCCTTAAATGTTAGATAACTCATTTCATGGTTTATATGTGCATTGTTTCTCTTATCTTTACCATGTACACTTTCGCTGACAATTCGTAATTTTTCTTTTCTTTTGTTGTCTTGTATTTTTCCTATAGTGTCCACTCAGTGCTTGTAATGGTGATGTGTTTTTTCTTTCTCAAGTTGTAATCCTCCCAGGTCGTGACTGAAAATAGTCATTTTATGGCTAGCTCACCCACCCGGTAAACAAAAACTAAATAAAATATGCTGATGGAAGCTTAGTGCTGGGTCTAAGGTAATGCCCAGGTATTTAAAGGAGTCCACTAGTTGGAGAGGAGAATGATTGACAGTTAGTAGCGGGGGCCAGTGCTTCCTCTGGGAGTTCTGTGGGTGGGAGAAGCTCATGACTTTCGTCTTCTTACAGTTCACTATGAGGCGCTGTGAGGAGAACCAGTTTTCAGCACCACTAAAGGAGGTTTGAAGGGAGTGATAGAGTTGAATGGTGTCAGAATTGGAGGAGTATAGGACAGCATCGTCAGCGTAAAGTAGCAGGTTGTCTGTGCAGGACGTGGGGAGGGTGTTAAGGAAGAAGCTGAACAGCAGTGGCCCGAGAATGGACCTCTGGGGGACGCCGGAGAAAATGGGCAGTCTACTGGACAAGATGTTACCTATTTTGGCCTGCTGGTATCGGTTTGAGAGGTAGTTAGTGAACCAGCAGAGGGGCGTCCCGGGAGAAACCGAAGTTGAAAAGTGTGGTTAGTAAGAGGGAATGGTTGACAGTGCCAAACACCTTAGTGAGATCAATGAAGACAGCACCAGTGATGTGGCCCCTGTCTAAGGTGGAGTGAATATGGGAAGTGAACTCCAGGAGGGCAGTAGTGGTACTGTGCCCCCTTGCGGAAGCCATGTTGCTGTTTGCATAGAAGGTTGTATTTGTTGAGGTGGTTGGTGAGCTGATCAGAGACAATCCGCTCTAGGGCCTTGGAGAGGGAGGGAGAATGGAGATGGGGTGATAGTTGTTGGTGCTGGTATGGTCCCCGCTTTTAAATACCATTGTAATGGAGGCAGATTTCCACTGGGAGGGAAATTTTCCCTGACACATGGAGCGATTTAGAATATGTGTGAGGGGGTTGAGTACCTCCTGTAAGGTGAGTCGTAGGAGTTTCAGATCTAAGGAGTCACTGCTATAGTGGGAATTGCTGAGGGCTTTTCTGAGGTACGGCTCTGTGGACTTTGAGGTAATGCAGCGTAGATGGAAGGGGGGGCTTCTGTGGGGGGTATTGGGGGGCTAGTTGGGGTTGGGTCAAAGAAATTAAGAGGTAGGACCTGGCTGAGTTTTGTGAAAGTGTCGTTGAAGGCTGTAGCTATATGTGTAGGATCAGTGGTCAGACACCCATCAACTAAGATCTGGTTGGGAACAGTGTTAGGGACTTTGCCACAGATATTCTTAATGTTGTTCCAAAAATTCTGCGCCGAGTCCCAGGTGGAGGTAAGGGAGGATTTGAAACATTCGGCTTTGGCTCTGCGCAAGGCCCACATGCATTTATTTCGGGCCTCCCTGTACTTTCGTCTGTCGGTCGCCAGGCAGGACACATTGGAGAGGTGCCAGAGAGAGTCTCTAGTCCGCATCAGTGCCAAGAGGTGGTTCGAGATCCAAGGCGCAGGGTTCCCTTTGACCATCCTTTTAGTGAGTGGGGCAAACTTGTCACATATAGTATTAAAGGAATGAATGAAGAGGTCGAGGGCTCTGTTAGGGTCAGGGGTATTCATTACGAAGGACCAGTCCATATTACTGAGATGCGCTTTAAGGAGGGCAAGTTTGCCAGGGCCAAGTTGACAAAGATGTAGTATTGCGGCCGGCCCGGTGGCGCTGAGGGTTGAGGCGCTGGACGCTGCACCTCGCGCCACGCTGGCGACCCGGGTTCGTGAACGAGCCTGGATCACCGCAGGTCTGGGGGGGATGTCCAGGGATGAAGCCCAGCACCGCGGCGACCTGTGGTGGAGACCGGAGGTAATGCATCGCTTCAGGGCTCAAGAAGAGGGTTGCGGAGCCAAGGCAAGATGTTCCCTGGCGTCATTGCATGTCGGGGCCCGTCCAAGGGAGGGGGAAGGTGTAAAGGAGGATATAACCCATCATCTCTGATAGACAAAGGCGCCTCCCTCCACAGACCACACTCCCGCATACAGGCTCAGCTCTCAGGCTTCCCCCTGTCCTCTCCGGCCGGTGTCTCAGCACTATAAGAAAGAGCGCCCTAGGTGGGGGCGGCCCTTCCCCGGAGGGTAGGCCTGGGGGATGCTTGGTACCGGAGAGGAGCCAGAGTCGACCGAGCCACGTTGGGAGGTAGAGACTGTGGAACAGGAGGTCGCCGAAGAGAATTCGGAGGTAAGGGGCAGGGGAAAAACAGAGTTTAAAAAAAAAAAAAAATGATGTAGTATTGTGGGAGGAGATTTTAGGTGCTTTGCTGGTCCAGGTATACATTTATATAGAGTGCTACTGGCAGCATTGATTCAAACCCAGTGGCACTCTAAAATATATAAATATGCCATTAACAATCTGCACCCATTGCATTCAATACAGCATGCCTCCACACTCTCTAAACTCATACATCACAAAATGTACAAGTGCAGGGGAGGTACGGGGTGGAGCTTTACTTTCAGTGTGCTGGGAAGGGATCTGGCTGCCAGCTCCTTGATATGAGGATTTACAGTCCCTTCCCCTAACAAAACTACCAAGGTAAACACTAGGTAACATGGATTTTTTAAAGTCCTTTCTAGATTAGCGATCAGTGGGGCTTTAGGACTGAAGTGATTTTTGGATCAATTGGTGTGCTTTAAAATGTCTGGGGGGGGGTAAATTAGTAGGAGGGAATACTTATTTTTTTTTTTTTTTTAAGTCCCCCCCCCCATTTAGGTTCCACTGGATCTACAAACAAATTAATTCCAGCCATCTGTTCTAGTAACATTTGGCCAGTTTGACTCTGTAGTTAAGGTATGAATAGGAGCCATCTTCAGGGCTGTAACCAGGATGGTGCAAGAGATGCGGCTGCAGTAGGGCCCACAGTGTCAGGGGGCCCACTGCCTTAGAGATAGCATTAAATAAACAAATTTTCTTGTCACAAACAAACTTGAAAAATGTCTTTTTATATATTGTTAATCCATTCAAAATTGGGTCTGTCAGCAGTGGGATCTGTGCTGCAGATTCCATCTCCAGTTTCATGGGATGGGAGTACAGAATAAACAAGTAGTAGGGCCCAGTACTCAAAACCTGCACATCAATCTTCTGGAGCTCAGGGCAGTGCTCCTGGCTATTCAGGAGTTTGCCAGTCTCTTACAGGGCAAGGTGGTGCAGGTCAGGACAGACACCACCACCACCACCATGTATTACACCAACAAGCTGGGGAGAACAAGATCCTCCCTGTTGTGCACAGAATCCATGAAGATTTGGAAGCTGACATATTCTCACAACATGTCACTGTTAGCTGTTTACTTGCCAGACAAGGACAATGTACTGGCAGATGCTGTCCGCAGAATCAGCCAGGGCCATCACGAATGAACCTTGAACAAGCAGATCCTTCTCTCAGTATTCAGGAGGTGGGGGGTTCCAGAGATAGATCTCTTTGCAGCCCCAGACAATCACTTGTTACCTCTGTATTGTTGCAGGCCTCCACTCCAGGGCTCAGTGCCACCGGATGCTCTCCTTCTGGACTGGTCAGACAGGTTCCTTTATGCTTCTCCTCCCTTTCCTCTGATAGCCAGAGTCCTGGTCAAGCTGAGGTCTCAGTCTGCCACAATGATTCTCATAGCCCCAGACTGGGCCAGACAGCCATGGTACTCGATGCTGTTGTCACTGTCAGTGACCAAACCGATTTCTGTACCCAGGAGGTACAACCTGCTGACATCCTCTCAGGGCAGGATAATGTACCCCAATCTTCAGTCCCTTCACCTCAGGGCTTGGCTCTTGAAGACCTAGAATATGCAGAATTACAGCTGTCTCAGTCTGTCCTGGATATTCTGAAAGGTGCCAGAAAACCTGCTACCAGAAAAACCTATTCCTCTAAATGAAAAAAGATTTCCATCTGGTATGCACAGAAGGATTTGGATCCACAGCAAGCTGCAGTACCGGAACTTCTGGACTATCTGGTCCACCCTTCAGTCTCTGCATTTACAGCCATCTACCCTGAAGGTACACCTTTCTGCTGTCTCTGCTTATCTTTCAGCAAGGAAGGTATCTTCTCTGGCTGCACACTCAATTTTCAAAAAGTTTTTCAAGGGGTTGTTGCATCTTCATCCCCCACATAGGGAACCTACCCTTGCATGGGACCTGAACATATGTATAGGTCAGCTTATGCAGCCTCTTTTCGAACCTATGTTTTCTTCAGAACTTAAGTTTCTCACTTGGAAAATGTTTTTTTGTAGTGGCCATCACTTCTGCTAGAAGAATCAGTGAGCTTCAGGCCTTATCTTTGGAGCCCAACTATATTTCACCTCACAGGGATAAAATTGTGCTCTGACATAAATTCCTCCCTTAAGTGGTTTGTGATTTTCATCTAAACCAATCCATTACTTTGCCTGTATTTTTCTCATATCACTCTAGTTCAGGTGAACGCAGGCTGCACAGCCTGGACGTAAAAAGAGCTATTAGCTACTATATGGACAGAACAAAAGAGCTAAGGAAGGATTGTTCCCAGCTTTTTCTTACTTATGGTGAAGTTGGTCAGGGCAGGCTAGCTGCAAAAAAGGACTACAGCCAGATGGATTGTGGCCTGTATCCAGTTCTGCTACAGTAAGCTGGGTAAGGACCCACCAGCAGGTCTTGGGGCCCACTCTACCAGAGGCACTGTGGCCTCCCTGGCAGCTGCCAGGGAAGTCCCCTTGCTTGAGATATGTAAGGCTGCCACCTGGAAGTCTGTCCATACATTCACTAAGCTTTACAGCCTGGATATTCAGGCAAGGAGTGATGCCAGGTTTGGCACAGCAGTACTACAGCGCCTATTCCCCAAAATAGGTTCTGTGCTCTCCTCCTGGTGGCACTGCTTTATAGTCTGCATATTGTCGGAATACAGCAAGACTTCATGTTGTTTAAAGAAAAAAATTACTTACCATAGTAATGCTGTTTCTTCTAATGGAATCTTGCTGTATTCTGACCTCCACCCTACCTCCCCTTCAGAACCTAGGGGGAAGGGTGGCTGTTCTGCAGCAACTTTATGGTTTTCTGTGGGCATCTGTGGCTTGAGTCTTTTATATGCCCTTTGGTTTTTTCCTTATGTTGCCCCTGTTGGGGTCCTGTTTAGGCTTAGTTTTGGCCATTGCATACATATTTATCTAGTTTGCTTCATAGAATCTGATCAGTTACTTGAACGTACTGAGGACAGTGGTTTGAAAACAGAGCTCGAGCTCAACGTTCTAAGCATTTGCATAGAGTTTAACTCTTGGATCTCAGGGCAGTTGAACCGGTCGGTCTAACTGCATATTGTCAGAATACAACAAGACTCCATTAGAAGAAACAGCATTACTATGGTAAGTAGTTTTTTCTTCCTTGATCATGTTGCCAGCAAGGGGGGGGGGGGGGCATCATGGACAAACTGCCAGTGTTCAGGACCACTACAAAAGAACCTGCAATATAAATATTTCATATGCGCTATTGGGTATTTTGGCTTATTGGTGAGGAGGTAGGGTCACACAGAATATTTTACAGGGGGGCCTTTACAGTCGTCTGCACAGCCCTGGCCATCTTGCATTGTTTCTCTTTACGCACCTGCAGCTGGGCAGTCAGGCTTTCCATGTCCTGGATTTGTCTGCAGCTGGACAACCATCCCTCCACTGGTGGTGGTGGGGGCCTTCTGCTAACCACCGGCATGTAATTGTCTTGGTAGCTCTACTTACCAAAACCTGATATAGGTACTTGGTATATTTGTTTCTTAAGCAGCGAGGGGTGAGCCGAAGTGCCAAATATTGCACCTGATGAGAAATTGTATTACAGATTTGCTCTAGTGCAGGCACTGTGTTTATCAGGAAGAGGGTTAGTCTAAGGCAGCGCCACAACACATGCAGGTGATGCACCCTTTGTCCACAGCCCCACCAGCACTTATCTAAGTAAGATGTCTCAACGTGGCTGGTGATCACAGGGATCCTGAAGAAGTGTGAGGTCACCTTCCACCTGTGTTCTTCCCACTCATATGAGACGGTGACTTCAGCTGTAGCTTGCTAGCCCTCTACCCACCCATTTTCTTACCACTGCTACCATTTCCTACTTAGTCGGGATGGTCTGCTTGCTGGGGGTGTGGGGAGGGAGTAATGTGTTGTACAATTGTTAGACCTAGTGTCCCATACCTGGGGCCTCTAAATATGCTTGAAAAGCTTTTTATAGGGTATCTTTACGAGTTGGGGTTTGCAGGAAGCTTTGGAGTTGAAGAGAACAGTAGACGTCCCTACGTGGCAGGTTGAACTCTTGCTGCAGCTGCTGGAAGGACTGACTTTACCCTGGTCGAACAGTTGCTCTATACAGACCAGATCCCTCTGAACTCATCTAGATTAAGTGGGGTCAACTCTCCCTGGGTGAAATGAAGTGGAGGCCCTTGTTGATGTCATAGTGAGAGCTGGGCCATCAGTGGTCTCGGCGCCTAGGCCATCTGGACCAGCTGGTTCTTGTGACCCAGCCTCTGTGGGATACTATTCTGTGGTGGCTGGTCCCTCAACATCTGGGGGGAAGGAATCCTGTTTGTCCACCCAGAGCCTACCATCAAACTCATGATGGATATGCCTCTGTTAGGTTGGGGAGCACACTTAGGGAGCGAACACAGAGCCCACGGGTTCTTTTTTTTTTTTTTTTAAACCAGAAGGAGAGACACTAAGCTGAAGCTTGTTTACAGGTGCAACCTGGGAGCACAAGGAAAGTTTTAAGTGACTTGCTCAGTGTCACACAGTATGCAAGTGGGGGCTGTGGGAATCAAACCCGAGTCTCCAGGTTTGCAGCTCAAGGCCTTAAACCACTGCGCTATACTGCCTCCTTGTTCTGGTCACTATGCGAGTCCTGTCACCACATCAGCCTGTTGGAGTTCCATCCAGTGTGGCTGGCCCTCACAGAGTTTGTTCCTCTGAGCAGGTTTAGGTCACGCAGGTCCAGATGGACAGTACCATGACCATGTGTTACCTGAACAGACAGGGCAGAACCCACTCCCTTCCCTTGTGTTGGGAGGCCTTCCGCATCCGGACATTCATGCACAGCCTGGGTGCAGATCTCCTGCCAATTCATGTCTTGGGAGTTCACAGTCAGCTAGCAGACACTCTCAGCCAGGTGGGAGAGACATTGCACAAGTGGACCCTGCATAAGGAGCTGGCAAACCACGTGGTCTACCATTGGGGCACCCCTCTGGTGGCTCTGTTTGCCTTCTGGGAAAATGCAAAACTGAGGCTGTTTTGTGCTTGCACCCTACGGTCCAGGATATTGTTGGGGGATGCCTTCACCAGGCCCTGGACGCCAGATGTCTTCCCTCCCTTCCCCTTGATCCACAAGGTGGTGGTAAAGGCCCGAAAGAACAAGGCATGAATAATCCTGATAGCTGCAGACTGGCCTAGATAGTTCTGGTACCTGGATCTCCTGGGCTCCATTTTGGCACCCATGTTGTTCGCAGTGTATATGCTGCCGTTGGGAGACATTGTTAGGCGGTATGGCTTGAGTTTTCACTGCTATGCAGATGGTACTCCACTGTAGCTGTCCTTTTGTACCGAGGCAGGAGGATAAAATCTCAGTATTTAACATCTGTCTCTCTCAGATCCAGGACTGGATGAGTGCCAGCTGGCTGAGGCTTAATCCAGATAAGACTGAGGTATTGGTGGTGAACTCAGATCATCGGGCATTGGGTATGTTGGCTGGACAGTCATCTGCGCTTCAGCTCTGGGATGCTCAGCTGGCTGCCTCACAATAGGTGTGTAACCAGGGCATTATTTTTGATGATGCGCTGACCCTGAAATCTCAGGTGTCGGCGGTTGTCAAGACCTCATTTTTCCATCTGAGGAATATCTCTTGGGTGAAGCACCTGGTTCCTCCTGATGATCTTTCTACCTTGGGCCACGCTTTTGTGACCACTCACCTTGACTACTGCAATGCCCTGTACCTAGGGCTCCCCGGGGGTTGATATAGGACCAGTCACATTACACCTGTGCTCCGCGGACTGCACTGGCTGCCTGTACAGTGGCAGATCACCTTCAAGGTCTGTTTGCTGACCTATACAGCCCTACACGAACAAGGACCTCGCTACCTGAAAGATCTCCTTTGTCCCTACTGCCTCTCCCGATCACTCTGATCCACCGACAAGGGATTACTAGAGATTCCTAGGGTATGCTTGAAGACATCCGGGGCTCGTTCCTTTGCTTATGCAGCCCCTGCCCTGTGGAATTCTCTACCTCGTCGGGTGAGGGGAGTGCCTGACTGTCCAAAGTTTAAAGTCAGCTCTCAAGACCTATTTATTTAGGTTAGCTTTTCCTGACTGCGCCAATTGATAGTTTTGATTATTAATGTTAGGCTGCTGTTGAAAATTGTATTATGGGAGTAACTTATTTTATTTAGATTTTATGGAATGTTAAAAGGTGTTGTTTTTATATGTGTTTTATATCATATGTTCAGCACCTAGATCTCCTGGAAAGGCGCTTTATAAATAAAGTTTATTATTATTATCTCCTCAGCCTCAGCAGCAGGCCTCCTCGGCTGTTTCCTCTTTATCTGGACCTTCTGACCAGACAACAGGGAATGGTCTTGCAACCAGACCTTCAGTCTCTGCACCTCTCAGTCTGGTTTCTGAGCGGCTAGAGTTCCAGGCCTCGGGTCTCATGTAAGAGGTGTTGCACATTATGGAGGCCACTCGAAAGGAGTCCACTCGAAGAATGCTATGCATTTAAATGGAAGAAGTCCTCTCTCTGATGCCTGGTCAAGGAGCTTAATCCTCTTGCCTGCCCTGTGGTGAGCATCCTGGAGTACCTCTTGTCTTTCTGCCAGTTGGGACTGCGAGCGCCAACCCTTAAGGTGCACCTGGCAGCCATCTCTGCTTACCGGGCATTGGCTGGTAAGTCAGCTGTTGCCCAGAAGGTGGTTGGGTGCTTTACTGAAGGCCTTGCCTACTTGTCGCCTCTGGTGCATGAGCACTTTGGGTGCTAGCTGTGCTCATGGATAAGCCATTCGAGCCTGTGCATGGGTGTAAGATGTCATGCTTGTCGTGGAGGACAGCCTTTTTGGTGACTCACGTCAGCCAGAAGGATTAGTGAGCTTCAGGTGCTCTCAGTGGTGTCTCCTTATCTCGTCTTACACAAGGACAAGGTTGTCCTTTGCCCCCACCTGAAGTTCCTCCTGAAGGTAGTATTGGAGTTTCACCTTAACCAGGTGACTTAAAATTCTGGTATATTTAATAATCCATCTTTGGAGGCTGACCACAGTCTCCGTACTCTAGACCTGTGGAGAGTGTCGTTGAGGCACAGGTCAGGAAGCATAGGAAAACCAGGAGCAATTGTTAAATTTGCAGCAAGTGTTGTATTATTAACAACAGTAAAATAAAAATAAAATTGCTCAGAATAACTGTTTACAATGGCAGTACAAACATAGAAAGCAGAATCCTTTTTCTTAATTTTAAATCTCAGTCTTTCTCAGTCTCTCTCTTGCACAAGCATTGCAGCTCTTTTTATAGCAAGTCTTTTCAGGAGCTCGTTGGGAGAACATTCTGCTTCTCACACAGTGTTCTTGTCAGTTTCATCAGGTACAGCAAAAACAACATTGCGACCAAGAACTGACCTCTTGTTTACATCTCTGCAAGGGTCTTAAAAACTGCATTTCAGGTTAACCCCTTGAGTTCCAAATAGCTTTTTGCAATAATTGAAACATTATAATGATATACAGTTTTAAACAAAGGGATCCCAGTATCCGTGACATTTCCACAAAATGATTCACATATATTATTATACCAGCAGTTATGCAAGGGGGAAGAAAAGAGAGAACAGCAAGTGAGGGTAGAGAGATAGTGAGAGGCAGTGAATTGGAAGACCATCGGGGTGATCAAGTCCTAGGTCTCACGAGAAAATTTGGTTGAGCAACCAGACAGAGAAGAGACAGAAAGGAGAGAATAGAACAGATCCCTGCATTTACTCGTTTTCCATAACAACTGGGACAGGGCCATATTCAACCCTGTTACATACTCCCCTCCTTAATAGGGAACCTGTTTTACAAAAACAGGTTTCCAAAACTTTCTAATAATTCTCATCTAACATAAGCATATAGCCTTTACAGTTCTGTGCATATGCAGTATCTTTTTTCCACAACAGTACAGCACATAGTGAAGTTTAAACTCACACATTTGTTTTTTCAGTCTTCAGAATTCTCAATTACAGATCCATATCTAGACAGAAAACAGCATTGCTATTCTTGTTCCCAGATTTGTGCATCACTTTAAATTTCAATGGCTGCATTACCAGGTACCACCATGTGATTTTGTAATTTTTATCCTTCGTTTGGTTAAACCAACAGAGAGGATTGTGATATGTTACAAGTACAAAGTCGGCTCCTAGTAAGTAAAACTTAAGGGACTCCATGGCCCACTTTGCCACAAGGCATGCCTTTTCAATGGTGGAGTACCTTTTCTCTGTGTTATGCAATTTCCTACTTATGTATAGAATAGGATGTTCTTTCCCATCTATATGCTGACTCGACTGCACCTAGGCTTGCCTTGATGCACCAATCTGTAACAGAAATTGTTTCTCAAAGTTTGGACTTCTTATTTATTTATTTATTTTTTTTATTTATTTAGTTGTTTAACCAGGTATAGCACACTAAGCTGAAAGCTTTTTCACAGGAGCGACCTGGGAGCACAAGTAGGTTAAGTGACTTGCTCAGGGTCACACAGTATACAAGTAGAAGCTGTGGGATTCAAACCCAGGTCTGGTCTGCTGGATGTTACCAGATTTGCAGCTCAGAGCCTTAGACCACTGCGCTATACTGCCTCTTAAAATGAGGGCTGAACATAATGCAGCCTTACTGGCTTGAAAAGCCTCGTCACACTCTGGGGTCCATTTCACATTATTCGTGAACCATTTCTTTGTGAGTTCAGTGAGGGGAGTAGCTAACTCTGCAAAGCTGGGAACAAATCTCTGATAATACCCAGCCAGCCCTAAAAATGATCTGACATGTTTCTTGGTTTTCGGGACAGGGCTGTTGGCTACAGCTTCCATCTTGGAAACCTCTTGCTTAATGTCTCCATTTCCCAAAACATAGCCCAAATATCTGGTGTCCTGCACGCCCAATGCACATGTGGTAGGATTAATTGTCAGACCTGCCTTTTTGATCTATTGGATAACTGCTGATAGTGTTCCAGGTGACTTTTCCAGTCTGGACTGTACACCACATCATTCAGGTATGCAGCACAGTAACCAATATGAGGAGATAAAATTACATCCATCTACCGCTGGAATGCAGCAGTTGCGTCATGTAAACCAAACGGCATGGTGGTGAACTGAAAGAACCCTGAAGGAGTGGCAAATACTGTTTTGTCTCTGGATTCTTTAGCCAGTAACTCTCGGTGAGATTGAGGGTACTGGTGCACTTAGCACTTCACAGTCTGTCCACCAAATAATTTATTCTGGACATAGGATAACTGTCAAATTCTGACACTAAGTTTCCTAAAATCAAGGCAGATTCTTACATTCCCTTCTTTTTTGTTTACAATCACCATTGGTGATGACCAAGCACTTCTTGACTCTTCTATGATACCCAGGTCTTTCATTTTTTGTATTTCCTTAATTATGTCAGCTCTTAACCGCTCTGGTAATCTGTATGTCTTTTGTCTAACAGGGCAAGCATTCCTTGTCACTATGTGCTCAACCCCTTTTGCTTGGCCTGGTACTGTGGTAAAAGTACTGTTAAATGTCTTTAGCAAATTACAGATTTCTGCGGTTTGTTCGGAGGTTAAGGAAACATTCACCTTTACAGCATCTGCTGTTAGTTTGTTCCAGTCTATCATGAGCTACATCAGTATCTTCTTTATCAGTTTCTGGTAAAACTAGCAAAACAGTTTTGGTGTTTTTCAGCACATTTCTTGAGGAGGTTAGCATGGTATATCTTAGTAGGATTTGTCCTATCAGGGGCCTCAATCTCATAGTTAACTGCACCAGTACGTCTAAGCACTTTATAAGGCCCTTGCCACTTCATTAACAGTTCATTTTCTGTAGTAGGTAACAGTAGCAAGATCTTTTCACCTGGCTTAAAAACTTTTTCTTTTACCCCATGGTCATAATACACCTTCTGCTGATTTTGGGCCTCTCCATGATTGCTAAGGGCCATTTCAGCATATTTGCTAGCTTCTTTCTCAGGGAACACATATAAGATGTAAAAGATTCTTTCTGATGAGGGTTATCTCCCCATGTTTCTTTTATTACATCTAGTGGCCCTCCAGGTTGTCTACCATACAGCATTTCAAATGGTGAAAAACCTGTTGGTGCCTGTGGCACTTCTCTAAAAGCAAAAAGCAAGTAAGGTAAGTATTGGTCCCAGTCTGTCCCTTCCCCTTTTATAATCCTTTTACCTAGTAGTCGGTATAGCTTCTTCAGTAACGCAGCACCAGAATTACTGCCCTGATCAGTAATAATCTCTTTTGGTATGCCCATCCTGCTGAAAATTTTGGCAAGCTCTGCTGCCACTTTTGGGGCTGTGACAGTATGCACTCAGGATTCTGCTTTTGAGACCTCAGTTTTCCAGTCTCTCTTTACTAAATAAAAGTATGTGTATTGCTCCCTCCTCACAAAAAACGTCTAGAAGTCTGCCATGGTCTTGATAGTGAACTGTGTCCCTGCCATTAGAAATATAGGTTCTAGGGACATGGATATGTTGTTCATCCACACTGTCTGGCAGGTTCCTTGCCGCTTTAAATCTTGCCAGAAGGTCTTCAAGCTGGCTCCTCCCACCCACCCGGGTGGTAAAACTCTCGGCTCCGCCCCATGATGCCAGATCTTCCTTACCGCTTGGAAGCTCAGGTTCCCTCCTTAACGCTCTGCGTATAAGACTGGTTCCTAATTCTTCGAAATTTTCAAAATTAAAAGTTTTGCTAAAAAGACTTGGTCTTCTCCCTCGCGGCCATGATGCGGACAACCGACTCTCGGTTTTCTCGGAGATGCCCTTATGTGGGCAGAAGGATGTCTCGGACGGATCCGCACTCCACGGGTGTCTACTGCTTGGGCCTTGAGCATGACCCGCAGGCCTGCGACCTGTGCTCTTCCTTTTCGGCCTACGTCCTCGAAGACCGTGCTGCCCGTTTACAGCTGGGGTGTCCCGAGAAGCGATTTCCTCTGGTAAAATCAAAAGAGGCCCGGTCTGCGGCGGCGGGCTCGGCGGATCAGCTCGAGCAGATGATCGCCCTCGAAGAGGAGGTGGCGCGGGCCGCTTCTACCTCGGCTGCGGCATTTGTCCCGCTCTCTCTCTCGGTGCCTCTTATTCAGCTTCTTTTAAGGAGCTTTGTCTGACCCTCTCGTCTAAAGGTGAGGGTCCATCTCTTCTGGACCGCTTTTCGGTCCAAAAGAGACAAGGGTAAGTCTCACCGTCGGCGCTCTTGGGAGCGGGAAAGATCCCTCTCCCGAGTTGTCGGCCGTCAACCGAGTCGACTTCTGGCTTGCCACTGGTCTCACGGTGTCCCCGCCAGGCCAGTTGACCGAGACTCCGTCGACGCCGGGTCGAGATTTTTCTCGACCTGTTGGACGGTTGTCGGCTGGAGAAGCCGAGAATCCCTCTCCCGGTTCCGTGGGAGTTGAGGATCCCACGGGTTCGTCTGTGCCTCGGGTTCCGGAGCCTTCGGTTGAATCTTCTGAACCGAGGGGAGTGCCGGACACCTCCCCGCACCGTCCTCGGCAAAGCCGAGGTTCTCGGTCTCAGACGTCTTTACAGTCCAGCCGATCCCGCCATCATAGGCGGTCTCAGTCTCGGCACCGCGGCCAGCGGCGCCGCCGCTCATCCTCTTCCTCCTCCTCGGACGAGGGGAGGCTTCGGCGCAAGTTGCGTCGAAGATATGAGGAACTCATGTGGCAACAGCTCCTTCTGACCAGGAATAAGCTGATGCCATCGTCTTCCCCGGCCATTAAGTGGCTGTCACCGGACCGGCCGAAACAACCCCTCATTTTATCCGAGGAACCTGTGCCCAGGCTGGTTGTTCAGCTGCCCCAACGATTCCGGTGGAACCTCCGCCTCCACAGCCGTTAGTTGGGGCTCCGACCAAAAATTCTCGGTCGGCTCAGGGACTGCCCCATAGGCTGTCTGTCACTCTCACTCCCGATCGACCTCGACAGGTGGAGGGTGGCTCAGGCCCAAGGCAGCTCTTTGAGGACTCTTCCGAGTCCGAAGACGATTCCTCCCTTTTCTCCAAACGAATGGACTTGGAGTCCTCAGGAGGACAGTCGGTGGACGATAGCCCTTCGTCCTTCCTGGGATTGCTTCGGCTCATCTCGGAGTCCACCGGGATGAAGCTCGAACCCGTTTCTAAACGGGCCAGGTATCCCCTCATGGAGATTCTGGACCGAGGGGATTCCCCTACAGAGGCCTTTCCGGTGGCCGAGGTCATAGTGGGTCCGGCCTTGGAGCTCTGGCAGCGCCCTGCTTCCTGTCCTGTGCCTTCGGCCAGGATGGCCAGGAAGTATGCGGTCCCTACCGGTTCCCTGTCGGTTTTTCGGAACACCCCTCGGCCGAGGGGTTGGTTACCGACAGCGTTTTCGGCGTGCCGGGCAGCTAGGGATGTGGACAAACCTCCCGACAAGGAGTCCAAGAAATTGGACTATGCCGGGTGAAAAGTCTATGCTGCGTCCTCCCTCGGCTTTCGCCAGGCCAGTTCGGCCGTCCTCATGGCACATTTTTCTCATGCCCTGTTGGGCTCCCTGGATGAGGTCGTCCCTCATCTTCCCGCGGATCTGCAGACCACGGTCAGGCAGGTACGGGACCAGGGCAGAGCAGTGGCCAAACAGCAGCTCCAGACTGCTTTAGACATTGGGGACTCATGTGCCAGGTCTGTGGCGGCAGCAGTGGCTATGCGTCGTCGGGCTTGGCTGAGGATATCCACCTTTACTTCGGATACCCAGCACAAGTTGGCGGATGATCCCTTTTTGGGGACTGACCTCTTCGGCCCTGGGGTGGAAGGTCACCTGCAGAGGATCGAGAAGTCCGATGCTACCTTGGACTCGGTCTCTTCTGCTCAGAAGGACAAAGGCCGCAAACCACAGCCTAAGCCCTTTCGTCCTTCTGCGCCCGCGGCACGTCCGGCCCAGCAACGTCAGGGCCAGCAGGCTCGGGCTTGGCATCCCAAACCCAAGCCCGGGCTTCCTCCAACAGGAAGCAGGGAGGTAAAGGCCCAGGAGGTCCCTCAGCCGGTTCCTCCTCCAAGCCTGCCCAGTGATGGGCTGAGGGGTGTTGCCCCCAACCCCGTCACCTCACCCCAGGTTCCCCCATGGGGGACGGCTCTGGCACTTCCTGTCCGCCTGGTCCGTTATTACCACGGACAGGTGGGTGCTGGAGGTGGTGGGAAAAGGCCTGCCTCTAGAATTCGAGCAGGCCCCGCCCTTCAGAGCAGTCGCACCTCGGGGGGCCTCGGGGTCCGCAGCCTCACTGTCGGCTCGCCAGGCCGACATCGCTCTCCTCCTCCAAAAGGAGGTGATTCAGGGAGGTGGCGGACCCTCCCTCAGACCCGGGGTTTGTGTCCAGGTACTTCCTGGTTCCGAAACGGACGGGGGGCTGGCGCCCCATTCTCGACCTACACGACCTGAACAAGTTCCTAAGGTCTCGAACCTTCAGGATGGTCACTCTGGCTCAGATAATACCATCCCTGGAACACGGCGTGTGGTTCTGCTCTCTGGACCTGCAGGACGCGTTCTTTCACGTCCCTATCCGTCCGCCCCATCGGAGATTCCTTTGCTTTCGAGCGGAGGGATCCCTCTTCGAGTTCCAAGCCATGCCCTTCGGCCTGTCTCCAGCTCCCAGGGTCTTCACCAAATGCATTGCAGTGGTGACAGCTTTCCTGCGGTGCCGAGGGGTCCGGGTGTACCCTTACCTGGATGATTGGCTGATAGCAGCCCCCTCCAGACAGGAGGTGGAGCGGTCCAGAGATCTGGCCCTCCAGGTTTGCTCTCAAATCGGCCTTCTCATCAACAAGGCCAAGTCGGAACTCGAGCCGAAGCAGGCGATTCTGTTTATCAGGCAGGCTCGAGACTCTTCGAGCCAAACCCACTGACTCTGACGGACAGGGCCGAGGTTCTTACCTCCTTTGCCCAATCATTTCTGGTTGGGCAATCGCCTGCCGCGACTTCTCTGCGCCTTGGTCTCATGGCGGCCTGTACCAGCGTGGTCCGTTGAGCACGCTGGCACATGCACCCCTTCAGTGGGACTGGCCAGCCAGTGGTCACAATGCTGCGATCCATTGGACCAGCTAGTGATGGTGACCCAGGAGATGTGGAATGCTCTCCGTGGTGGACCGCTCCATCTCATCTGCAGGAGGGCATCCTGCTTGTCCGCCCGAGCCAATGGTCTCTCTATCGACCGATGCCTCTCTGATGGGTTGGGTGCCCATCTGGGGAACACTGGCGAGCGCACGGCCTCTGGTCCCCGCAGGAGTCCCGATGCCACATCAACCTGCTGGAGCTCCGAGCGGTCCGCCTAGCTCTCACCGCCTTTGCTCCGTTTCTCCGGGGTCAAGTGGTCCGAGTCCAGACGGACAATACCACGACCATGTACTACCTAAACCGCCAGGGCGGGACGTTGCCCATGCTTCTATGCAAGGAAGCCTCCGGGATTTGGTCACTCAGGCGCAGCCTGGAGGCGATCTCCAGCCATTCATGTGGCAGGAGCCCAACACCCTGGCCGATGCCCTGAGCCGGATAGGGGCTGCATCTCACGAGTGGTCTCTCCTGCCGGAGGTAGTAAAGATCTGTTCTCCCATTGGGGCACACCTCAGGTGGACCTGTTTGCCTCCAGGAGAACGCGGTTGAGGCTGTTTCATGCCCGCCTCTGTGGTGGGCTCGCTGCAGGGATGCCTTCAAGGCTGTGGGACCCCGGCCTCTTCTGCGCCTTTCCCCCATTTCCCTTGATTCACAAGATGCTTCTCAAAGCAAGGAGAGACAAGGTGCAGGTGATTCTGATAGCCCCAGACTGGCCCCGCCAGTTCTGGTACCCAGATCTCCTCAGCCTCAGCTCCAGGCTCCCGAGGCAGCTTCCAGCTCGCCCGGACCTGCTCTCAGTCAATCAGGGGAAGGTGTTCTGTCCGGACCTTCAATCCCTGCACCTGATGGCCTGGTTCCTGAGCGGCTAGAGTTCCAGGCCTTGGGTCTTTCCGACGAGGTCCTCAGTGTTGTTGAGGCATCCCGTAAGGAGTCTACCAGGAAATGCTATGCCTTCAAATGGAAGAGATTTTCCATTTGGTGTCAGGGCAAGGGCCTGGACCCTTCCTCCTGTCCTTTGGCAAGCATCTTGGACTATTTATGGTCCCTTTCTAGTCAAGGGCTTAGGTCGATGACCCTAAGGGTGCACCTGGCAGCCATCTCTGCTTACCGGGCGCGGGCCGGGGAGCAGTCGGTGGCACAGGAGAAGGTGGTCAGCGCTTTCAAAGGCCTTGATCACATTTCCTCCGTGCAAGAACCTCCACCTCCGTGGATTTACTGCTGGTACTGGCAAAGCTCATGGGCAATCCATTCGAACCAATGCACAGGTGTGAACTCTCTCACCTGTCATGGAAGACCGCCTTCTTGGTGGCTATCACGTCAGCCAGAAGGATGGGAGAACTCCAGGCGCTCTGCATCAAGCCTCCTTACCTGGTCTTCCACAGGGACAAGGTTGTCCTGCACCCCCACCCGAAATTCCTTCCGAAGGTGGTGTCGGAGTTTCACCTTAACCAGGTGTTGACTCTGCCGGTGTTCTACCCCAATCACACCTCGGAGGCCGAATACAGGCTCCATACTTTGGACCCTAGAAGGGCTTATTATAAAGCGCGCACGGCTGAAATTCGGGAGAGGTTTGCCAGCTGTTTGTCACCTACGCTGAAGCCGCACCTGGCAGACCTGCAGCCAAGTGGACGATAAGCAGGTGGGTCACCTCCTGCATAGATCTCTGCTAAGTTGGCGGGCATGAAGCCTCCCAGAGGGATAAGAGCTCATTCTACCCGCTATACTGCTGCATCGGTGGCTGCTCAGGACGCCCCTATCCAGGAAATCTGCAGGGCTGCTACCTGGAGTCAGTACACACCTTCATTACCCATTACCACATCGACCTTGAGTCACGCTGGGATGCTGGTTTTGGGGCCTCGGTTCTCCAGTCTTTATTCCCTAAGTAGGGGGTGCCTTGCCTCCCTCCTCCCGGAGAACTGCTAGGAGTCTGCCAGACAGTGTGGATGAACAACATATCCATGTCCCTAAAAATACAGGTTACTCACCTGTAACAGGAGTTCTAGGAATGGTATATGTTGTTCATCCACACGACCCACCCGACCTCCCCGGCTTCGATGCACAACCTGAGCTTCCAGCGGGCCAGATCTGGCGTCATGGGGCGGAGCCGAGAGTTTTACCACCCGGGTGGGTGGGAGGAGCAAGCTTGAAGACCTTCCGGCAAGATTTAAAGCGGCAAGGAACCTACCAGACAGTGTGGATGAACCACATATACCATTCCTAGAACTCCTGTTACAGGTGAGTAACCTGTATTTACTCACCCATAATCGTAGTTCTAGGGGTGATATACAGTTCACATCCACACAACCCACCTGGCCTCCACTTGAGAAGTGGCACCAGATCCCTGCTTCAAGGATGCAAATATCTGACATCATGGGGAAGAGCTGGAGGACATACCACTAGGATGATTACAGGAGCTTATCTTGATGATGTCCAGCAAATGAGACCATTCCAGTGGAACTGCCATAGTATGGATGTGAACTGTATGCCACTCCTAGAACCACGGTTACAGAAGAGTAACCTATATTTTCTGTATTTGGTCTGCTTTTTTCCCCATTTTACCTGGTGCCAGAGCTAATTTAAGTTTTTAAATAACTGTAAGAGTGGTTGCGGGCAATTGTATTGACATACTCCACAAATGGTATGCATGCAAAATTTTGAAAAGTTTAAAAAATGGCTATGTTGTAAGTAGCCAGAATTTATAAATTAACATAGATGTGCCTACTGAACCCTAATTTCTATCTAGACACTAAATTGCCTCCTTGGGAGCCTGTCCCGGATCTGTTTCTCCACCATCACTGCAGTTCTGTGGGTTTCCCTGGCTTTGTCCCTCCTGTAAGTGCAGCTCTGCCGTGGGCTGATGTCTTGATAAACTTTTTAGATCTGGGACCTCTCCTTGTTCATCATCCATGCTGTAATCCCCTGTTGCATACTATAGCCTTTGCTCCACTAATGTCCTGTTCTTTCATGAACCAAGGTGCTCTACTAACATCGGGCTTGTAGAGCTGAGATTCTGTGCTCTTAGGCTCTGGAATACACTTTTTCCACTGGTCAGGTTTTCAGATTCCCATGGTCATTTCAAACTGTCCCTCCTTATAATAATAATAATAAATTTTATTTCTAAAGCGCCTTTCAATTTTCAAGGCACTGTACAAAACAAGTAATACAAGTCAAACATTGTAATTCAATATAAAACACTGATAAAACTACAATCTCATCAACAGCTTAAGCACAGTCAGTACTCCAAGAAGGCAATTTGATAAAAATGAGTTTTTAAACCCGTCTTAAATTCCTCCACGGAGGTGCACTCCCGTAACCGACGGGGTAGAGAATTCCAAAGAGTAGGAGCAGCATAAGAAAAAGCTCTACCACCAGATGAATTTAGACACACTCTTGGAATCTCTAGCAACCCCTCGTCAGCCGAGCGGAGCGATTGGCCTGGGCAGTAAAGAGCCAGAAGTTCTTTCAGATAGGCTGGACCCTGATCATGTAGGGCTTGAAAGTCAGTAAACAGACTTTAAAGGTGATCCGCCACCGAACAGGAAGCCAGTGCAGATTCGCAGCACAGGGAATGTCTCTTGCAGGCCTACTTGTCCCAGTCAAAACCCGGGCTGCTCCGTTCTGCACTAGCTGAAGGCGGCGGATTTCAACCCCAGAAAGCCCAAAATACAGGGAGTTGCAGTAGTCCAAATGTGAGGACACGTAGGCGTGGACCAATGTTGGTAACGTTTCAGACGGAACAAGGTGCTTCACTCTAGCGATATTCCTAAGATGGTAAAAGGAAGTCTTGATGTCCTTAGGCACCTCATAACTTATCTACCTATACTTGTTACTGCGCTGGGGTGATCTTGTATGTGTATCTGGCTCCTACAACTGTAATGTGTTCGATTTGATATTGATTCTGTCACTGATTCATTGTATTTATTGTTTGCTTGTTAGCTCTGTTTATTCCAAGTTGTTCCTGAAAATAGGCACTTTGTTACCTTGTACACTTACCTGGTTACCAAACTAAATGTGATGTCTATGGTGCTGCTCCCAAAGCCTCCCTAACCAGATTGGACACTCTCTTTAACTCCTTCTGTCGTTTTGTCCTTGATACTCCATCACGCACACATCACTGGGACCTCTACCACGCCTTGTCACTTCTCCCACTTGCCAACAAGCGCTTCACTCATTGTGCCAAACTCACTTCTAAATTTTGGAGAACTTCCCTCCTACCTCTCATGTTCACTCTCTTCCCTCCCTCAGATCCTCTGACACTTACACTTTGTTGGTCCCCCGTCGAACCACTCTCATTGGTCAGTCAGGCTTCACTCATCATTTCTCTCAAATCTGGAACCCCCCCACCCCCCAAAAAAAAATGGCACTCCTACTCCTACTCCCTTGCCTCTGCCTTACACAACTTGCTCTCATCTAACTGCTCTTACTTTAACCCTCCTTAACCACCCTTCTATACCTTTGCTCCTCTCCATGACTCGCATCTCCTATTAAACCTCCCCCCTGCCGAGATTGCTTCTCAGCACACTCTCCTCTCCCATCACTGCTTACCCCCTCAATCCTACCTCTAACCTTCTTCCAGTACCAGCTTGACCCTGCTTAGATTTGACCTCTGGCAGGGCTCTCAGCATCCTGAAGAGGTCTAGCACTGGGCAATCCTCCTTCTCCCCCTCTCTCCTTTCTACCCAGTGTGTCCTCACCTAAATCTGCCCTCTGTCGGGATTCTTAGCACCCTGACAATGGCTACTGTCAGGTATTCCCTCCCTCCTTTTTTTCCTTTCCTCTTTTATCCTTCTATTTCCCCTCTGCCCAATCTTGTCCTCCTAATTTTATCCCCTGGCAGGGTTCTCTGCATCCTGGAGGGGCCCAGCACTGAGCGATCAGTCTTTCTTCACACACCCCCTATCCTTTCTACCCAACTAGTCCTCTCCTGATTCTGCGCTCTGGCAGGGTTCTCGGCATCCTGGAATGGCCCAGTCTTAAGCAAGCTTCTTCTTTCCCTCCTCTTCCCTCCTTTCCTTCATCCGTTTTTTTTTTCCTCTCTTCCCAACGTGTCTTCACCTAGTTCTGCCCTCTGGCAGGGTTCTCAGCATCCTAGAGGGGTTCCATCACTGGGAAAATACTCTTCCTTCCCTCCCCTTTCCCCTCCATCCTTTCTACCTAACTCGTCCTCGCCTGTCTCTGCTCTCTAGCAGGGCTTTCAGCATCCTGAAGAGGGCTAGTCTTAGGCAAGTTTCTCCCACTCCTCCTTCCCTGTACCATTCCTTCTACTATCTCTACCCAACTTGTCCTTGCTTACTCCTGCCCCTTAGTCTGAGTCCTTGCCTCATTCCACCACTGGCAGCGATCTCTGCACTCTGAAGGGGCCAGTTCCAGGTATGACTCGTCCTTCCTTGCCCTATCCCTTACCCCCACCTCCCTCCTACCCCCCTCTACCCCCCCAAATCAATCAGTCAATGTTTATTAAGTCAGGCAAAACATCCTTGAGAAGAACTCATTTTCAAGATGGACCTGGGCATAGTTACAGTGTTAACATAGAAACATAGAAAATAATGTATACGACGTCATAAGATACATAGACAGTTTCGGCATATAAGGGCCTGTGGCCCACCCAGTCTGCCCATTTGAGCTTGTAAGTTCACTTTGTCTTCCTGGAAGTCTGTGCCCTTTACCCCTAACCTCCAGAATTCCCTTATGTCTATCCCATGCATTCTTAAATCCTGTGATTGTTTCAGCCCCCACCACTTCCTCTGGCAGGGTGTTCCACTTGTCCATCACCCAGTCTGTGAAGGAATTCTTCCTCATGTTTCCTCTTAATCGTCCTCCCTCCAACTTCATCCCTTGCCCTCTAGTCCTGGAACATCTTTTTTTGCTGGAAAATAGTGTGTTCCTGCACCCTGTTTCTCCCTGTAAGGTACTTGTATGCCGCTATCATATCCCCTCTCTCCCTTCTCTCCTACAGGGAGTACATATTCAAGTCCTTCAACCTGTTCTCATAGGACTTGTGATGTAATCCATGTACCATCTTTGTTGCTCTCCAGAACTGTACACTGTACTCTAGGTGGGGCCTCGCTAGTGTCTTGTATAGTGGAATTATGACCTTCCTTTTCCTGCTGGTGATGCCCTTGCCTGTGCATCCCATCATCCTATTTACTTTATCTGCTGCCTTGTCGCATTGTTTCCCTACCTTGAGGTCAACAGAGATGATAACCCCAAGGTCCCTTTCCTGCTTGGTGCGTGCTATATCCTCACCACCCCCCCCCCCAACTGATATGTTGTTCCAGGGTCTTTGTGCCCCATATGCTTTATCTTGCACTTCTTTGCATTGAATTTCAGCTGCCAAACCCTTGAACAGTCTTCAAGCTTTTGCAGGTCCCTCCTCATTCTGTCTACATCCTCTGGTGTGTCCACTCTGTTACGGAGCTCCTTGTCATTAGCGAACAGGGAAATTCTGCCTTCTAGGTCCTGCACAATGTCACTGATGAAGACGTTGAATAGGACCGGTCCCAGCACTGATCCCTGTGGTACCCACTGGTCACTCTTCCTTCTTTGTCGTGACAGCCATTTACCACCACCGTGTCTGTCCTGCCACCCAGCCAATTATTTACCCACCACACTACTGTCCTGCCCACTCCCATATTCCCCAGTTTGTTTAATAGCCTTCTATGTGGCACAGTGTCAGAGGCTTTGCTGAAGTCCAGATAGGCCACTTCCACTGCCTTCCCCGATCCACCTCCCTTGTCACCCAGTCAAAAAATTCAGTGAGGTTGGTCTGACATGGCCTCCCCCCAGTGAAACCATGCTGCCTTGGGTCCTGTAGGCCGTTGGCAACTAGATGTTCCACCATTCTCTCCTTCAGTAGTGCTTCCATGATCTTCCCCACTACTGATGTCAGGCTGACTGGTCTGTAATTCCCCACTTCCTATTTGTTCCTGCTTTTGTATAAGGGGACTACAGCTGCTGTCCTCCAGTCTTTGGGTACCTCCTCTGTTTCCAGTGATTGGCTAAACAGGATTGCCGGAGGTTCAGCCACCACCTCTCCTAGTTCCTTTAGGACCCTGGGGTGCACCCCATCTGGTCCCACTGCTTTATCAACTCTTATTCCTTCAGGACCTTTTCCCGTGTAAAGGGTCTGTCTCACTGTCCCTCCCTTTGCCTTTCTTTTTTCACTTATGTACCTGTAAAAAGTTTTGTCCCCTCTACCCACAGATTTTACAATGCGCTCTTCTGTCTGAGCTTTGGCTTTCCTTACTGACCTCCCTGCCTCTGTTTGCTTCTCCTGGTACTTTTCCCTATCCCCTTCTGCCTGCATCTTTTTGTATTGCCTGAATGCAATCTTTTTGGTTTTCACTTTCTCCTCTACCTGCTTGGAAAACCATAATGGCCTCCTCTTCCTTTTCCCCTTGCTAACCTGCTTAATGCATAATTCTGTTGCTCTTCTAATTCCCATTTTAAATATTTCCCACTGTTCCTCAACCCCTGATTCTCACCCCATTCCCATTAATGCCTCTTTCAAGCATCTCCCATTTTCCCAAAGTCTGCCCTCCCCTTAAAATCCAGGATACGTTTTTTTGTGCGGTTTGTTTCTGCTCCTTCTGTGATTTCAAACCACAGAGAGTGATGGTCTCTGTTCCTCCACTGTTACCCCCATCACACTGTCCCCGTTTGTGAGAACAAGGTCCTGTATTGCCTTCTGCAGAGTTAGGTCCATGACCTGTTGTTTGAGAAAGGCACCTTGAAGGCCATCCAGTATAAATCTGCTCCTGGTTGATGCTGCTGCTGGGAGGCTGCAGTCCACGTCTAAAATATTGAAGTCTCCAACCAGCACCACCTCACCCTTGTCTGCCATCCTTTGGATGGCTAGCATCAGCTCCCTATCTGTTTCTTACTCCTGGGCTGGTGGTCTGTAGACCACCCATGTGCGGATGGCTGACACAATTTTCCTTTCCAGCTTAACCCACAGTATCTCTCCCCCATTTTGATCCTCCTGAATCTCTGTGGCCTCTATGCCATCTTTCACATAAAGTGCCACTCCTCCTCCTCCCTTCCTGCCTGCCCTGTCTCTTCTGAATATGTTGTAGCCAGGTATGGCCATCTCCCAGTCGTGGTTATCATTATACTAGATCTCCGTGATGGCCACAGTGGCCAGGTCTGACTGCACCATGACAGCCTCCAGATCCTCCATTTTGTTGCTAAGGCTCCTGGCATTGGCACACGTGGCTTTCCATTATTTGAATTCCCTGAACTGTTTACCTGTTCTACTCCAGCCCCCTCCTTAGTTGTCCTTTATACTTGGTTCTCCCTGCTGTCTGCCCTTCTGTTGAATTTTGCCCCCTTTCTGCCTGTCCACCTCTTGGGTGCTTATCTCCATCTTTTGCACACTGCTTTGTAGAGATATCCACCCTCCTGTTCATTGGTTCCACTGCTAGCTGGGTGGGGGGGGGGACAATTAGGTACCCTCCTTGCTGGTCTGCCCCCCTCTTGGCTAGTTTTAAATGCTTGTCCATGTAACATTTAAACTTATCATTGAGTGCTTGGATTCCCCTCCAGGACAAAGTTTTCAAGCATAGAATAGCAAAGCATGTAGGCAAGGTATGCAGGTCAATTCGTACAGCATAAGAGAGAGAATAACATTTGGAATAGTGCACATAATAGTTCATGTGGAGGTATATATTCAGGGTCAAAACAATGCCATTAGGCAACATGGTATTACAAGGCATCTGCCGAGGAAGCAAGTTAGATCATGTCGTAATAAAGAAAGTCTGGTGCTTATAGCAAATACCTAGGGCAGGGGTTAGAATGAAGGACCACAACATGGGAAGAGATGATAGAATGGATCTGGAGAGGGAGACTGTTATACGGGGAATGGGAATAGGAGAGGAGTGGGAAGGAAAAGGAGGTTGTCAGTATCATATTAAGTTAGACAGTTGCAAATTTCCGTGGCGGTCCTGGCAACCAAGGATTTTGAAGGTGGACAATTTGAGTGGAATGGATATTTGGAGAGTTTTTTTGTAGCTTGTTCCTCAAGGAGAGTAGAGAATAGCTTAGAGATAGCTTACTGAACAGAGTTCTAACTTTTGGGATAGCTAGGGAGATGTAGGAGGAGCTTCTTAGCACATACGTGCTAGGAGATCATTTAATTTATTTTTTTTATTTATAAAGTCTCAGACTTACAACCCTTTGAGTCAGAGACTCATTTACAAAGGCTCCACGTCATACAGAGAGGAAGACAAGTACAGAGAATAATGAAGACAAAGTACAGGGAATAAAAAAATACAGGGTAAAGTGCATAACAAAGTAACAATACATAGAGCAACACCAGTGGTGCTTGTAGTACAATCCGTTTATAAAGTCAAGTACATATTCAGTAGTGGGAATTGTCAGTACAGGTGGAATGAGTTACCGGCAGTCACATTTAGAGCTAGATAGGATATAGTCATGCAGCTCAATTTTAACGGGTCCTAGTCTGGGAATTGATAGGGTGGGGCCCGGGATTGAGTTCAGTCAAAGAGGAGCCCTGTAGCGAAAGGACCTTTGGCCAGCACTTGTCTTAGTAACAGGAATGTGGGAGGCCGTAGTGTCAGAGTGTCTTGAGGCCCGTCTCAGCGAGGTCGGTTGGAGAAGCGGGAGACAGCCCAGTTGGGATAGGCCCAATTGGATTTTTTTTGGCCAGGAGGTAGGTCTGGTAGAATAGACGCCCCTGGAAGTTAAGCCATGACGAGCGTTGGTAGAGATCACAGGTATGCGTTAGTCGCTCACTGCCTGTGGCCAGTCGACAGGCCTTATTATGGGAGTGTTTGATAGAGGCCAGGGCGGTGTCTGAGGCGGCACCATAGATGACTATGCCGTAGTCTACCAGGGAGAGGATGAAGCTAGAGATGGCTAGTTGGAGGGTGTCAGGGGGGAGACAGGGTCGGAGTTTATACAGCAGGCCAATTCTGGTGTTGATTGCAGAGCAAGTCGCCACTGTGCGTTTTCGGAAGGTCGGGGGCGAGTCAAGGGTGACCCCTAGATATTTAAAGGTGTTAACTTGTTCCAGGGCTACACCCTGGGAATTACGTATAGAGATGGTGGCCAATTGGTGTTTGTGCTGAGAGTGGATGAAAGCATGAACTTCGTTTTCTTATACTTAAGGACAAGCTTGTGGGAGGCAAACCACGATTCGATTTCAGTGAAGGAGTCTTGCAGGGATGTTTGGAGTTGGGTTGGGTTAGGGTGCTGACTGAAGGTCACTGCATCGTCTGCATAGAGCAGACGACTAGTGGAGACCATAGAGAGGCGTTTAGGTACAGCAAGAAGAGAAGTGGGACAAGGATGGATCCTTGAGGGACACCTGATCAGACAGGAAGGTTTGTGGACAGGGTGTTATTGATCTTTACTTGCTGGGTACATCCGTGGAAATAGTTGGAGAACCAGCCTGCTACCTCTTGGGATATGCCAACAGAGAGGAAGGAGTTGATGAGCATCGGGTGGTTAACCGTGTCAGAGGCCTTAGAGAGCTCGATAAAGATAGATCCGGCCAGAGCTCCCTGGTCTAGGGCATCATGGATAAAAGAGGTGAATTCTAGTAGGGTGGTGGTTGTGCTCTGCCCTTTCCTGAAACCATGCTGTTGCTAGCACAGTAGGTGGTGCAAGTCCAAGTATTCAGTGAGTTGGTCAGCGACAACTTTTTCCAACGCTTTTGATAGTGGAGAAAGTATGGAAATGGGCCTGTAGTTACTACAAGAGGTGTGATCACCACTTTTATGTACCGGTGTTAGGACTGCCCTTTTCCACAGTGAAGGGAACTTTCCTAGACACAGAGACGTGTTGAGTCAAGGGTACCGGAAGATGGTAAAAGCTGAGGGGGCTGAGAATCTGAAGGGCACTTATGAGGGTACAAAGGGCACTTTTTCTGTACCAATTTTTGCCATACAGAAATAAAAAGTGGAGTGGCTACCAACCCTTTCACCCCAGTTCCGGCACCTATGTGTTGAGTATTTTGGTTAGGGTGCTAGTACTACGTCATGCATTGGAGTAGTTTCACATCAAGCCATTCTGTCTTGTTTTACTGAGGAACTTGGAGAGTTGGGTTCAGGCAGCGCTAGGGGGAGGATTGTTCTAAAGCGAAAAGGTGGAGTACTTTGGGGGGGAAGGAACTGGCCAGTAGATGCAGAGAAGAAATTGAGTGGGAGGATAGAGCTGAGGTCAGAGAATGAGACATTAAAGCATTTGCTGTCTAATTCGGTCTTGGGTGGGAGCGCCATCAATAATCAGCATGGATTTTGGGGGGGGGGGGGGCCTTACCACTAAGTTCCCTAATATTATCCCAGAACCTTTTCCCATTTCCCCAGGTGGCAGTAAGGTTGGTCTGATAATAGGCTTGCGGATAGCCCAGGTGCAGTAATTTCGAACAGCATGGTACAATTGGCAGTCAGAAGAGCAACTGGTCTGTAGGGCACGGTGCCATAGTTTATCACGGGCCTTCATTTGGTCAATTAGGGATCGGTTTATCCATGGAGAGGATTGGGCTTTTTCTGTCCACTTTACAAAAGGGGCAAAGGTATCACAGGCTTATGAAGGAGAGGGCGGTGTCCACCATCGGTTGGTAATCAAGTGGGGACCAGTTGAGGTTTAGTAGGTAGTTGCGGAAATATTCCAGGGATCCTTTCCTTAGTTGGCGATAACTGGAGATCCTAGGAGAGGGGGAACTTCCAGCTATTAGACCAGCTACAGGTGACCAGTGAATGATCACTGAGCGAATCTGGGAAGATCTGGACATCCTGTATCTGCTCCACATGAGTCATAAAGATGAGATCAGTGAGGGAACTAGAGCCCCTGTTGTAGTTTACCCTAGTAGGGGTAAGTACCATCTGTGTCAGATTTTGGGCTGCAGCTGCATCCCTAAGACAGGTTGTCTTGGGAGTAAGCCAGTTTGTGTTGAAATCACCGAGGGCAACGATTTCTGATTTTTGGGGGAGCGGGGCCATGATGTTTAGGATGGACGCAAAGGCATCCTTCTGGTTGTGAGGGGGAATGTAGACAGACATTAGGTAGAAAGATTTACCATAGTTGCTAATAGCAACCTTTATGGTGAAGGACTGGACTCCCCCATTTGGGGTGATTGTTTCAACTTTGACCCATTGCAGGTGTTTTCTGAGGTACAGTGCACACACCCCACCCCTCTTCCCCAATCTATCAGATCTGAATAAGGTATAGCCCGGCAGCGTGACAGCTGAGTCTGGGGTACTCTGGGGTAACCACGTTTCGGATACAGCTAGGACATCAGGGTTGTGGAGGTAAACACATGCTTGGAGTGGGGCAAAGTTCTTTTGTAGACTGCAAAATTGATGGTGGTCAGCATGAGTCCTTTGGAGTGCCCTGGCTTACAAGGAGTTGGGGCAACAGGGCCAGGGTTTGGGTGTATATTAGCTGCGAGTAGCAGGAGGATAATGGAGATCCTGGATAAGACACGTTTTAGAATCTTCTTTTGACTACGCAGTGAGTGGCCTGCAGAGTGGGGCAGCTTGTTTGCAATATGAGAGCGGGCGAAGCGCATTAGTTCTGGGTCATATAGCGAGGGGCGAAGCGCGGTTTCTGGAGACTGTTGCATGGGAGTGGGCGGGGGAGGGAGGAGTGGGACATGGTGATGCTAGCAGGGGTAGCCACAGGACTTGTCTGAGTGTGGGGTGTGAGGGGGGCAAGGAAGAAGATAGAACAAGGGGTGGTATGGGGAAGAGAAGAGAAGGGAAGGGGGTGGGGGGGCATGCAGAGAGAAAGAACCACCGAGGCGAAAATAAGCCAGGAAGACATTTCCAGATGAGAGAGATTTGTAATGAGGCTAAATTGAAAAGTGTTAGGAGTGGGATTAGGCTGTAATCTTTGTTGAGCAGTTTGATAATATTCCTTGCAGCTGTTACTAGTGTATGGCAGGAAGTACTGGATGAACAAACGATTTGTTTTCCTTTTTTAGTTCTCACTGTGTTTAATGTTTTGATTGATTTGAAGTTTTCTAAGCTTAAGCAGGGGTTAGAAGGTTTGGTTGAATGTATAACGGCCACTAGAGGCAGTCACTGATAACCTGCCTATAGGAAAATGGACTGATTGGTTTTCCGCAGCTCACGTGACAAACCCCTATATAATACAGAGCCGACCAAGGGTGGTGGTGGGGGTGGGGGGCAGCCGACACAGAGTGTCGGTGGGGCCTCCTTCTCCAAATCTGAGTTCAGCGATGGCCGACTGCCTACAGTGCTTCTGCCCTTCGGGGCGCTCATTACCTGTATATCTGTAAGGGAGTCCGAGTCGCTCAGGGAGGGTGTCCTTTACCCTCACGACCTACACCCACGAGGGGAGCCTTGATTATGCACTGCGGGGAGAAACAGGAGAGACTTTTTAAAGGTGAGTCATAAGCTGAGCACAGTGCCGGGGGGTTAGTTTTTTCTTAATTTTTATTTTTCTATTTTTATAGGTTTGTCAAAGATTCTGTTCAAACATGCAGCAAGGTCTCGGGCTAAAGCCCTTAAATATCCTTAAACAGTGCTAAAAAAGAAAAACAAACCAGTCTAACTTTGGAAACAATATGCCTTCACTAGAGTACAGCATTTGACTCATCTTACTGCGTAGTTACTAGGACTGTTTAGCATTTGCAACTCAATCATGCAGCAAGGTCTCAGGCTAAAGCCCTTAAATATATCTCTGGCAGAAATCCTGAAATATCCTTAAATAGTGCTAAAAATTCCTAAACTTGACTAAACTGTTGTTACAAATAACAGAATTCAGCATCGGTACGCATAGCAGCTCACAGCTCAGGGATACAAGCGGGAGGTAGCTTAGACTGAGTAAATAAATTCACACTGTGAAACTGGCGCCAAGAATTATACAATTCATTAAGGTGCAAGCAAGGAATCGCCTGAGTCGCCACTAGCTTTAGTGATTTGTGCCTAAAATAAATTATCTCCACATGTGTGGGGTCAAATAAAAGCCTTTTAAGGAAATTCAAGTTCAAGATCAAAAGTCCATTAAAGTTCCTTTTCCGAATCGGACTTCAGCGATGGCTGACTGCCTTCAGTGCTTCTTCCCTTTAGCGCGCTCGTTACCTCTGTATCTGTATGGGGGTCAGTCTCTCTCAGGGAAGGTGTCCTTTACCTTCACGACCTGCACCCACGAGGGGAGCCTTGATTATCACTGTGTATCTGTATGGGGGTCCAAGTCTCTCAGGGAGGGTGTCCTTTACCCTCATGACCTGCACCCACGAGGGGAGCCTTGATTATGCACTGCATATCTGTATGGGGGTCCAAGTCTCTAAGGGAGGGTGTCTTTTACCCTCACGACCTGCACCCATGAGGGAAGCCTTGATTATGCATATAGGAAGGCAGTCAAAAACATATAGGGGCAGTTTCTTAATAATAGCCCCGTATGTCCTAATTGCTGCATTTCTGTAACGTCTGAGGCTGAAGGGAGGTCCAGCCAATTAGGGCATATAAGAAACAGTGATGAGTAGAGTAGGATGCTCCAGTAATAAATCTTAGGGCGCAATGGTATAGTATATCAAGCTTTTTTAGGGCTCTGTTAGTCCCTTGACCATAGAGAATATCCCAATAGTCAGGAAGAGGGAGGAAGGTTGACTGTACTATTTTAGCTGTTGCTTCCAGCGTTAACAAGTGCTTGATGCAGAAGAATTATCCAAGTCTCTGCTTGAGCTTTTTGGACAGTTCATCAATGTGATCAGTAAAGGTAAGTTTGTGGTCGATCCACATCCTCAAATATTTGAATCTGGGTACAAATTCGAGGGATTCCTGGAGAAGGGTGGTAATTAGTGTTTGCGTACTCAAGGTGGTGGCCGTGGTCTTGGGGAAAGGTGAGAAAAGCATAGCCTTTGTTTTTTTCGTGTTGAGTAGTAGTTTTAGGTGCAACAGGTTGCTCTGCAGGCAGTTGAACTCAAGTTGAAGGTCAGAGCAACGTTTGGTCGGCTGAGGGCCCGGAGGTATATAAGACGGTATCATTGGCAAATAGATGGATATTGGCTGATTGGATGCTGGCGTGGATGATGTTGATGTAGATTGCGAAGAGGGGGCCCAAGATGGAGCCTTGTGGGACACCCCTAAGTAAGGTTTTTGGTGGGGAGAAACCTGCTTCAGCTTTGATCTGCTGTGAACAGTCGATAAGGTAACAATCGAACCATTTAATAGAGGCATGATCAAGACCAATGTTGCGGAGGATGTCCAGGAGGCAAGCATGATCCAGAGTGTTGAATGCCTTGCTTAGATCAAAAAACAAGGCACCCACATAGAGCTTGTTGTCCAAAGCATTCAACCAGTCGTTAGTGACTTTAGAGGTCTGAAGCCTGACTGAATAGGGGTAAGCAGGTTATGATCCTCTGAATGGTCTCTAATTTGTTGATTTACTAACTTTTCTAGCATTTTGGACAGGGTGGGGAGCAAAGAAATCAGCCTGTAGTTATTCAGGTCAGTGGGATCCCCTGATTTGAACAGGGGCATGACGTGGGTGGTTTTCCAGACCACTGGAAGGGTACTTTGCGAAAGGGAAAGATTGAAGATGTGAGTAATGGGGACAGCTAGGATATGGTAGCTAATTTTCAGAAAGTACAGATCTATGAGATTGGCACCAGCACCTTTTCTGGTATCTGATTTAGCAAGCAAGTCTTCTACCTGCTTCATTGTGATCAGACTAAAGGAGAAGGGAGGTACAGATGCCGAAGGGACGGGGAGGGTTGTGCCCTGCCCACATAGCTGGTTTCACAAGTTTTTGGCAGGGGACGAGTTGAAAACCAGGCCTGCTATAGCAAAATGGTTGTTTTAATAAATTCAGGATGTCATGTTTATCTGGGTAAGGGTTGTTACCAGTCGTAATTTTTGAAGGGAAGGGTTGGAAGTCGTACAACCCTCTGCCTTCTTAAGGGTCTTCCAAAATGTGGAGGAGCAATGAGTGGACACGCAGAGTTGTTTGTTGTAGTAACTAGACTTTGCAGCTCTCATAAGCCTTGTACACTGATTTCTAGCTACTCTGAAGGCGGTCCAGTCAGCAGGAAGTTTAGTCTTCCATGCTGTTTTCTACAGGGCATCTCTGTGAAGAAGAGCAGATTTAAGGCTGGCTGACAACCAAAGACAGGAGGTTTTTTGGTTCTAATTTTCACAAGAGGGGGGCCTGCTGGTTGATGCTGTCTAGGAGAATCTTATGGAATACATCATAGGCTTCATTGACAGAGGGGGCAAGATAGAAGTCTTGCCAGTTTGCATACTGAAGGTCAGAAAGAAACGCAGAGATGTCAAAATTCTGGCGGCACCTTTTGAAAATGTATCTGGAGGTTGAGATCTCACGCATGCAATGTTGCAGTGATAACTGATATAACTAAAGAAGACACCTACATGGGAGAACAGCTGCAGTTTGTTTACTAGTATGATATCAAGCAGTGTACTATTGGCTGGATTTTTGTGTTTGGGTGGGTAGGTTCTGTAATACGTTGGTGGAGCCCGAAGGCATCGCACAGGTCCTTGAGTGGTTTTGAGCAGGTAGAGAGCCAATCTAGGTTTAGGTCACCCATGGCTGTGATCTCTGAAGAAGAGGTATCAAGTAAAGTGGACAGATGATTTATTATTTTAAGGCCAGTTGATGGTGATCTGTAGCACCCTATTACATAAGTTGCTTGGGTAGTGAAGAGTTGTATCTTGATAGAAAGTCTCTTGAATTCCTTCGGCTCAGAGGTAGAGTTAATAATAGAGGCAGTGTATCTGTCCTAAAGGTAGATGGCCACTCAGCCCCCTCTGGTCTCTCTATCCATTCTGAAGACCTTGTAGGAAGGAAAATGTATTTCTATATACTGTGTGGAAGGTTTAAGCCAGGTCTCAGTAATAACAAGTATATCTGGGGAGGAGAGGTTCAGCCAGGTTTGAATCAGATCCAATTTTCTTGTAAGGGTGCAGACATTAACATGGAGAAGTCTTAGCCCCTTTAGATTTACCATAGCTGAGGGGGTGGGAATAGAGGAGGTGGGACCAGGGTTAAGTTCGACGTCACACAAGGAAATTATAAGGATCAATAAGATCTTTATCATAGCATTCTGTAACGATTTTAGCAGTCTAGCCCATCCCTTCTTGTGGATGTGGGAGGGGAGTGATGGGGAATCTGTGAATTGGGGTTTAAGGCATCCTAAGGATGCGATGAGGAGAACCCAGGCTTTGATGAAGGTGGAGTGCTGTACAAAATGTGCAGGTGGCAGCGGGGGAAAATGGTCCGAAAGTGGTAGTGCGACATGCATGTAGTTGCATGCCAGATTTAGGTGAAGGGAGAGAGCGATATGACACCAGTAATAGTTTGCTTGGGGTCGGTGCTACAATGAAGGATAAGGAGAGACAGGCCAACCAGGTGGCAGTAGAGGATTGTGGACCTCATTATAGCAAAGCACAGACCTTACTCTGTGTGGATTTGAGAAGCCTGAGCTATGAAGATCAGCCAGGAGAGTTCTCCAATCAGAAGACCCCTGTCAGCCTAAAGTGTCCCCCAATTAGGAAGCCCCTGTCAAAATTTCCCAGGTATATGCCGCCAAAAGTTACAGAAACGGCCATAGGGAGATGAAAATCTCAACCCCGGAGAGCTTTGGAGCCTTATTCTGTGCAGGCTAATCAGAGCAGGAGTCGGAGAGCTTCCAGCCAGTAGCAGCTGCCTCGGGATGCTCTGTGGCCAGTTGGAAGGCCACTATGCATTTCTGTGGGAAGCCGTACCTTGTCCCTGGCATTGCCGGTGTGGCTACTCGGTGAGCCGGGAGAGATCTGGAGGCACAGCCTGTGAGTGGCTCCTGTCACTGGCGGTTGCCTAGGAGGCGTTTCGGGTGCTGGTTCTGGGGCAGTGCCTTGTCCCTGGCGCTGCCGGCATGGCAACTCGGTGAGCTGGGAGACATCTGGAGGCGCAGCCGGTGAGTGGCTCTTGCTGCTGGCGGTTTCCTAGGAGGCACTTCGGGTGCTGGTTCTGGGGCAGTGCCTTGCCCCTGGCACTGCCGGCCTGGCTACTTGGTGAGCCGGGAGAGATCTGGAGGCACGTCCAGTAAGTGGCTCCTGCCACTGGCGGTCACCTAAGAGGAGCTTTGGGTGCCGGTTCGGGGCAGTGCACGTAAACAAAGGAATTAGTTCACTTGAGCTAATAACTTGCACTTTTTGTTCTGTCTGAGAAGCTCCCAGATTGAACTAACCCCGTGTTAACTTGCCCCCCACAACTGTTTATTTTTTTTTTTGCTCACTTTGCTGTGGTTATGTTCCCCTCCATTGTTATCCTCTCCTTCCCCCAGCTGGTTTCCCCTGTCTACCTCCTACCCCCCCCTTGATGTCCCCTCACTGCACCTCATTCATTCAATAATTGCTAAATTATCTGCTTCTTAACTGTGATCCATTCCTTTAAGGATTTGGCTCCAAGGTTACATTAAATTTCTTTACTGTGTTCCTCAGATATGCCACTTATATTTAAATGCATATTCCACAGATAGGATATATTTAACTGTATGTTATGTCACAAATACGATTGTATGATTATTTATTATATTTTTTAACTGTCTTGTTACAAATGTAATTGAATGTTTAATTTCTCAGATATGTTAAATGGTTAACTGTTTGTCTAATTCTTCATCTAGTTCTACCTTCCCCCCCCAGGTCACACCAGGTGATGAGCAACTTGTTGTTCAGTGCACCTTCCTGGTGAAACATTTCAATAAATAAATAAATCCCCCCCAAGGCTCACAGACCTTCACAGTAATCCATCTTTGGGGGAGTAACAGGCCCTGAGAGAAGAGCTTGGTAACCATGGATGTGTTTGGACTAGAAGCATCAACCTGACATGTTAGCCTTCTGTTTTCTCCACTGTAAATCACCAGGTCATACAAAACATAATTTGTTGGCAGAAACAAGCACCATGGCCCATTGTGTCACCTTCATACATACCTTAAATTAAATGTGAGAGCCCTAACATCTTTACTCCCCCTTCCCCTCTGTGTAATTAATGTCTTTACTAGGCTCATGTGTCTGTCCGACCCTCCATCTCTGCATAGACCATGTCTTCCATTAACATATTACACTCCTCTACCACACTCTGGCATGTCTCTTGAATTTGCCAAGCCCCCTTCCCGCTTCTGCATTTACCCTGGTGTTTGTGTTCACACTCAGTTTGAACAAATTCCCACTATCCACTTTGTCAACCCCGTGCATGTATTTGTTTGGTTCGTTCATGTTCCCCCTCTTCCTTCTCATCTCCAGTATGTACATGGTTAGATCTGACAGCCTCTCTCCGTAATCCTTTCCTGTTGTCCTTGAATCATTCTTGTAACCTTCTCTGTGCTGCCTCCAGTCTGTCCTGTCCTTCTTTATGTAGCCCCTGTAAGGAGCTCTAGCTCCTTATGCAGGTCTACGAGACCTCAAAGTGTTATCCCCTGGTCCCTTGGAGGGCTGGGCCACCTAGTCTATTCCTGAACTCCGGGGTGGCACATCTGGCTGTAGCTGAAGACCTGTAGCTGTCAGTCTGAGGGAAGGGTATGCCAGGCATGCAGTGCCTGCTTCCCTGTCTGAACCTCTCTTCTGGTGAGTTGCTCCAGACTAAACTCAGAAAATTGAGGTGGCTGCCACTTGCTGAGATCCCCCAAAGAGTTGACCAGCCCCTATTTCCATGCAGGAGAAGCCAAAGAGGGAGTGCTTCTTGAAAGGACATTTTGGAACAGCTAAAGAAATGGATACTAAATCTTCAGTACAGAATTTTTCATTCTTAAAGCAGTGACTGATTTAGATACCCAGCGGTGCACTACAGGAGGCAGGTGAGGGGCAGAGTACGTTCCTGTGAGTTAATTTGGCTTTGAATATGCTATTACACCACAGATTTGCCTACTCAGCCTGGGCGTGGACTAGTTAATGGGTTGACAAAGGTATCGTATCACAACAATTGCTGCCATAGCCCAAAAAATCCTACTTAAACATTGGCTTGATGACTGTATGTCATCATATCAGGAATGGCATGGCACAATCCTAGAGGCCGTCAGAACAGTGAAGATGACTGCCTACATGCACAACTCTGACACGGCATTTCAGAAGAGGTGGAGCACTCTTCATAGTCTCTTGGTGCTAGTTTTATTTATTTAGCTTTTGTTTACTGGATAAGCACACTCTGCAAAAAATTCGTATTTTTAGGTATGACCCAGGAGATTACAACGGTAAAAATACAGATATGATGTGAAATTGTAACAAAGAAGGGGATGTACAGGCAGTCAGTTTGATTAGCATTATAGGACTTATACCCAGTGTAAAAGTATTCTCTGTCATAACCCGATTTATTTTCACACTATGAATTACTGTGTATACATATTTGTATCTTGTATCACCATATGCAACCCTGTCATATCTCTGAATGTTGACAGGACAGGCAGGCAAATATGTAATATTTTTTCTTTGTTGTCTTGTGTTTTTTTACACAGTCTTTCAATAAAATATACTGATTTAAAAAAAAAAAAAGTGCCACCCACCTCTATACTCTCAAGTGGCGTCCATCCCTGGAGTCTCAAGTGGCACCCTCCCCTTGAGTCCGAATGGCCCTACCTCTGTAGCACATCCGAGTCATCTCTATATTGAGGCTAGCATTCAGGAACATAACACAAACATGAAATTGCCAGCAGATACAGGCCTTATGGTCTATCTAGTCTGCTCGAGTGTGCAGCACATCAGTCCATTAGACTGCAGCTGCCTCCCACCCTGCCCCCTCCCGCTTTGTACTATCCCTTGAATCTGTCTCAACCTCTTGAAGCTCCCCACTGACTGCAATGATACGACTACCTCAAGCAGTGCAATCCACCCTACTACCACCCTTACAGTGAACTAGTGCCTCCTCATTTCCCTCTTGAATCTGCCCCCTCCAACTTCAGAGAGTGCCCTCTGATTTCCCTTCCACTCTTGAGAGTGAACCCACCCCTGGTGCCCACTCTGTTCATCTCCTTCAGGTACCTGAAGGTCTCGATCATGTCCCCTCTCTTTTATCCTCCCTGGTATACATATTGAGTTCTCTTAGTCTTTCCTCATAAGGTCTATCCCCCAACCCCAGGATCATTTTTGTTGCTCTGTGTTGCACCACCTCCAGTGGATTAATGTCCCTTTTTAAGTAAGGGCTCCAGAACTGCACGCAGTACTCCAAAGTGCGGCCTCAGCAGGGCCCTGTACTGGGGCAATATAACTTCACTACTTCTAGATGTAATCCCCCTTGCTATGCACCCTAGCATCCTTTGCCACTGCCTTCCTGCACTGTCGAGTGGTTCATTTCCCCGGTCACCAGCACCCCCAGATCCTTCTCCTCCTTGGATGTGGATAATTGGACACCGTCCAGCCAGTAACGATATCCTGGGTTCCTGGCTCCAAAATGCATCACCTTGCACTTCTTGGCATTGAACCCAAGCTGCCGGGTCTGCGACCATTCCTTCAGTTTTGCCAAATTCTCCTGAAGTAATTTGCCACCCCCCGACCCAGTCCACCTTAGCACAGATTTTGGTGTAATCAGCGAATAGACTGATCTTATTCTTGATTCCTACTGCCATGTCTGCGATGAAAATGTTAAAAAAAGACCGGTCCCAGTACCGAGCCCTGTGGGACACCACTTGTCACTGCCCTGGGCTCTGATGCCTCCCCACCACCACCACTACCCTCTGCTGTCTCTTCCCCTAGCCAGTTTTCAACCCATCTGACTAGTTTCCTCCCTACTCCCAGACTCTTCAACTTGCAGGTCAGCCTACTGTTTGGCATTGAATTGAAGGCCTTCCTGAAATTGAAGTGGAGTACATCCACCGCACAGCCCCTGTCCAGTGCCCTTGTTACCCAGTCAAAAAAGTCAACCAAGTTTGTCTGGCAGTGACAGACCCGTGCTGCTTTTTGTCCTGTAGATCATTAGCCTCAAGAAATTGCACCAGCCTTTCTTTGAGGATAGTCTTCTTCAGTTTTCCTACAATTGCAGTAAGGCTCACCGGTCTGTAGTTCCCCGGTTCGTCCTTGGGGCCCACTTTTATGGAGAGGTATCACATGCGCCTCCCTCCAGTCCCTGGGAACACACCCTGTTTTTAGCAAGGTGTTGAACTGGTGCGCCAATGGCCCTGCCAGGACCTCTGCCAGCTCCCTCAGCCCCCTGGGATGAACTCCGTTTGGCCCCAGGTGCCTTGTCTACCTTCAGGGACCTAAGGCCCTCCAGCACCCTTTCCATCATGATAACCCCATCCATGGTTGTCTCACCCCACCCCCCACTCCACCTTTCCCTTTAGGTATGGGCCTATTCTTCTCCCTTGTGAATACTGAACAGAAGTACTCGTTGAGTACTTCTGGCTTCTCAGCCTCCTTATCTACCCACCCACTGCCTTTCCTGATCCTAACGATTTGATCCTTGCTCTTCTTCTTTTCCCTGATAAATTTGTAGAAATATTTTTCCTCATCTATAATCCCCTGTGCTAATCTCCTTTCCCTAGTCGCCATTGCAGCCATTAGTGCGGAGCAGAGGGCAGAAGGGCGGTAGCCCTCCACTTTTATTTCTGTATGGCAAAAACCAGTATAGAAAAAGTGCCCTTTGTTCCCTCATCAGTGCCCTTTTGGTTCTCATCCCCCTCAGCTTTTACCATCTTCCGGCACCCTTGTTTGCAGCCCTTACTGCTCTGCTCCCTTCCCTGGATTTCCTCACATAATCCTCTCTGCCCTCTGCCCTGATGGTTCTCTTGTAGATTTGGAAAGCACTTCTCTTATCCCTCATCTTCTCCTCTACCTCTCTAGTCATCCTGCTTGGTTGCTTGGTCCTGAATTTCTTATGCTTGCTCTTGACACAAGCTTTAGTGGATTCAGTCAGTCCTAGCTTGATGATCACTCATTTCTGTTCTGCATCCATGTCAGGGTGGATGCTAGCTATGTGTCTTCTCAGTAAGTGCCCATTCCTGCCAAAGTCTGCCCTTCAGAAGTCCGGGACCTTAGTTTTTGTAGTGGCAATTTTCCCTACCCAAATTGATTGAGAACCACACTGTGCGGTGATCACTACCCACCAGTGGTTCCTCTACCCTAACATCCGTGACATGTTCCCCATCCTCCAGCACAAGGTCAAGGACATTATCCTCCCTTGCTGGCACTGTTATCCTTTGGGTCAGGAAGCCATCCTGAAATGCTTCCAAGAGGATCTGGTCCCGGGAACATGTAGCTGGGATGTTCCAGTTCACCCCTGGTAAAGTCCCCCACCACCACAGTGCTCCCTTTGCTACAGAGTCTCCTTTGCTTCTCCCTCAGTTCCCTATCCATATCCTCTTTCGGGTTTGAGGCCTATAAACAACCCCCAATCGGACTTTAGCCCCTTTTGGGGTGTGAAGCTGCAGCCAAAAGACTTACGACCTACCCTCCTCTCTAATACATCTAATGCCTTCCCTTACTGAAAAGGCCACTCCCCCCCTTTACCTTTTTTTTTTTTTTGTCCCTCCTGAATAATTTAAATCCTGGGATGGCCAAGTCCCAGCCGTGGTTTTCTGTTACCCACGTCTCAATAATGGCAGCTATGTCTACCTCCTCATCTGCCATCAATGCCTGCAACTCAGCCATCTTGTTCCCCAGGCTTCTAGCATTTAGCGATACCACCCTCCACCCCAAATACATGTGTTGTGAATGGAAGGGTAGTGCAGTGCAGTGCATCAGGCTGAGCCCCCAAAGAACTCCTTTCATCATTTTTGACTTGGAGCATTCATTACTATTTAGGTAACATATTATTTGTTTCAACAGTAACCCTAAAGTTCAGATTGAAGCAGTTGAGGGTGGGGCACTGCAGAAACTGTTGGTTCTTCTTGGTACTGATCAATCCGTGGCTGTAAAGAAAAAGGTAAGCGTTTCTCTTCCATTCGTGAAACACTTTTTGCAGGGAAAAAATATATTTGTACTGCATAGGCTTCCACCGTGATGTCCTGGCAGAGGCACTAACTGTCTCTATAGAGGTAATTGTTAAATTGTGTCCCCTGTTAAAATGAATGCTTGAGGGAAGGGTAGTGCTCCAGTTGTTAAATCCTCAAAATCTGTTACAAATTTGGCAGCACATCACTGGGCTTTCATTGTAACAAGTGTGTAGATATTATAATGTGAATAGGGTACTTAACATAATCTTATGAGATGAGAGTTCTAAGTGCTGATAGTATGCCTTCATAGTTCAAAGTGGTACCGGCTCCTGTCCTCAGCATTGTGCCCTGCTCATTAGAATATCGATATTCCTCTAATTGTCATCAACAAAAACAATTTGAAAACAAGCTTAGAATGAAAATTAAATGTTTCCTTTCAAATTTCTGACAAAAAATACATTTAGATTTTGAGAGGGGTGTGGAATGCAAATTTTGGAAAAGAAGCTGGCACACACTTAAGGGGATTTTGGAAGAAACTTGAGGGAGGTTGCTAGGTCACATTTCGGAGTGGGGGAGCACAGATTTCAGGAGGGGGTACAGAGTACAGCTTTTGTGAGGTATACAGGTATTTGTTTTTGGAGGGGTATAGGTGCAAATTTCTGAAAGGCAGCAGACCAAATCTAAGGTGGCATGGCACATATTTTGGGAGGGGAACATTGCGCAATTCAGAAGTGGTGCAGTACACAAATTTCTGGAGGTTTGTGGGCATAAATTTATTTATTTATTTAGAAACGTTTCACCAGGAAAGACAATATGAGCTGTGAACAGCTCGTTTCTAGAACTGTCCTGTGGGGAAGGGGTTTCATAGAGGGGAGCAGCAAAACAATCAACAATAAAGAACATAATGTGAGTCAAAAACATCCAGTACAATACGAGACAGTTCATTAGGCCAAGGCTAGGCAAGACAAATTTTATTTAAAAAGACACCCATCCCAGAGGCTCTGGGTGCCAAACAAGTTAAAATCACATACAAATAACACCAACAATATAATTATATATACAAAATAACACACAATATGAAACCTAGTAATAAGTATTCTACACTATAACTCACTATTATAAAATGTATAAATAATATGATCAGCAGTAAATATAGAAGCTAAATATATTACCAGGGACGTGACTAAACACTTGTCAGGGATCAGATGAAAATTATGAATCATAGTCCGGGAAGACCTGATTGTACAAGAAAGCCTTGAAGCAGGCTTTGAAAACCTCAACAGAAGGGGCCTCTCTTACAGCTGGAGGTAGCGAATTCCACAAGACGGGGCAGCGACACTAAACACTCTTTTTGCCTATCATTTTAAGTCTTATTCCGGGAATCACAAGGAGACCCCTAGAGCAGGAGGGGAGAGAGCGGACCGAGACAGCAGGTGTAAGAAGGTCCTTCAGGTAACCAGGGCCCAGGCCATGTTGGGCATTGAAGGTGAGCAAGCCCACCTTAAAAATGACTCTCCACCTGACCGGCAGCCAGTGCAGTTCATGCAGCACCGGGGTGATGTGACAGTACTTTGACTGCCCCATCAACAACCTGGCAGCTGCGTTCTGCACCAGTTGCAGCCGGCAGAGGGTGCATCAAGAGACACCGAGATAGAACACATTATAATAGTCAAACCTAGACGTCACAAAGGCGTGAACCAAGGTGGGGAGGTCCGGGGCGGAACTAGGGGCTTTATCCTGGCAATATTCCTCAGATGATAAAAAAACTGGTACGAACAATGGACAACACCTGAAACTCCAGCGTCAGTCCGCTGTTGAGAATAAGACCCAGATCACGCACCCTAGAGGAGGCCTTCAATGGTACAGACCAAAGAAAAAGCCCAGTTTCTGCACCAGAGGCCAACCTATCGCCCTCTGTTGGACTCCACCACTAGTACCTCCGTCTTATCGGGGTCAGTTGCAACCAGCTGGAGGCCATCCAGTCATTGATCTCAGCAAGGTAGGTGTTTAGCACTTCCACTGCATTGGATGTCTCAGGGGCAAAGGAAAGATACAGCTGGGTGTCATCAGCATAGCAATGAAAACCCAAACTGTACTTCCTAATGAGCTCTCCCAATGGCAGCATGTACTTGGCAAACAACATCGGTGACAAGAGAACCCTGGGGAACTCCGCATGACAGGAGGCTAGAGGAGAAATTCCCTATCACTATCCTTTGCCTCCTGTTGACGAGGAAAGACTCAAAACAGCAAATGACAGTGCCGGCGAGTTTGCAGAATTCCCTCAGATGGTCAAGTAACACGCGAGGGTCCATCATGTCAAATGCTGAGGAGAGATCAAGGAGAAGGAGAACTGTCCCCTTCCCTCGATCTCTCACCCTAAGGAGGTCATTGTGCACCTGATCTAATGCAGTTTCTGTGCTGTATCTTGCATGAAACCCAGACTGGAGAGGCTCATATAGATCATGGGCCATGAGGTGCTCCTCAAGCTGAAGTACCATCACCATCTCCACAATCTTGCCTAAAAATGGAAGATTGGAGATGGGACTGTAATTTGCCTTGACGTCAAGGTCCAAAGATGGTTTCTTCAGAAGGGGTCTCGCCAATGCCTCCTTCAAGACATCAGGAAAGACCCCCCTCTGACAAGGAACACCGGATAATCAAGTCAAACACCAGGCCAATGGAGTCAACACATCCCATTAGGAAACAAGTAGTCACCGGGTCCAGTTCACAAAAGGTGTGCTGTAGCTTGGAAGAAACCTCAATGACCTCCGCCACCTCCACCAGTCTAAACTCACCCCAGCCAGGCAGAGTGCTTTCCAGATGCCCACGGCAACCACTGTCGGCCGGAATGTGGCTGACTGGCAGAATCCCCTGCCGGATGGCGGACACTCTGTCAGAGAAGAACTGAGCTAACTCTTTGCATAAAGTGTTCGAAAAGGCTTTTTTTTGGCTGTAGACAGGAGGACGGAGATGCCTGTCCACAGTCTGAAAGAGCACAGTTGGTGGCTTCTTCCCGGCAGCAATCTCCCTGGACAGGAATTCTGCCTTCTTACAGTTGCTTGCCCCCTAGTATATACCATAGTGTGTATGCAGGGCCGGTTTGTCTGCCTCCAGACCAGACTTCTGCCAGCAGCACTCTAATCTTCGACCCAAAATCTTAACCACCTTGAACTCCCCATCATACCAGGGGGACCTCAAGTGAGAAGATTTGAGTCGTAAACGGACCAGGAAGAAGTAGTTGAGCGCAGCAGACATCCCCTTATTATAGGCAACAACTGCCGTGCACACACTCCCAATGCATGCACTGTCCACACTAGATAGATCAGCCACCACCAAAAAACCCTCAGGGGACAAGCCTGTCAAAGGGCAGTACCTAACCATCTCAGCAGGGGGAGGACTCTTGGGGGGGTGGCCCCGAACAAATACTCCATCATGCAGTGATCAGACCAAACGACCCAGTCAGTCCTGAGATTATTTATCTCAAGCCCCAGTGAGACCAGATCCAACATATGGCCACCCTGGTCGGTCACAGAAGAAACTTCTTGTCTCAGGCCCAGGGGTGACATCATCTGGAGGAAGTTGTAACCAAGCCAAGAAGATTCGTCGTCGGTCCAGTCATTGAAGTCCCCTAGCACTGAACATCTGGGAGCCTCCAGTGTTTCACCGACAATGAAGTCTGCTACCTCCTGCTGGAATTCTACCACCGCCCGGTGGTGGGGGGTGGGAGTGGGGGGTAGATCAGGAGAATTCGGCAACCTGACCAGCCACACACTCAGATGAACCTGGTGCTCTCACTGGGTGCAGGGCGCCTAGTTTGGATGTAAAACAGATGCCCCCCCCCCCGCTCTGGGGCAGTGCACTATGGTATACCCAGGTGGGACAGCGGCCTCTAGAACCAGGCCAGCATAGTCACCAATCCAGGTCTCCATTATGCAAGCCAGATCGACCAAAGAAATCAAGTCTACAATAACTGCGGTCTTTTTTCTGATCGATCTAGCATTGTAAAGCACTGTCCTCTGGATTGGTGGACAGTGCAGCCTCTCTGGCTACCTGCCCACTCAGTCTGATGGGAACCCTGGTAATGGGAACTGAACTAATTTGGCCTTTCCCTAAGACCCATCTAACCCTGGGACACCTTCTACACCTAACTACCTCGATCCTATCACAGTGCACAGGGCACCACGACCCAGTCGATTAATGTAGTTCCTCTTTATTACAACCTCCCTGACAGCGCCTTGCTGTAGTGGTGGAAACTGGTAGGTTGGAAAAAGGTTGCAGATCGAGTAACCGGGATGCCCCGTACACTGTCCTAGCCCGCCCCAGGCCTTCCCACCTTCCCAGACACATCCATCCTGACAACACAGTCCCAGGCCCACAAAATACCACTTATACAAGCATACAAAATGCTAACATACACTAAACCAGAAAAACCTAAACCACATACTATATACACACACACACACACACACACACACACACACACACACACATAACTAAAACCCACACCCTCCACCCGAACTACACCCAACAACAGCCAGAAACGACCCCTCCCACAACAAAAGCCAACAGGAAGTCAGATATACAAGCTTTGAAAGTCTTGGAGAGCAGATTTCAGCTCACATAAAAAAGGTTTTTACTGCCAACCACTTCGAAGCAAGGGCTCTCTCACTGCCCCAATCTCTTCCCAGTCAGATGTTCCAGCAGAAAAACTGTATTACATACATTGTAAATATAGACAGGTGTGAACAAAACTATTTGGACATAGCATATGGATTAATCATAATATAACAATTCCAGCATACATACAAACAAGGCACATAAGTGGAATACTTTGAGGAGCATAGAATCTAAGTAGTCGAGGGTCACACAAGTATACAGAAAATTTGCAAGTGAAGAACAAGTGCTGGGATACAGGGGAAGTGGATACTAAGTGCTATATTGAACCGCGAGGGAAGGTATGCAAGCAGGGTGGAAGAAGGAGGAGAAGGGGAGAGGTTGCCCGGAGCATAATCCCCTTCAGGGTGATGGGAACCCTGTAAGGGGATGAGGCACTGGTAGGATAAGTGGGGAGAGGGCAGTATAGGGGAAGAGGTGGCAGTTTAGAGAGGGAGACTGAGGGTAGGAGGAGGAGGAGGAGACAGGAAACTGTGATCCTTCTCCCCTTCAGGATACCAAGAACCCTGCAAGGGAACAGGGAACCGGAATGATGAACTAGGTTGGGGGGGGAGGGGAGAAGACAAGAAGCCCTATTCCCCTTCAGGATGCAGAAAACCCTGCAATTTCAAGATAAGTGCAGCGTACAGATTTGTTAAAGGGTTGCATGGCACATATGTGAAAGATGCAGGTTACAAATTGCACGACTGGTGCAGGACCGGATTTTGGAAAGGGCGCAGAACAGTTTGTTTTTAAATCGTATTTTCCCCCTGCTTCTACAGACTAGATTTCCTTAACACCAGCAAAAGATGTTGCAGTGCAGCACTGAAAAATTCATAACATGAACATATAAAGATGCACTGTGTGCACTGAACGATCAGCTGACTCACTATAGAATGTTCCAAAACCATTATATCTTCTTCGGGGTATCTCAGTTATTAGGTAACACCATAGGAACCTTCGCTGTCAGTGAAGAGAAGCCACATGGAAGATTTTCAGCAGTAAAACTGGGGCCGCCCCCACCATCAACATCTGCTGACGTCAGCAGCCCTATATAGATGTGGGCAGCCCCGCTCCCTCCTTAGTTTGTTCCCGCCGTCAGCTTGCTAGCACAGTCTTTGCGGAAGCTTTGTTGCAGTGTTAACGCCTTTTTTGGCCTACAGACCCTTTTTCCTCTGACCCTTACCAGAATCTCTGTTTAGAGATGTTTTCTTTTTGTTCATGTCAAGAGTTGATCCTTTTTTCTTCTCTTTTCTGTCCCTGCTGCTGCAGAAAGAAGATTGCCTCTACAGACGAGAACTCCATTTGTGTCCGCTGTCTCGGGCCGGACTGCAACATCTCCGTCTGTGAGCTCTGCTAGAAGTTTAATCAAACAACCCTCAGGCGACTTAAGGCTGTGAAAAATTAATGGAACAGGTAGCCAGCTCCGGGCAGGGGTCCTCTGGGGCACTGGCCCCCCAGTCGTCCACCAGATCTTTGAGCTCCCAGGCCTCCAAGGTCAGAGACAAGTCCTTGGGGGTATAAAAAAGACCCGGATCGTGATTGCTCCCCCCCAGCGTCGATCCAGTTCCCCATCAGCCTCTCCTTTGGGTGGCTGTTAGTCAGCAGTGGCTACTCCAACAAAGTGACCAGCTGTCCAGGTCTCTCTTCCTACCAGACCCATTCTGACAGCTCTTCCACCTGACTCGCAGGTTGCTCAGCCGTCACCCTCCATGTCGTCGGCCCCTCTTCCGTCAATGACAAGCACGTCGAGGCCTGCTCCTTCTTCTCCCAGGGCTACAGGCATGTTGGGCATGCAGAACAGAGGGTTGTCGGCTCCTCTGCCAGCGAACCCTCCTCCATCGATGTCCACTGTGGACCTGAATGAAGTGCTGGTCAAATTCACAAATGTACTCCATTCAGCAGCTGGGTGTCTTTAATAGGCCCTCTTTGCTGGTGCTATTGATGACAGCTTCGTCATCAACACCTGTTCATCAACCCTGGGAGACTCCCCACGGGCCAGCGCCTCCAACGCCAGACCCAAACGAGGAGGTCGAGGAGGAGTAACTTCCTGACCTCATCCTTCCTGATGATATAGAGGATGTGAAGGAAGAGGAAGAAATCCTCATCTCAGATAAGTCCACTGCCTCCTCTGTCAGTGAGGACTCTGTCAAGCATACCCCAAGGTGTCCTCCTTAGGATGCCCCCTTTTTCAATGTAACAGTTATCTGCCCTAATAGGCTTCCAGACTGAGGAAGAGGATATCACCAGGAAAACCTGGTGGTCTTCTTGGAGATTCCTGAAACTCCCACCAAGAGCATTCCTCTTATGCTTCCAGCATCGAAGACTGCCACCATGCCAACCTGGCACAGACCAGATATGCTGCCAGCTATACCACACAGGGCAGACAGACTTTATAATGCCCCTCTGGGCCTTCCTTATTTTGCTGCCCAGGCCGAAACGGAGTCTGTGGTCATCAAGGCAGCCCATAACAGATCTAAGGTGCCTACGCATTTTAGTTCCCTTCCCCAGAGTCCTGCAGGATTGACGGGGATTTACGTCTCCTCCACCTTGGGCCAGAGGATTGTAAACTTATCTATCACACATGGTTAAATTTCAGAATGTCAACTGGAGAAAGGAAACAGCTGCTGCTCAGGCCCTGCCTGATGGCTCTCAGAAGCAGAAAACTGCTGAGGATGTTGGCAGACACCTCCTCAGGGCCCTGTTTGATATGGCAGATACAGTGACCAGAGCAGCTGCCACTGGCATATGCTTTCGTAGGCACTCCTGGCTTAAGGTCTCTGGATTTGCAGCCGATGTGCTAAACAAGGTGCTTTACGCCCCTTTCAATGGCACCAAGCTCTTCTGCCCTGATGTCCAGCACCTCGTAAATGATCTGCAGGCCTCAGGCACAGCCATTAAATCTTTACATTCTCTTTACCACACTCAGCTACGAGGTAGAGGATGATCTAACTTTAGTAGACAGGCCAATACTACACTTGCATGGGGGGGGCTGCACTCTTGAGGTGCCGTCTTTAGGATGAGTCGTTAAACCGAGGTCCCATCTGCCTGTTCTGGTGGATGTTAAAGATCCCACAGCACTTCTCGAAAAGAGCAGGGGAATTTCCCCGTTGCCCTGGCCAAATTTCGCCCCCATTCACTAAAATACCACCAACGGCTTAATCTGGTTCAAAGTCAGTTGGCATTCATCTGTAGCTCCCTCCCCCGGGTCATGCCTGAAAATAGGCAGGATTTGTCTAGTGCACTTACCCGGTCAACAAAAACTAAATAAATAAATAAAATAAACAATAGGTCAAGCTCAGCCCCCTGTACCCAGGGTAAACATAGAGCCCAAGGCTTCCTTTCCCACCCTCTCCAGTGCTAGAATGGCAGCCAAGCGTACCAGAAATGACAGACCAGCCTCTGCAGCTGATTCTACCTCGGTTTGACTCCTTGCTAGAACCCCCTCCTCTGGTCCAGACCCAGGAGGTGGCAGTCGGAGATCTGTTCTTCATCCATCTGAATCGGTGGAGAACCATAACTTCAGATGCCTGGATTCTGCAGATCATAGAGAAGGGTCACACCCTGGAGCTTATCCAGCAGCCTCGAGATACCCCTCCACCACCCTCCAGCTATCCTCTGCTCACTTGTCTGTTCTGTGTGAGTAAGTACAGTCTCTTCTGCACAAGCAGGCAGTTGAATTAGTGCCATGATGACAGAAAAATCAGGGGTTTTATTGCAGGTTTTTCCTGGTCTCCAAAAAGACCGGAGGTCTGATACCCATTTTAGATCTAAAGGAACTCGGTCTCTTTGTCCAGTACAAAAAGTTCCGGAGGTAGTTTTGCCAGGCCTTATGCCCCTCCTTAAAACTAGGGACTGGCTCTGCTCACTGGACATGCAGGAGGCTTATCTGCATATTTCAATCTTTCCTCTTCACTGGAGGTTTCTTCATTTTGCCTCTCAGGGCGAGCATTACCAGTTCAAAGTGTTGCCCTTTGGCTTATCCTCTGCTCTGCGTGTCTTTACCAAATGCTTAACAGCAGTCGAAGCAGCTATCAGAAGAGAAGGACTGTATGTCTTCCCTTACCTGGATGATTGACTTCTCAAGGCCCTGTCCAGGGAACAGCTTTTGCTGACTCTGGAGCGTACTCTTTCACTCTCTGGGCATAACTGTCAACCTGTCCAAGTCTGTTCTAGTACCATCCCAAAGAGTGCAGTACATAGTGGTGGTTCTGGTCTCTGAACAGGGGAAGGACATCCTACCCCAAAACAGGGCGGCGTGCCTTATGGTTCAAGCTCAGGAAGTCGCCCAGAGTTGGTACATTTCTGCCAGACTGTACCTTAGATTGGTAGGTCTAATGGAAGCAGCCATTCTCACTGTTCCACTGGCCTGGCTTTATATGCGCACCCTTGGGTGGACCCTGAGAGGGCAGTGGGACCAGCACATGGATGAGTTGGACCGACAAGTCCTGGTTTCCTCCCCAGTTCGCAAGGTACTGCAATGGTGGATGGACCCCTTGACTCTTCTTCAAGGGGTTCCCTTCCAGATCTCTTACCCGCATTAAATTCTAACCAAGAATGCTGGGGAGCACACCTAGGTCCCTTCTAAACCCAGGGCTCCTGGTCCAAATGGGAGGATGCCCTGCATATCAGTGTCCTGGAGATGAGTGCTGCTGTATGCCATGCAGGCATTTCAGGAGCACCTTGCTCCAGGCCAACTGTTGGTGCAGTCTGACAATCTGAGTGTCGTCTACTACATCAGTAAGCATGGCAGGACTCATTCATACCCACTTTGCAGGGAGGCCATGAGAGTGTAGTATTGGGCAGTGTGGAACACAGTCTGACACACTCTGCAGTCCCCGTGCCAGGCATCTTAAACACACTGGGGGACAGTCTCAGCAGGACTCAGTCCAGCATGCATGAATTGGGGCTTCTCTCATCTGTAGCAGAAGATCTGGTTAACAGATGGAGTTGTCCAGAATTGGACCTTTTTGCGTCCCCACTCAACGCAGAACTGCCCAATTTCTGCTCACTAGATCCAGGGCCTGGAGTTTTCTGGCGAGACGCATTGTCCCTCTTTTGAAGCGGGAGACTTCTGTATGCATTCCCTCCATTTCAGCTAATTCAGAGGATGCTGATCAAGCTACAAATGGAGGGGGCCAGCTGATTCTGGTAGCTGCATTCTGGCCTCACCAGATATGGTTCTCTCTGCTTCAGCAGGTGGCGGAGGAACCTCCGGTCACTCTGCCCCTTTGCAAGAATCTTCTGACCCTGGATCGGGGGACCCTGGTCCATCCCAGTCCCAGGTCCCTCCATCTTCATGCCTGGCTCCTGAAAACACAGCCATTGCTAGGTTTAGGGACTTTAACAGGGTGACAGATGTCCTGGTGGCTGCCTGCTAGCCTTCCACCCGTGTCACTTATGCCGCGAAGTGGAAGCGGTTTGCCATCTGGGCTGCCAGACATTCCCTAGAACCTTTCACCTACCCGGTGAATCATATCTTGGACTACCTGATTTCTTTGTCTGACTGAGGCTTCCAGTATTCCTCCCTCAAGGTCCACCTTTCAGCTATTTCTGCCTTTCACGATCCCGTGGGTGATCACACTATTGCTCAGCTAGATGACTCCCATACCTTTCTCAGAGGCTTCCTGCATTTGAAACCTCCAATCCATTCCCAGCTTGGGACCTGAATTTTATTTTGGAAAAGTTGACCGTGTCTCCCTTTGAGCTAGTCGCGACTTGTGAATTGCGCTCTCTCTCGGAAAGCACTGTTTTTAGTTGCAATTACTTATGCTCTAAAAATTTCAGAGCTTCAGGCCCTCTGGTGCGAGGGGCCTTATTTGATTTTTCACAAACACAGGGTATCTTGAGCACAAATCGTAAGTTCTAGGGACATGGATATGTTGATTATCCACACTGTCTGGCAGGTTCCTTGCCGCTTTAAATCTTGCCGGAAGGTGTTCAAGCTGACTCCTCCTACCCACCCGGGTGGTAAACTCTTGGCTCCACCCCACGACGCCAGATCTTCCTTACCGCTTGGAAGCTCAGTTTCCCTCCTTAGCGCTCTGCGTCTAGACTGGATCCTGATTTTTCGGTTTCTCCGAATTTAGTTTGAAAGTTTTCTAAAACTTCGGTCTTCTTCATTCGCTGCTGTGATGGATATTTTGTTTCCTGGCTCTCGGAGGCGCCCGGGGAATACCTCCAGGACGGACCCGCACTCCACGTGCATTTTACTGCCTCGACTTGGACCATGATCATAAGTTTGAATTTGCTGTGCCCTTCTGACCAGCGTCCTGGAGGATCAGGCGGCCCGTTTGGGGGCTCAAGGCGACTCGAATTTTTTCGTCGCCGGAAAAATCTTTAGAGGCTCGTCAGGTGGTGTCCGCGTCGGCTGTCTTGGCTGAGCAGCTCGATCTCTCTTCCTCCATGGAGGAGGAGGCGGCGGCCAAGACTTCTCCCCCCCCTCCTCGGTCGCGGCTCTTATCCCACTCTCTTTGAGTTCCTCTCATTCAGCTTCGTTCAAGGAGCTTCGTCAATCCCTTTCCTCGAAGGGAGAGGGGCCTTCGGGACCTGCCTCTCGGCCCAGGTCAAGGGAGTCGCAGGGTAAGTCCCATCGTCGGCGCTTGCGGGAGCGGGAGAGGTCCCCTTCCCCTGTCTGCCGACTTTAGACTTAGGTCAAGGTTGCGGCTCAGGCCGCTGGCTTCATGGTGTCCCCGTCAGGCCAGCCAGCCATGACTCCCGTCAACGTTGTCGAGTCTTCTCTCGACCCGTCACCCGGGCGGTCTACTGCAGGAGCCGTTAACCCTTCGCCAGTTTTCCCGGTGGAGGCTGAGGTTCTGCCTGCACCTTCGGGGCGACAGGCCTCAGGCCTTTTGTCAGAGCTGAGGGAAGAGCGGGTGTTCCCCGCTCCTTCCCGGACCCACCCTCGGTTTCGCCGAGGATCTGGGTCTCGGTCTCTGTCCTCTTCTCGGTAAAGCTGCTTCATCGACTTGGCGGTCTTGGTGGAGTGCCGAGTTAAGTGGCAATACCGTTCCTCCTCGTCTCCCTCCTCCAGATGAGGGTAAGCCGATGCAGATGGCGTCGATGTTACGAGGACTTCATGTGGCAGCAGTTGCTGTTGTCCGGGAATCAATCGACTCCGATTCATTCCCCATCCAGCAAACAGCTGCCGCCCGAACGTCCGACGCAACTGCTTGCTGCAGTCGAGATGCCCACTTCAGGGCCGGTTGTTTGTCCGAATCTTGCTGCCCCACCGATTTCGGTGGAACCTCGGTCGGGTCACAACCTGTCCCGCAGGTTGTCTGTCACCCTCGCTCCGCCCGCCCTCGGCGGGTGAATAATGGCTCAGGCCTGAGGCAGCTCTTTGCAGACCCTTCGGAGTCCGACGACGACTCCTCCATGTTCCCCAGTCGGGAGGGCCCGAAGTCCTCCCCGGACCGCTCTGTGGACGACAGCCCATCGTCCTTTCTGGGTCTGCTTCGGCTCATCTCGGAGTTCACCGGGATGCAGCTTGAACCTGTGTCCAAACGGGTCTCTTATCCCCTGATGGAGATTCTAGACCGAGGGGTTCACCCTCGGAGGCCTTCCCGGTGGCCGAGGCCATCGTTGGCCCGGCCTTGGAGCTTTGGCAGCAGCCTACTTCCTGTCCTGCACCCTCGGCCAGGATGGCCAGGAAGTACTCTGTCCCTGTCCTCCACTGAGGGGTTAGTTACCGATAATGTCTTCCATCATTCTGTGAACGCTTGGGATGTGGATAGGCCCCCCCGACAAAGAGTCCAAAAGGATGGACTGTGTCTGGTGCAAGGTTTACGCCGCGTCCTCCCTAGGCCTCCGACAGGCCAGCTCGGCCACACTGATGGCACATTTTTCCCACGCCCTTTTGGGCTCCCTGGATGAGGTGCTCCCTCATCTCCCGGCTGACCTGCGGACCACGGTCTGGCGAGTGTGGGACCAGGGTAGGGCGGTGGCGAAGCAGCAGCTTCAGACTGCTCTGGACTTGGGTGATTCCTGACCTCTTCGGCCCTGGAGTGGAGGGACACCTCCAGGGGACCGAGAAGTCCATTGCCACTCTGGACGCGGTTACCCCGCGGTCAACCTTTGCGCAAGCCTGTTTGTCCCTCGGCTCCTGCGGCTCGACCGGCCCATCAACGCCAGCGTGAGGGCCAGCAGGCTTGTGCTGGGCATCCTGACCCCAAGCCAGCGGCTTCCTCCAAAGGGAAGCAGGGAGGTAAAGGCTCAGGAGCTCCCTCGGCCAGTCCCTCCTCCAAGCCTGCTCAGTGACGGGCCGAGGGGCGCCGTCCCCGGCCTTGTCACCCCTACCCGGGTCCACCCGTGGGGAGACGACTCCGCCCTTCCTCCGCCTGGTCTGATTTCGTGGACCGCTGGGTGTCGGAGGTGCTAGGGGAAGGTCCTGCCTCTGGATTACGAGCAGGCCCCACCCTTTCGAGCCGTTGCCCCTCGGGTGCCATGGGGTCCGCAGCCTCGCTGTCGGCCCGCTAAGCCGATTTGCCCTGCCCCTCGAGTTAGAGGTGATCAGGAAGGTGGCAGATCCTCCTCCAGACCTGGGGATTGTGTCCAGGTATTCCTGGTCCCCAAACGGACAGGGGGCTTGCGCCCCATCCTTGACCCGCACGACGGGATGGTCACTCTGACTCAGATATCCCATCCTTGGAACGAGGCGTGTGGCTTTAGTTCCTGGACCTCCAGGACGTTTCTTTACACTTCGATCCATCCGTTTCTTGGGAGACTCCTCCACTTCTAAAGCGAGGGATCTCTTTACGAGTTCCAGGCCATACCCTTTGGTCTCTTCTCAGCAGCAGTCCTGTGGCACCAAAGGGTCCGGGCGTACCCCTACCCGGATGGCGGCCTGACTGCAACCCCTCCAGCGGAGGAGGATGGTCCAAAGTTCTGGCCCTCTAGGTTGCTCTCAGACCGGTCTCCTCTCTATTGGAACCATGTTGGAACTCGTGTCTAAGCAGGTGATCCTTTCTTCGGGACGGAGCTCGGCTCCCGGTGGACAGGGCCGAGGTTCTTCCTCCTTTACCTAGTCATGTTTGACTGGACAGTTGCACCCTGCCCGGGACTTCCTGCACCTCCTGGGCCTTGCAGCGGCCTGCACCAACATGGTCTGTTTGGACCCGCCGGTCCATGCGTCCCCTTAATGGGGTTGGCCAGCCAGGGTCACAGTGCTGCGATCCTTTAGCAGTGATCCATTGACAGCAGCCCGGGGTTTGGGGAACGCTCTCCTTCGGACCGTTCCAGCTCATCTGCAGGAGGACATCCTGTTCGTCCGCCCCAAGTAGACGGTCTTCTCCGACCGATGCATCTCTGATGGGTGGGGGTGCCCATCAAGGGGAACACAGAGTGCACCGCCTCTGGTCCTCTCGGGAGTCCCGATGTCATTCCAACCTGCTGGAGCTCCAGGCGGTCCGCTTAGCTCGCACTGTTTCGCTCCATTTGTGCGGGGTCTAGTGGTTTAGGTCCAGGCGGGCTATACCACGACCATGTGCTACCTGCCTCGCCAGGAGTCGGGACGGCCCTTGCCATCAGCGTGGGGGTTCTCCGCTTTGGGTCTTAGCGCCGGGAGGCAGTTTCCTAGCCATTTTGATGGCAGGAGCCTCCAGCACCCTGGCTGATGCCCTAAGCTGGATAAGGGCTGCGCCTCACGAGTGGTCTTCCCTGCCGGAGGTAGCACAAGATCTTTCTCCCTCTAGGTCACGCCTCGGGTGGACCCTTTTTCCCTCCAGGGAGAATATGAGGCCGAGATTGTCTCATGCCCACCCCCTCAGCAAGGTTCGCTGTAAGGGATGCCTTTGAGGCCGCGGACCCCGGGCCTCTTCTACGCCTCTCCCCCATTTCCCTTGACCCATGGGCAAGGCGAGGAGGGACGAGGCGCAGGTGATTCTGGTAGCCCCAGACTGGTTTTGCCAGCTCTGGTATCCAGCTCTCCTCAGTCTCAGCCCCAGGCTCCCGAGGCGGCTTCCAGCCCACCCGGTCCTGATCTCTCTTTTCAGGGGAAGGTATTCCATCTGGACCTTCAATCCCTGCACCTGGCAGCCTGGTCCTTGTGCGGCTAGTGGCCAGGCCTTGGGTCTTCCGGCAAGGTCCTCGACGTTGTTGAGGCGTCCTGCCAGGAGTCGACCAGATATGCTACACCTTCAAATGGAAGAGTTCTCCATTTGGTGTTGGGATAGGGCCTGGTCCCCTCTTCTGTTCCTCGGCGAGCATTCTGGACTACCTGTGGTCCATTTTTCCTCTTTAGCAAGAGCTTCGGTCGACGACCCTTAAGGTGCTCCTGGCAGCCACCCCTGTCTTCTGGGCGTGGGCCGGAAGGTAGTCGGTGGCGCAGGAAAGGTGGTCTGGCGCTTTCCAAGGCCTTGATCACACTTCCCCTCCGAGAAGAGTATCCCCACCTCTGTGGGATTTTACGCTGGTATGGGCTTAGCTCACGGGCAAGCCGTTCGAACCTATGCACAGGTGTGATTTCCCCACCTGTTGTGGAAGAGCATTGCAACTTCTTGAGCTTCACGCCAACCAGAAGGCTGGGAGAGCTCCAGGCGCTCCTTTGGGTCTCCCTATGTGGTCTTCCACAGGGACCAGGTTGTCCTGCGCCCCACCCGAAATTCCTTCCATAGGTGGTGGTGGCGGAGCTTATCCCTAACTGAGTATTGTCTCTGCCAGGGTTCAATCCCATTCACACCTCGGAGGCCGCATATAGGATCCATTGGGACCCTGATTTAGTGCTCGCCTTCCCAGGGAGCGTAGGGCTGAAGTTCGGGAGAGGTTCGCCAGCTGTTTGTCAACTACGCTGAAGCCGCACCTGGCAGACCTGCAGCCAAGCGGACGATGAGTGGATGGGTCACCTCCTGCATAGATCTCCGCTATAGGTGGGCGGGCACGGAGCCTCCCAGAGGGATAAGTGCTCATTTACCGCCTTCCGCTGCCTCCGGTGGCTGCTTCCGAGGATACTACTGTCTAGGATATCCACAGGGCTCCTACCTGGAAGCTGGCATATGCCGTTTTACCCCACACATGGAGCCTTGGGTCCTTCGGGATGTTGGTGGGGACTCGGTTCTCAGTCTTTATTCCCTAAGTAGGGGTGTGTGCCTCCCTCCTCCCGGGAGAACTGTAGGAGTCTGCCAGATGGTGTGGATGAACAACATATCCATGTCCCTAGAATACAGGTTACTCACCTGTAACAGGAGTTCTAGGAATAGTATATATTATTCATCCTACATTCCCTGATCTCCCCGGCTTGACGCTCAACCTGGCTGCCAGGGGCTAGATCTGGTGTCATGAGGCGGAGCAGGTTTTACCACCCAGGTGGGTGGAAGGAGCCAACTTGAAGACCTTCCGGCAAGATTTAAGCGGCAAGGAACCTGCCAGATAGTGTGGATGAACAACATACCATTCCTAGAACTCCTGTTACAGGTGAATAACCTGTATATCAGGACCAGCAGGCTCGCACTTGGCACCCCAAAGTCAAGCCTGCAGCTTCCTCTAACAGGAAGCTGGGAGGAAAAGGACCAGGAGGTCCCTTGGCCGGTCCGTCCTCCAAGCCTGCCCAGTGACAGGTTGAGGGGTGTCGCCCCAACCTCGTCGCTTCCCTCTGGGTTCCTCCTCGTGGGGAGACGGCTCAGTCACTTTCTTTCCATTTGGTCCACTATTACCACGGACCATTGGGTGTTGGAGGTGGAGGGAAAGGGTCTGCCTCTGGAGTTCAAGCAGGCCCCGCCTTTCCGAGCCGTCTCCCCACGGGGGGTTACGAGGTCCGCAGCCTCTCTGTCGGCTCGTCGAGCCAACATTGCCCTGCTCCTCCAAAAGGAGGTGATCAGATAGGTGGCGGATCCTCCACCAGACCCAGGGTTTGTGTCCAGGTACTTCCTGGTCCTGAAAGGGATGGGGGGCTGGCGCACCATTCTAGACCTGCATGACCTGAACAGGTTCCTAAGGTCTCGAACCTTCAGGATGGTCACTCTGGCTCAGATCATTCCATCCTTGGAATGAGGCATGTGGTTCTGTTCTCTGGACCTCCAGGACCGTGCTTCTTTTCGTCCCAATCCATCCGTCCTACCAGATTCCTCTGCTTCAGAGCAGAGGGGTCCCTCTCAGTTCGGGCCATGCCTTTTGGCCTTTCTGGCTCCCAGGGTCTTCACCAAATGCATGGCAGTGGTGACAGCATTCTCTCTTGGTGCCGAAGGGATCGGGTGTACCCCTACCTTGGCGACTGGCTGATTCAAGCCTCCTCCAGAATGGAGGTGGAGCGGTCCAGGATCTGGCCCTCAGGTTTGCCCTCAAGTTGGCCTCCTTATCAACAAGGCCAAGTCGGAACTCGTGCCAAAGCAGGTGATCCAATTCATTAGGGCAGAGCTAGACTCTCTGCAAGCCAGAGCACGGCTCCCAGCGGACAGGGCCGGGGTTCTTTCCTCCTTTGTCAAATCATTTCAGGTTGGGCAAATGCGCCCTGCCCAGGACTTCCTGCACCTCCTGGGCCTCATGGTGGCCTGCACCAGCGTGGTCCAGTGGGCCCGTTGACACATGCGTCCCCTACAATGGGGACTGGCCAGCCAATGGTCACAGCGCTCCGGTCCTTTGGATCAGCCAGTGACAGTGACCCAGGAGATGTGGAACGCTCTCCAGTGGTGGATCGTTCCCACTCATCTGCAGGAGGGCATCCTGTTTGTCTGCCCCGAGCCGACGGTCTCTGTATCGACTGACACCTCTCTGTTGGGTTGGGGTGCCCATCTGGGGGAGCACAGAGCGCACGGCCTCTGGTCCCCTCTGGAGTCCTGATGCCACATCAACCTGCTGGAGCTTCGAGCGGTTCGTCTAGCCCTCACCGCCTTCGCTCCGTTTGTATGGGGTCAAGTGGTCCAGGTCCAGACGGACAATACCACGACCATGTACTACCTAAACCGCCAGGGCAGGACGCGCTCCATGCCCCTGTGCAGGGAAGCTCTCCGCATTTGGTCCCTTGTGCACAGCCTGGAGGCGGCTGTCCTTGCCATCCATGTGGCAGGAGACTCCAACATTCTGGCCGATGCCCTATGCCAGATAGGAGCTGCGTGCCACGAGTGGTCTCTCCTGCCGGAGGTAGTACATCATCTGTTCTCCCACTGGGGCATGCCTCAAGTGGACCTGTTTGCCTCCAAGGAGAATGTGAAGCTGAGGCTGTTCCATGCGCGCCCCCCTCAGCAGGGCTCGCTGCAGGGGGATGCCTCCTCGAGGCCGTGGACTCCGGGCCGCTTCTACGCCTTTCCCCCATTTCCCTTGATCCACAAGGTGCTTGTGATTCTGGTAGCCCCAGACTGGCCCCGCCAGTTCTAGTATCCAGATCTCCTCAGCCTCTGCTCCAGGCTTCCGAGGCGTCTCCCAGCCCGCCTGGACCTGATCTCAGTCAATCAGGGGAAGCTATTCCATCTGGACCTTCAATCCCTGCACCTGACGGCCTGGTTCCTGAACAGCTAGAGTTCCAGGCCTTGGGTCTTTCCGACGAGGTCCTCAACATTGTTGAGGCTTCCCATAAGGAGTCGACCAGGAAATGCTATGCCTTTAAATGGAAGAGATTCTCCATTTGGTGTCAGGGCAAGAGCCTGGACCCTTCCTCCTGTTCCTTGGCAAGCATTCTGGACTACCTGTGGTCCCTTTCTCAGCTAGGGCTTTGGTCGACGACCCTTAAGGTGCACTTGGCAGCCATCTCTGCTTACCGGGCACGGGCCGAGAAGCAGTCGATGGCGCAGGAGAAGGTGGTCGGGCGCTTTTTCAAAGGCCTTGATCCCATATCCCCTCCGGTGCGAGAACCTCCACCTCCGTGGGATCTACTGCTGGTATTGGCTAAGCTCATGGGCAAGCCATTCGAACTGATGCACAGGTGTGACATCTCTCACGTGTCGTGGAAGACCGCCTTCTTGGTGTCTTGTCACGTCAGCCAGAAGGATGGGAGAGCTCCAGGCGCTTTCCATCGAGTCTCCTTATCTGGTCTTCCACAGGGACAGGGTTGTCCTGCGCCCCCACCCGAAATTCCTTCCGAAGGTGGTGTCGGAGTTTCACCTTAATGAGGTGTTGACTCTGCCGGTGTTCTACCCCAATCACACCTCGGAGGCTGAATATAGGCTCCATACTCTGGACCCTAGAAGAGCGCTCGCTTATTATAAGGAGCGGATGGCTGAAGTTCGGGGAGAGGTTCATCAGCTGTTTGTCACCTACGCTGAAGCCACACCTGGCAGACCTGCAGCCAAGCAGACGATAGGCAGATAGGTCACCTCCTGCATAGATCTCTGCTATAGGTTGGTGGGCATGGAGCCTCCCAAAGGGATAAGAGCTCATTCTGCCTGCCATTCCGCTGCATTGGTGGCTGCTTCCAGAGACATCCCTATCCAGGAAATCTGCAGGGCTGCTACCTGGAAGTCAGCACACACCTTCATTACCCATTACCACATCGACCTTGAGTCACGCCGGGATACTGGTTTCGGGACCTCGGTTCTCCAGTCATTATTCCCTAAGTAGGGGGTGTGCGCCTTGCCTCCCTCCTCCCGGAGAACTGCTAGGAGTCTGCCAGACCGTGTGGATGAACAACATATCCATGTCCCTACAAATACAGGTTACTCACCTGTAACAGGAGTTCTAGGAATGGTATATGTTGTTCATCCACATGACCCACCCGGCCTCCCCGGCTTCGACGCACAACCTGGCTTCCAGCGGGATAGATCTGGCCTCATGGGGCGGAGCCGAGAGTTTTACCACCCGGGTGGGTGGGAGGAGCCAGCCTGAAGACCTTCCGGCAAGATTTAAAGCAGCAAGGAACCTGCCAGACAGTGTGGTTATGAACAACATATACCATTCTTAGAACTCCTGTTACAGATGAGTAACCTGTATTTTCTACCCAAGTTGGTCTTGGAGTTCACACTTAATCAGTCTATCCACCTTTCTGTTTTATTTTCCTGAGTGTGCCAATCCAGGGGAACACTGCTCCATAAGTGAGATGTGCGCAGAACTTTGAAGTATTGTCTGCTTCGGTCTAGAGAGTCCAGAAAGTCAAAGCAGTTGTTTCCTTCACCCCAGGTAGAAAGGGCGCTTCAGTTTCTAAGCAATGTTTATCCAAATGGTTAGCAAACTGCATTGTGTTCTGCTACAATAAGTACAGCAAAGAATTGCCTGGTGCTGTCAAAGCTCACTCCACCAGAGGCATAGCTACCTTAGTGGCTTGATTCAAAGGGGTCTCAGCCGCTGACATTTGTGCAGCTATCACCTGGAGAATAGTCCACACTTTCACCAAGCATTACAGTCTGGACATTGCTTTGAGCCTGTGCAGGTTTTGGCAGGACTGTGTTACAAGGACTCCTGTCTAAAGTTTATGGAGATCCAGCCTCCCAGACACTCTTTACACTTGTCACTGCTTGGTACTTGTTCCTACAGTGTTACCTGATGACTGCGGTACCCCCAAAGAAGATAGAAGAACAGTTACGTAAGAACTTACGATGACATTAGATGTTTGAGGGGATCTCCATCTTCAGATATGATTTCCCTTCCACCATCCCCCTTTTTGGGGCTCCTGTCTAGGACCTAGCTGTCTGTTGTATCCTATCTTCTGTTTAGAGCGGGGTCCCTCTGTCTCTCCTCAGTTCCCCAGGACTTCAGTCTTGCTCTGTTCATCTCTGGAGGGAAAGAACTGAGAAGGGAGAGGGACGACCTACTCCTATGCAGGGTTGCTGACGTCGCTGGGCAGCCCCAGTTGTACTGCTGAAAATCTTCCATGTGGAGTTCCCTTCACTGATGGCGAAGGTTCCAGTGGTGTTACCTGATGACTGAGATCCCCTCAAAGATCTGCTGTTACAGTATGTTCTTATGCAACTGTTTTTTTATTGCACAAACTTTCCTTGTGAGACAGAAGAAAACAGCCTGATACTTGCTGCTGGCAAACAGACCTGAATCTACTTGTGTGATACTGGTAAAATAATCGTGATGAAGTGAACCACCAAAACTTGGTGGACAGGGACTGATGTTTCGCCCCTGTTGGGAGTGACTTTCTACATGCGAGCAAAGCACAGATTTTGGTAGGGGCTGCATGGCTCATATAGAAACATAGAATTTGACGGCAGATAAGGACCGCTTGGCCCACCTAGTCTGCCCATTTCCCTACCTTCTGGATAAGCTGCAGATCCTAGTTAACCAGCAGCCTACTTCTTCCTACCCCCACCCCCTAGAATGACTGTCCCATGCATGCTTGAATTCCACCACTGTTTTGACTCCACAACCTCCTCCAGAAGGCCGTTCCATGCATCCACAACCCTCTCTGTGAAAAAATACTTCCTTAAATTACCTCTGAGCCACCCCCATCTTCAAATTGTGCCCCTTGTTCTGCGCACCTCTTTTTGAAAGATGCTACCCTCTTGGACTTTGTTGATTCCCTTGAGGTACTTGAACGTTCTATCATGTCCCCCCTCTCCCTCCTTTCCTCGAGGCTATACATATTAAGCTCCTTTCAGCCTCTCTTCATATGTCTTCCGGTGCAGACCCTGCACCATTTTAGTTGCCCTCCTCTGGACAGCTTCTATCCTGTCTATGTCTTTGCGGAGATTGGGTCTCCAGAACTGCACGCAGTACTCCAGATGGGGTCTCACCAGCTGTCTGTACAGAGGGATAATAACTTCCTGTTTTCTACTGGTGATGCCTCTCCCTATGCATCCCAGTATCCCCCCAGCCCTCTTTGCTGCCCTCTCACATTGCTTGCCCACCTGTAGGTCATCTGATATGACTACCCCCAGGTCCCTTTCCATTTTTGTTGTTGTTAGTATCTCACCCCCCATTGTGTACTCTTCCCCTGGGTTTTTGTTTCCCAGGTGCATTACCTTGCACTTTTTAGCATTGAATCTAAGCTGCCATACATTTGACCATTCCTCTAACCTTGCCAAGTCCCTTCTCATCCTTTCCACCCCACCCTGTGCATCAACTCTGTTGCAGATCTTAGTGTCATCTGCAAAGAGACATACTTTTCCTTCCAGTCCCTCTGCAATGTCGCTTATAAAGACATTGAAGAGGACCATATAGTGTGAAAGATGCAGGTTGCAAGTTGCAGAAGTAGTTAAGGGCATGGTTTTGGAAAGGGTGCAAAACACATTTTAATCCCCACCCCTTGGTTCTGTAGACTAGATTTTTTCAGCCTATTTACCAGTGTTTTTTTCTCCTTCATTTTCGCACTCAGTTTAATGGTTAGGAAGTTGCCCAGAGTTGGCACATTCCTGCCAGGCTGTACCTCAGATTGTTGGGTCTAATGACACTGATTTGGTGCTATTTATACTGGTAGACTGTTTTGCAGTGCTTACTTAGATCCTGAAGTACCAGCACATCGACGTCAAGGCTTAGCCCCTCATTCACATCATCAAAGGTCTAGCCGCGGGGGGACACTGGGACTTTTAGTTCAGTGTTCATTGCGGGTAATGGGATGCAGATCAACTAGATGAAATTTAAGTTTCTAAAAAGTAAGCAGTTATAAAAAGTGTTTTTTTTTTTTTATTCGAGTTTATTAACAGAACTACAGATAACATCTCTCAGAGACATATTTGATACATTCACTCATTGATCACTGCATGATTACCCATTACCTTCCAAGGCAATAGAGTATTCACAGTACAGCATCAAAGTTATTGTCTAAGGGGGGTCTGGAGCTTCAGTTTTCCTCTAACAAGATGCAGCCTGGCTGTCATGCTGATTACGTAATCAGACTTCTGGGGTTTTGGGTGTGTACACCCAGGTCCAGAATGGTGCCTGATCCTGTTGGGTTATCGAGGTCCCGCTTTTTGGTACATCTGCTGTCTCAACCATCTGCACATGAAGTGAGTTTCACAGTGGTTTATTCTGTATATAGATACATACATAGATACATAGACAGTGTCGGCAGATAAGGGCCTATGGCCCACCCAGTCTGCCCATTTGAGCTTGTAAGTTCAGTTTATGTTTTCCAAGAAGTCTGTTGCCTCTTACCCCGACCTCCAGAATTCCTTTATGTCTATCCCATGCATTCTTAAATCCCGTGATTGTTTCAGCCCCCACCACTTCCTCTGGCAGGGTTTTCCACTTGTCCACCACCCGTTCTGTGAAGAAATTCTTCCTCACGTTTCCTCTGAATTGTCCTCCCTCCAACTTCATCCCATGCCCTCTAGTCCTGGAACATCTTCTATGCAGTATATCTCCTCTATGTTTATACAATACTTGCATCAGGGGGGCTGTATCTGTACCCGGTGTTGGGTAATGGCTTTATGTGCTTCTGTTTGTAGTACACACAAGAGGTATAATGCATCCTTACCTCTCACCCCCTCTGGAGGGATCCCCAGAATAGCTTGTTGGGCAAGTTTAACTGAAACGTGTCTGACAAAGCTGTTGTGATCTAGTCCCAATATCCGGTCAGTTTAGGCCAAAACCAAAATATGTGTGTTTTGGTCTCTGAACATAGTCTCCAGCATGTCTGTGAGGCATTATGGGCCTACTTTCTCTGTATTACCAGCATGTAAAAGAATTGGGTCTGCACCTTCCAGGCAAACTCCTGCCAAAATGATGAACTAGAAGGTTGACTGAAAGGACATGGTCTAGTCTGCGTCTGATAACGCAGTGTCAGTTTCACGCTCCCATTTCTGCTTGATATTAGAAGCATGGTCTGAATTCCAGCCTCTGAGTGTCTTATATATGGCTGATCTCTGTCCTTTAAGCACCCCCACCCAAATAACTCATAGACTATTAAGGAATTGTTTAACTGGGAGTGGTTCATTCACCACCCTACTTTGAGGCTGCATGGGACTGTATCTGGAAATACCTGAAGGGGTTGTTGTTGCTTACTTGGAAAGTTTGTCTGAGGGACTGGACATCTACCCAGACCCCTCCCTTATACAACTGCACTGGTGAGCATAGCCCCCTAGTGGCCCATCTTCTGAAGGTCTGGTCTGTCAGGGCTGGCCGAAATGCTGAGTTCCAAGCTAGCCATCAAAATAATCATAGGTGTGAGTTCAGGTTGTGCTTGGCCCAAGTTCTGTAACCTATCTCCAGGGTTATGTGGGTTGTTAGAAGGGTAATGTAAGAATTTTTGCCTTTAAAATTCGTATCTACTTCTGTGGCTCCAAAACGTGGCATCCCTTCTTCCTTGTTATATCCGGCTTCATGTGGCCTGGTACTGGGACCATCCACAAGAGCAGGGTCCTCACATGCACTACTAAGTAATAATTTTCTAGATCTGGGATTGCCCTTCCCTTGATGTTTTGCCCAGCTGTAACAATTTGTACTTTATCCGGGGTTTCCTACCCGCCAATATATATTTTTTTGCCATTGGTGAAATTGTGTTTTGGGGATAGGGGACAGGGAGGCACTGAAATAGGTATGAATAACATCATCATCCAGAAGTTAAACAGTGCCCATCTGTTCAAATCCTCTTGAACTTTTCTTGTAAAAGGAACAAAATTGGTGGCGAACAGCCTGGTATGATTCTTCGTGATGTGCACCACCATAAAAAATATTTCTTTACCAGTTTTGCTTAGTTTTTTTATTTAAAATTGGTAACCAGTAGAGGCACGCTGAGCCAAGGCTCGTTTCCCGGGGTGGGGGGCTCAATTACAAACAAAATACAGCCAGTCGGGTGATGTGGTTACAATGAGTATAACATAAAGAGCATAAGTTGAGTAACTGTCCAAAATAGAATCCTGCACTCACCACCCGAAATGACAGGCTGCTCACCAAGTATCCAAAGTGCTTCAATTTATTGAAGGGGCGGATGTGCAATAAAATGTCCTGACATGTTTCGGAATTGTATATTCCTTTCTAAAAGGATCCTTTGAGAAAGGAATATGTTATTCAGAAACGTGTCAGGATATTTTATTGCACATCTGCACTTTAATAAATTGATGCACTTTGGAAACTTGGTGAGCAACCTGTTATTTCGGCTGGTGAATGCGGGATTCTGTTTGGAACATTTACTTGCTGGTTTATCCCAGCACCCTAGCCCTGTGCAGCCTGTTGCTTTTTTTGATAGCATAAGCTGAGTGTAGTGCAAACAGAATGACAAAACATTGCAAATGGAGGACAGAAGGATTAGCAGACAAATCATTCCTGCAAATTGGGCAAACTGAAAGTGCTTAGTACTAGAGTGAAGGGAGGCTGAGCTGATGCTGAAGGAAGGAGTCAAAACAAGTTGACAGCGTTGACAAGGTTGCTGGAACTATGAGGTGGAAGGGAGGTAAAAGGTGGTCAAAAGCCAGGCAAGGGTAAGGAACAGTTCGGGAAGAGGGGTTGGCAGGAGCATGTGGGGTTGGGGGGTTAGCTGGCATCTAATGGAAGGAAGGAGGGAGGGGTAGAGACGGATAGAATAGGGTAGCCAATCCCAGAGGAATGGAGGGGAAATGCTATGGGAAAGCAGATTTCCAGCTGTGGGATGTGGGTGGGGAGGGAGAATACACGTGGGTCTCTTGAGTGCAGGAAGTAGACAGAGGATGGGATAAGTATCAGAGGAGGGACTCAAACCAGTATTTAGAGATGAGGGAAGCAGAATGGAACTGGTGACATGAGGGGAGGGAGGAGTAACAGGAGCAGCGGTGAGTACGACAGGATGAGTTGGTAGCAAAGCAGCAGCAGACCTTGCAGAGGGTATCCACTCTGTCAGGGGAGGTAGAGGAGGTGGTGCCATAAACCACATTTGCGTATTCAAAAATTGTGCGGATAGTAAATAAATAAATGGGACCTCTAGGTCCTACAGCATTTATGCAGGGGAGCTGAGAGTTTCCCTATAAGACCCATGGAGGATGTCACATGTGATGTTCTCTGCAGACTCAATTCAGAGGATCTAAGGCTAGGATTGTTGGTACGTGGGTTGAGATGGAATTTGAGACAACTTGGTGATCCATACTGCAACTTCTTCTGTACCAAGGAGGGCTGGGTACTGGGGAGGACGTATCTTGACTTCAGTGCCAGTACTTTGGACTTCTTTCCTTCTTTTTCCTACTTAAAAGGACACTATTGCACTCACCACCTCCACCCTGCTTGTGCCCTCAATCCATCTAACCCACTGCGGGAATCTCACGACCTGTAGCACTCTGCCCTTTCATTTGACCTCCCTGACTCCTGTTTACTGCGTGAGCCCCTATAGTTGTATTAGCTGCTTGTTCTGCACTGCACTTTTTGTGCCACCTATTAGGTGGTAACCTGCTTGTTTTTGCACTTGCTGCTCAATGTATTTCTTTTTGTTACCTGTACTTTGTACTTGCCTCCACCAAGGGAAATATTTATGTCGTGTTCCATGGTATTGTCATTTCACTACTTGTCTACCTGCGCCCTGTTACTTGTATCTGCCTTGTACACAGGATTATCTTGATTCTCATGTATCTTAGTTTTGCCTGTCTCCTTGTGACTTCATTGTAACTGCTCATTACCTGTATTTGATGTTTTTTGTAACTCCACTGTCCCCCTTCCCCCGTTTCGCACCTGGAAACTAGCCTTAGCTCACTGTGCCTCTCCCAGTTACCAGCTTTTAAATAAATACATAAATACATTTTTTAACTTTATTTTGACTGTATTTGATCCAGAAACAAAACTTGATAAAGCCCAGTAGGCTAGTGAAAGCAATACATCTTGTGCATTACCCTTGCAGGTAATATTTAGTATAGGATTCTACAGCACTTGTTTCTTCTTGTTACAGCACAGGGGCTGTATCCCTGTTAAGTCCCTGAAAGTCAGTTCAAAATAGTTCTTTAACTGCAGTGCTTTGGACATCCAATAATTGATAAACAGATAAGTCCATTCATATAAGTTCTAGCCAAGACGTTGGTTTAGTGTTCCTTGGTTCCGGAAAAAGCTTCCAACATTAATAAATTATGATGAAGCATGTTGTATAATCTTGGGCATTAAAGCTTTGGGTAAAACATACTAGTATTTGCTCCTCCCAAGCCTAGAGGAGTCAAAAATTGAAAAATCAGAGGCTTAATGCCATTATCACCTGAGATGTAATAACAAGTGCAGAAGACCGCGTCAAATTGCATTTTAAGCATTACTGTTGGAAACACTAGCATAGACAGTTTGTGTAACCTGCAGATTAGCATAGTACCAATAATTCTGTCAGCAGAACAACCAATGATAAGACTTAGTTTAGTTGGAACATTTAAAGCAACATACCTTAGTGTGGTGGGATTCTGTCCCACTACATGGTGGGAGGGAGAGAAGGGCATGTCGAAACACACTGCCATGGTGCCTTGGCACCATCTTGACCATGCAGTCAAAAACAAGAATGTTGTTTAAAATATATCCATTGATGGTTTATATGGGATATTCACCCATCTCCCAAGACAGTGCCCCCTTCCCCGCTCCATGGAGCCTGAGCATTAACCGCCACCCACTCTATTGAGAACATTAATAGTACAGTTTTCCATTACACTGAAATTTCCCCTCAGATAGGTGGGAGTAAGAGGTTATCTGGAAGAAGAAAACATTACTGCCTTTAATGTTTCAAAAAATTCAGTTCCATTGTTCAACCTTTGGTCTCAGAGTCCGGGTCTTCAGCATCCACGTTGGAAGAAAATACACTTCTAGGGACGTGGATATGTTGTTCAATCCACATTTACTGGCAGGTTCCTTGCTGCTTTAAATCTTGCCGAAAGGTCTTCAAGCTGGCTCCTCCCACCCACCCGAGTGGTAAAACTCTCGGCTCCGCCCCATGGCGTCAGATCTTCCTTATCGCTTGGAAGCTCAGGTTCCCTCCTTAGTGCTCTGCATTTAGGCCTGGATCCACACTCTTCGGTTAAACCGAAACTTATTCTAAAGTTTAAAAGACTTTGGTCTTCTCTTTCCTATGACTATGATGGGCAAATTGACTGCATGATTTAGTCAAGTGCCTATGAATGAAAGGTATCCCGGACCGACCCACACCCACGCAAGGCTACCTGCCTAGGACTCGGACATGACTCGTGAGGCTTGCTAATTATGCAATCTTTCTGTTTCGGTCTTGAGGACCGCGCTGCCCGGTTGCTTTTGAGGTGCCCTGAAAAACGTTATCCTCCAGTTAAGTCGAAGGAGGCCCGTTTGGCGGTGTCCGCGGCGGCGGGCTTGGCAGAGCAGCTGGAGAAGATGATCGCCTTCGAGGAGGAGGCGGCTCAGGCCACATCTTCATCTTCCTCAGTCGCTGCATTTATCCCGCTCTCCTTGGGCTCTTCTTATACAACTTCTTTTAAGGAGCTTTTCCAATCCCTCTCCGCCAAGGGAGAAGGACCATTGGGACATTCCAGTCGGTCCAAAAAGAAGGAATCCAAAGGTAAGTCCCACTGTCAACGTTCGTGGGAGTGGGAGAAACTCTTCCCCAGATAGTCGATACAGTCGACTTTTGGTCGAGGTTGCAGCTAAGGCCGCTTGGCTCACGGTGTCCCCATCAGATCAGCCGGCCGAGACACCCGTCGACACAGTCAAGATTTTTCTTGACCCGTCGGATGGTTTGTCAACTGGAGAAGCCGACAACCCTTCTTCACCGGTTCCCCCCGGTGGAAACCGAGGATTTGACTGTGCCTCCTGTGCCGGAGTCCCCGGTTAAGGTCCCTGAACTGAGGGGGGAGCAGGTTTCCCCCGCCCCCTCTCTGACCCACCTTTGGAATCCCCGAAGGTCTCAGTCTCGGACCTCTTCCAGGTCCAGCCGGTCCCGCCGTCGGCGGTCTTGGTCTCAGCACCATGGAAAGCGGCTGCACCACTCATCCTCGTCGTCCTCTTTGGAGGATAGGAGCCGACATAAGTTGCGTCAGTGCTACGAGGATTTAATGTGGCAGCAGCTCTTATTGTCTGGGAATAAGCAGACTCCGTCGCCTTCTCCGGCCATTAAGTGGCTGTCACCGGAGCGGCCCGAAACAACCCCTTGTAGTGGTCGAGGAGCCGAAACCAGCACCGGTTGTTCGTCCGACACCGGCTGCTCCACCTATTGTGGTGGAACCTCCACCTCCACAACCGAAGACTGGGGCCCCGACCAAGGATTCTTGGTCGGGTCAGGGTTTTCCCCATAGGTTGTCTGTCACCCTCACTCCCAATCGACCTCGGCACGTGGAGGGTGGCTCTGGCGCTTGCCAGCTGTTCACAGACTCCTCGGAGTCTGACGACAACGACTCCTTGTTCTCCAGGCAGCTTAACCTGGAGTCCACTGCGGGTCAGTCGGTGGACGAGAGCCCATCCTCGTTCTTAGGAATGCTTCGGCTCATCTCAGAATCCACTGGGATGAAGCTCGAACCCGGTTCAAAGCGGGCCAAGTATCCCCTCACCGAGATACTGGACTGGTGGCCGAAGCCATTGTTGGCCTGGCCCTGGAGCTGTGGCAGCAGCCAGCATCTTGTCCAGCACCTTCGGCCAGGATGGCTCAGAAGTATGCGGTCCCTACAGGTTCACTCTCTGGTTTCTCGGAGCACTCCTCTGTGGAGGGGTTAGTGACTGACAGCATTTTCCGGCGTTCCGGGAACGCTCGGGATGTGGACAAACCACCTGATAAGGAGTCCAAGAAATTGGACTACTCGGGGTGGAAAGTGTACGCTGCTTCCTCCCTAGGCCTTCGTCAGGTTAGCTCGGCCGTCCTGATGGCACACTTTTCACACGCCCTTTTGGGCTCCCTGGATGAGGTGATTCCTCATCTCCCAGCTGACCTTCAAACGACGGTCAAACAGGTGCGGGACCAGGGAAGGGCAGTGGCCAAACAGCAGCTCCAAACTTCGTTGGACATTGCTGATTCGTGTGCCCGGTCAGTAGCAGCCGCAGTTGCCAGTCGCCACAGAGCTTGGCTGTGGATCTCCACCTTTATGGCGGATACCCAGCACAAGCTGGCAGATGTCCCCTTCCTGGGTACCGACTTGTTCGGTCCCGGGGTGGAGGGTCATCTCCAACGGATTGAGAATTTCAGCGCCACCTTGGACTCTGAAACGTCTGCCCAGAAAGACAAAGGCTGCCAGCAGCAGCGTAAGCCCTTTCGTCCTTAAGTCCCTGCGGCACGTCCGGCCACAGCAACACCAGCATCAGGGCCAGCAGGCTCGCACTTGACACCCCAAAGCCAAGCCTGCGGCTTCCTCCAGCAGGAAACTGGGGGGGGAGGCAGGTAGCTCCTAGGCTGGCCCTTCCTCCAAGCCTGCCCAGTGATGGGTTGAGGGGTGTTGCCCTCAACCTCATCAGTCCTCCTGGGGTTCCCCTCGTGGGGGGACGGCTCCGCCACTTCCTTTCTGCCTGGTCTGATATCACCACGGACCGCTGGGTGTTGGAAGTGGTAGGCAGGGGTCTGCCTCTGGAATTCAAGCAGTCCCCATCCTATCGAGCTGTCACCCCATGGAGGGGTAACGGGTTCTGCGGCCTCTCTGTCAGCTTGTCGAGCTGACATTGCCCTGCTTCTCCAGAAGGAGGTGATCAGGGAGGTGGCGGACCCTTCTCCAGACCCAGGGTTTGTGTCCAGGTACTTCCTGGTCCCAAAACAGGCGGGAGGCTGGTGCCCCGTTCTCTACCTATACGACCTGAACAAGTTTCTAAGGTCTCGCACCTTCAGGATGGTCACTCTGGCTCAGATCATTCCATCCTTGGAATGAGGCGTGTGGTTCTGTTCTGTGGACCTTCAGGACGCGTTCTTTCACGTCCCAGTCCGTCCATCTCACCAGCGATTCCTCCGCTTCAGGGCAGAGGGATCCCTTTACGAGTTCCGGGCCATGCCCCTTGGCCTCTCTCCAGCTCCCAGGGTCTTCACCAAGTGCATGGCAGTGGTGACAGCATTCCTGTAGTGCCGAGGGGTCCGGGTGTACCCTTACCTGGATGACTGGCTGATTGCAGCCCCCTCCAGGTTGGAGGTGGAGTGGTCCAGAGATCTGGCCCTCCAGGTCTGCTCTCAGATTGGCCTCCTCATCAACGAGGCCAAATCGGAACTCGTGCCATCGCAGGTGATTCAGTTCATCGGGGCAGAGCTCGACTCTCTTCGAGCCAGAGCATGGCTCCTGGCGGACAGGGCCGACCGAGGTCCTTTCCTCCTTTGCCCAGTCATTTCTGGTTGGGCAATTGTGCCCTGCCTGGGACCTCCTGTGCCTCCTGGGCCTCATAGCAGCCTGCACCAGCGTTGTCCACGTTGGCCTGACAAGTGCCCTGCAGTGGGGGCTGGCCCGCCAGTGGTCACAGCGCTCTGGTCCTCTGGACCAGCCAGTGGCAGTGACCCAGGAGATGTGGAATGGCCTCAAGTGGTGGCTCATTCCAGCTCATCTGCAGGAGGGTATCCCGTTTGTCTGCCTCAAGCCGACGGTCACTCTGACGACTGACGCCTCTCTGATGGGTTGGGGTGCCCATCTGGGGGAACTCAGAGCTCACGGCCTCTGGTCCCCTCAGGAGTCTCGATGCCACATCAACCTGCTAGAGCTTCGAGCGGTCCGACTAGCCCTCACCGCCTTTCCTCCGTCTTTACGGGGTCAAGTGGCCCAGGTCTAGATGGATAACACCACGACCATGTACTACCTCAACTGACAGGGCGGGATGCACTCCTTGCCTCTGTGCAAGGAGGCTCTCCTCACTTGGTCTCTCGTGATCAGCCTGGAGGCGGATCTCCTAGCCATCCATATGGCAGGAGCCTCCAACAGTCTGGCCGATGCCCTAAGTCGGATAGGCGCTGCATCTCATGAGTAGTCTCTCCTGCCGGAGATGGTACAAGATCTGTTCTCCCACTGGGGCACCCCTCAGGTGGACCTATTTGCCTCCAGGAGAATGCAAAGCTGAGACTGTTCCATGCCCGGCCCCCTCAGCAGGGCTCGCTGCAGGGGGGGTGCCTTCTCGAGGCCGTGGATCCTGGGCCTCTTCTACACCTTCCCTCCATTTCCTTTGATCCACAAGGTGCTTCTCAAGGCGAAGAGGGACAAGGCGCAGGTGATTCTGTTAGCCCCAGACTGGTCGCGCCAGTTCTAGTATCAAGATCTCCTCAGCCTCTGCTCCAAGCTCCTGAGGCGGCTTCGAGCCCGCCCGGACCTGATCTCAGTCAACAAGGGGAAGGTACTCCATCCAGACCTTCAGCTTCTGCACTTGACGGCCTGGTTCCTGAGCGGCTAGAGTTCCAGGCCTTGGGTCTTTCTGACGAGGTCCTCTACGTCATTGAGGCATCCCGTAAGGAGTCGACCAGAAAATGCTATGCCTTCAAATGGAAAAGATTCTCCATTTGGTGTCAGGGAAAGGGGCTGGACCCTTCCTCCTCTTCTTTGGCTAGCAATCTGGACTACCTGTGCTCCCTTTCTCAGCTAGGGCTTGGGTCAACAACCCTTAAGGTGCACCTGGCAGCCATCTCTGCTTGCCGGGCATGGGCCGGCAAGCAGTTGGTGGCGCAGGAGAAGGTGGTCGCATGCTTTTTCAAACGCCTTGATCACATATCCCCTCCAGTGCGAGAACCTCCACCTCCATGGGATCTACTGCTGGTATTGGCTAAGCTCATGGGCAAGCCATTCGAACTGATGCACAGGTGTGACATCTCTCACCTGTCATGGAAGACTGCCTTCTTGGTGGCTATCACATGAGCCAGAAGGATGGGACAGCTCCAGGTGCTTTCCAAAGAGTCTCCTTATCTGGTCTTCCACAGGGACAAGGTTGTCCTGCGCCCCCAACCGAAATTCCTTCCAAAGGTGGTGCCGGAGTTTCACCTTAACCAGGTGTTGACTCTGCCAGTGTTCTACCCCAGTCACACCTTGGGCCGAATATAGGCTCCATACTCTGGACCCTAGAAGAGCGTTCTTCTTATTATAAGGAGCGGACGGCTGAAGTTCGGGAGAGGTTCGCCAGCTGTTTGTCACTCACGCTGAAGCCGCACCTGGCAGACCTGCGCTGCCAAGGACTATAGGCAGGTGGGTCACCTCCTGCACAGATCTCTGCTATAGGTTGCGGGCATGGAGCCTCCCAAAGGGATAAGAGCTCATTCTACCCGCCATACTGCTGCTTCGGTGGCTGCTTCCAGGGACGTCTCTATCCAGGAAATCTGCAGGGCTGCTACCTGGAAGTCGGCACACACCTTCATTACCCACTACTACGTCGACCTTATGTCACGCCGGGATGCTGGTTTTGGGACCTCTGTTCTCCAGTCCCTATTTCCTAAGTAGGGAGTGCGCGCCTTGCCACCCTTCTCCCAGAGAACTGCTAGGAGTCTGCCAGTAAGTGTGGATTGAACAACATATCCACGTCCCTAGAAATACAGGTTACTCACCTGTAACAGGAGATCTTACTTCGAGAGGGCTCTTGCAGTAGGTAATTACATATAGGACTGACACCGACCAGCGCAGGACCCCACGGAAAAATTTCTAGCTAGCAGTCCCAACGTCAGGTGACCGGCGTCATACGACGTCGGTAGATAAAGGGCGACCCAGATGCCCGCCTTCCAGTTAGCTTGTGCATACTGGAAACGCTCGCGGCTTCGTCAGCCCTAACCTTTCGCCGGCTTCACCGAAATTAAAATTATCTTTTCTTCTATCGACAGGTCATCGTGGGTGTATGTCGTCCCCTACACCCTCCGAGCACAAAAACGAGTGCGACTCGTGCGGCGCCCAACTGCCACACAAGGACGGCCATTCCCTCTCTTTTCTGCCTAGGCCCCGACCACCCGGTCGACAAGTGCCAGCATTGCCTCAGCTTCAACGCGGCTACCCGCAAACTGCGCCAACAGTCTCTGGAAGCCCATCTTCTCAAGGAAAAAAGATGTCTTCGATGGAGAAAGAGTTGAAGCTGAGGCAGGCGTCCACTTCTCCGGAGGGACATCGAAAAAAGTGGGACAAGGAGAGGCACCGGGAGAAGGCGTCCTGTTCCGCGTCTCCGGCCGGAG